>OX453016.1:12242345-13442345 GCA_949699075.1 Asteroscopus sphinx
AGTAGAATTTAGGTTTAACACTATTTAATTAAAAATACGCTGAAAGTTAAAGACTCCACTTATACAACTTTTGAATTAATAACGAGTTCTAAGAAATAATAACAGTCCTTGGCATTCAATAGCTATCTTGCAGTCGTTTGTGAACTTCTCATGTGAAGCAACACATGTTGTGCTTCTACGTCTTAGATATAAAATAAGAAACTGCCTATATGGTAAATTCAACAGTGTATTTTTATATTAAACTTACTCTACAATCTTCTTCCATAGCAAATTGTTCGCCAACTGATTTTACTGTCTCATAAAATCGAACTATGAACAAAATTTCTTCCACATGTTAATGTTATTTCTGGTTTATTAAAACAAAGTTTCAAAACATAACGTAATGTTTGAAGAAAACTTCTCAAATTCAAAGAAACTGGAGTCTATGTTTATAAAATATGGAAGAGCTAGTCCGACTATCGTGATCACTTCATTGGCAGCAAGCAATTGCATCTATCATGAAGTTTATTGGAATTACAATAGTGGTATTTTTAAAAATTCTCTATATTGAAAACGTAAGATTCTAAAATACAGTGTTTCTATTTTAAAGGAAAACGTTCTAGTGGCTCTTGTGGTTTCAGAGAATGCTGCCAATCAACTATGTGACCATCGACCCGAATATTCCTGAACCCACATCAATTCGTGGAGGCCACCAGTCGGTCGAAAGCATAGAGAACCCGCATGAAAAAGTGATTGGACTGCGAACATCATACGATGACACTGAGGAATACTTCGATTATGATAGAAAGCAGAATGAAATAATCAAAAAGGTACTCTCCTGCAATTATGTTAGGTACTTGAAAAAGTTTGTGACCTGGAAAAATCCGACGAAACTACAACGTGACGTAATTTAAGAGTCATGTTCCTTTTCAAATAGAATAATCACTTGTGTACTTAACTAATTTACAGCCGTGTGCCATCGTGGTCCTGTCCAACATGCAGAACCCGAACATGCAGTCACTCTTACGCAAATACAGATATGACGCAAACGGTGAGAGCATTTAGCATATTTTTATATGAATTAAATATACGTGTCATAGTTTTCGTTTGGTTTCCGCTAATTTCGCCCCTTTTATAGGTGTTTTGATTCCGAGCAGTGTGAAATACTTCATCAAGCTACCTCAGGGTCTACAGGCGTCGCCTGTTCTTGTGCCTCTGAACGACAAGGCCTTTTCACCTTTAGGCGGATTTGTAAGGTACGTTTATCCAGTTTAACCTGATGTAAAGCATTACTACTTCCTTTTTTCCGGCAGTTGTTACACTGATATTTTAACGTTTACTTAATAACTTAAAGTTCCCAAACTTTTTTTGTCTACTCGAAAGTCGAGAGTTCAGTCGGTGTCTAAGAGACCTCCTAGCTAGATGAAATTACAAATCGCCCCCCAAGCCTTTACAGAACGCCCCCATTTTTTTTCTGGGTCTCTTACCGCCCCCCTTTAGGCCTGCAGCGGCCACAGGGGGGCGTTATCGCCCACTTTGGGAATGGCTAACTTAAACGAACTGACATTTATATTTGTTTTTATTACAGGTACTACAAAGAAGTCCCTCCGATTCCTCGTGCTTGGTAACAAATCATTTCATTCCTTATCGATCATTTTAATCGACTGTAATACAATAAATTAATTGCAATTCTAATTGTTTTATTTCGTTTATCGATTTTTTATGTTAATCCCAGAATATTATCATGTATTGACTAGATTTATCCTAGGCTAGTTGTGTGTAAAAAATTCATAGTGATAATACTCTTTCCTTAATACAGTATTGCCAAGTCATCGTAAACGTGTCAGTTGTGTCGACGAACAGTGCAAACACAACTCGCCTCGTGGAAACAGAACTTGTGCAGAAATTGATCGACCTTGATTAAGTAACGGAAAATTATAATGAAAAAACCTCATATCGTAAGAAACGATGAGTATAGATTTTCTAGCAAGAATCGATGCCAATGAAGCAATATACGAGGAAGGACGGTCCAATAACTTTATTGAATTAGGCCACCTCTTCAACTACCTATAGCCACTGATTGGGAACAAGTGGTATTTGAGGAACCCGGGTGACGTCAAGCGCGTTCATTTGACGTCTTTTTAACGTCATTTCTCTTTGAGTATCATTATTTTCAATTAACGTTACCTAATCGATTTATTAAAATAAACAAATCGGAATCTATGAAATGGATCGAAACAGGAAAGTATAGGATTATACTCGCATTACTCGCATAAGTAATATAATAATTATAACATGAAGTTTCATCTATTGATTTACGTATCGATGGAAAGGCCAAACATTAATTGGATTTTTATTGCTTCATCATCACTCAATTTCACTCACATATCATAACCGATCGCGATTTTACCTACTGCTCGAGTCCTACTCAAGGCTAACAATAATTTTAAATCATTTTTTCTTAGGTTTTCGCGATCACTACACATTATAATAAAACAAAGTTTAACCGGATTAAATCGCGTATATTATTTAAATTGGTTTTCCTGACGTTTCGAAAGCTTTGCAGCATTTCGTGGTCGCAGGTAGCCTAAGATGAATAGCGTCTTTACAGATATTTCTAAAAAAATATTTTAATCTACCGAACAATATTATTAATTAAAATCGTTTCGATGCACACAGTAATCATTCACAATATCATTATCTCTTACAGTGTTGCGTGCTGTTTGGGACTTGATTATTTTTAGGACTGGGTTCCAAACAGGTGGTAGCTGCCAACCATCTTCTTAGTCTACCTGCGACCACGAAATGCTGCAAAGCTTTCGAAACGTCAGGAAAACCAATTTAAATAATATACGCGATTTAATCCGGTTAAACTTTCTTTTAATATAATTTTAAATCACTTCACGAAATATGGAACTGCGAAATTTGGATGAATTTTCACCTAAGCTCTATATTTATTGTTGGTAAAAACTTTAACCAGTTCAAAAGCCAAAAGTACATTTTCAGAGGGTAATTTACAACTGCTCTCAGTTGTTTTGTCTACCTTTTCCTTAATGTGGTCTTAGGGTCCGCGAACACATCAATGAACGCTAACAATAACATTCAATTGAGTTGTATCGATTCCAAAGGTGCATGGCAAATATCAAGGACGCAAATGTGCGATGTATTCTCGTAGCTAGCGCGAATATTAGTTTACATACCCTTATGTTATTGACAAAAACTTTCATGCTCCAATGAGCACTAAGGCAAATACCATGTAGCTATCGGCGTAAGAATCATGAGCCGCGCCCGCAAGACTGACGCCTAAGGACGCCCACATCTACGCATAAGACACAATATATAGCGTTGTAAAGTGGAATACTTGGACCATATTGAACAGTGCCTGTTAGGTTAGTTATGGTAAAAAGAGCAAACTTGTGTAAGTTTTGCGAAGTAATAATGAGTATTAATGCCCTTCAGACGCCAGTCTTCTTTTGCGAATCCTGAATCACTCATTATAAATAAAAGAATAGCGATATAGGCTGAAAATAAAATATATTGATGGCCAAAATTTATAACCTATCTATCCAAGATTAGACTAGAGACAGACATTTGACATAAGCTCTATACAAATTATGGATTTATATCTCTAGTAGTGGAATCGTGGATGGATAGGATATATTTGGCCATGAGCCGAAACCACTTAATTTTCTAATGCAATCCAAGGGTATCGTCGTGGCCGCTTATCTGCTATGGCTTCACATCGAATTCGATAGAACAGATAATGGTATTAGACAATAAATTTCTTAGCAGAGACATAAAACAAACAAAAAATAGATACAATGAGACCATATTCAGCATTGTTTGAAAATCGCCATTGAAATAAAAGCTTTCACATTTATTTTATCGTCATAATAAACACAAATTCTTTGTCAATCTCTTTTTATTGGTTCAAGGTTAAATTATTATTATTACTGACAAAAGTACTTTCACCTATATTATTGATTTAAGAAAAGAAATAAAAAAGTATGTGTTAACATGCATCAGCTTATCATTCATCAGCATATCATCATCTTTCGAGCCTTTTCCCAATTATATTGTGGTCGGCTTCCAGTCTAGCCAGATGCGGCTGAACATCAGTATTTTACACGGAGCGACTGCCATCAGACCCCCGCAACCCAGTTACTGGGTAATACCGACATTCGGAGGTTAGACCAGTTGTCAGACTTTCAGGCTTTTGACTACCCGTAACGACTGCCATAGATATTCGTATGACAACGGGGACCGACAGCTTAACGTGCTCTCCGAGGCACGGAGGGGTCTCGATGTGTAACGAAACGGTCACCCATCCACAGACTGACCGCGGCAAGTGCAGCTTAACCTTGCAGATCGTACAATCCGCGCAGTCGTTGCTATCATTCATCAGCATAATACGTTGCAAATGTCAATAGAGTCAGCGGGTTATTAACTTCGATGCTTGAGCAAGATAAACTTTTATTTCAAAATCAACATCCGTAATCATTCTCTTCAGAAAATCTTATTCTGGTAAAACCATTACGAGACAGAATGGTTCTTTGCACTTGGCAAGTTGGCAACGACATAAACATAAGATACATACTCTATACTATAGTAACAATATTGTTATTTATTATAATTCTTGTTTTTCTTTTAAATTAATAATTGTTAGTCTGATGAAAGAGACTAGACTCTACGACACAGGGAATCCTAGTGTGGAGGCTAGTGTTCTAAGGCCCGTATTACAGAAGCTTCCTCAAGTACTGTTTAAACTCCAATCACCTGAACACTACTTAAGGATAGAATCGTTACTTGAGTATCGGTCTTATTCCAGAACGGTAATTATAAACTTTAATTCAACAACAAAACACACGAATTTGACCTGAAATATAATAGAAATCTCTACTCAAGCGTGGTCCAGACTACGCTTGAGTAGAGATTTGAGAGTGATTACAGATCAAATATCTGCCCAAATACCGAAACAGGTGACAATATAAAACGAAACTAAACTCAGCTGAACTGTGATCAACAAATCTCTGCTTAAGGGACGTTCTAAAATCAAAGCTCAACTTAAAACTAGTTTTAAACAGAGATCAACGCTTGAGTATCCTCCTGGAATACGGGCCTAAGTATTGTAACTCTACTTAAATCAATAAAGATTTTTTTGTTTTTTTATAAAGTGACACGGTCGGTGTCTTTAGCACTTCAGCACACAGGTGGATGCTGTTTTCCTCTAATTTCTCAAATTCTCATGATAGCCATAGAGCCGTCTTTTGAGACCGTAATTTGTGGAAAGTGGGAAGTTTCCACACTTGGCATTGTGCTGAACTAATACACCTTAAAGAGGCAGGTGTGTCAGAACTCGTATTTTAACATAAACGCTGTCCCACATTTAAGTATTTCTAATTCAGCAATAAAACTAGTAATGAATGACGTATGTGCCTCCATTAAATTTTAATTCGTGCAACGCTGACAAGCGCATAAACTAGTTATATCAAATCGCAAGCAAAACCAGTTTTCAATAGAAAGCATTATTTGGTATGTATCTAGAAAAATTCATTTGGAATGTATGTATGAGAATAAAGAAAAAAACTTGACACGACACGACTGACAATGAGACACATAGATAAGAAGAACATACATGTAATACACATTTTATAATTATTTCTCTGTATGAGCAAAAAATTAAATAAATTAAAATTAAATAAATAAATACACACCCGAAATTGAATGAATGTATGTGCGATACATAATGTATGTAAAACCACCGATAAAAGTGTCGTAGAATCCAAAGAAAACTTCTAATACCAGACCAATCCATCTATTTCATGATTCTTATGAATCGACTAACATTAAAAGTAAGCCCCGCTACCAACCTGCTGGCTGGCTAATCTTTTCCCCACGGCATGAACTATTATCATTATGTAGCTCATGTCAACACGATAGAAGAACATTAAAATATCTAATGGATAGGCACTAGGAACACTGGGTCCATTTTTGCGATGTGTCTAAATGGTCATAATTATGCTCCTTTCAGTTTCAGGAGATACAGTAGAACAGCTATTCCTAAAGTCAGTTCAGCGGAACCCCTGGTTTCCGTTTAGGGGAAGCCAAGGCTCCACGACAAGTTAAAAACAAATGATTACCACGTTTTTATTCCTGTCTGTCTGTTCGGTACAAATTTTGCAATCGATTTTAAAATAACTTCCCGATGAGCTAGAGACTTGAAACTTAGCTCAGGACTGGATGACAAAGCAATATTAACTCGCTTTCATTTTAATTTTAAAAACGTGGTATTAAAAAAAACTTTTTCTTCAAATTATTATTTCAATAAGCTGAATTCGTTTAGTTATAAATAAAAATATTTTTTGTCTTACTTTTAGGTTTCCGGAGAATCCTAAAAACCATTAGTTTGGAATCCGCTGTAGTGGAGTGTAGAAGACTTTATCAAGACTAGCCCTATACGATTCCATCATCATTACAAGTGGTAATATACAGTTGAAGATATTGGTGTACTAATGGCAACCATAAAAGATAGCACTACTCATACAGCATCAAATTGCTAAATATTGCTAATACTTTATTGCTGTTAGTAGTAATTTCAAGTGGTGCTCGTATCTTGCTGTATGCTTGGTATTGCCTCTGAGGAGAATATACACGTTCAATCAATACTATCACTTCATACTGTAATGAACAACAACAGTCACATCGCGCCTATCTGTCTGTAGGTATATTTTGGAGATAGGTATACTGAAAGCCACTGAGTGGATTTTGACACGGTTTTTACTGCTAGCCTGTATTGGTTACCCGAAACAGACTTTGGTTAGGTGGCTTTTCTATGTGTACCATAAGCAATATTGAGATAATCGATATACTATATAAGGGCCAATGAAACGGTTTACCCTTATCACAAAGCCAACTTACTTATTACATTTATTCTAACCATAAAGGAAGCTGCCTGTTTCTTGATAAAAATCCAATAATATTGGCAAGGTTTACTCACAATGGGCCTGATAAGAAGGCTCAAAGTCACTCAAAGGGCAATGGAGAGGGCTATGCTCGGAGTGTCCCTGCGTGATCGAATCAGAAATGAGGAGATTCGCAGGAGAACGAAAGTAACCGACATAGCCCGAAGAATTGCCAAACTTAAGTGGCAGTGGGCGGGGCACATTGCTCGCAGAACGGATGGCCGATGGGGCAGTAAAGTTCTGGAGTGGCGACCGCGTACTGGAAGGCGCAGCGTGGGTAGGCCCCTCACAAGGTGGACCGACGACCTGGTGAAGGTCGCGGGAATCCGCTGGATGCGGAAGGCACAGGACCGGTCGTTGTGGCGATGCTTGGGGGAGGCCTATGTCCAGCAGTGGACGTCTTTCGGCTGAAATGATGATGATGATGACTCAAGAAGCTAAATTGTGATGTGCTATTCTCGCAGGAAAATTATTTTATTGATCAGTATGACACGTTACAGGCTGTCAGGAATATGTTAGACATGTTCAATCTAATCTTCAACAGGATGTTTGAGAGCAACGACTCACGGTTTTTTAGAAAAATATTTATATATTTTTTTCTATGTACAATGATATGAAGCTGCAAGATAGTGTGTTTCAACGTCTGTGTTTACAGATCCTTCAAGATATGTCGACTACTTCAGGGACATACGAATTGATAGCGATATTTTGCTATGCAGTCTCTGCCTAAGAAAAGAGCGTGTCGTAAAACTAAAAGCCTAATAAAATATCCCATTCAAGAGATGAAAGTTATAAAGGAATATCGGGACCAAAACATACGAACCACTGAAAGAATGATAAGACAAAACAAAAAACAATCGAAACAATCGAAGCTGAAATGAACACGATTCATTGGAAGAAATATTACATTTCCAAAACTTTATTAATGCCCCGCAATAAAATAGAGGGACAATACCATAGAATAGGTAATAATACTAGTATAGAAACGAATCTCTTTTACACGGACCACAAATGCCGCCTTATAAATACCTATTTCCCTCTTCAGCTCCTAACGTCCCTCTGTCGTCCGAGCGTGCTGCCCGGGCTGTTAGCTGCTAAATATTAAATGCGTTATGTGTTGGTTTAGTTAGAAAAATATTTTAGAATGAAAGAAAAATGATTTATTGCACCAAGATGACATTTTAGACTGTTCTTTACTATGAAATCATAATTTTATCCTAGTTTTACGTAATAAACAATTTATATTTACTTACTTACTTATATCATTTCATTTAATATTTACCTACTTTACATATTTAGATAATTTGCACTAAATGAAATTATTTCAGTACCTATAAATGACCCACGTACAGCGAGAAAGAGAAAACAGTAATTATCATTTATACTTTTGACTTACGAATAAGAAAAAATATTTATGAACAGGAGAATAAATGATAATTATTTTTGGGCAAACTAAAGAAACTTAGGTCTGGCGTTGCTTTTGAATTACTTTTACACCCAAATACATCGCAATATTTTGGCGCCATGACCGCATCAGTCCGACGGCACGCGCGTGCAAGCGTGAGGCGACGCAAGCCCCGACTGTCCGATCCCTTTAAAGGTACGCTAGACGGTAGGCTATTATCGTGGATTTGATCGCGTCTGGGGCGCGAGTTTCGCTTCTGGTCTTCTCTGTTCTTATGGCAATACTCTCCTATAGTTTACTCTTTTAAAGCTGTCCTCAAAATTCGAGGGACAATATTGGCATTAAAGTTACACACGTGAACGTTCCATTTGCTAAACCAGGCATCTGGGGAGCGGTCTATCGAATAAATCCTGCCATCAGCAAATGATCCTTGAACGAGGCATCTGGGCGCTCCATCAAATAAATCCCACAGTAAGTGAATGATCCCTTTCCAAACGAATTTCTAAAAGCAAAAGAAAGGTTTTCCTTCGGACGAATAAAAAAAGGCAGACGGAATCTCGCTAAGAAAAGATTGAAGCACTCACTTAGTTTTTTCCTAAACCCAGTATCATTTCGACAGCATTTTAACACACCAGATATATTTTGTTATTTTATTTGTGACTTTACGACAATGACTACCGCCACACGAGACTTGTTGCGTAATCGCGACTTTTTGTCTTATTATGGGTGTGAACTGTGAATGTGTGCGTGCCAGCCCGGACTTTTAAGCGAGCCATCTTAATATGGGTGCTTCACTTATTGTTTAGCGAGATTCCGTCCTCCTGTTTTAATTTGTCTATGGTTTTTCCTATGTTCACCACACGAGATCGTTATTCTTATTTTACGCACTCGTGGTTAACGTCCGGTAATTTCGCTGCTGGCGAGCTCATAAAATTACACAGTTAACGTCTCTCTAGACAACGATCAACGCGAATTCTTAAACACTAAGCAGATTTGTTGAATACCAATAAATATTTAAGGAATAAGGTATTATTACGTAATTTAATGCAGAGGAATGAGGAACATGGTCCAAGAAAAATTTGGATGGATATAAGAAAAGAGGATGATCAAGTAATAAAGGATAGATTGTGTGGAAAATTATATGGCTAGGAAGGGAGTGAACACTGACGTGACGGCTGATAAAAATGTACGGAAGAATAAGTCATGCTACGCCAACCGCCGAAGGATATTGGAATAAGCACATGAGGATGATAATAATATGACCGATTTCGCAATATGGTATTTTTTTTTTAAACTTCATGGTAAAGATACACATTAAACAGTCTCGAGTACATTTATAGCAAGGAAAAGGAAATAAGACAAGTAAATAGACAAGCTCCTAAACACGTGCGATACTTATATCACGGTTCGAGAGAGCAACCGTTGGAAACGTGCCAACTTCCATACCCGACTCCGTAGATAAACTCTATAAGAGGAAACGATATTTAACGAAAATTGTCACAACCGACAAATTTGAGCAGTACAGTCACATCAAAGACCTACGGCGCGACATCAATCAACTCAGCCTATCGCAGTCCACTGCTGGACATAGGCCTCTCCCAAGTTGCGCCACAACGCTCGGTCCTCTGCCTTCCGCATCCAGTCCCCCCGGCGCGACATACTCATGTTTAATTCAGTTGGTTGTTTAGTCACGCATTTGTACGATGGCCTTGGCACTGGCTTCATATCCTCTAAGAAAATGGTCACGTATGATAAAATTTGGTAAGGAGACGTCATAATATGGCGACGACCGATGACTAAACATCGCGCTATCGTCGCACGATAGTTGTCATGCTTGATTCCATCTTACAAACAACATAACACACATAACAATTCCATCATGATTCCATCTTACAACTGTATTAAATTGAACACTGAGACTGAGAACAATGAACCGACTTTGTCAGTTGCAAATACTGACTTTTAAATTGTCCAAGGAACGAAAAAAACTCATAAATTTTCTGAGATAACAAGACCGTAACTAAAAGAAAGAACAATGAAAACTCAATTTAAATTCTGGCTTAAATTCAGCATATGATACGTATGAACAAAATGAACATTACAACAACAAAACAATATAGATACAGCTGTTATTTAATGCGGACAGCCATTTTAAATTTAACAAAAAACTTATTTATTTTACTACGTGTTACTTTAGTCTTCAATTCTTCATATGTTTCATATGTAATCAACTTGATTTATCACAAAAACTGTACAAGTTATTTATAAAGAGGGTCTGGCAAATAAACTTCTGATGCCACATGTATAATGGTCTTCTAAACAATTCAATCCAATTTAGGAAGCATAAAATATTCGAAAACTTTTAGCAAAACGAGGTTAAAGTGAAACCTTACAATTTAATCTAATTACTTCAGTTTAGCATTTTCATTTATAATTTCAGTTTTAATATCGTAATTCCATCACAGGATTACTTATTTGCCAAGGGCGGAGAACCGTCAAAAATATTAATTTGTTCGGCAAAGCCTTATTTTCTTCAACTAAATTGAATTGTGCAAACTACGTAAGTACCACTTCCGGTTTTCCTTTTCGAGTTTTCAGTTAAATTAAGAGCAGCATTTGTAAGGATTCAGGAATAAGGATGACGATATTATAACATGGAAACAGTCACTTTCAGAACAGAGATCTAGTTGTAATGTAAACATAACATAACATCACGCCTATAGAAGTTTTTAAACTTTCGCGAATTTCACTCATATTGAACTAAGTTTACGGGACGAGCGTGGTCTGCTCGTGACCACGGCCAATGCAACTTGACCGAAACGTCGAGGTTAGTCAAAATGCTTGTTATATTTTGATTTAATTGTGCGCGACAAGTCCCGTAAACTTAGTTCAATATCACGCCTATATTTCCCCGAAGGGGTAGACAGAGGTGTATAGTACACCCACATTTCGCCAGTTATGTTGTAAGTCCCATGTAATAGGGGGCGAGCCTATTGCCATTAACCGGGCACAAATCCAGACTCCGGGCTGCTACTGAGAATTTCCTAATGAAAAAACCCAATAACACTTTGTCCGACCCGGGAATCGAACCCAGGACCTCACGCTCAGCAGTCGCGCTTGCAACCACTAGACCAACGAGGCAGTCGTTGTAATGTAACGATAATAATAAAATTATTTCCGACAAGTTAATTTTACATAACTACTCATTGTATGGTGGAACTTCCCTTGGTGATTCAGGGTTCAGACACCTAAATACACAAGTTATTTCTGTACCACATCAATGATTTGCGGATAAGCCCGATTTCTCGTAATCTCAATTATATTCGTCAGTAATGAAACAAAGAACCGGACCTGAAACTCTCAGATCGAGCAAGAAGTGCAGTTGGGTTTTCCTGTTACACAGAATCCCAGTTTTAGCTAAACTCTGTTTCTGTGCCCTATAAATGATGAACTGCTCTTATAACCCGCATAGTAAACTACTTCTATCTTCATCAATCATCCCTCAGCGAGCTATCATTTAGTTATGACAGGCGTGAAAGTTACTGAAAGATTTTTTGCTAAACGATATATGTATGGAATTCTTCTTCTTATCGTGTCAATGGTTCAATCGAATTTATTATTAAAAAAACACATTTGTGGCCACTTAAATGGCGTTATTAGTGGCGGCATAGAGATCGTCTCTCGTGTAGATGTTTGGGCACAAAGGACACACCAGCAAGTGTGATTTGGATTGCTCTGGGTCACCACAGTCTCAGTGGGCAAGATTAGGATCCCTAAACTCTGATTTACACATAATTAACTCAACAGCGACCAACTTATGTGCGAAGACGATTTAGCGACTTCCACACTGGACACTATGAAATATGAACACAAAGGTCACGCTCTTTGCCTTGCTTCGATAATTGATCGAAGTTACCTTGCGTAGTGGTCCGAACTGCAAGCTGTAGCAACACTAGAACTTTTAACTCCTCTTAAAGGCAAGCCTAGCAAGACCTTTTAACTCCACTTAAAGGCAAGTCTAGCACGCGTTCGATTTCAAACATATTTGTATACCAAAGTTGGAATTGTAAAACGAGCCACAACTGCTAAAGTAACCACAGAAATAGAGTAGAAATCACAATTTTACTTGCGATTCATGCGTGGCAACTTTCGAACAAACTACGCACATATTGACATCATTAATTTTTTAAAATTAACTTTAATCCATGGTATAATAACACCAGGTAGTCTCTTCCCGTGACAGCTAGGTCACGTGATTGCCTTCGTACTACGTCATCGGCCGTGGAGCCAATAGCGGGCTTTTAGCGTGACACTTGTCAGTTTGATGTGCTGCCACTTTGTGAAAATAAATTACCCGAGCAAAATGCATTTTTTCATTTACTTTATTCTATAAAGAATCACTTTTTAACTAGTAATTTAATATAGTTTCCTTTATTAACTAATTAGATGAATAACATGAGATAACAAATAGTAAGGCTGGTTAGGAATTATTTTATATTCATTATGAACAAAAATCTCCTTAAGTATATTGAAGATATCAATCAATGGCAGCACTGATCGTGACGTAGCTTGGAGGCATCGCGCTGTCATTGCGGGAAGAGAATACCTGGTGAAACATCTTATTATACCATGCATTAATCAAATGTACTTTACAGCTTTTGTTTCTGTAGTTAGAAACAGCACAATAAGGCATTTTTGCGTGTTTTTGTTACAGTATTTACAGAAACAAGTTATAAGGCGTACTAAGAAAGGCTTTGAAATGCCTTGCACTATAGTGTAGTGTTGGCACGCGCGCCAGGACGCGTATTACCGTATTGAAAATAGAGCAGGAAAAAACCTTGAAAAAAAATCATGTTTTTCGAGGTTTCTTGTATGGGGACCCCCTTTTGGAACATAGTTCCTTATCGCGCGTTGTAAAAGGGGGCTAGACGGAAAAAATTCTCACGAAAAGTTGTAACGACACTTTTTGCTATAGTAAGCTATTGTAAGCCGTGCGGCGTGCGCATGTTTCTCTGTCTCTCTCTCTCTCTTATAGAAAGCAAGCCAGATACTACCATGGCGAAACGAGCTAAAGGCCCACCTGATGTTAAGTGGCTACCTTTGCCCATGACAACTGCAATACCGAATCGAAAGGAACTTCGTTCCATCCGGGTGTCCCTTGAAACCTCTCAATTTTATGAGACAAAAGACAGAAAGACGGACGGACGAACGGACAGCGTAGCGAGATTAATAGGGTCCCGTTTGGCACCCTTTGGGTTACTCTGTGCTTTGGGTACGGAACCCTAAAAATTGTGTAATATTACGTCATAACGCTATAAAAAATATCGCTAAATAACCCAATAAAACTATCGAGACGCCATTATTACCAGTCGAAGAGGCCACCCACTACAAATTAGGTGCTTCCTTTTATTCTGCCACGAGCACGATGACATCATCCTTATGAGCCTTGAATTCATATCCAACACTACTGACAAAGGTTGTTTGGCAAAGAACTTCAAAAGGGGGGAATAAGGAAAGTTTTATTGGTACAGAAATGATACCTAACTTGAAAATTAATATTTTGGATAAACGATAAAAATCTACTAAAATATCGAAGATTTATTTCATGACGTGTTTTGATGTTAGATCCAAATATTTTGGGCAATAACAACAGTAACTGAAATCGTATTTTCTCGTCTTGCTGTCCGAAGAATCATTTGATGTACTATAAAAGTTGTAGGTATAATCTACACAAACTACACAAATATCAATCGTATACAATTATGCAGGCAAACCATGTCGAAACAAGGTTTTATCGCTACATAAAATTGAATTATAGCTTAGGATGCAACGCAATTTACACGTAAGTAGGTAGTGAAAGTTTTCTAGCCAACGATGACCGTAGAAGCCTATCACTTGACTCTAACGCAATGACATAAGCAACTGAAAACGTCAAATGAATATAATCTTACATTATTTACGAAAGAAGTGTTTCCTTACGTTTTGTATAAAACTCTCACTGACTAAAAATAAATTGATGGTTAACTCGACTCTGCGCAATCATTATTTACGTCAACCTATTTCAGTTCAAGCTTAACGTATCCAAGAACTGAGTATTCGGAAATAGATTTAAGGCGAGGGTATTGACAAAACACAATAAATTAGGTGTTTACTTTGATGATTTAAGTTATTCGGAATCGCGTCATCCGTCTCTTTCAGCGAACGTTTATGAAACAATTTGTCTTGGCCTTAACATACCGGTTATTTTGGTATCACCGGTCGAAGTAGGTCGACAGTACATGGTAGGAATCTATCATAAAGTTGCGACACTGCACCGGTGTTAGCACGTAATTAGTTGTTTAACAAAATGCACCTTTTATGGGCTACCGTTCCCATTTCATAGAAAAAATATTAAAAATAAATGTTCATGCACTTTCTACTTAAAATCGAATTTCTTTAGTTAGGTAATTTATCATGAATGTTACGATAGTTTTTAGGAAACCTGTTTCCTTTTTGTTATCTGTTATTTAATATTAATATGTATACCTTTTTAACTATTTATGCAAATTTTGAAATAATTAGAAGCTTTAAAAATATTTGTAACTAAAAACTTGTTTATTTATTCATCACGTTATTTCTCTAATTTATCAAATATATTAACAAAATGATTTCCGCAAAATTACTAGTATAAGTCTACCAGCATTTTTGTCCTCGGTCCACAGTACTGAGAAATTAACCAGGAAAATACTAGCCTCCACACTGGTTAATTTTGAGGTACCGTGCCTGACCGAGGCTGTGAATGCTTGGAAAATTGCTTGCCCGAATACAGATATGCCCGCAAACACATTTTCCCAGAGACAGTGGGATGGGCCGCTCTCCGTTGCGATACGGAATGAACTCATAAATACGTCAATCACAACCGCTGAGCTCGCTCGCCTGCTGGCTGTGGGAGAATGGGAGTCGGGCTTATGGCTTCAGGCGCTTCCGTCACCCAACATTGGCACCATGTTGGATAATACCACGTTCAGAGTCGCTACATGCCTTCGTTTGGGGGCTCCCTGCTGTGCTCCGCATCGCTGTCACTGTGGTGAAGCTGTCGATAGCCTCGGTCACCACGGTCTGTCTTGCAGCAGGAGTGCAGGTCGTACGGCACGGCACGCTAATATAAATGACATAATCCGTCGTGCTCTTGTCACCGCTGGCGTTCCAGCTGTTTTAGAACCAAATGGCTTGGTACGTGACGATGGCAAGAGACCAGATGGTATGACTCTATTGCCATGGAAAGTGGGCAGGCCTTTGGTGTGTGACGCAACGTGCGTCAATACCCTTGCGCCCTCCCATCTTCCTAGGTCGGCGGGCTGTGCTGGCGCTGCCGCTGCGGCTGCTGAGACCCTCAAGCGGCGAAAATATGATAACATAATAAGTAATCATATTTTCGAGCCGTTTGGGGTTGAAACACTTGGATCGTGGGGTCCGAGTGCTCGTCTCTTATTCAAAGCCATCTCCAGTTGGTCGACACTTCACGTGACCAGAATGCTGGCCTTTTCTTTGGTCAAAGAATAAGCATTGCCATACAACGTGGCAATGCTGCCAGTATTCTGGGCACGCTTCCTGTAGAAAGCGATGCGGGGGAATTTTTGGATTTTTTGTAGCTTTTAGTTTTGTTTTATTTATTTTGTTTATTCTTAAGTAAGTTGTGTATATAGTTGTGTATATGGTAACCAAATAAATAAATGAGATAATTACAAAATGATTACATGAAACGTACTTTACAGTCATACTAAGTTAAGTGTTAAATGTTAGGTACCCAAAAGTAAGTCTGTACAAGGAATATAGTATAGGTAATCTGATTATATCTTGCAGGTGTTAATAACAAACTTCGTTTCCTAACTTTTATCTAATCTTCTACCATGAAGTGTCTATGTATACAGAAACATATCAAATAATCTTGATATATTTGGCATATTATGGATCTGATAACTATACCTAATCCTGTTATATTTCAGAAACATGAATTTTATGCATCTCATTTTAAAGAAATATATTAGGTAACTCAATACCTTACCTAAAATCGAGATCATCATCAGGGGGCCTAGTACGAGTTTGACAATTACGAATACTTTCATAGTTTTCGTCGATTTTCATTCATAAATCAGTAGTTCCTCCTAGTTTCCGCCAGGAGCGCTACTGATTTATGAATGAAAGTCGACGAAAACTATAAAAGTATTCGTAAGTGTCAAACTCGTACTAGGTCCCCAGGTCAAAAATATATTAGCATTTTCAAAGTAATTTTAAATTTTTAAATTTATTATTTATCATGAATAGAGTATTTCCATGGAGTTTCTTGCCGGCTCTTCTCCACAGGACCAACATTTTGGAACCATGCAACTAGATTTCTTAACGTTTTGAAAGTGCATTTAAATGCTTATTCGAAATGAAAACTTTTGAATTTTTGAATTTATTTTGCATAGTTATTTGAATAAAATCTTTTTACATTGAATTTAGTGTAATAATGATAGATAACGTACCTATAAATTCAATAAAGCATGAAATTCTTTAAGTTTATAAAAAGGTTGACTTTTTCTTGTTTATATTTCAAGACAAGCAATAGTTAGGTAATACACAATGCAATGGAAAAATTATAGTAGAATTATTTTATATTAAGTAATTCAAATTCAGGACAAACAGCACACATAACAAAAGTACCTACTGAATAAATACAGATCAAGCATAAATAGAAAATATCGCTTCCAAGGCTAAGCTTAGCCATATCAACATTTACGTAATATATTTATTATGTTTACTTTGTAATGACATTGCCAAATGGAAAAGTGAAAGTCATGAACATTTACAAAGGGGTTGTCTTGACCCTGAGCATGACAGGGGTTGTCAGGGAACAAGGAGGGTTCAAAGGTTATGTTACTAAATCAATACGATGTTATTATAGTAAGTTTTAATGACGATACAATTAATATAAGTATGTGCATACCTACTTTTATCACTATGAGGGGAAAACCATGTTTGGTGTTTTTGTTTAATAATTACTTAAGTACCTACTAGGTACATACTTTATACAATGTAATGAATGTAATATTAATTAGGTAATATTTTATTTTATCATTTAAACAAAAAAAGTACTTTAAAAGACACATGCATTTTAGATGGTAAAAATCCAATGATATCTAAAAATATTAGTGTAAGTTACCATGTTAATTTAAAAAGTCATATTATAATTTAAGTAGGTACTAATTTGTTTAGTTTAAATATTAAAATGTCTCATAATATACCTGCATTGAGTGTCAAAATAAGGAGTAGGCTAAAATACTGAATTCTACACATTCAATCAAAACCTGATACATTACAAGACCATCCAACATACTTATAATGGGAGCAGGTGGAGCAGTGCCCCGATCAGAACCTAGGGGAACCTGAGCAACTACAAAGAGACAGACTCTTGATGACTTTCTGCATTCAGCCACCGGCTGGTTAGCTATGATCTTGATGAAATAATGATAATGATTATCGTTATTTTCTATCTGAGATGATAATTACTTTTACACCTAAATTATATATACATTACATTTCTTTTTAGGATTTTTATAACAAAATTCTTCTTCTAATTAAATTATTGCCTTAAGCTGCGTCTCCTGCGACCATATTTTTGCTATTTCTAACATCTTTTTCTTCGTGGCCTAGCTGTTTGGCTACATTTGATTGGCTTAAGCAAAATGTTAACATGTTTTGTTAGATTTTGGTTGCAGGAGACACGGCTTTAGTTATACTACAGCAACCAATTAGTTAACAATGTAGTACACCAAGTAGCTGGTATAAGTATTCAATTGAAACTAGCATTTCTGATTAAATACCAAGCAAAAGAAAGAATTAACTGAGAATTTTTACGAAAATAGCCATTCTAATTTTAGAAATTGGTAAGTATTTTTGTTTGAGTAACTTTGAATTAATTACAATATTCTGAAACTGTTCAATCATAATACTGAATGAAATAGGTATTTTTCATAATTAAAGTTGATCTATTCATGTAAGTACTGGGATTTGATGAATATTAATTCGCAGAGAAGGGACAAGATTCGCATCTCCTGTAACCAAAGCGACCTTGCTCTGTCACTGACAATGCCGTAGAAGCAGCAGCTTTGGGCTTACCATCTTGAAAATTAGTTATTACCATTGACACAAAGAAGAAGCTACATGCTAATAATTAATTAGAGATGCGCCGAATATTCGTTTGGTATTCGGTATTCGGCGTATTCGGCATCTTTTCCACTATTTGTATTCGGCCGAATTATTCGGTTTTGTTGCCGATTATATTCGGTTCAAGTATTTCTATTTTTTTGGCTACATGAAATGGTGTAGAACGAAAAGACAAAACTTCTTATGTGAGATTTATGTTATATTATAAGTAGTGTCCGACCGAAACAGGATTTTCAGCCGAAACCGTAACCAAACCTTCGGTCCTGGTCCCAGTTTCGGCCGAAACCGAAACCAACCGAGGATAAGAAATAAATATGTTTTCTTTGTCTTATAAATTATAAGACAAAGAAAACATATTTATTTCTTAACCTATAGTTAGTATAGTCAACATTTATTTTAAACCTTAAATCAACATTTATTTTTAAACCTCAAAACAATATTTATTTTTAAACCTCAAAACAATATTTATTTTTAAACATTAAATCAAGATTTTTTTTTTAACCTCAATCAAATCCGCATTTCTTTTTAAAACTTATATCAACATAATAACTTCTTAGGTTTCCGCGATCACTACACATTATAATAAAACAAAGTTTAACCAACAACAACAACAAACAACAACAACTTATTTCAAATTTTATTTTTAAACCTCAAATCAACATCCAGCAGCGACACGTAGCATATATGTTAGAACCTGTTTACGCGGCAAAACAATGTAATGGTAAACCGAATTATTCGGCCGAATATCCGGTTCGGTAAAGGTTAAACCGAGTAATATTCGGTATTCGGTTATTCGGTGAAACCACTATTCGGCGCATCTCTACTAATAATATCATCGATCGCTTAGCTAACAACACTGCAACTTATTTATTATTTATTTATGTACACACAACACATTTTATCGTAGAAACATAAAGAACAAACATTTGAGCACAAAGGTACTGCTCTTATTATTGCTGTTTTTCAGGAATGTCACAAAAAATAAGTTTAATTGAATTTAGAAACAATCCAGATTTCACCCAAAGACGTATCCAAGTGGAGGTTAAATTCGATACCACAAGCAGTTTTCACGGTAGCTTAGTGGCTAAAGCACTGGCGTACTGAGCCAGGAGTCAAAGGTTCAAATCCTGCTTGTGTGTGATTTTTTTCTTTAAACAATTTAAATTTTAAATTCAGATGTCTATTTTATAAATTTACAATAATAATTAAGATGACAATTATAATTTAATGTCATTAAGTAATGCATAATTTCATTAAGCTTTACAATTACATGACTTATCCAGACCAAGTAAAAATTTGCCAAACAATTTGAGTGTGTTGTCGGCTAAGCAGCCATCTGTATTTGTATTGATGACTCATCAATTTGATATAGTATGTCTGGCATGGCTAAACCTGACAGTTAAATACAGATGGCTGCTTAGCCACTGCCCGCTCTCTACCATACCCATCGTCAATGAGTATGGTGGAGAATGGGCAGTTGAGGTTAAAAAAAGCTCATTACATTACCCTTTTTGTTGGGGATGGAGACAGGGGTGTGTGGGATTCTTACCCACTAAAGCCCTCCCAGTGGCCGTCCACGATTACATTACCCTAGCACTGTGTACCTTACAATAAATAAATAAATAGGTACTTTGGGACTTTTTTTACACAACACCATCTAGTCCCAAACTAAGCAGAGCTTGTACTATGGGTACTAGACAATGCACTTCATCTGATTGATTAACTGATTACATGACCAGGATTGCTACACAAGTAAAGTAACAGAGGATTATTGTACTAACATACAAAAATTATAATATTATTGACTGTTTAACATATATGCTAACCATCTGATGGAGGAGCTCAGCAGCATGCATGTTGGATGCCATATTGATGATAAATGTGTTAATAATTTGAGTTATGCAATAAAAATATTTTGATTTTTGATTTTTTTGCTGTGCCCCTCCATCGGTGGTCTGAGACAGCTGTTGAGGGTATGTGAGTGCTATGCTGTGGAACATGGCTTGAGGTACAACGAAAGAAAAAGTGAATTCATGTTATTAAAATGTAACAACAATAATAATATATTTGTACTACCTATATTACTTAACGGAGTACCTCTATGCCGTGTTTCAGTTTAAATATCTTGGTCATATTGTGACTGAGAATTTAAGTGATGAATTGGATGGCGAAAGGGAGTGCAGGGCATTGTCGGTTCGTGGTAATATGTTGGCACGCAGGTTTGCTCGGTGTACGGCGTCAGTCAAAATAATGTTTTACACTGGTGGCCTGTGGGCAAACTTTACACAGAGAGCCTACAATGCCTTGCGCGTCCTGTATAATAATATGTTCAGGGCACTGTTCAGGCTCCTTCGATATTGCAGTGCATCCGGCATGTTTGCGGACGCCAGCGTAGACGACTTGCGTAAAAAGGTGGCGTCGGCGTTGCGGCGTGTGCGAGGGAGCCCGAACAGTGTGCTGAGAATGATAGCAGATAGATATGATACCATACTGCTCAGTAGGTTTACTGAACTCCATGTGTTCGGAGTAAAGTGAGCCTACTGTGCAGACGGAGTGTATTCTAGCATAATAATAAAATTGTGAATTGTGCCTATTGACTAAGTTGTCTGATAATAAATGTTTTTTATTTATTTATTTATTTTATTGCACAATACCTTCAAGTAATTGTACATAGAAACTATTATATGTGTAGAATATCCTAGTTATGAAATATAAAATATTGCATAACCAGGATATTTTATTATATGGTTTGAAACATAGTTTTAAAATACACAAACCTTTGTTGTTCTAATTTGCAGCATTAAATACCAGGAAAACTAAATACCTACACAATACACAAAAGCTGCTAACTTCAAAATAAATAAATGAAAAGGCCAAAGAGATAAATGAGGATAGCATTTCATTGCCTTTAATAACAACAATATGACTGCAGTTATATTTTTAGTGACGAAACAAAAATAATTTTAAAGGATTACTTCAATATATGAAAGCAAATTAAATATTTAAATGAGATATTTATTTACTTTCACACTACTTAATTCTAAGCATTATTAGATTACATAATTACCAAGTCTTCCTTATGGTCAGGAGACCTTTTGCTGGCCTTTTCCCTCCTGCATCAGTGATGACTGAGAAGCGGTCACTCAAACTTCTCTTTACCTCTGGGAAACGCCCTCCAGAGGACAGTCTCAAAGACTTCCCAGTCACAAGCCCTCGCGACTTCTTAGCCCTTAACTCGATAGCTTGTTCAACCTCACTGCCTTCCAACTGTAGTGACACTCTTTTTTCCTGCTTCTTATACTTTAATGCAGCTTCTGACACATTGCCATCAAACTCACGGTTCTTGTTAAAACCACGCTCACTCTCACCAAATCCTTGGACGAAACAGAGCATAATTTCATCAGGATAAGACTCCTTCATTTAGAAGGTCATTCCTAGTGTTCGATTAATGTAATCCACACGAATAAGGTCACAGCAGTCAATGATTCGTTAATTTGTTAGGACAACAAGTCACCAGGCATTTTCCAAGACGAAAACAGTAAAGGCTTCTCTGAATTTCTATTTAAAACTTATTTTGTTAAGGTGTATGCAATTGAGTTAATAAAACACATTGAACACCAATAACTTTTCAACGAAATAATAAATCACACGGTCTACATAACGGAATTCATCGTTAATTAGTTAAAATTCACAGTTTCACAGTTCTTTTATTATCACCAAATCACTTTAATTCGAAAAATCGCTAAATTTATGTAGGCCGCCGAAAAATATCGGGAGAAATTGACATTTCTTTCACGTTCAGTAACCACCCGTAACCCGTAACTCGTGTTGCGTTCGGAAACACAATCTAACACGGCCTCGGCTGTTTGCGAACTGACACCGGTTTGGTTGGCCTTTGCCGCCCCCACTCAGCCTAGCCACGCGGCGACTCACAAAATGTGCGCCGCAATGAATGAAGAACGTGACGTCGTTTTCTATGGCACCTGACAAGTGCCATTTTTTAGAATCCTAATAAGCCAAAATTACAGCCCAGATGACTATCATTCCGATCCTACCAATAGTCACAACCACAAGATTTAACCCAGGCCTTAAACGCGACGTAGCTTAGTAGCTAACGGCCAAAATTAATATCCAATCTATCCACGATTTGCCCTACTAGAGATAGGATTTTGACATAAGCTCCATACATAATATGTCAAATTTCTATCTCTAGTAGGGTAAAACGTAGATAGGTTGGATATTAATTTTGGCCGTAAGTTAAGTAAGTAAGTTAATTAGATTTCAACCATCGATATATGTATATGATTTTAACAAAGTTTTTCTGAATAAGAACGTACTTACTATAAGACCAAAGGACGAATCCAGGAGGGGAGCAAAGGGCTCGTCCGTCCGTCCCCTCCCTAGACAGTTCAAATAAAACAAGGTGCTGGGAAAATACTAACATACGTTACCGCAAGTTGTAAGACGCAAAATATCACTCAAAGAATAGGGCAATACTAAAGGGCAGGGGTTGCCAAATCTTTATGGTTTCGGAACCCTAAAAATAAAATAATAATATATTTTTATTTTATGGAACCCCAACACTAACTAAACGAACTCAATTGGATGAAATAAAATAAAAAATAGCTTGTTTGCGGAACCCTGGCTTTTCTTCATCGGAACCCAAAGGTTCCGTGGAACCCACTTTGGGAATCGCTGCTATAAGGCACACCTCTTACCTGTCTTCTGGCCCTTGTGCCCCTCCCAGAAATAAATCCTGGATCCGCCCCAGATCATATTTCATCTTCATCATCCATTTATTGAAAAAAAAATAAAGGCTTTCGCACACAATACCTATGTACCTACCTAGTTTCCAGTGACCTTCCTTTTCAACATCAGAATCATCGTAAGCTCAAGGCAATAATTTGACATTCATTCATGGTCCATAGCCTTTAGGCCTCATCACACGAGAGAAAGTAGGGAAACATTGCCATACTCATTGACACGTTTGGCAAATGCAATTGCTATTTGCGCACTATGAGGAAGCTGCTGATCATCATCTTGTTGACATGGCCTTCAACAACATGGCACACAACTATGATGAGTTGTTTTTTTTTTTTCCTAAATAATACTTAATAATTGCAGATTCTGGAACAAACATAGGTACATAGGTACCTAATATGTACTAAGGTTTACAGTGTGTGTTTTTTTACCAAATTCTTTAATGGAAACTGTCTACTGATCTATGATAACGAACAGATGTAGATAATGTTAGAGATTTGCAATGTTATTTTATCTACCATCTACCCACAGACCAGTAAGCCTCAAGACGCCACATAAACAAAGTTTTGCACACGGAATACTTGAATCATTTCCTCTATGGTTTTGCATGAGAACACAGTCGTAAAATGTTGGCGGCGACTGGGGGGCGGACGGCGCGTTATGATTGGTCGGCTCTAATGTTCGGTGATATGATTGGTGCCGCTCGCTGACGGAGTGACGTCCCGATTGGTGGCTGGACGTAAGATATGCAGTGCTACTGCATATGCTTTGTGACCGGGGGTATCCGGCTAATAGGCGTCTAGAGGCTTACTGGTCTGTGCATCTACCTAATGATATCTGCAGATTCGGATTCGGAGAGATACGGGTATCCCAACTATCGATGTCCTTGCTTCGTCATCATAGCTGGAGGCTCGCTTCATCGTCGACTACATCTTGACAAAGCTATCGTCTAGATTGCGGTCAAGAGCAGATTTATATCTCATAAAAATAAAATAAAAAATAAATTAATGTCTAATCTCAAACTGTCATGAAAAATATAGGTATGTACCTAACTAGGTATTTAAGCTGTAAAAAATTGCACCTACAAAGCATTGTTGCGGTTGCTCAAAGAAATAAAATATATCCCATTGCGTGACGGTTCGTTTGAACTTTGGATCGATACCGGGAAAACAATGCAAAACGAGGGATCGCCAGGGTTACCGGGAAGCAAACTCATTTTAGTGTTTATTGACGACACTTTATTGTTAAGTTCGATTTCAAATTATTTATCACTTGTTCACAGTCAACCCCCAGAAAAAACTAATCTCGTTAGGCCCTACCTAAATGGCGCCATAAAAACACTACTGTTCTTATTTTAAATAAGTATTTTTAGAGGTGAAAGACCGCAAAGATGAACTTCACAGGGTCGTTGAATCAGACTTTGCTTGGATAAAATCTTGTTGAATTACAATCCGAAAACCTGTCATACTCTTGATTGATTGGAACATTTGGAACCTTGAAAACTATAAAAACCACAAGGTATTTTTCTCCGTCAAATAATAGGTACTTGCTTGTGAGAAAATAAAACCACGCAGCTATTATGGCAGGATTTTATAATTTTATCCTTTTTCTTTTTGCCGCTGGAGCAGACAAGTCCTTGAGTGGAGACCACAAATCGACAAACGTAGTGTAGGGCGCCCCTCAGCCAGGTGGACCGACGACCTGATGAAAGTAGCTGGGGGGGACTGGATGCGGAAGGCAGAAGACCGAGTGTTGTGACACAATTTGGGAGATGCCTATGTCCAGCAGTGGACTGCGATAGGCTGAGTTGATGATCCTTTTTCTAACATACCCATGTGCCATGCATGTTATATAATGTGTTCAATCCCAGAGGGTTCAACAGCAGCTTAATTTTATGCCATATTAAAACACTGTCTTCATTGCCAGAATAATGGCAATATCTTTGGCGACCCAGACCAATGACAAAATATCATTGACCGAGTACGTTGAACTTAGAATGGAAGAGTTTAATTTTATTCCCTCATCAGGTCAAATATTTATGCTTAGCTTACAGATATCTTTGGTAGTACTCAATTAATAGCCAAGGGCCTAGAATTTTTTCACGCTTGGCTTCTCATAAGATTAGACAAGATGCTTAGCATTGCGTGATGTTGATGTGTTCTACATTGTTCTAAAGTCAATTGTTTTGATTGTTCCAAATTTTTTGGGTGTAACATAGTAAGAAGAACTAAAATTCTTCTGCCTAGTGTGTAACATCTTTCCTCTCGTTTTCCTGCAATCTGTGGGAGTGATTTCGTGAAAAGGGACAGAATTCTAATGATTTCGTGAGTTGCAGAGATGGGTGTGGGATGTCAAATGTTACACATCATATATATTATGTGACTACTGTAAAGCTCATCATCATCATCATTTCAGCCGAAAGACGTTCACTGCTGGACATAGGCCTCCCCCAAGCAGTTTAGCGTGATTTTCCATAATCCCAACGCTCGGCAGGCGGGTTGGCGATCGCAGTAGGTTGGTTAAACGCTTCTGCCCATCCTCTGGTGCATCCCTTAGTCGCCTTTTACGATACCCATGAGCAGATATAGCGTGGTGCAATTCTTTACGCCCGGCACAACACGGAACTGTAAGGCTCGCTCGTTTCTTATTTTTCTCGATGGGTTTCTCTGGGACTTCGAGAATCGGAACTCGGGCTCACCGAGACAATTGACACATTGACATTGATTGATAGTCGAGAAACATCGAAAGGGATTGTGTGAGTGTCTGCAGATGTATCGAGATGTATTTTTAGGTTGTTTCGTCGTAGAGCAAGT
Organism: Asteroscopus sphinx; assembly: GCA_949699075.1. Lineage (NCBI taxonomy): Eukaryota > Metazoa > Arthropoda > Insecta > Lepidoptera > Noctuidae > Asteroscopus > Asteroscopus sphinx. The sequence continues at coordinate 12,268,454 of OX453016.1, forward strand.
CGATTGTTCCAACCATCATCATCAACTCAGCCTATCGCAGTCCACTGCTGGACATAGGCCTCTCTCAATTTGCGCCACAACACTTGGTCAACTATTTTCTATTCTGTGACTCGGTCCTCTGCCTTCCGCATCCAGTCGCCCCCAGCTACTATAATCAGGTCGTCGCTCCACCTGGCGCCCTACGCTGCCATAACCATAATCACTAGATACATTTGGTTTGGTGATCGTGGTACCCATTTTCACTGTTTAATAGTGCAGGTGCTCGACGTCATGCTACAATTAAAACCTTAATCAATCTACACGAAACTATCCAAGGTTTAATTTAGGGTTGAGCCACCTTCAGGTGCATTTGGTTGGCACTTGACTTCATTTTAACGTGGGAGATTCTCATCATCCCTTGGCGCTGAATTGACTAACGTCCTTTTTTTAAGCAGAGAAAATGCCTATCGGATGTCACACTACCGGGGACAGTGTGGTTATGTGGGCCTCGCACCCACAAAAACTCGCGCCTACTTTCGCCACTGCTACATGCATGACGTTCGTGACCTATCCAGCGCGGCCCACTACTAGGCCTACCTTCTTTCTTTATTTACACCTCTTTCGGCAATGTCCGGACACACCTGGGACACCGCACCTCGAGGTCCGTGCAATACGGACGGTAGGCTCCCCAACCTATCGCCCGCTGGCCTCCTAGGGCTGCTAGTGTCTGACTAGTGACCTCCAGGACACCATGCCTCAAGCTTTCAGCTTAGGTAAATCTAAGTTCTGCATCTACCCATCTACTTACTAGATATAAAACTTTTCGGAAACTGTGATGGATGGTATGGACTCTGGTAGATAACGTCAGTTATTCTCAGTAAATATAAAGTAGGTATTATGTACGTTTATTTAATTAACATGACGGCTACATTATCCGTCGGAGACACGGACAACAACAGGGTAGCAACGATCGATATAATCCGGTACCTACAGGAATCTCCTAGGTAACGGGAAATACAAACTTGGGTTTATGACGTAGCTGTCGGGATACGATGAGATTTAAGGATACTGAAACGCTTTTAAAATAGGTATTATTTATTAAAGGTTTAATCAGCTATTTGGTTTGTGGCAAGTTTATTAAATAATAATGTGACGATAGATGAATGATTGATGTGACAGTTTTCAGAAGAAGTATTAGTAAATCTATCTTTTTTAGGGTTCCATAGTCCTACAAGGAACCCTTATAGTTTCGTCATGTCCGTCCGTCTGCCCGTCTGTCCGTCTGTCCGTCTGTCCTAATCCTTTACAGCTTAATAACTTCTACAGTTATAAACATAAATAAATGACATTTTGTTAAAAAATGGTTTAGATATAGATCTCAATTTTAAAGAGTAAAAAAATCTTGATAACGTATTTTAGAGGTGGCACCCATACATGTGGAATGGGGATGAACATTTTTTTTTCGCTGCACCCCCTCATTTGGGTTATCATTGAATAGGTCTACTAAAATGAAGGTAATGTTTCAAACATCACTTTTTTATCAGGTATACCATCTGCGAAATACAGTTCGCCAAAGTGGCTTGCAATGTCCCCCCCCCCTGCCATTTCTAAACTATGCAATGTAGAAACTTATAGTCTTCCACATTGATAGAACTTTATAAAAACTCTTTTAAAATTATTTCGAGTATAATGTGATTATAAATTTTCGAGTTATAGAGAGAAAACTGAAAAATACTTAAGACGTCCTAGTTCATAGGTCATTGACCTTAGAGAAAAATGATATTAGCAAATAATGCTCCTTTAGTTACTTTCTATTTAAAAAATCACAAAAAGAAACTTTGTGTTATATTGATATGACACACTTCTTAAATTTAGCATCTTAAACTTAGCGCTAGGTGGCGCTGTTTGCAAAAACTAAAATAGCAATAATTAATATTCGATTTTATTCGTTTGTAATTACACCTACTTAAGGAACCCTATAATACTGAGCATGGCCCGACATGCTCTTGGCCGGTTTTCAAGCCTATTAGACTATTAGTAGTAGTAGAACTCCTTGTGAAAGAGCAAAGAGCTCGTCCGGGGAAATACTACTACCGTACCTATTTCTGCCGTCAAACAGTGATATTTTTTTTTTTTTTATTTTTTTTATTTTTTTATGTATGACCACGCATAACTTTTTACAGAGTGGTCCGATTTTGATGATTCTTTTTTTAATGGATAGGGTATATCTCGAAGTTGGTCCCATTTGAATTTCAAAATCAAAATCCACCCCTAAGGGTAGTAAAACAGGGGATGAGTGTTTGTTCACCCACTGAATTCTTACCTGTTAACCGATTCTGTTGAAACTTGACATACATAAATATAGTTCTAGACATTACGACATAATGGAGACCTGGATTTAGAGTTTAACCTCAAAAAAATGAAAAATAAAACTTTTTAACAAAAAATTGAACCGACGAAAACAGAAACTGAAAAGCGAAAAATAACTAATTATGAGTCGGCGCCAAACAACCAATCAACGAAGATCATTAAATTACTTTAAATAAATAATAAAAACAACGTCACATCAAATACAACGTGAGATTTTCAACGATAAACAATAACATTCCAAAAATGCGTTCTCCGCTCGGCCACTTCCAACTTACACGCACTTTGCTTGTTAAAAGTTCGTTTGGCGCCGACTCATAATTAGTTATTTTTCGCTTTTCAGTTTCTGTTTTCGTCGGTTAAATTTTTTGTTAAAAAGTTTTATATTTGCCGGATGCATCGACACAACATGTCACTCAAAATTCATACGTAGATTTCATCGTAGTTTAATTGAACAATCTTCCAGGAAAATTTGTTCTCTTTATTACCGTGTATACGTTATAATCGATATTCCTCACATTAGGAATGTGTAAACAAGTCGAGAACAGCCTCGGGTTCTCGGCGCACAATATTTACCGAAGCGCTGACGACTCAAAACTTGGGATCATAGCATCAAAGTACACTCTTCCTGGAAGTATGGTCTGTCATGGCTAAATATAGTTCCCATGGGGATTATTTACCTTTATGATACACGTGCGTTTGTTATGATAGCTTGCGAAAAACAAGATCCGAGATCATCGGCAATTTTGATCGATTGAATCAGCGTTTGTTGACGGAACTTTAGATATCGAGAACTCAAAACAACGTTTGATCGAAAGCGTCGATAGCTTTTTATAGTGTTGGTAACGTTTGGAAATCTAATAAAGTTCAATACACTACGGGATTATCTGTATAATTTAAAAACATAGGTCGTTATACTGGCTCAGAATGTAGGTCAATTTTTTCTTTAGAGCAACTACACTGAAGAAGTTTTGTGCTGCGTTTTTCTCTTAGCCCCTGTACATAATTTTTTGAAGGTGGTTCTTTGACACTTATTTTGACCAATTAGAGTAGGTAGATAAAAGGCGTAAGTAGGTATTATATGACACAGGCTGTCCTAGCCTAGGTATGCTACATGGCATGGAGTGAAGGTACTTTAAATATTGAAAATGGGAAATTTTACTTGAAGAAGACTCCGTTTTATTTTTTAAAGGAAGTCAAATAAAATCCTTAAATGCATACTGCATTATGACTTCCCTGAGCCAGGCATCGAACCTTCAAGTAGGTAAGCGAAAAAATATCACCTGTTCCTGTTTCTATTTCTTATTATAATATGCTGATGTAGGCCAAACAGCTGCCAAGCTTAAGTGGAACTGAGCTAGTCACCTCTACCGCATGTCGGAGGAGCTATGAGCGAAAACAACCACACGAAACACGAAACGACAACGCGACAGGCCCCCAACAGGAGATGGCGGGACGAAACAGACTCCTGTCTGAATGATTGGCCCCAGACGGCAAAAGACAGGGACAAGTGACAAAAAAGAGAAGGGAGGGAGGAATAATAAATGCAGAATATCTTACTTTGAAGAAGAAAATAAAGTCTCAAGTGAGATTTCATATTTCTAATATTTAAAGTAATAACTTCTTAGGTTTTCGCGATCACTACACATTATAATAAAACAAAGTTTAACCGGATTAAATCGCGTATATTATTTAAATTGGTTTCCCTGACGTTTCGAAAGCTTTGCAGCATTTCGTGGTCGCAGGTAGACTAAGATGACAAGCGTCTCTACAAATATTTCTATAAAAAAAAACAAAAAAAATATTTTAATCTACCGTACAATATTATTAATTAAAATCGTTTCGATGCACGCAGTAATCACTCACAATATCATTATCTTTTACAGTGTTGCGTGCTGTTTGGGACTTGATTATTTTTAGGACTGGGTTCCAAACAGGTGGTAGCTGCCAACCATCTTCTCTATTAAAATTAGGATGTTTTTTAATTTCAATAGCCTCACGGAGCATTCTAGGTACATATCGGTTTTCCTTCGCCAGAACTTGTGGTTTATCAAATCGTAGAAAATGGTTGGGTTTGTCTAGGGCACGTTCACACACTGCAGACTTTGTGGAGCGTCTGTTCTTGACGTCAGCTATATGTTCTTTAATTCTAGTGGCTATACTACGCTTTGTTTGCCCTATGTATGATAACCCACAATCACAATCAATCTTGTAGACCCCTGCATCTTGTAAGGGAATGTGACACTTCACCGGTCTGAGGAGTTGGCTGATCTTTCTTTGGGGCTTGAAATAGGTTTTGATAGAAGCACGCTTCAAGATATGACCAATTCTGTCGGTGACCCCTTTGATGAATGGTAGAACAGCAGGTCGACAATCAACTGTGCTGAGTTTCAGGCGGCGTTTGCGATGGGGATGTGGAGCTTGCAAGTTATTATGCTTGATTGTATGAGTAGTTATATATATATATAACAAATAATAATAAATATTAATAATATTGTACGGTAGATTAAAATATTTTTTTAGAAATATTTGTAAAGACCTAGGTAAAGACTGTTATCTTAGTCTACCTGCGACCACGAAATGCTGCAAAGCTTTCGAAACGTCAGGGAAACCGATTTAAATAATATACGCGATTTAATCCGGTTAAACTTTGTTTTATTATAATATTTAAAGTACTTCCCACCATGAAGCAAAGCGTTGGGACCACAGGTTAGGACATGCTGTATATGTGTCTATGAGTTTCCATTTTCCGTTGAATGTAGAGCACAACTACATTATTTAACAATAACGTAACTGTTCAACGAAATGTAGAATTTAGGTAAATAGGTAGATACTAAGATACTATTCTATGAATCGTTTGCCGTTAGACTAAAATTGTAAAAGATGCTAATACTAAACTTATACTAGGTAACACAATCTGACGCATTTAGGCCAGCCGTAAACCTATTAACAAAGAAACCTGGCTTGTTCAAATTTCGTGAATCTTTAAATTTAATATTAATGCGGTAGGTAAAGTATAGATATAGATGTTGGAATCGATACATACAGTCCATAATTTCTCGGGTTCAGATAAAATATAGAAAAATCTTGGTCAACAGCATCTTCACATGCATTGTAAGTAATTAAAAGTTCTTTTGGTATGAGTGACGTAAAGTATACAATTGAAGACACACAAGATGACCAATTTCTTCATTTTCCTTGTATCAGTCTCTTTGAGGTATAATCAGATTTTCATTTATCTATGTAGATTAAATTTATCAAAACAACTAGATTTAAAATAATCTTCTTAGATACCCCGAATATCGTGAATTTGTGATCATAACTGAATTTTTATAAAAAATTTCGCCAGAATAACTTATAAATTCCATTTTAAATGTTTAGGTAAGTAACGACTTCCACTTTTCTACATAAAGTGGATTTAGATATTTAAATTCAACGAAATATGGATCACTCAAAACAGGCGCGGTTCCAGCCCAAGATTTTGGGGGGGGTCAGCTTGGCTTACGTAGTTTCAAGGTCCAAATGTACTAGCAAAACCACCTGGTAATTTTTTCTTAATTTATTTAACAACGACAACATAAATTTTTGTAGTTAGTATAACCTGCAACAGAATAGTTACTTCTAAAAGGCGTGATGACAAAGAAGAAACTATGGGCGAGCGAAGCGAGCGCGAAATTTTACATATTCATGCGAAAAGTTGACTTCAATTTAAGTGTATTTTTTGGAGTTTTTAGCTATGTACTACTCGTGCAGATAAAGAATGAGATTGAAAATGGCGGCTTTTGTATTTTCCTCTCGCTCACAGTATTGTGTGAGCGTGAGACACATAGCATAGAATAAAAATGCCACCATTTTCAATTCCATTTATTATCCGCGCCGAGTGATATACTTAATATAAAAATGTAGCACAACAGAAGCCCAAAATACACATTAACGAGGAAGCGCGAGCGCAACGAACGCGAAATTTTCATTTATTATTTCACCTCCAAAGCTTCAATCGCTTGTGCCTTTAATATAGTGTCCAATCGCAACGGCAGGCTCGTGCAAAGTAGCGCAAACTGTTCAACAAAATGAAATATCGACGTCGTGTGTGATATTATTTATCGTTGAATTGGAAATTTCATCCATACCTTATTTTGAGCAAAATAATACCCATTACCCATGCTGTAAAATGAACTTTAGTAGGTACTTACACAAAATTCCAAAATAATGTGAAGTATTTTTTTACGTACGAGTAGATGTCGTGACAACTCATTATTTGAAATAACACTTAATCTTTCTTATTTAGTTGTTAGGATAATTTTAAGGTACAGCTTGGATGGTTTTTGGGGGGGGTCATGACCCCTGTGACCCCCCCCCCACCCTAAAACCGCGCCTGACTCAAAAGATACTTGAATTTGTTCTCGAAACCAGCCTCGGCCTCTTCGTAGAAGTCCCTTTCATGAACCTTTCAGAGTATCACTTTTGTCAACAGAAATAAACTGATTTGTTGCGTGTTTTGCCAAATGTATGATTATGTACAGAAAAGAAGTGATCGAAATTGTCGTCCACTGAAATAACGACTCTGAAAAAAATTGTGAGTGTGAGTCCGGAGTACCTGACTCTGAAAATACATAGTTTCAGTATGCAATAGATCCTTTATATTACGTGGGGAAATTCACGTATGCTGAGTTGGTGACCCTTTTGGCATGGGCACACAGTGCACCACCTTCAAAGGCCTTGACTGGTCGGACTACGTTGAGTTTACTGCGCGCAGGTCCACTCCTAGGGTGTATGTGTTGGTCAGTCTCCTACGGGTGGGGAGAGAGGTCGTCGCCTCTCAAACCCTCTCCAGCTCCTCCTTCGCAAAGATCACCTCTTCGCAGAAGGAGACGACATACCTATCCCCAAGCGCTCTCGCTCCCGATCATGGACAGAACCACGGCTGAAAGTGAGAGATTATGTAATAGATCCTGTTTTAACTTCTCGTATAAAAATGTATAATCTCTGACATTCCCGTATTAGTCCTATTACGCATATTATGACGGCGACATGGTGAGCTGTAACGTAATAGATAATAAGAAATAGAAGGCCTGGCAATTACAGTCTCGATAAAAAATAACAGCCAGTGATGTAACGCATATTCTACGGCACATAATAATCGTAACAAGATTAGATACATTGACGCGTACACAGGAATTAATTCCAATACAGCAGGTGTGTGTGACGTAAAAAATATTTGGCATGTGCATGAGGGAGTGTCTCTACGTCATTTTTGGCACAAACACACTGGCGACCTTCTGCTGACGTCGTCTTCATAAGGTTGGACCCGTTGGAGATATTTAAAAGAGAATGCTCACGAAGTATGCAAAAATCAAAATGTACACAGTCATGAAAAAATAACCTCCCGTCTAAATAAATATACCTAGCAATATCCCACATTTAGCCATCGAATATGATTTTAACGAAACTACAGAATAACATGATGAAATATCCCTAGAATTCTAAGATTCCTGTGTGGCTTGGTATTTTTATATATTCTGCGTTTAAAACACTAAACTCCTTTATGCCGAATAAATACAAAACGCATGTTCACCTTGAATCCCTAATTATTTTTATCTTTGTTTGTACGGCGTGATCTTTTCTAGGGCGAGCAACACTTAAAATGGTAATGAGCTAATAAGTGCATTAGTTCAACTTGGCGTGGTACATGCTGTCTTGGTGTAGTAATGCTAGTTCAGTGTGAGCAATTTGTGTGCTAAATAGACAGGTTTTCATCCCATACCTCAGGAAAATACAATACTACTCTCCAAAACGCAAACTGCTGACGTGGTGGGTCAGAAGGTCGCCCTACTGAAGTGGGACTGGGCCCTGAGACGGCAAGACGGGGTCGCGCGCGGCAATCCACGTAAAACACAAAACGAGTTGGCTGCCTAGCTAATAGGATGCGATGCTTAACCGCGATAGATGGAAGGAATGGAGAGAGGCCTTTCTCCAGCAGTGGGATAGTACAGGATATTAATCTGAGGTACAGGATAACAAAAAAAACTTAGGATATATAGATAGATAGATAGAATATACTTATTGTACACTATATACGCAGCAGTTCGTGAATAAATCTTATTTCATCCAATAGAAGGGTTGTACTTTTATTACATTCTAGAGGCCTTTCCATTCTGAGAAATGTATACAACAGTGGGACAGGTTATGAAAGTCTAACTGGAAGATGATTCCAAGATGTTAAATCGAAAGAGTGATTTCCCAAGAAAAGAGCGACAGCGTAACTCGGTCCTGTTTCAAATAAAAATTGATTACATCAGACTGCATAATCACTGCATTATGGCTGGAGCGATGCGGTGGAAGGCGATCTTCTGGAGATCCGAGCCAGTGATTGGTGAGATACTGCCAAAGATCGCGCCAAGTCGCGTTCTCTCGTTTCGGAGGCCAAGACACATTTTGGGGTGTTGAGCCAACAGAGTAAGCAAGACTGCATTAGATCTTCGGGGACATTGAAATAGTCTTCACGAGTTCTAATACATAATTAAGTATTAACTAAACAGGTTGGTTGTTATACAACCAAGTGCACTGTGGGAAGTCAACTCTAATAGCAAATTACTTGCAAATGGGTTTAAATTCCCATTGATAAATGGGAATTTAAATCCATTTGCCACCAGTGATGGCGCTGCCAGTGGTGGTAATTGAGAGTAATCGTTCTTTCAGTTCCCAGTTGCCTCACTTGTGACGTCGTCGGCGCGGCGTGAACCTTTGCCGTGCCGTGAACCATTCTCGTATACAACTTGTAAACAGAATAAACGGAAGTCCTGGAAGTGGTTTGTTTAGAATGACTAGGAGAATAGATTGGTATGGTTTTTGTACCATGTTACTTTTTATGAAATAATATAACATAACATAATCAGCCCATTACCGTCCCACTGCTGGGCACGGGCCTCTTCTCAGTATGAGAAGGTTAAGGCCTTAGTTATGAAATAAAAAAACAAAATTTCTTTTGGTTTCTAAGGATAAATAAGTATATCAGCAGATCCCAAGTAGGTCCCGAAATGGGTTTCCGTGTATCAGCCCCAAAACGGCATCTGCATCCTACAGCTATCCAGCAACCCAGCAGTAATGCTTAAAACCCATGTAATTTTTTGTGATTTGGAAAATAATAATAATTATGAAACCAGATAATATTCATAATATTACTGAAGTGTCTTATTATTATTCTGTTACACGCTGTTCTGTAATTATCACTTGCATTGCGGTGAAGTAAAACATCGTGAGGAAACCTACACACCTTAGGGTGCTTACTCCAATAAGTTCATGATGGTGTGTGTAGTCTAACAACCCGCAGTAGGAATGGTGCTTGAAGTCTTCTCTTTCTGAGAAGATGCCCGCGCCCAAAAGTGGGACAGTAATGGGCTGTTTATGTTATGTAACATAACATAGCGTACCTAAATCGATTGATAAGATCTCAGAATCAGATCAAAATCAAATCATAAGAGTGAAATCACTCACCCATTCAGTCGCATTTAACTTAGTTCGAAAACAGAAAACATCATGATAGGATGAAGTAACCTTTACACAACACACTAATGTCGGATGTCCCATTACAATCGTACGATTCGATTGATTCCTCCTGCACATTTAAATGAACCCTATTTAAAACAGAGTACTTGCATAAATTGCATACGAAAGGTGATATTTCACTGAATTAACATGAATTTACTGACTGAAAAGGTCAGACTGCAGAGTCAAATGGTCAACCACACATGCTGCCGGCACTTACGCAAATTGTAGGTCATATTAGCATACATCAACCTTTTACATGGGTATGACTGTAATGTTATTTCTAGCTATCAAGATAAGCCTGGAAGTGAGCTCGTGGTTTTCCTTAACATTTTGCTAACATTGTTTTTAACTATGTTGGCGTTGATATAAAAATTCTTCTTCATCTGTAAAAATGCCCCTTTGTTATGTCAGCATAAATCTAAAAAAAAAAACCTAAATGCTTGCTTGCTTGTTTGCTTTCTTAATAAAAAACGCAAAAAACTAAGAGCTTGTATAAGCCAACATTTCCGCAGTTATATAGTGAATGCACTGAAAAGTTCAATCACGTATCGCCGCCGTATTAGGTCAAGTGTGCAATGTAGCCTTATTCTGAATAAAATGTTATTTTCCGTCAGCACATTGCTATTCATGGAAAATTATACAGCCCTCTTTATCAAGTTGACAGTTTTGTTCAATAAATTACTTTGTATAGAATTCTATGTGAGGTAATGTGTAGATTACTTATACCATTAGCTAACACATAATTATAGGCAAAGCACCTTATAATTAACAGTTTTTTATGCCTTGATCTGAAGCCTTATAAAATTATTAAAGACTAGTTGTGTGAATTAGTGTTGCGGTAACAATTATAACTTATCTAATAACCTTCACAGAAATAGCGGAGCGGAAACCTTACATAAAAGGAAAAAAGCGTCATAATTATGTATGTAATACTAATAACATTTCGGAACGGAGCAAGCTAGGCTATAACCTCAACCGTCGAGTTAAACCCCTACATTTCCATTCCTAATACGTTTCCTTAACCCAATAAAAGAAAGCATTTTGAAGGACGCCATCTTCCTTCCGGCAGAAGATTCCATTAGAATTTATTTGCAAAACTCGGTCCAATATGGCACGCAATCCTTTTCTAATACAGGAAATTTAACCTCGTTTCCAGGCCAGGCAGTAGGTCACCTTATCTATAGGGCGTGTTCCCACCCTAATGCGAGTGCCTATTGGAAATAGGACGATGTTATACAATAAAACAACTATCGACGGAACAGTTTATGGAAGAATGAACGTGAGGACAATGACTGCGTTGTAAAGGAGTGGCTGTTTTTCCAATGATTTGATTTGATGAATCATTAACGGCCAAAATTAATATCCAATCTATCCACGATTTGCCCTACTAGAGATACGAATTTGACATAAGCTCCATACAAAATATGTCAAATTTCTATCTCTAGTAGGGCAAATCGTGGATAGATTGGATATTAATTTTGGCCGTAAGTGGGTAATGGTTAATCTTTTACTAGTAAAAACTGTTCATCGATTGGTCTGCTGTTGCAGGGGCTTGGGGGCCCCGTGGATCACAGGCAAGGCCTAGCAAGCCCATGCGTAAAGATGGGCCTGATCTGATTCTGTATTCTTCATGTATATAATATATGACTTTATATGACGTTCTTGGTATAACGTTCAGGCACAGAGTAATTATTATAGTAATAGACACAAAGTACATTTGTTGGTGTAGGAGGCCGGTATGATGTTGAAAGCAAACAGCAATACTGATGATAACTTCTTGTAATTTTGTAAAAATAGACCTGCCTTACATAGTGTTTAATGGGTAACAATTCACAGTACTTACATCTTATAGTACAATTAAATAGCCAATAAAATTAATACAGATTTCTAGCAAATATTTACTAAGCCAATGCCGTGGGCGCACCCATCTCGTTCCCGTGCGCGCGTTTCGTATAGCGCGGTCTTCTCGCACACTATATAATAAAGGCGGCGCGCCCGCAGCGCGGCAGTGCTGATGTGATCCTGGAGCGAGGATGTCGTCTGTCATCGTGGCAAGCTGTGATGAAGTTACGTGAATCCCACATTGGTAATAGACATGTTCCGTACATAGTTCCGTGTGGTGCCGGACGTAAAGAATTGCACCAACCTATTTCTTCTCATGGGTGTCGTAAAAGGCTACTAAGGGATTTACCAGAGGATGGGCAGCAGCGTTCTCTGAGTATTTAACCAACCAACTGCGTACGCCAACCCACCTGCCAAGCGTGGCGATTATGGCATATCCCCCCCCCCTTTTGGGGGAGGTATATGTTCAGCAGTGGACGTCTTTCGGCTGAAATGATAATGATGATAATGAATAGACATGTTGAGGATTGAACGTTGAGATCACTCTTTGATTTTGATGCATGAACAAAGAACTGTTCACTCATCTGTGTTTATTTGGCAAGTTTGAATGCTTCGATGAAGAATACTTGATCGAAGTTTGAATGAAAAGGCCGGGGATTGCGTATTGTGTGTGATGCAAGTTGGGAGAGACCCTATATCTGTGGTAGAGAAATACCTATATCCGGATTTAGTATACACGACTTCTCACAGTCACATGATTGACGAAGCAGTATCGTCTGTGATATTGGGCCAACTTTTTGGCTTTTAATGGCACCGAAGTAAATAAAGTGCTGTGTTTAAATCTTGCTCACGACTAAACTTTTTAGTTTCGAGGAATTTTGAGGCTTGTCCAACGAAGTGAAATAGGCAAGGCAACTGCAATACAATTTGTGGAATGCATCTAAACTTAGACGCAGCCTCATTGGTGCCAAACTTGAATTAATTTATGTTTGTTTATATTTCTACCGATTTAAGATTAGTCATGGCTCAAATATTTAATCTTACATTATAGATTCGATTTCAAATTTTAGATGTTTGATGAATGTTCAATATTTATTCGAAAGGCCTTATTGTGAAACACGCATTCATTGAGTATCGTTGTCGTATTTGACGACGTCTGTAGTCTAGTGGTTCGACGTTCGGACTGCTGATCACGAGGTCGTGGGTTCGATTCCCACAAGACACAAATATTTGTGTGATGAACATAAGTGTTTGTGTTGGTCTGGGTGTTTCTTATGTATGTATCAGTATGTATTTACAAAAAAAGTATATAAGTATCCATTGTCTAGTACCCATAGCACACGCTCTGCTTAGCTTGGGACTAGATGGTGCTGTGTAAAAATGTCCCAAAAATATTTACATTTATTTATTTTCATGGTTTTTTTTGTATACTTACCGACGTAGTTATATTTTTCAGGTACTATAAACTATCATAGTTGTAGTATTTGCGTGATGCTTAAAAAGCCTTCTTCTCTTCTTAAAGAAGGAACATAGTAGTAGAACGAACATAGTAGTAGTAGTCATAGGGTTGCGTTTGGAATATTTGTGTACCAGGTTGAACTGGAATTTGGGTAAGCTAGGTAGAAACGTGACGAGTTTAAGAGCCGTTTCACACTAAGCGTAACGCTCGCTCACAATTAGCCGCCGAATGTGAGTTTACTTTCTTTACATAAAGTGGCTTACTGATTTTTATGGTTCCGTACCCGAAGGTGGAAACGTGGTCGCTCACAATGGGCCTGATAAGAAGGCTCAAAGTCACTCAAAGGTCAATGGAGAGGGCTATGCTCGGAGTGTCCCTGCGTGATCGAATCAGAAATGAGGAGATTCGCAGGAGAACGAAAGTACCCGACATAACCCGAAGAATTACCAAGCTTAAGTGGCAGTGGGCGGGGAACATTGCCCTCAGAAATTATTACCGATGGGGCAGTAAAGTTCTGGATTGGCGACCGCGTACTGGAAGGCGCAGCGTGGGTAGGCCCCCCACAAGATGAACCGACGACCTGGGGAAGGTCGCGGGAATCCGCTGGATACGGAAGGCGCAGGACCGGTCGTTGTGGCGATACTTGGGGGAGGCTCATGTCCAGCAGTGGACGTCTTTCGGCTGAAATGATGATGATGTACCCGAAGGGTGCCAAACGGGACCCTATTACTCTCGCTACGCTGTCCGTCTGTCTGTCTGTCTGTCACAGGGCTGTATCTTTGTAACGGTAATAGATAACTAGTTGAAATTTTCACAGAAAATTGTTACTATCACATATTCTGATACGACACGACAAATACTAAAAACAAAAAAAAGTCTAAAACCAAAGGGGGTCCCATGCAAGAAACCTCGAAAAACATCAAAACAACAGCATTTTTTTCAACGTTTTTGTTCCTGCTTTATCTTCCAAACGGTAATACATACAAGCGTCAAACTTGGTTTGATTATAGTGCATACTATTTTGTTTCGCAACAAATACTAAAAATTGGGAAAACGTAGACCATATGTGGTGGTGCCTGCGTATGAAAGAGATGTAAAAATTCATATTTCGCTCATGGTGCGTTGATGTCTTTTGATGAACTCTCGTAAATTAAATCAGTTTCTATGGGGTTGATAGTGTAACGAGGTCCAACTCGTTATGCTGCTCACCCTATTTGGTTTTTCTGGCCACTTTATTGTATTTTCATCAATCCAAATTCAAAATTCAAAATTATTTTCAAAAATGTCTAATTTTCTACTGTTTTAGCTCAGTTCTATATTGTACGCTGAAAGACACTCATGTGTCTGTTACTGTGTCTTATAATCATTATATTATTTTATTAACAAACAGTCAATGTATCAATATACCAGTTAAGTGAGATACAGTATACCAAAAACGTTCATGCTTGGGTTTTTATTGTTTGTGCCGACCTACATAACTACCTACCTACCTACCTGAATCCTGAATCCAACCAGAACTCGCTGCATTGGTATAGCAGCAGCTCAATCGTCTTATAGTCGGAGTTTACCCACCACTCCTCCGACCCTCCGTACTACTGACCCTCTGTGCCCTCCATACCTCAAAGGAGTTCCATACCTCTGAGTTCTGTTCCTGTAGTTCCTGTACCATTAGTTCCTGTAGTTCCTGTACTTCCTGTACCACTAGTTCCTGTTCTCCTCCTCGTTCCGTGTGTCACCGTGTGTCAAGCCTCCGAACCTTCGACCCTCCGAGTCTCCTGCCTGATCTACCCTCATCAGGTCGATGGTCCCTTACTGCGTGAGTCCGACTCGCACTTGGCCGGTTTTCACAATTTCTAACCTTACGCACGCACGCGCGTACGCTAAAGTTTATAGCGTTAAGCGTTTTTAAGCGTTTGTCAGTTGTTTGTTTGTTTGCTACGTTACGTTTGATGTAATATAATCCCTATAATTTCTTATTCTTATTCTTTACTGCATACAAAAAAAAAAAAATCACAACAACACACATATGATAACTTGATAACACTTTGTACATGTAATTTCAAAAGAAATTACATGTACAAAGGCGAGCTTAACTCATCATCGCTTGAGTTTTCTACCAGCAAACCAAGTTATAGAGCAAATATAAAATGTAAAACTGAGGGTTACAGTATACGCGTCGCTTACGGGCATAAAACGCGTTGCATACGGGCATAAAACGCGTTGCATACGATCATAAAACGCGTTGCATACGGGCATCATATGCGTTGCATACGGGCATAATACGCGTTGCATACGGGCATAATACGCGTTGCATACAGGCATCGTATGCGTTGCATACGTGCATCATACACGTTGCATACGCGCATCGTACGCGTTGCATACTGGCATAATACGCGTTGCATACGGGCATCGTATGCGTTGCATACGGGCATCATACGCGTTGCATACGCGCATCGTACGCGTTGCATACTGGCATAATACGCGTTGCATACGGGCATCGTATGCGTTGCATACGGGCATCATACGCGTTGCATACGCGCAACGTACGCGTTGCATACTGGCATAATACGCGTTCCATACGGGCATAATACGCGTTGCCTACGATCATTTTATGCGTTGCATACAGGCATATTACGCGTTGCATACGCGCATCATACGCGTTGCATACGGGCATAATACGCGTTGCATACGGGCATCATACGCGTTGCATACGCGCATCGTACGCGTTGCATACTGGCATAATACGCGTTGCATACGGGCATAATACGCGTTGCCTACGATCATTTTATGCGTTGCATACAGGCATATTACGCGTTGCATACGGGCATAATACGCGTTGCATACGGGCATCATACGCGTTGCATACGGGCATAATTCGCGTTGCACACGGACATAATACGTGTTGCATACGGGCGTAAGACGCGTTGCATACGGGCATAATACGCGTTGCATACGATCATAATACGTGTTGCATACGGGCATAAGACGCGTTGCATACGGGCATAATACGCGTTGCATACGGGTATCATACGCGTTGCATACGGGTATCATACGCGTTGCATACGATCAAAATACGCGTTGCATACGGGTATCATGCGCGTTGCATACGGACAACATACGCGTTGCATACGATCATAATTACGCGTTGCATACGTTCATAATACGCGTTGCATACGGGCATAAGACGCGTTGCATACGGGCATAATACGCGTTGCATACGGGAATCATATGCGTTGCATACGGGCATCATACGCGTTGCATACGGGCATAATAGACGTTTAATACGCGCATCGTACGCGTTGCATACGGGCATAATACGCGTTGCATACGGGCATAATACGCGTTGCATACGATTATAATACGCGTTGCATACGGGCAAAATACGCGTTGCATACGGGCACAAGACGCGTTGCATACGGGCATAATACGCGTTGCATACGGGTATCATACGCGTTGCATACGGGTATCATACGCGTTGCATACGATCAAAATACGCGTTGCATACGGGTATCATGCGCGTTGCATACGGGTATCATGCGCGTTGCATACTGACAACATACGCGTTGCATACGATCATAATACGCGTTGCATACGTTCATAATACGCGTTGCATACGGGCATAAGACGCGTTGCATATGGGCATAATACGCGTTGCATACGGAATCATACGCGTTGAATACGGGCATAATACGCGTTGCATACGCGCATCGTACGCGTTGCATACGGGCATAATACGCGTCGCCTACGGGCATCATACGCGTTGTATACGTTCATAACACGCGTTGCATACGGGCATAAGACGCGTTGCATACGGGCATAATACGCGTTGCATACGGGCATAATACGCGTTGCATACGGGCATAATACGCGTTGCATACGATCATAATACGCGTTGCATACGGGCAAAATTCGCGTTGCGTGCGGGCAAAATTCGCGTTGCCTACGGGCGAAATACGCGTTGCATACGTTCATAATACGCGTTGCATACGGGCATAAGACGCGTTGCATACGGGCATCGTACGCGTTGCATACGGGTATCATACGCATTGCATACGGCCTTCAGACGCGTTGCATACGGGTATCAGGCGCGTTGCATACTGACAACATCGCGTTGCATAAGATCATAATACGCGTTGCATACGTTCATAATACGCGTTGCATACGGGCACAAGAAGCGTTGCATACGGGCATAATACGCGTCGCCTACGTGCATCAGACGCGTTGCATACGGGCATCATACGCGTTGCATACGGGCATCGTACGCGTTGCATACGGGCATCGTACGCGTTGCATACGCGCATCGTGCGCGTTGCATACGGGCATAAGACGCGTTGCATACGGGCATAATACGCGTCGCTTACGGGCATCATACGCGTTGCATACGGCCTTCAGACGCGTTGCATACGGGTATCATGCGCGTTGCATACGGGCGTAATTCGCGTTGCATACGATCATAATACGCGTTGCATACGACCAAAATACGCGTTGCATACGGGCTTCATACGCGTTGCATACGGGCTTCATACGCGTTGCATACGGGCATAATTCGCGTTGCATACGGGCATCATACGCGTTGCATACGGGTATCATACGCGTTGCATACGATCAAAATACGCGTTGCATACGGGTATCATGCGCGTTGCATACGGACAACATACGCGTTGCATACGATCATAATACGCGTTGCATACGTTCATAATACGCGTTGCATACGGGCATAAGACGCGTTGCATACGGGCATAATACGCGTTGCATACGGGAATCATATGCGTTGCATACGGGCATCATACGCGTTGCATACGGGCATAATAGACGTTTAATACGCGCATCGTACGCGTTGCATACGGGCATAAGACGCGTTGCATACGGGCATAAGACGCGTTGCATACGGGCATAATACGCGTTGCATACGCGCATCGTACGCGTTGCATACTGGCATAATACGCGTTGCATACGGGCATCGTATGCGTTGCATACGGGCATCATACGCGTTGCATACGCGCAACGTACGCGTTGCATACTGGCATAATACGCGTTCCATACGGGCATAATACGCGTTGCCTACGATCATTTTATGCGTTGCATACAGGCATATTACGCGTTGCATACGCGCATCATACGCGTTGCATACGGGCATAATACGCGTTGCATACGGGCATCATACGCGTTGCATACGCGCATCGTACGCGTTGCATACTGGCATAATACGCGTTGCATACGGGCATAATACGCGTTGCCTACGATCATTTTATGCGTTGCATACAGGCATATTACGCGTTGCATACGGGCATAATACGCGTTGCATACGGGCATCATACGCGTTGCATACGGGCATAATTCGCGTTGCACACGGACATAATACGTGTTGCATACGGGCGTAAGACGCGTTGCATACGGGCATAATACGCGTTGCATACGATCATAATACGTGTTGCATACGGGCATAAGACGCGTTGCATACGGGCATAATACGCGTTGCATACGGGTATCATACGCGTTGCATACGGGTATCATACGCGTTGCATACGATCAAAATACGCGTTGCATACGGGTATCATGCGCGTTGCATACGGACAACATACGCGTTGCATACGATCATAATTACGCGTTGCATACGTTCATAATACGCGTTGCATACGGGCATAAGACGCGTTGCATACGGGCATAATACGCGTTGCATACGGGAATCATATGCGTTGCATACGGGCATCATACGCGTTGCATACGGGCATAATAGACGTTTAATACGCGCATCGTACGCGTTGCATACGGGCATAATACGCGTTGCATACGGGCATAATACGCGTTGCATACGATTATAATACGCGTTGCATACGGGCAAAATACGCGTTGCATACGGGCACAAGACGCGTTGCATACGGGCATAATACGCGTTGCATACGGGTATCATACGCGTTGCATACGGGTATCATACGCGTTGCATACGATCAAAATACGCGTTGCATACGGGTATCATGCGCGTTGCATACGGGTATCATGCGCGTTGCATACTGACAACATACGCGTTGCATACGATCATAATACGCGTTGCATACGTTCATAATACGCGTTGCATACGGGCATAAGACGCGTTGCATATGGGCATAATACGCGTTGCATACGGAATCATACGCGTTGAATACGGGCATAATACGCGTTGCATACGCGCATCGTACGCGTTGCATACGGGCATAATACGCGTCGCCTACGGGCATCATACGCGTTGTATACGTTCATAACACGCGTTGCATACGGGCATAAGACGCGTTGCATACGGGCATAATACGCGTTGCATACGGGCATAATACGCGTTGCATACGGGCATAATACGCGTTGCATACGATCATAATACGCGTTGCATACGGGCAAAATTCGCGTTGCGTGCGGGCAAAATTCGCGTTGCCTACGGGCGAAATACGCGTTGCATACGTTCATAATACGCGTTGCATACGGGCATAAGACGCGTTGCATACGGGCATCGTACGCGTTGCATACGGGTATCATACGCATTGCATACGGCCTTCAGACGCGTTGCATACGGGTATCAGGCGCGTTGCATACTGACAACATCGCGTTGCATAAGATCATAATACGCGTTGCATACGTTCATAATACGCGTTGCATACGGGCACAAGAAGCGTTGCATACGGGCATAATACGCGTCGCCTACGTGCATCAGACGCGTTGCATACGGGCATCATACGCGTTGCATACGGGCATCGTACGCGTTGCATACGGGCATCGTACGCGTTGCATACGCGCATCGTGCGCGTTGCATACGGGCATAAGACGCGTTGCATACGGGCATAATACGCGTCGCTTACGGGCATCATACGCGTTGCATACGGCCTTCAGACGCGTTGCATACGGGTATCATGCGCGTTGCATACGGGCGTAATACGCGTTGCATACGATCATAATACGCGTTGCATACGACCAAAATACGCGTTGCATACGGGCTTCATACGCGTTGCATACGGGCTTCATACGCGTTGCATACGGGCATAATTCGCGTTGCATACGGGCATCATACGCGTTGCATACGGGTATCATACGCGTTGCATACGATCAAAATACGCGTTGCATACGGGTATCATGCGCGTTGCATACGGACAACATACGCGTTGCATACGATCATAATACGCGTTGCATACGTTCATAATACGCGTTGCATACGGGCATAAGACGCGTTGCATACGGGCATAATACGCGTTGCATACGGGAATCATATGCGTTGCATACGGGCATCATACGCGTTGCATACGGGCATAATAGACGTTTAATACGCGCATCGTACGCGTTGCATACGGGCATAAGACGCGTTGCATACGGGCATAAGACGCGTTGCATACGGGCATAATACGCGTTGCATACGGGAATCATATGCGTTGCATACGGGCATCATACGCGTTGCATACGGACAACATACGCGTTACATACGAACAAAATACGCGTTACATACGATCAAAATACGCGTTGCATACGGACAACATACGCCTTACATATGGACAACATACGCGTTGCATACGTGCATCACACGCGTTGCATACGGGCATCGTACGCGTTGCATACGGGCATCGTACGCGTTGCATACGCGCATCGTACGCGTTGCATACGGGCATAAGACACGTTGCATACGGGCATAATACGCGTCGCTTACGGGCATCATACGCGTTGCATACGGCCTTCAGACGCGTTGCATACGGGTATCAGGCGCGTTGCATACTGACAACATCGCGTTGCATAAGATCATAATACGCGTTGCATACGTTCATAATACGCGTTGCATACGGGCACAAGACGTGTTGCATACGGGCATAATACGCGTCGCCTACGTGCATCAGACGCGTTGCATACGGGCATCATACGCGTTGCATACGGGCATCGTACGCGTTGCATACGGGCATCGTACGCGTTGCATACGCGCATCGTGCGCGTTGCATACGGGCATAAGACGCGTTGCATACGGGCATAATACGCGTCGCTTACGGGCATCATACGCGTTGCATACGGCCTTCAGACGCGTTGCATACGGGTATCATGCGCGTTGCATACGGGCGTAATACGCGTTGCATACGATCATAATACGCGTTGCATACGACCAAAATACGCGTTGCATACGGGCTTCATACGCGTTGCATACGGGTATCATACGCGTTGCATACGATCAAAATACGCGTTGCATACGGGCATAATACGTGTTGCATACGGGCATAATTCGCGTTGCATACGGGCATAATACGCGTTGCATACGATCATAATACGCGTTGCATACGGGCATAATACGCGTTGTATACGTTCATAACACGCGTTGCATACGGGCATAAGACGCGTTGCATACGGGCATAAGACTCGTTGCATACGGGCATAATACGCGTTGCATACGGGCATAATACGCGTTGCATACGATTATAATACGCGTTGCATACGGGCAAAATACGCGTTGCATACGTTCATAATACGCGTTGCATACGGGCATAATTCGCGTTGCATACGGGCATAATACACGTTGCATACGATCATAATACGCGTTGCATACGACCAAAATACGCGTTGCATACGACCAAAATACTCGTTGCATACGGGCATCATACGCGTTGCATACGATCAAAATACGCGTTGCATACGGGTATCAGGCGCGTTGCATACTGACAACATACGCGTTGCATTCGATCATAATACGCGTTGCATACGTTCATAATGCGCGTTGCATACGGGCACAAGACGCGTTGCATTCGGGCATAATACGCGTTGCATACGGGTATCATACGCGTTGCATACGGGTATCATACGCGTTGCATACGATCAAAATACGCGTTGCATACGTTCATAATACGCGTTGCATACGGGCATAAGACGCGTTGCATATGGGCATAATACGCGTTGCATACGGAATCATACGCGTTGCATACGGGCATAATACGCGTTGCATACGCGCATCGTACGCGTTGCATACGGGCATAATACGCGTCGCTTACGGGCATCATACGCGTTGCATACGGGCACAAGACGCGTTGCATACGGGCTTCATACGCGTTGCATACGGGCTTCATACGCGTTGCATACGGGCTTCATACGCGTTGCATACGGGCATAATACGCGTTGCATACGCGCATCGTACGCGTTGCATACGGGCATCAGACGCGTTGCATACGGGCATAATACGCGTCGCTTACGGGCATCATACGCGTTGCATACGGGCACAAGACGCGTTGCATACGGGCTTCATACGCGTTGCATACGGGCTTCATACGCGTTGCATACGGGCTTCATACGCGTTGCATACGGGCTTCATACGCGTTGCATATGGGCACCATACGCGTTGCATACGATCATAACACGCGTTGCATACGGGCATCAGACGCGTTGCATACGGGCATAATACGCGTCGCTTACGGGCATCATACGCGTTGCATACGGGCACAAGACGCGTTGCATACGGGCTTCATACGCGTTGCATACGGGCATCATACGTGTTGCATACGGGCATAATTCGCGTTGCATACGGGCATAATACGCGCTGCATACGATCATAATACGCGTTGCATACGGGCATAATACGCGTTGCATACGACCAAAATACGCGTTGCATACGGGTATCAGGCACGTTGCATACTGACAACATACGCGTTGCATACGATCATAATACGCGTTGCATACGCGTTGCATACAGGCATATTACGCGTTGCATACGACCAAAATACGCGTTGCATACGGGCATAAGACGCGTTGCATACGGGCATAAGACGCGTTGCATACGGGCATACTACGCGTTGCATACGGGCATAATACGCGTTGCATACGATTATAATACGCGTTGCATACGGGCAAAATACGCGTTGCATACGGGCACAAGACGCGTTGCATACGGGCATAATACGCGTTGCATACGGGTATCATACGCGTTGCATACGGGTATCATACGCGTTGCATACGATCAAAATACGCGTTGCATACGGGTATCATGCGCGTTGCATACGGGTATCATGCGCGTTGCATACTGACAACATACGCGTTGCATACGATCATAATACGCGTTGCATACGTTCATAATACGCGTTGCATACGGGCATAAGACGCGTTGCATATGGGCATAATACGCGTTGCATACGGAATCATACGCGTTGAATACGGGCATAATACGCGTTGCATACGCGCATCGTACGCGTTGCATACGGGCATAATACGCGTCGCCTACGGGCATCATACGCGTTGCATACGGGCATAATACACGTTGCATACGATCATAATACGCGTTGCATACGACCAAAATACGCGTTGCATACGACCAAAATACGCGTTGCATACGGGCTTCATACGCGTTGCATACGGGCATCATACGTGTTGCATACGGGTATCATACGCGTTGCATACGATCAAAATACGCGTTGCATACGATCAAAATACGCGTTGCATACGGGTATCAGGCGCGTTGCATACGACAACATACGCGTTGCATACGATCATAATACGCGTTGGATACGATCATAATACGCGTTGCATACGGGCATAATACGCGTTGTATACGTTCATAACACGCGTTGCATACGGGCATAAGACGCGTTGCATACGGGCATAATACGCGTTGCATACGGGCATAATACGCGTTGCATACGGGCATAATACGCGTTGCATACGATCATAATACGCGTTGCATACGGGCAAAATACGCGTTGCATACGTTCATAATACGCGTTGCATACGGGCACAAGACGCGTTGCATACGGGCATAATACGCGTTGCATACGGGTATCATACGCGTTGCATACGATCAAAATACGCGTTGCATACGGGCATAAGACGCGTTGCATATGGGCATAATACGCGTTGCATACGGAATCATACGCGTTGCATACGGGCATAATACGCGTTGCATACGCGCATCGTACGCGTTGCATACGGGCATCAGACGCGTTGCATATGGGCATAATACGCGTCACCTACGGGCATCATACGCGTTGCATACGGCATAATACACGTTGCATACGACCAAAATACGCGTTGCATACGGGCTTCATACGCGTTGCATATGGGCATAATTTGCGTTGCATACGATCATAATACGCGTTGCATACGGGCATAATTCGCGTTGCATACGGGTATCATACGCGTTGCTTACGGGTATCATACGCGTTGCATACGGGTATCATACGCGTTGCATACGGGTATCATATGCGTTGCATACGGGTATCATACGCGTTGCATACGGGTATCATACGCGTTGCATACGATCAAAATACGCGTTGCATACGGGCATAATACGCGTTGCATACGCGCATCGTACGCGTTGCATACGGGCATAAGACGCGTTGCATACGGGTATCATACGCATTGCATACGATCAAAATACGCGTTGCATACGGGTATCATGCGCGTTGCATACGGACAACATACGCGTTGCATACGTTCATAATACGCGTTGCATACGGACATAATACGCGTCGCTTACGTGCATCATACGCGTCGCTTACGTGCATCATACGCGTTGCATACGGGCATAAGACGCGTTGCATACGGGCATAATACGCGTTGCATACGACCAAAATACGCGTTGCATAAGGGCTTCATACGCGTTGCATACGGGCTTCATACGCGTTGCATACGGGCATCATACGTGTTGCATACGGGCATAATTCGCGTTGCATACGGGCATAATACGCGTTGCATACGATCATAATACGCGTTGCATACGGGCAAAATACGCGTTGCATACGTTCATAATACGCGTTGCATACGGGTATCATACGCGTTGCATACGATCAAAATACGCGTTGCATACGGGTATCAGGCGCGTTGCATACGGGTATCAGGCGCGTTGCATACTGACAACATACGCGTTGCATACGATCATAATACGCGTTGCATACGTTCATAATGCGCGTTGCATACGGGCACAAGACGCGTTGCATACGGGCATAATACGCGTTGCATACGGGTATCATACGCGTTGCATACGGGTATCATACGCGTTGCATACGATCAAAATACGCGTTGCATACGGGTATCATGCGCGTTGCATACGGGTATCATGCGCGTTGCATACTGACAACATGCGCGTTGCATACGGGCGTAATACGCGTTGCATACGATCATAATACGCGTTGCATACGACCAAAATACGCGTTGCATACGGGCTTCATACGCGTTGCATACGGGCTTCATACGCGTTGCATACGGGCATCATACGTGTTGCATACGGGCATAATTCGCGTTGTATACGGGCATCAGACGCGTTGCATACGGGCATAATACGCGTCGCCTACGGGCAACATACGCGTTGCATACGGGCATAATACACGTTGCATACGATCATAATACGCGTTGCATACGACCAAAATACGCGTTGCATACGACCAAAATACGCGTTGCATACGGGCTTCATACGCGTTGCATACGGGCATCATACGTGTTGCATACGGGTATCATACGCGTTGCATACGATCAAAATACGCGTTGCATACGGGTATCAGGCGCGTTGCATACTGACAACATACGCGTTGCATACGATCATAATACGCGTTGCATACGTTCATAATGCGCGTTGCATACGGGCACAAGACGCGTTGCATACGGGCATAATACGCGTTGCATACGGGTATCATACGCGTTGCATACGGGTATCATACGCGTTGCATACGATCAAAATACGCGTTGCATACGGGTATCATGCGCGTTGCATACGGGTATCATGCGCATTGCATACTGACAACATACGCGTTGCATACGATCATAATACGCGTTGCATACGTTCATAATACGCGTTGCATACGGGCATAAGACGCGTTGCATATGGGCATAATACGCGTTGCATACGGGCATAAGACGCGTTGCATATGGGCATAATACGCGTTGCATACGGGCAAAATACGCGTCGCTTACGGGCATCATACGCGTTGCATACGGGCACAAGACGCGTTGCATACGGGCTTCATACGCGTTGCATACGGGCTTCATACGCGTTGCATACGGGCTTCATACGCGTTGCATACGGGCTTCATACGCGTTGCATACGGGCACCATACGCGTTGCATACGATCATAACACGCGTTGCATTCGGGCAATAACGCGTTGCATTCGGGCAAAAACGCGTTGCATTTGGGCAAAAACGCGTTGCATACCAGCGTCATACGCGTTGCATATGGGCATAATTTGCGTTGCATACGATCATAATACGCGTTGCATACGATCATAATACGCGTTGCATACGGGCATAATTCGCGTTGCATACGGGCATAATTCGCGTTGCATACGGGCATCATACGCGTTGCATACGATCAAAATACGCGTTGCATACGGGCATAATACGCGTTGCATACGGGCATCATACGCGTTGCATACGGGCATCATACGCGTTGCATACGGTTATCATACGCATGGCATACGGGCATAATTCTCGTTTCATACGATCATAATACGCGTTGCATACGGGCATCATACGCGTTGCATAAGGGCATCATACGCATTGCATAAGATCACAATACGCGTTGCATACGATCATAATACGCGTTGCATACGATCATAATACCCGTTGCATACGAGCATCATACGCGTTGCATACGATCATAAAACGTGTTGCATACGGGCAATAAACGCGTTGCATACGGGCATAATACGCGTTGCATACGAGTATAATACGCGTTGCATACGGGTATAATACGCGTTGCGTACGGGCATAATACGCGTTGCATATGGGCGTCATACGCGTTGCATACGGGCATAATATAATCAAATCAATTTATTTGCGAAATATGGGTAAAATTACATTAAATTTGATGTTAAAAATAAAAATTACGTTTAGTAACAACACGACAACGACGACGTAGTTTACAAACAACAACAAACAACAACAACAACATAATTTAATTTTACGGCATGCAAATTTACACATACATTAAAATCAAAATCAATCAATCATCATTTAAGTCAAAATTAGAAAAACATGTCAATTATAAATAAAAATATGTAGGTTAAAAAATATTTCAATTATACTATTATTTATTTATTATTATTATTATTTTTTATTATTAGTACTTTAAGTAGTTATAGCATGTAAACCTATCTCTCATGTACCTAGTTAGTGGATTGGGGTGCATTAAAAGAGCCTCCACGAATTTAATTAATATATATATATATTTTTTTTTTTTTTTTTTTTTTTATTGATCGTCCGGCGCACCCTGGGCAGTCAGCCCCGCTACCAACCTGCTGACTGGCTAATCTTTTCCCCACGGCATGAGGTATTATCATTATGTAGGTAGTTCATGACGACACTATAGAAGAAGAAGTAAGTGGATTGACGTTAAGTTTAATTAAACTACTTAATTACTCCATTCAGCCCAATTTCAATATATTTCAGTGATGCAGAGGGTAGTAAAAACTCCGATTCCGTATCTATGAAGTTGTCTTAACGGCCGTAACACACGGCAGCTATTGTAGCTATTGAGGTGCTGGCCAGAAAACCTCCACGTGTGTCTGACGGCTGCTAGTCCTTCTGGACACGTCTAGAGGGAACAGCAGTTGTTGGGCCGGTGCACCCTGGGCACGGGCAATAAGTCTCCTTTGGACCGGGGGACCTTATTGCCTGTGGCGAATATTCTGGCACGGGAGGGGCCCGATGTGGGCCAATGGGAAGTTGCTCCGCGTGTCCCTCTGAGAAAGCAGAGGGCACTGTGGAGGAGCAGGGGCGGGCCCGGTGTGCACGCAGCCTGCCACTGGGCAGGCAGCGGGGGGACTGTCCTTCCCTGCCCCCGTCGGTCTCGTAATCCCAGGAGTGCCTGCTGAGTAGTGTTCTCGCGCCTCTTGGGACCGAGGGTCTTGGCTTTACCGCCCGGACTGCGAGGAAGAACACCTCTATAAAAATTACAGGAGGATGGGCCTGCGGCTCGGGGTAGTCTGCGTAGCTGGCGTAGGTG
Source organism: Asteroscopus sphinx (assembly GCA_949699075.1). Classification (NCBI taxonomy): domain Eukaryota; kingdom Metazoa; phylum Arthropoda; class Insecta; order Lepidoptera; family Noctuidae; genus Asteroscopus; species Asteroscopus sphinx. Next base: position 12,296,558 of record OX453016.1, read on the forward strand.
GTAAAGGCTCGTGAGGTGAGGTGGCGTGCAGTGTTCCGTGTGCACAGGAGGGTGCGGCCGTCACTAGGCCGCACGGGGAGAAGGGGCTCGCCTGCTTGTGGCGAGCCGGGACCTGTCTGGGGTGGTTGTGTGAATACTCACGGGTTCCCACGCCCCCGGCTAAGGTAGTTGAAGGAACACCGTGGTGGTTTTAGTCGGTAAGAGTCCGACACTGGCTCCACCTACCCCGGGCGGATTGTTTCCATGAGGATTTCCACACGGAAAAAAAAAAGAAGCTATTGTAGCCTTTAATGTGTATTACTGAGTATTACATCCCAGGATGTACCTACCTTTTTACATTACACGCAGGAGGTAACGTAATGTATATTACCCCCTCATTGAATGCTGTAAATTGTGTTGTCTTGATATACTTATACACAATCGATTTAAAATGTACGTGTTTGTATAGAACGATTAAAACAAATACTTTCATTTCATATCACATCAGTTATCATTCTGTATGTTCTTAGAAGAAACATAAATACAATATACCTACATAATACACATAATAAATGATAGATACATAATAAATAAGTAATATAAATGTTTTGGATGCAGTCATAGTGTAATAATTATAATTTGTTACATTATAATGCAGTGTTGTTGCTCTCGAGTGAACAAATTGTAATAATAAATTTATTTATTTATTGGAAGACCAACAGCAATTACCTTAGATTAACAAACAACCTTAAAAACTACCAAACCTATCTACTACTACTGTGTGCTTGCTAGCTGTGCCATAGGCTATGACCCGCGTTTTCACTAAAATTCTGACTTTTTTTTGCTCGGCTCCTAAATTTCGTAACGCGATGAATGATTTGTTCTATTCCTCATGAAACTGGCTATCATATACATAAACCTATTTTTTAATAATCCGACTGGTAGTTCCAGAGATTAGCGCGTTTAAACAAACAAACAATCAAACAAAAAACTCTTTAGCTTATTAGCATAGATTCTAATCTAAGATTGATGGACCCATGGAGTTTCTTGCCGGTTCTTCTCCTTGGACCCACAATTTGGAACCGTGCAACTAGAGCCTGACGTTTTAAAAGTTCCTGTAAATAAGTTCATTTGAAATAAAAAACATTTGAATTTGATGCATTGTTGCAAAATGTTCCTTATTTCATTGCAAGATCGCAAGACTGCAATACCAAGACTTTGGGCAACAAATAGCCATCAATGTCTAATGTTATCAATAGATTATTATTGATAACATTAATTGTTATGGGAAGCTTTAACGCTAAAAGGTAATCATTTTAAGTTACAATACGATGATTTACCTACGTAACATTACTTATAGCCAATTGAAAATAATGGAGACAATTCGATTGCTGGCAACCACGAATATAATTGCATACAGCACGAAACAATGGGAAAATGTCATATTACAGTAAAATACTTAAACTATAGTTGCGGCACGCTATGATGGCGTTTTTGACGTTTGCCTGCTCATGACAGCTACAAGAAGGAACAATTGCCGTACTTTATTTTTAATAGTGATGCACTGCTACAGCAATATAATTTTTCGAATTTTGAATACATTATTTAAATTCAAATTCTATTTATTTCTACTGTTTTTTTATGTATGTCACAAAAAAATTGATTAAATAGCGATTAAACAAAATGGCTAGACGTTATATTTATTGAATAATTTGATAAATTATTTAATTTTTGTAGATATTATTCATAATAGCTAGTTGAAGTTGGTCAATGTAATAAACCTGGTCCGAATCGCTAATAATTTGAAATGTGTCACAACACTATTGGAAAATGTTAAAAACGCCATCATAGCGTGCCGCGGGTATACCTAGCAATATTTCTCTAATATAATATATGACACTTCAACTGGCATTAACAAGAGATAATATTGGAGTTTAAACAAAGTAATGTGTGAAAATAAAAACTTTTTAACAAAAAATAAAACCGACTTCAAAAACCTTAACTAAAAAGTAAAAAATAATCATTGTATGTATTTTAAAATCTTAACTTAAACAACATTTTTAAGGCGGCGCGTGGTTGACCCTTTGCGTCATGTAATGTACAGTCCAGCGCAATATCTATAGTAAAAAAACCCGCGGAATACATAACCTCCTCCTTTTTTTGAAGTCGGTTAAAAACAGTTTATGTGAACGTACATGAAAATCACGCGCCGCCTTCAAAATGTTGTTTAAGTTAAGATTTTAAAATACATACAATGATTATTTTTTACTTTTTAGTTAAGTTTTTTGAAGTCGGTTTTATTTTTTGTTTTGGGGAGTCCGTTTCTACACAGTACGACAGTGGTCAGGGGTAGGGCTGTTCTAAAACCTATCCCTGGTGTTGAAGCAATAAGCTATGAGGTAAGCTATTGTGGATAAAGCAACGCAGCCGTGTCTGCGTCTCGAGTCTCGGCAATCGAGTCGAGTAGTGTTAGCCCATGTCGACAATGAATACAAGTCTTTTTGCGTTTACCTATTTCAACACCTGCCCTTAAACCAAAAAGACTTCCCCTTAAAACATTCAATTAAACAACAATTTAAATGTTTCTAATACAATAGGTATACAAGTAATCATATTATACCTATAATAAACATACAACACATTGTTCCAAAAATACATTATAAATAACATTACATAGCAAGAGTCTTCAAATTAAACTGAAACAAAAATTTTACAAATTTTTCTCTTGCTAACGGTTTGGTAAGTATATCAGCAATCATTTTATCCGTAGAGAGATACTTTATTTTAATCAAATTCTTCATTACTATGTCTCTAATAAAATGATGTCTGACATCAATGTGCTTTGTCCGAGAATGGAACATTGAATTCTCACATAACCGTTGTGCAGATTGATTATCGTTAAACAAGGTTATGTCACATTCTAAATTAAGGCATTCCTTAATAAAAGTGCGTATGAACAGACCTTCCTTACATGCGTCGGATAGTGCCATGTATTCCGCCTCTGTGCTAGACAGGGCGACAGTCTTTTGTTTTCGACTTTCCCAACTAACCACCGAGTTGCCTATTTTGTACAAAAACCCAGTGTAAGACTTACGATCAACTTCACACGACCCCCAGTCTGCATCAGTGTACCCATGTACTTCTAGACCAGTTTTCTCGTACACTAGACAATGATTTACTGTGCCTTTTAAATACCTTAATATGCGCTTGGCAGCTTTAAAATGGGCATCAGAACTACAATTATTAAATTGACTCAAAAAACTTACCGCATGTGCGATGTCAGGTCGAGTGCAAACAGCGACGTACATCAAACACCCAATAAGGTTTCTGTATCCACAACTTTCAGACTCTCCTTTAGTAAGTTTGAGACCAACCTCCATTGGTGTAGCAACCGGTTTGCAATCTTCCATTTTGAATCTACTTAAGACATTAGTTATATAGTTAGATTGATCTAGTGTAATTTTATTATTTTCTCTACGAACTCTCATTCCTAAGAATTCATGAACTGGACCTAAATCCTTCATTTCGAATTCTTTCATTAATTGATTTTTAAATTGTGTCTTATCTTCATCTGAAGATGTGAACAAAAGAATATCGTCAACATACAAAGCTATTATTGACAAACGACCCTGTTTGGTACGGAAGTATACACATGGCTCTGCTGACGATTTCCGAAAGAACATTTTCTTTGTGAGGACATTATTTATTTTGTCATACCAGCACTTGGCAGCTTGTTTTAAACCATATATGGACTTGTTTAGTTTATAAACCTTTCCTTCTTTACCTTTTAAAACAAAGCCTTCTGGCTGCTCCATCACAACATCCTCATGAAGATCGCCATTTAAAAATGCTGTAGTTACATCTAGTTGATCAATATCAAGATCATTTACTGCAGCTATAGCCAACAACATTCTAATAGTAGAATGACGTACCACTGGAGCAAAAGTTTCCTGGTAATCAATACCATACTTTTGAGTAAACCCTTTGGCAACCAAACGAGCTTTGTATTTTAAAATCTCGCCATTGAGATGACGCTTGATTTTAAATACCCATTTGGACTTCACTGGCTTTTGCCCTTCTTTTAAATCAACTAAAGTCCAACATTTATTCTTACAAAAAGAATTATACTCATCTCGCATTGCACCTTGCCATTGAGCTGCATCTTTACCGCTCAATGCTTCTTGTACTGATGTTGGTTCACCATCTCCACAATTGAATACCGCATAAGCGTATTCTTCAGAGTCATCCAGGCTCGCAAAAGTATCAGAGTCTTCCCCACCTCGAGACGATGACCCTGGAATGTAGGTAGGATCAGAACAATCATCTGAACTAGAGACAGGAGACACCTCAGTATCAGAATCATTCATGATTATTTCTTGCCTTCTCGCTTTCGACTCAGTACATACGTCATCAGACAACTCAGTTACAGGCTCATCTTCAGTAGTTGGTTCTGATTCCGAGTTCTGTCGGTCACATGGTTGAACTGATACTGTACAGTCAGTATTCAATATAGTCCGATCATTATTTGATAATGAATCACTTTGATGTTCAGTTTTTGAAATAAATTTATTTTCAAAAAAGGAAACATCTCTAGCCTTGATACAAGAAGTTGGACATTCTGGATCTATTAGTCTATAGCCTTTGCTTTCCTCACAGTACCCTACAAAAATATACTTTTTACATTTAGGATCCAGCTTCTTCCTATTATGTACCAAAGCATAGGCTAGACATCCAAAAATTCTAAAATGACTAACATCTACCTTGGTTTTAGTCCACCTTTCTTCAGGCGTTGAACCCATCACAGCTTTTGTTGGAGATCTGTTTTTAATATACACTGCCGTCTGTACTGCTTCTGCCCAGAAACGGTTGTCCAAAACTGCATCCTGCAGCATACATCGGGCTTTCTCAACTATAGTCCTGTTAGCTCTTTCACTAACTCCATTCTGAGCCGGTGAGTATGGGATTGTTGTTTGATGCACAATTCCATGCTCCTTCATATATTTCTGAAACTGATTATTAATATACTCACGACCATTGTCTGTCCTCAGAATTTTTATCTTCTTGTTTGTTTGATTTTCTGTAAGCACCTTAAATATTTTGAAATAATTAAATACTTCATCTTTAGCCTTTAGAAAATAAACAAACGTCTTCCGTGAGCAATCATCTGTAAAAGTTAAGAAATATTTAGACCCTCCTAAAGAAGTCTCTGGCATAGGACCACACAGGTCAGAATGTACCAGCCCAAGAATTTCATTTGACCTGCTTTGAGAAGTTTTTGGAAAAGGTTTCCTAGTTTGCTTACCTTTGACACATGCCACACATGAATGATAGTTAGTATCATCATAGTTAATGCCGTTTACCATACCTTTTTTCATAACATACATGCTTCTAGAATTAAGGTGAGCCAGTCGTCGATGCCAGGTCTCCTGTGAAATCTTACTAACCGATGCATTTACTTCAGAAGTAATTATTTTCTCTGCTGAGCACGGTTTCACATTTGGAATATCAGCGAGCACCTGCGGAGTCGACACAGTTTGCAAACCAGAACACAATTGTATGGCACTACCCGATACATTACAATTAGTCGCATTGTTACATTTCAACGACTGCATTATATCAAGTTGATATACACTATTTACATGAGTAGCAGTAGCTATAATCTTATTATTAAATTTTATTTTACAACCTTTACTGTCAAAAGATACTGTAAAACCCTTTTTAGTCATAGCACTAACAGACAAAAGGTTCGCAGCCAGGTTAGGTACATAATATACACCATTAATTGTTTTAGAGCAATTATGCAACATTACCTGTACACTTCCTAAGCCAATGGCTGAAAGCTTTTCTCCGTTTGCTACACTCACTTGAATAGGCTTCAAGGGTTCATAATCGCTGCTGAATGCACTTCTACTGTTACACATGTGATTGGTAGCACCTGAGTCAATACACCATGTATCCTCTTTAACCGTGACGGAGAGCGCTGTCAACAATGCCTCGTCGCTTGGTTTTGTTTTCTGGCCGTTCTCTTTGTTTTTGGTAAACTTGTGACAATCCTTCATAAAGTGTCCACTTCTCTTGCATTTAAAGCATTTGTACGCCTTTTTTGTCACTAATGCTTTAACCTCAGCCTTATCGCCACGCCTTTGGTGTTCTTGCAATAATTTTGTCTTTACTATCTCAGTAGTTAATGAGACGTTTGAGTTTTCTAACGCCATAATTAGTGGATCGTAATCAGATGTCAATCCATTTAGCATCAAAATCGCAACAAAATCATCTTCTAGCGGGTAACCAATGTCCTGCAGCTGCTGCGCTACCTCTGTAATACGCGACAAGTAGCTTTCCATATTGCTGCTCTCGCATAACTTTGTTGAAAACAGCGTCCTAAGCAAACCCAATCTTCTGCAAAGCCCCTTATCCTCATAAGCCTTTTGTAAATTAGTCCAAGCTTCGAATGCCGTTGAAGCATTCCTAACGTGCGGATATGCATTACTGTGCACGGAAAGACAAATTTTTGCTAAAGCCCTCTGCTGTTTTCGAGCATCCTTACAACCATCTGCCGACTGTATGCACTCATACAAGTCTTCATGCATTAAAAGCATCTTCATAGCAAATTTCCAGTTGTTGTAGTCATCCATTCCCTTGAGTTTTTCTATGGGAATTGACTGTGCTCCAGATACGTTGGCCATTTTCGATTTTTCTTTCGTAAAGAAATTCCGTATAAAATCTTAAAATTACTCACTGTGAAAAAATATCATATAACCACGCTAGTTAGACGTCCTGGGCCCATAACCTGTTGGATTATAGTGATAAATTAAACGATGGCAATCGATTTATACAGATCTTTATACGTTAAACAGAAAATCACACGCCATTACATCAAACAGTTGAGAGAGAGTGACATATATTCAAATATTAACAATGACTCTTTGACGTTAATTGTTTATGCCATGTCGACAATGAATACAAGTCTTTTTGCGTTTACCTATTTCAACAGTTTTTATTTCATACTTTTTAGTTGAAGGTTGATTCATAAATGTTTATATAACCAATTTGAGAATATATTTTTATTAACCTTTGCTATCCCACTGCTGGGCAAAGGTCTCGCTCATGTTCTTCCAAACGTCCAATCACTATCGTGAAAAAAAAAACACGCATATCGGCCAAGAATTCTCAGAATGAGGAACCAATGAGCAGATCATCTAGATACGTAAAGCTAAAATAAACTGATTTATTGAAGCTGGTTAAAAAACTACTTAACCTAAGTCAATAAAATTTATATGGGACCACCGCGCGGACTTTCTCTACCAAATAAAAAAACAACCACGTAAATCGGCCCACAAATCTCGGAGTAATCGGTGTACATACATGAAAAAAAAAAAAAAAAAAAAAAAAAAACAAAAAAAACCCGCGGAATACATAACCTCCTCCTTTTTTTGAAGTCGGTTAAAAATAAATGTGGCTGAAAACGCCCACTTCCCATGCCACGTTCGGTTTTCTTTTTCTTTTTTTCAGATTTCTGACTACCTAACAGTGTTGTTGCTCAAAGTCTTGGTCTTGCACTTCTTACAGTCTTCCGGTCTTGCATTTTCACAAGACCAATGCAAGACCGCAAGACTAGAAAACCGAGACTTTGGTCAACACTAATAGCCATCAATCTCTGTGATTCGAAAAGAGCCAAGAAGCCGATAGGACATGCTCTGCGGTCGTCAACCACTTTCTGTAATGACTACGGGATGCTACGGGTAGTGTTACCCAAGGTCTTGGTCTTCAATCTTGCGGTCTTGCATCGGTCCTGCGGAAATGCAAGACCGCAAGACTGCAAGACCAAGACTTTGGGCAACACTGCTACCTACATAATGATAAGCTTTGATAAAATTTTGCTTTGAGCTCTACATTTAGCCTGATTCTTGATGTATAATCACTAGTTGACTGCGTCTTCGTTCCCATGGTATGTAAATAAAAATTATCCTATGTGTTAATCTACATGGTCTATCAGAGTGCCAAATTTCATCCCAACATGTTTAGTTGTTTCAGCGTTATTGAAGGACAAAGAAACAAACATCCATACTTTCGCCTTTAGAATATTTTATTTATTCCCAGGTTGCGTAGGTAGTTTTTCAGAATAAATTCGACATACACAGAGCCTTCAAAAAATAGCATAGATATTTTTAAAAGCCGGTGACTCTTCTGGTGTTGCGGATGTCTATGTATATGTGAGCGGCGGTGATCGCTTACCATCAGTTGACCCGACTGCTCGTTTGCCTCCCTCGATTATGAAAAAACTGCCCTTTCTGATACAGATATAGTATCTCTATCGCGCTATATTCAGATCCTCAAAAATCTATGACCAACGATTTCATATTCCGCATCGATACCCCCACTAGGTCAGACTATCAGTTTAACGTACCCCACACCAAAACAAGTGTGAAAATTATCTAACAGATAACTGAGGGTCAAATCAAGTCAAATGTAATATAATAATAAATGTTTTGATTCTTAGATAATCCCTATTCTGCTGTTTGATACCCTCTTCTGATAACAGAAATGTCAATTTACATTGTAATTTACATTGTGTATTCACACGATAGCTTTTCGTGATAACAAGTAGCCAACAAGAAACTCAAGGTTCGAAGAGGGGAAATTGGGGCGAAATTATCAATTAGTAGCCGAAAACGCAATTTATTGGCAACACTTAGGAATATTGGGAAGTCTTAGGGTTGGCGGGAAAATTCGTAAAGATCATGTTGTGGATTTTTTATTATTTTCTTCGAGTGTTAATGTGTAATAATGGTGGATTATTAAATTTTAAGTGCTCGTTAACGTGTACAAGTGTGGATAAATAGTACAAAGTTGAAAAACATGACTTTCGTATTATCTCATCATCCCCTCAGAAACCTAGTAAAGTTTGCTAGGATATAAGTATAATATGTTCAATGATTACGACTGAAGGACATTTATCCATGGTCATGAGTAAATTAAAAAAAAAAACAAAAAAAATTGGATAGTCTTGCCGAAGAACATAATATCAGGTTCATAAATTTTGTTACATTAGTAGTAATTTAACCATTTAACTTTGAAGTTATACCTAGTAGGTAATTTTATTGATAACATTAATTATTATGGGAAACTTTAACGTTAAAAGGTAATCATTCTAAATTACAATACGATGATATACTCGTACGTAATATGACTTATAGCGAATTCAAAAAAATGAGTTGTCTCCATTTTTTTGAATTCGCGATTGCTAGTCTGATTGCTAGTAACCACGAATAGTGCATATAGCACGAAACATAGAAAAAAATTCATAAACAGTAATAAAACTTAACTAGGTATCTATATTTTCTAATAAATAAACTATGATACTGGCACGAACAAAAGACAATACTTTTGTTCGAAATAAATGTGAAAATAAAAATAAATGTGGCTGAAAACGCCCACTTCTCATGCCACGTTCGGGTTTCTTTTACTAAAATTAACTAATATTTCTATAAACTTACCTACGACGCCATAGCAAATTATCTGGGGAGATACCCCGCTTCCCTTTGAGGAAAGCCTGCCTGAATTGAGCTAGCGGCAAACTCTCCCGACGTAAAGACCATCGGACAGTTCGCGGAACACTCGGTTTCTCACTCTTTTCCATTTGCACTACCTCATTTCACAGGAACTTCAGAGTTACACGACCAAACATTTACCTACTTAGTAACATTTTTACTAGAATTAAATTTTTTACTATAATCTAATTAGCAGGATTTCACGTACAATTGCATTACACGATCAAATTACGATAACGACAGGTTGAAAACTAAATGAATGCTGTAGCCTTATCTCTACGGTTTCTGTTTCATATTTACGTTAAAAGATATGGTGGAAAATGTGTAAATACGTATTGTATTTATTTAAATTATATTGTGACTGATGCCAGTTGACTTTAAACTTTACAACACTTCAATTTTTTTATCGCGAAACGCGGAATAGCGTGATGTAATTACTTATTATTTACGTATGACGTTAATGACGATAGGTTTTATAAATATGAATTCTTATTATGCTGAATACTTGAGTAGACAAGAGGACCTTCAAACATAGTGACTTCACAGAGTAAATTAATTTATTCACTAGGTCTGCGAAACCTTGAACTAACCTAGAATTGTTTAGTAAACGTATTGATTTGCAAAGTTGTTTCAAACAACCACTTTCAGTCAAAAACAATATTTCAAAAGTTAAACATGATTAATTCATTATTGCCTTCAAAAACTTTTCACTGTCTTCCTACAGGCTTCTCAACCGTCAAATAGAAGTAAATAAATCGTCTTGCTATAACCGTAAACACGTCTTAGATACAAATTTAATTTAGTCTTGAGGAAAATACCCAAACATATTACTCCATAAACCCATTTCAGTGTCCATCAGAGCCCGAAATTGATAGCAATAATAAATGATCACTTAAATCTATCCCTTGCTCGAGTACCTCCGATTCTTGATGGCGTGTTGGTGATAGAATTTCATAGCATTTGCATGTAAGTAAAGCAAATTGATTTTACAATCGATTTGCTTCGAGGGAAATAACCACGAGAGGCATTTGCGTGTGGAGATCTTGTAATGCATTTGCAACACTCGATGACTCGAAATCCCGAGTAGGTAGGAAGCACACTTGTGTCGTCACATTACGTCAGCATCAGGTCTGGCTACCCATTCTTATTGGATACAGCTATCTATTTTTCTCAACCTTGCGTGATCGACCGACGTGTGCATTATCCTTCCTACTAATATTATAAATGAGAAAGTTTGTGAGGATGTATGGATGTATGGATGTGTGGATGTTTGTTACTCTTTCACGCAAAAACCAACGACTACCTAGTATATGGATTTTAATTAAATTTAGTATACAGATAGAACATAACCCGGATTAATATATATGATAAGCCTATATATGTAGGCTACTTTTTTATCCCGGGAAGATGAACAGTTCCCGAGGGATGCGCGATTAACGACACCCACAGGGTGAAGCCGCGGGCACAGGCTAGTACGTAAATATTTTTATGGACTTGTTAGTTATTCAGGTACAACTGGCTCTCCCTAATCCTTCAGAAAATTTCACAACTGGCTCTCCTTTCCTTCAGAAAATTTCAGCTGAACATTAGAAACATTACCTATTTAAAACAAACTTCGGAATTCATCCGAGTTTACAAATTACATTACTCCGGACTTTTAGATTTACCTACTTTCTCATTTTCCCAAATCTCGTCTTCTAATTAATTTGGTGCAAGTTCAATTTCCCTTGGGACACGTTATGCGTCATTAGGTCATTAAGTATGTACCTACTCTTTGCTTTGAGTAGTTATAATTTACAGAGCTAAACTTAAAGGAGTAGTAACAATGATAATTTTATACAAACAACGGCTGCTAAAAGTGCAGTCACAGGACCGATCTTGTTGAACTCGGAGCTCGGACTTGACTTGAGTTTACCGAAGCTAGTATATATTCTATGCCAAAGCCACAGAAATAGTAAAAAATATAGACTAAGTGCTGCGAACAATCATAGTGAAGCCAACAAAAACCATGCTCCTTCATGTACAACCAGTGCTCACGCACACACATACACCTTAAACCGTGCTCACCCCTCTCAGTTCACATGTCGCGGCATCTTCCAGTAAGCATCGCGAAAACAAATATCCTTTAGGTGCGTGGTGTGTACGTGAGCACTGGTTGTACATGAAGGAGCACGGTTTTTGTTGACTTCACTATGGTTGTTCGCAGCACTTAGTCTATATTTTTTACTATGTCTGTGACCAAAGCTAAGATTATGTGATACGAAGAGAATATAATGGCACAAACAATTTCCTAAAGCGTAATATAATTGAAGAAAACTTCGTGAGGAAACCTGCAGACTTGAGGAAGCTCCATAAAATTGTCGATGACGAGTTAAGGTACTCCACCAACCCGTCGTAGACTAGCTTAATGCCTTGATGTATTTCTGCCTTAATCCTTCTCATCCTGAAGAGAGGCTCATGCCCAGCAGTCGGACAGTAATGGGCTGATTATTATGGTGATAATATGAAGTACTCACTGCGGGAGTGCCGGTGTGGGAACTCGGAGATGATGTCCTTTGCGGGGCCGCTCAGCGTCGCTGCCGTCACTTGCCTCCTCCGCACCGACGCTGCTCGACCCGCCCGCCGACCTGCACAGAGAGCTGGTAAGTCATCCACTCATGAAAGAAGTATAGAATTATCGTTCATTTGGAAGGTTTGCTAGTGGGTCATAGCTATTGAAAACTAAACTTTTTTTTTTTAAATCTTTAACTGAACTTATATCTGGTTTTCTAAGAAGTACCTAAATAACTGTACAGATTTACAGACTTTCCGATATTCTGAAGAGTTTGTCGTTTAATACTTGGGGAACCCACTCCTGAGTCATAGTTTTGTTTACAATGGGATTATATCTCTACTTCTAAAACTGCAAAAGATGATATGAGGAGGTGGTACCAGGAGATTCGTTTTACAAGGTTGACTCTGTGTTGAATTCAGCCAAACAAATTCATTTTACACTTGACTTTAATTGAAAAAACATCTCTACGGGTATGAGTATAACTTGACTATCCACACTTAACATTATAAATGCGAAAGTAACATTGTCTGTGTGTTTGTTACCCTTTCGCGACTAAACGTCTCCACTGAATTTGATAAAACTTGGCACAGAGATGGTCTGGAACTGGAGAAGGACATTGGATACATTTAGCCCGAAAAAAAAAAAAAATACGGAATACGCGATATACAATATCCACACGGGTGAAGCCACGGGGTACCTCTAACTGTTGTTGTTATGATACATATTATTATAATAATATACCTATTGGGCCATAATCAAATCAAATAGTTACACAGATAGAATATAAATATAGCATAAATAAGCAATACACATGGCATATAATATGTTAATAATTTAATAGAAATGGTCGAGGATAGCTTTAGTCTGATGCCAAAAGCTTTTGTCTACTCCGGAAGCGTTAGATATAGAATTAATTGCTATCAGATTTGATGAAACAAAATATAATTGTCCAATCAAACGTATCGCTTTGATTGATCTAACAGAAAAGACATTTCTGAAACTAAAACACTGATTTCAATCAGTAGAACAAAATAATTTGAGACACAGTCAATTATGATATAAAAAACCTATGTCGATGATTACGTGGTTTATCAGTCATCAAGACTAAGAGAACACTAAAAGGTGTTGTTGAGTCTTCTTACTAGTCTACATTCTGCCAACAAACATCAAACAAAGTTGCAAAAGACGTAAGATGTTAGAGGATAAGTGGGCCGTTCTACTTGTGACATGGAATACAAAAGACACGATGCCGCAATGTGAACATCAACAAACACACAGACGATACACATGTTATTATGTTTACCACATGCATCGTGACAGAACAGAACAGAGCCAGAATTGTTACTGGTAGTGAAATATTATTTGAACTCTTATTCGGATACATTTGCTAAAATAGGAAATCAGGATTTACTCAAATGGGAATTTGACGAAATCGAATACCCTAAATACTTCTTCATCATCCTTCTACGGCTTCCTTGTTAGGATAAGTAGCTCATTCATGATGTTTTTCTATGTTTTCTGATACGTACCATTAATTATGAAAAATAATAAATCTGCCAAACACTTCACTCCAGACTTATAGTCATAAGGAAATAAAGAGTGACCTTATTGTTTATCAAAGTATTCAAAGAAAGAAAATTAATACTTTTTACCAAAAAAAAACAAGTTTAATAAATAAATAATAAATATTTTTGGGACATTTTTACACAGTACCATCTAGTCCCAAACTAAGCAGAGCTTGTATTATGGGTACTAGACAATGGATATAATACTTAAATCCTTTTTTTTTTTTTAATAAAAGTAACAAGTTTAATAAAGTTAGTTTATAAGTTTAGTTTAATTAAAGTTTTAAATTATTCAAATAGATGAGATTAGGATAAACATTTTGAGCTACGCTATGAATAGAAAATAAATTTGCTTAGATCCGTTTACCAATTCAAATAAAATACCATTTAAAAGCGTGTTTGATAACATTAAGACAGGTTCATCAAAGTAGGTTAGTGCAGCTAAACACAGGAAAATGAGCGTATGTACAGCGTAAACTACTAAAACACACAGAGTTGCATGCACATTTGCTTAGTAGCAAATGCATATTTACTTGGTACCTTGGCATTATATGAAAGCTCTCAAAAAGCCGCAAGCAGGCACTAACTCTCGGTAATATGGTAAGGGATATACTTGTCACACTCCATGCCGATTACCTAGAAATAATAAGGACATGAATGGCGTAAGGCTGGCCGTAGATATAATAAATCTGGATGGGTTAGTACCTACTGAGAGATTGATTAACTACTGAGAGAATATATTTATTTTACCTACCAATTAACCGCACACGTAATTAGAATAAATAATTTATTAAATGACGAATTCAAGATTTTTTTACTAAATAAGACAAGAATAGAAAAACGGACTGTACGTACGATAGAAATTGTGGTAGGTTGTAGTAACAACAGTACAGTCAATCGCACATCATCAAACATTCCATTATAAGTGGAACTGGCTTAGTATGTATGTTTCATACAAGACTATGTAAGTTTCTACTTATACTGGTTTTTTCATTATCGATTTTCGTTTGACTGTACATGAGTACCTTTTAGGAGAACAAAGTCATCGTCAACCTTTGGACGTTATAGGTACTTTACTTTATTGGGTTTAAAAAAAATCCCGAGACGCTAATAGCATCTACTTATTTATTTCATGGTAATTCTAAAGGTTGAATAAAAAGCTCTCTTACGTTTTGTGGGGGAGACCTATTTACCGCGTGTCCAAGGGCTATTGATGTAACTTTTCGTATTTAGGAATAGGTACCATTATCAGTGATCGTTGCCAGTTGCCACCCATTTTTATGGAGACTTTTTATAGGGGTGGTTTTGGACGGTTGGTTTTTTATTCTCGGTTAGAATATGTTACTATATATCTGCAGCCAGCCCAAAGCATACCATACTACACTTTAAATTATGAATTAAATTAATTATTACCTACTACGTTATTAATTACTACTTCATAATATCACAATTCCTGCAGTTAATTTATCCAAGTAGAGCGATTTTCTTCAAGTGAATTCCAATATTTGCATGAAAATTCTACGACTTTTGAAGAAGCATTTCGTTTTTTTTACGGTACCATTATATGTTATGTTTCAGTCTTAAATGATGCTACAAAAATATTAAGGAGAAAATCGCTTTACTAGTTATTTTACAAAATAAATACAAAATACTTATAATTTAAAATTTAAATATGTAGGTATCTACTTTTATGTTTACGTAACATAAAATAACTAAATATTACATACGATAAATTGAAAGTTACGGGAAATATTTATTTTTCTGAATTATAGGAATTATCTCATCATAATAATGAAAATAAATTTGATTTTATCTTAATACTAAAACCGTCCAGGGTTTCGAGGACAGTATTATGATAAAATCAAATTTCGACAAGGAAGTGTTCGAGCCAAGTTCCATATTAATAATTTGCTAAAAACTTACCGAAATATTCTCTTCAGGCGACTAATGACTTGGTATTTTATATACACTTTTGTCACACAATATTGTGCTATGGAAACACTTGTATATATTTGTACATGTTTTAAATCACTTTTTGTTCATAATGAGCCTCTTCCATTAAGCTAATTAATTTTTCGCAGTAGGTAAATACCTGTACGATGTGCTAAGGAAAATTAATTATAGTCAACAGTTTAATTTTATTACGAAAATAAAGTAGGTTGAATTTTCGAGTCTTTGCTCTTTTTGAAATGTGTGTTCGGAAAACTATTTATGGCACGTCTTTTTAAAAGCTAATTAATCGAATTGTTTGCCACACAATATTTAAGTGCCAGATTCGGTAGGTACCTACATGCTTTGTTATTTTTGGCAAGTAAAAATATCCTATCCGTAATTAAATATCGCTGAACGAGCGATAACTTGCCAATTTTTTGTGAGTTTATTGACGTAACTTCCTTTTAGAGTAGATAAGCGCTATCGTGTGTATTTTAATATTTTTTAGAGTTTCGTACTGTAAGGTTTATGATTTTTATAACAATTAATAAAACATTTTTATATTCTAAAACCGAATGACGGTATAATCGAAATGAGTAATCGATATCATGGGTCGATGACATTCGGCGAGCGCGGGCATTCTGGGTTTGACAGCTGTACTGTACGGATGTGGGTTGGTTATTATATTCTGGCTGAGGAAGATTGGAGGTGGAATAAACGATTATAAAGTACTTGGACCGGAGTATTACTACACGAGTAAGGTTAGTGATATAATTTTATTGTATAGACTCTATTAAAATACTACAGACAGAAATGTGTTGCTGGGGAGTTTGTTGTGCCGTTTCTTCTCCCCAGCTCAAGCACTAGGAAGCGGTGACGGGCGGGCGATTTTGGGGCTGTCTCTATTGTCGACGATGCCATATTGATTTAGCAATAAATGTTGTTATTGCGTTGATTGATTAGTTGTTTCCATTATATGGTTCCCTTCTGAGGTGTGTTACTACAAATCAGAAGTGGTATGTACATGCTCACATATTTGGTACTCGGTTTCGTTAGAGCGTTGCTTGGCGGTTTCGGGTACAAAATTTAAAGCCGAAACTGACGGTTGGCCGATTGTAATGTATAATTGAACACAGTTTCTAATTGGAGTTAAATTGGATTTGGGAACGTTTCATAACGTTCTTTAGGTTTCATAGGTGGGTGCAAAGAAAAAAAAATACCGTAAGGAAATATTTTGTCTTTTAAAATCACTTTAATGCCATCGATGCCAGGGGGGGCGTCAACATAATTTTAGAATGCAATTTTGTTGGTGGGATTGGTGGCTGGGGCACTGGCGTGCTGAGCCAGGAGTCGCTGCGCTGGTTGGAGTCCTGCTCGTGAGCGATTCTTTCCACAATTTAGATCGTTAGATTTTGCTTCGCATGCGTAAATGCGTTGAAAGAAAAAAAAGGTAAAAAAAAAAGGATGCAGTTTTGTTTTTCGGCGTTGTGATTGGGTATTGATAGGACTTACAGAAGGGTGGTCTGCATGGCGTGTAGGTAAAGCAGGGAATGTTTTCAGTTGAATTTGTTCCAGAGGTAATTTTGAGGTTCATTGATTATTTACGTTTATCTTGTGGTTCCTTCTGGTTGTCCTTATAGTTGTTTCTGTTTGCAACGGAGCGGCAACTTTGCAGTGATATGCACGGGAACATTGTATATGTATTGCATGCATTGCTGGACAATGGGATGCATATTTTTGTCAATACAGAATTATACCTTGAGTCTAGGTGTTAAGGTTTGTTTTCATGTAATGGTGATGTAAGCGGAAATCCAAAAGAGGGGGAGAACTGAGAAGCGACCTGTGTGTTCTTGTCTGAGGAATTGCTAGCGTAATATGGAAATTTCTGTAGTGGTTTTTAAATCAAAATTATAATTTTGTAAAGTTCGATAATACCGCGCATCTATGGCACGATAGTGTGAAATTCGAAATGGTGATGTAAGCCATTAATGGGGGTAGAACGTACTATTTTGTTACGTATTCTTGTTGAATTTTTAAAATAATATTGGTGTAAACTTTGGCCTTTGAATGTCAACAGTGATTTGTCAAATTGACAGCAATATTATGGCGGTTTATTGTAATTTTTCATGTTTTAGAATTTTCAGTATACTTTATTATAGGGTGGTGAATTTTTGTTGCGTGCGTGGTTGTAAGAAAGAATAGTATCCTGGCTGTGGCTTATCTTTTCACAGGTGATGTGTTTTCATATTAACAAGGCACTGACACACTAGGGTGACCATGCGTTGTGGTGTGCACGGGTGTGTTTGGTTTGTTTATTGGATCCCAAAGATGAAAGACAGATGAAAAAAAAACCAGGAATATCACATGGTCGTCTGTCGTCTTTGGCGTGTATTTTGCAATTAAAAACTCATTCATTCAAGTCAAAGAAAAAGTGGATTATTCCTATTTACGTTGAATTATGATGGAATTCTGAATGCGCCCATGGTTGTACCACATTCTAAGGAGCTCTAAAGCGCAAACCACACACAGAGCGGGTGCGGGTCGGGCCCGCGTTGGGTGGAGCATGACGATTACAACATCTGCTTCGAAGTCGAAGATGGCGGACGCGACTATTTGAATAAAATTGATGCGGATATCGTTCTTGAGGTTCTCGGGGGTCCTTACTGCAAATATTTTTAGATCCAAGATGGCGGACGTCCCCTTTTAAATGGAATCAATATGGGTGTCGTTTTCGAGGTTTCCCAGGGTGCTGGTTATGAATATAACATCTGTTTTGAGATCCAGGATGGTGGACGTGACTTTCTAAGTAAGGTCAATATGAGTGTCGTTTTCGAGGTTTCCCGGGGTGCTGATTATGAATATGGCATCTATTTCGGGATCCAAGATGGCGGACGTGACTTTTTAAATAAGGACAATATGGGTATCGTTTTTGTGGATTTTAGGGGTGCTGATTACGAATATAACATCTATTTTAGGATCCAAGATGGCGTACGTGATTTTTAAAATAAAAATATGAACAACTTTTACGACGGGACTAAACCCAAAAAAAAAAACGATTAATGTGGGCACAGATGCAGGGAACGGCTGATTACTGATGAGTGCATTGCCCCTTAAGGGGTTTTGAGTTGTTTCAATTACACGTTGCATGGGATCTTTGCACACGTAGAGTTAGCAGGGTGGGCAATGGTGTCGATTCTCTTGTTCATGAACTAAACTTGTTTTAAACTATCGCTCTTTTACTGATAGGAGATAAAAGAATGACTTATTTTATTACTTAAAATGACTTTTAAGAAGTTAAGAATGACTTTGCCTACCGTAAACCAGCGGGCCGTGTTGACAGTGTCCATGCCTGCTTCCTGCTAATATTATAAATGGGAAGGTATGGATGTTGGTTGGTTCTTCCATAACACTGACACGGCTGAACGGATTTGATTTACTGATTCTACTCGGGGTAAGAAAAAAAATATATAGATGGAGTCAAAGCATATAATCTGCTTCATTATGAGTGCAATGATCCCTCTTAGTTTTCAAAACGACAACATTGTGTTTGAGAAAATCCACGAATAAATATTGTTTGGACGCCCTACTAGAGGGAAATGCAGTGGTTTTATGGACCTCTCGCTGTGCTTGTTTTTGGTTACATGGTGCGCTATCCTACTATATAGATTCATGGATATGCATTATAGGTAGGTCAGCACCTCATTTTCGAGATTATGGCAACGACCTTGGCTTTTCAAAGGTCAAGGTCATTTTGTTGTTACGTTAAGATATGCAACTAGATTCATAATTAACGTTTTGAAAGTGCATGTAAATTAGAGATGTCATGGATATGATATTTCGAATCTGGATACGGATATGGATATAGGAATAAAGTTATATCATTTTCGGATACGGTTACGGTGACGGATATGTTTTTTTTATTTCGGATATCCGATAGTTCCATAACATCCATCTCCATAAATGCTTATTCAAAATAA
Source organism: Asteroscopus sphinx (assembly GCA_949699075.1). Classification (NCBI taxonomy): domain Eukaryota; kingdom Metazoa; phylum Arthropoda; class Insecta; order Lepidoptera; family Noctuidae; genus Asteroscopus; species Asteroscopus sphinx. Next base: position 12,316,116 of record OX453016.1, read on the forward strand.
AAACCTTTGACTTTGACTTTGATATTGGGTGCAACTACCTGGGGGTTATAAAGGGGACATTGCTTGATCATTTTTGCGCTAGAACGTACCGTTTCTGAGATATATTGCGTTTTACGTTTTTGTTTGTTTTACATATTTTGATGAACAAATTCAAACCATATGTTCCGTTTCCGAGTTCCAGTTATTGGAGCAAAGTGGAAACGGCTTAATCCGACGTTTGGAGACACCTGAGCGGACCGCATCGAGACGTGATGGTGAAGGAGGCAAGCAGAGACGGAGTCGTTTACGTAGCGAGACGCAGGGAGCGCGCCGAAGCCATACGCGCTATTGATGCCGCAGTTCAACTCGTCACAGTGGGCGCAGTAGGAGCATTCGGGAGAAGAAACTGGAATTGGAGCGGGAACGAGACAGAGTCAGACGCCTGGAGGCCTTTATTTGTTAGGTCGTTCAGACCACTTTTACTTGGTCTGAGTTTAATTGTGATATGTTTTATGAATGAATTTTGTATTTTTGAATTTGATGTTTGAGTTTAAATGGATGAGAATTTCTTGCTAGAAATGAATGGGTTAGCAAGAATTATTTTAATTTTAGTTTAGTTATAATGTCTACTATTCTAGCCAGAATTGGATGGGTTGGCATGAATTGTAACATTATATTGTTTATAGTAGCAGTTCTTGCTAGAATTGGATGGGTTAGCAAGAACTGTTACGACGGTGGCCAATCTTGCTAGAATTGGATGGGTTAGCAAGTATTGGATTTAACTTTGCGAGAATTGGATGGGTTCGCAAAGTAAATGATGTTGTGTGATCGTTGCCGTAAGAATTGGATGGGTTTACGGTAAAGAAAACATTTACGATAATTGTATTTTAGTTATAATGTCTACTATTCTTGCCAGAATTGGATGGGTTGGCATGAATTGTAACATTATATTGTTTATAGTAGCAGTTCTTGCTAGAATTGGATGGGTTAGCAAGTATTGGATTTAACTTCGCGAGAATTGGATGGGTTTGCAAACAAAATGATGTTGTGTTATCGTTGCCGTAAGAATTGGATGGGTTTACAGAACTATTGTGTAGTTTGATGAAAATATGTGATCTGTAGTTTTTATTCTTTTTGCCTGATGACTGTATAAAAGATTATGGATGCTCTCTCTCGCCGAGTGTAAGGTTTATAAGTGTCATCCGGTCCGTGTATGAGGACATACACGAGGTCAGGATGGACGAGTGTAAGGTTTATGATTTTTATAACAATTAATAAAACATTTTTATATTCTAAAACCGAATGACGGTATAATCGAAATGAGTAATCTATATCATGGGTCGATGACATTCGGCGAGCGCGGGCATTCTGGGTTTGACAGCTGTACTGTACGGATGTGGGTTGGTTATTATATTCTGGCTGAGGAAGATTGGAGGTGGAATAAACGATTATAAAGTACTTGGACCGGAGTATTACTACACGAGTAAGGTTAGTGATATAATTTTATTGTATAGACTCTATTAAAATACTACAGACAGAAATGTGTTGCTGGAGAGTTTGTTGTGCCGTTTCTTCTCCCCAGCTCAAGCACTAGGAAGCGGTGACGGGCGGGCGATTTTGGGGCTGTCTCTATTGTCGACGATGCCATATTGATTTAGCAATAAATGTTGTTATTGCGTTGATTGATTAGTTGTTTCCATTATATGGTTCCCTTCTGAGGTGTGTTACTACAGTACCCAAAGGGTGTCAACGGGACCCTAAAACGGGGTACTTGTCAAAAATTATAAAAGATACATGAAAACTTAAAAATATTAATTTTGTAACGTTTGTTGTTCCTGCTCTACCTTAAATACAGTAATAAATACAAGCGTCAATGTCAAACTTGGTCTCATTGTAGTGCATAGTCTGTAGTTAAGCAAAAAATAAATAAAAAGTCAGTAAATACAGACGTGTGTTGGCACGGAACCCTTAGGCTTATACAACGTGTTATTGAATTAACTCAAAACCTGAAACTAGTTTGTTCAGAATCGAAAGTAGAAAATCATAACACTACTTTTTAACATGGGTTAATTTTTACTAAAAAAATATTTTCATACCATGCCAAGTCTAAAAGTTTCATACGACGACGACGCGGCGTTGAGCGCAAAGGTGAGCGTAACCCAGTTAATAAGTGTGATGGAAATTTTTGGGTAACGTTTGTTTCCTAAAACTATTAAAACTTAACTTAATTATATAAGTTATTATAAGTTATTCACCTCCCGACACAGTAGCGTCGCGGCACGTTCGTGAATGAATCTAGCGCTATGAATCGATTAGAGTAACCATGGTACCAAAACTTACAAATATCTTCTACAATAATAAATGAAAATTAATAATTACTTTCCATATCAATTTATTATAATAAAAACTAGTTGGGGTGTCTAAGGTATTGAGTTATTCCAATAACACATTGTATGCAGTGCATTTTGACAGTCGGAAACATTAGTTCACGCTTTCAAGCGACACGCGACGGCTAACTACCAATGCTCGCCCTAACGTTCGGACCAACTCCATTTTCCCGATCCACACGTTGGCGAATAGCGTCGGCGCCAACGTTCGGGCCAACACGTGAAGCCGGGGTAAGGCGCGCGAGTACGACGGACACTTAGTCAGTTTTTATATAGGTAATGTCAACTGATTTTTCTTATTTAAATTATGATAGGTGATGGCATAACACACTTTTCAGTTCCATATGTAATATGAACCCTATGATTAAAAGGAACAATTAAAAACAATAATGCACATTACAACTTTGCGGAAATGCTCATGGAAATATTTAAGTAATGCCATAATAATTATAAAGTACGTGTCTATCAACCATTTCATGAAGTAGATGTTTAACGGAAGACGAACATATAATAATATAAAGTTACAGTTTGAGAGCCAACGATGACTTACAACTTCATTGGATTACATGTGCAATGACACGATCACGATACATTCAATTTAAAATTCATTCCAATATTCACGGGCAGTGAACAATTTATTGAGCGTTCTAAAATAATTTAATTTCGAACTCGTTTCGGTAGCATTCAACTTGGCGAGGGTTTTTACTTGACATAATAGAGATAGTAAACTCAATGATGAATCCAGATTTACTCGGGACAGGAATTCTCAAATCGTCTTTAGAAAACATTTTTTTTTTTAAAGTTGTATTTTATTTGACTAATACAGCAATGCATTTGATTCATCCAATTATCTTGAAAAACCGTTTTTTGTTATTCGTTATTTTGATTCGTAGAGAGTGGCGTAGCTCTAGCTACCTTAGGGCTAGGCGGGGCCACTGCCCCACTGCTACGCTTGGGGACCCCGGGGCCCCCAAGCTCAAGGGGCCCCTCGGCCCCTTGAACGACGTTCGAAAAATTTATATAATATCCTAGTTGAATAAAGAATGTTTGACTTTTAAGTTTTTGCCCCGGGGCCCTTGGTTACATAGCTACGCCACTGTTCGTAGATACTCAATTAGAATTAGTTAATTAAATTCGTAGATACTAGAGTTTTTGTATTTCAATTTATAACTCAAATTATGATAAAACAATACCTTTGTAGCAAGCAGTGTTACATTTATGGAATACGGAAATTATGAAAACTTCTAGGTTACGAAAGTTATGAAAAAATCGAACAACGTTGATTTATTTACGGAAATTATTTTATTAGTTAATATATTACTTACTATTATTACTTATATTACTTATTATTTACTTATATTATTAATCAATTAATTTTATATCTTACTTAATTTATTTTTATTTTACTCACGGAAGTTATGAAAATCAACGAATCGTAAATAATGTTCATTTATTTTTCTGTCCTTTTTATTTGGTCAGCGTGCTATAGTAAGAATCCATTACACTACTAAAAAATTGTTAGCTATGTAGGTCTACGTAAAGAATCCTTAACATTGTTCTTGCTAATTTTTTAATTGGGTACTAGGTATTGTTGCTACAAGGAAATTAAAAATAAATAATGTAGAAGAAGGTAGGTAAGTTTTTCTGTCTATTATTTTTTTTTTATTTGTAATCGTGGAATTATTTATTGTGATGATAAATAACAAGGCAAAATAAGAATATAATATAATTTCCTTTGTTTCGTTATTTTACACACTTTTGTAACACTTTGTTTTTATTAGGTAACTGGTAGTTAAAACGTCAAGGAAAACGTGGATGGAAGGACACGTGGATTATAAATAAAGTTTTAGGGAAATCAATATTTTCAGGATAATAATGTCCGTTTTTCTCATCCGGTTCTTTCACAATATGTGTCAAATTTGGGCATTAGTTAACTCAATTCGGTAGGTACTTAGTTATCCAAAAAATACAGCTGATTTTAAACCTGAATTCGCAATTCAGTAATCACTCGTTTAAACACTAATTATTAGGAGTCAAAATAAACATTATAAAAACGCATGAAACCAACAACTTAACACAATTTTAACCACTGAAGCATGCTATTACAGATTTTAAATGAATATTGTAATTTACAAAGTCGCAACACCGAATCACTCAGACACACACTGTTTGTTTGTTAAGCCACAGTTTTATGTGATAACACTGCAAAAGATATCGCTCGTATTATGTTAATATTACGTATTTTGTACAGACTACACAATAGAGGCGGTGCACACTGTCCAACCATACCGCGGGCTGTCATCTGGGCTTTCCCCTTTCTCAATCAAACCTCAACCCTAAATGGTATTTAATAAAGATTATATTAGCATGACTTAGTACCGGTCCTAGGGAAACATGCGCAGTGATGCATTGCGCACAATATTGATTGCAATCATATGTATGATGGAAAATATGGCGGAAAATTTGATTTTATTTTAGTTTTTATTGACATTTTATAAGGATATAACTTGAGTGTTATGACTGTATTTTAAAGGCGGAGTTCTGGAAACTTAATTAGCTGTAAGTTTTTAGTTACGTACATATGCACCTATGAATGTTTACTTTAGATATCACACATTATATTTTTCAAGAGACTAGAGCTTAGATTAAATTCTATGGACTAGAGTTATGTAAACAGAAAATAACCACACTATGACATAAACAAGCATACCTTAATAAAAAAAAATACAAACACTGCTGCTTATTTCTACCGTGTTGAATAAAATCAGGAGCAACTCTTTTCACATTCACAGATGTGATCGTAGAATAGTATATTTTTCTGTCCCATCGGATGTTAAAACGGTTACCTTTGCCCATAACCCATAACAACTGCAAGTCACGTTCGTTGAACTCTAACATGAAGATGGAAAGTCTCATATGATTGTGATTTTTTCTATCTTTATGATAAAGAAAACCTGTTGGTAACTGTTTTTTTTTGTAGTATATGATGGCGAAACGACCTGAAGTCGGTTCGCCAAACTGAGACATGAAGATGAAAAGTCTCATGTGATTGTAATTTCATCTGGACCCGTACCCTTCAGACAGTGGCGTGCATTGGCCTCATCATCATCATCATTTCAGCCGAAAGACGTCCACTTCTGGACATAGGCCTCCCCCAAACATCGCCACAACGACCGGTCCTGTGCCTTCCGCATTGGCCTGCTTCACTTGAATTTAATTGTGGTGTAAGTTATTGATTTTTTGATGTAGGAAGATTAATTTAGCATTAATAGGTCTATTTTAAGATAAATAATCATCGTACTCTGAAAAAAAGATAATAACTTACACCACTATTGAATTTGAATGAGGAAAGCAGTAGGTATTGCCTAATTGCCTATATGCAATGCACGCCACTGCCTTCAGACCGAAACACAGCAATGTAAAGCATCACTATTTGGCGGAGAAGTAGGTACGGTGGTAGTACTTCCCCGGACGAGCTCTTTCACGAAGGATCTGAATGCAATTTCTCGTAATTAAAAATGTTCAAAATACTGTTTCGGTCTAGTCCCATGTGGCATATAAATGACAATTTCTATACAATGTAAGTTCACATCATTTCAGCCGAAAGACGTCCACTGCTGGACATAGGCCTCACCCATGGATATGCCATAGAATAGGTAATAATCTTCTCTTTTCCTATGGATATGCCATAATCGCCACGCTTGGCAGGCGAGTTGGCGATCGCAGTTATACTCAGAGACCGCTGCTGCCCATGCTCTGGTGAATCCATTAGTCGCCTTTTACGACACCCATGAGAAGAGATAGTAATAAGTTTTTGTAGAGATAGATATACCTAAGTTCAAGACTGACGTTAATTTTTACTTTAGGAGAATAGCATCTGTGAAATTACGTCACTGAGATTAGATCGAAACTATATACATTCTAAAAAACAAGAATTGGCTTTCAGATATACCTAATCACAGTAGACAATAATTATTGTCTACTTTAATAGATTATTAAATCTATACTAATGTACATGTTCTGCGATTTCGGCGGTCTTTCCGGTTTTGTTGCTATTGCGCTAGATGGCGTGCCCTTGCCAGTCTGCTCCGACTTTCGGTACCTCGGTTCACTTGTGCAAAGCGATGGCGAAATTGACCGGACAGTCAAGCACCGAATTAACACAGGATGGTTGAAATGGCGGCAGGTCACGGGAACTACATGTGACTCCCGAATTCCTCTTAAACTGAAGGGGAAAATCTATAAGACCATGATAAGACCTGCTGTCCTGTATGGATCGGAATGTTGGGCTACGAAAGGAATTAATGAAAGGCAAGTGCATGCAGCTGAGATGAGAATGTTAAGAGGAATGTGTGGTGTAACGAGAATGGATAGGATAAGGAATGAATATGTAAGAGGGAGTCTGAAAGTAGCGCCAGTGACAGAGAAGTTAAGTAGCAACAGACTATCATGGTATGGACATGTGATGAGGAGGAATGGGGAGCATGTTACGAGGAAAGTTTTAAGTATGAATGTTGATGGCTATAAGAAAAGAGGGAGACCGAAGAAAATATGGATGGATTGTGTGAAAGATGATATGAATAGAAAGAAAGTAAACACAGAGATGACGGCTGATAGAGATTTATGGAAGAAAAAAACATGCTGCGCCGACCCCAAATAAATTGGGATAAGGGCAGGAGGATGATGATGACTAATATTATAAAGAGGAAAGATTTTTTTGGTACTCTGAAACTACTGAAATGATTTTATAATTATTTCACCATTAGAAAGCTACTTTATGCAAATGTAATATAGGCTATATTTTATTTCAGGACGCGGGCGAAGCCGCGGGCAAAGTTTAGTGATAAAATAAAGTAGGTACAACTGTTTATTTCAAAGTGTGTTCTTAGCTTTAGTATTTAGGTATTATTATATCAAAGCATTATTTCATAAAACACCATTCGTTCCTACTTATCATCTTTTCACAAACACGTAATCGGTATACCTACCTATATTTTGAACATAAATTCAATATTTATTTAAATCTTTGTATTAGACATAATAATTATTTATCTTCATAACTGGGGTGAGCACTAAAGTTTAATTTTCCATTCCTTGTTGTAAAGATACCTACCATACATGTAGGTCATATGAAATTACTGAAAATTGTTTGACCGAAGGAACCTTTGGACTTTCTAATAGGGATGTCGCTACAAAACTTAAAAATAAGTCAAAAAATAGTCGGCATTTTAGTGTTTTACGTGACTCATTATTGCACCCACAGAAATATGAATAATATTGTCTTATTATTTAGATGTCTGTGTTTTTTTATAACATTGGGCATATGAGCAAGCGGGTCACCTGATGGTGAGCAATCGCCGCCCATGGACATCCGCAACACCGAGGAGAAGAGTCACCGCGACGCGTTGCCAACCTTTTAAAAAGACGTATGATCGTTTCTTGAAGGCTCCTATGTCAAATTGTTTCGGGAAAACCGCTGACGGGAGTTGGTTCCACAGTTTTCAGTTTTCAGTGAAATCGTTGGACAAGGAACAACAATATGGATTTTATTTTTAACGTTTATTTGTAATTAGAAGGAATAAAAATCAAGTTTGAATTTATTTGCTTTGAATCGTCAAAATATCCAAGACCTTAAGTTCAGTCATCACTCCCCCTCTGCCAGCTAAATGGTTTTTTTGGTAGTAGTAGTAGTAGTACTATACCTATCTAACGAATTTAAAAGGAAAACTATCACGGATGAGTTGGCTTGTCTAGTTTACGAGTTCATCATCATCATTTCAGCCGAAAGACGTCCAAAGCTGGACAAAGGCCTCCCCCAAAGGATATGCTATAATCGCCACGCTTGCCAGACCGGTTGGCGATCGCACTTGGTTAGTTAAATACTCAGGTAACGCTGCTGCCCATTCTCTGGTGAATCTCTTACGGCCAAAATGAATATCCAATCTATCCACGATTTACCTTAGCCTTACCAGAGATAGGAATTTGACATGTTTTGTATGGAGCTTATGTCAAATTCCTATCTCTAGTAGGGCAAATCATGGATAGATTGGATAATAATTTTGGCCGTTAGTCGCCTTTTACGACACCCGTGAGAAGAGAGTACGGTAGGGGTTTACGAGTTACAGTCAACAAACTTAACCATACAGTTGAGTCTGCCAAAAGTTCTTATCGCTGCTATGTCTTCGAAAATTCGATATACTTAGAACACTAATGCGGTACAATTATGGAGATCTTGACAGCCAACATTCGAGTTAAGGTCAAGGTAGATGTGGGTAGGTCTTAACATATTACTTGAAACAAGTTGCTAGCTGCGTACCTACGAATTGCAGGAATGTAGAGCTTTGTGTTTCTCCGACTAAGTATGGAGCAATAATTTGCACTGAAGCTGACTTTTCTAAATGTATTTTGTTACTAGGTAATAGGGAAATGCTGCGATTATGTCTAACTGGAAATACGGTGTGGGCTACGTCTTGTCAGAAAACACTAGAATACTTTGATATACTTTCTACTCATGGGATTTTCTCGGGAATCTCGATTTAGCCCACTAGTTTCATACCCGATCAGAGTATACAAATGTACTTTGTGATCAGAGTCCTTATGCGGTGCAGTCGCGAGTGAGTTGCAAGTCTGAACTGAAGTTAAGTTCAGTTCACGCCTCGTAAAAGATTTCAGTTTTGTTACACATACGGCCAAAATTAATATCCAATCTATCCACGATTTTCCCTACTAGAGATAGGAATTTGACATAAGCTCCATACAAAATATGTCAAATTTCTATCTCTAGTAGGGTAAATAGTGGATTGATTGGATATTAATTTTGGCCGTTATACAACCTTATGCGAGGCAGTCGCGAGTGAGTTGCAAGTCTGAATTGTTATACTTACAACTTACAACATTCGTTTTTGTTTACCTGAAAAGGGGTCATTGATTTTAGAGTTGATCCCATAGTCAAAGTTGTCAATAATGATAATTACAATGACCCCTTTTCAGGTTTACAAAAACTAATGTTGTATTATTGCAATTTCTCGTAGGAGACAAAATATTTTCCTCCAGACATAACTTATAGGTATTATTAGTAAAATGACAACCAAAACAAAAAAACTCAACGCAAATCTAGCAAGCCAGTAACTGTGAAACTCCAGAACAACTCACGTGATGAACAGCATAGGTACGCCATTTGATCCCATGCCAAACGCCTGCAGCGACCGTCTGGGCGACACCGCCTCAATGTCCAGGTACGCCAAGTCTGGAGCTGGACGTGGGAGGTAGAATTATGTACGAGTAGCTAATGTGTGGTTCTATGCCATTCATAATACTTCACGTAAATAGGGTAGATGCGTATAAACATGACTGAATAATATTTTTACGGCAGGAGCGTGTGTGTACCTATACTTCATTTATTATATCATTAGACATAATATGGCCAACAAGGGCATGAATTTCTTTTAATCAACTTCTCCATGCGCAGTTTCAGCTTATTAAAATTAGCCTATCAGGTTCTCAGACTCATTAAATTGTCTCCAATCTCAGCTAGAAGCAGAAGATCATAGCAGAAGATAAGCCAACTGGCAGATTTTGTGAATCATAAAATATGTATGTGTACATGTACCTACATTAGAATTAAAAAGGTTGTCTGGAAGATATCGCTATTAGCGATAAGACCGCCAATGTACCCTTATTTTACGTGTTAGTCCTAAGTTTAATAATGTTAATGGTGTACAATAAAGAATATTCTATCTATCTATTCTACATTAGAATTAAGATCTTCTGTACCAAAATCACACCTATAAAGATTCTATTCTATAATGTTTTTTTCATTTTTACACTTTTCCTTGCCTTTTGGGATACGCTTTGTCTAATGCTAATAAATGAAGTTAAGTACCCTTCTGATAAATGTTGTGTAATAATTATGTCGACTTCAGCTGCTGCACCGTCATCTAAAATTTTCAGGAATTAGCTAATAGTTTCATATCAAGCGGAAGAGCTGTTTGTGAGTGATTCCTTTACAACAAAATGTTTTTATAATTATTCAGGTGACAGGTAAATGCCATCTGCCAAACTTTCTTTAACTAATAAGTTTACGACTGGATATTTAATTAAAAACACCATTTACTAAATTTATCATACTTATAATCCTTATTTTAGTTGAATGTTGCTCCACTTTCACGCGAAAACTAATATGCTGGAGCCATGAAATTGTTTTCCAAGTCTGATTGGAGAAATTCCCCGAAATATTTTTATTCCCGAAAACACATGACGACGCGGATGTGAAAAACCCGTGTCTTCAGGCGTGAAGTGTAAACTAACATATAGACTGGGCTTATTAAATTTTATTTGTAATAAAATAAATAAGCTAGCTAACTGCTATACCTACACATTTTAATAACTTTCTACCCACCATACCCGGCCTTCTCCATTTTATCGAGATTTAATTCTAAAATTAGTTCCCATGCGAACAGTTCTTACTCCTAGTCACGAGACTTTAACAAGCATTGCGTGATTTTTGCATCAATCTCTGTAACTTTCTTTTTTATTTAAGACTTTGGTGGTTTGAATAACTCTTTGTTACCTTTCAACAATTAAATCATACCCTATTATAACTTTATCATGATCTAGTTGAATTAAGAAGCGCATAACATGTTTAATCATCACGATCCTCCTTAAAAAAATATATGTATTGGTTCTTTCATAAACAAGGAGCCCTTTACTATCACTTATTCCATCGAACTCAGGTCCCTCCTCATATACCTAACAGAAAAATACATACATACATCATAGGTACATAGCCTACTAAAATCATAGCCCCCTTTTGGCTCTAAAAAAACTATAATAAAAATTATTTATAATCTGAATTCCTGACTAAGCACGAATTAAATTCAACATTACTTGGCTCGGGTGTCGTAGACATACCTAAGTAGGTATGTAATTTTCCTAGTGGGATAGGAGACCTTCACTATCACTTATTCTATCTTACAGGAAAATAATATGTAAATCGTACATAGCCTGCTAAAATCATAACCCTTCTTTTGGCTCTACTAAACTATAAAGAAAATTATTTATAATCCAAATTTTTGACTAAGCACCATGGACGAATAAAAAAGGCGGACGGAGCCTCGCTAAACAAAAAGTGAAGCACACATAGTAAGACGACGGGCTGGCACGCACACATTCACACCCATAGTAATACAAAAAGCCGCGATTACGCAACAAATCTCTTGTGACGGTAGTCATTGTCGCAGTGTCACATATAAAATAACAATACATATCTGGTGTGTTAAAATTCTGTCAAAATTATAGTGGGTTTAGGAAAAAAAAATTAGGTGCTTCAATTTTTCTTAGCGAGATTCCGTCCGCCATTTATTATTCGTCCGAGCTAAGCACAAATTGAATTCAACATCACTTGCCTCGGGTGTCGTAGACATACCTAGATACATAGACATATAACACAATTTCTATGCCTAGGTAGGTATGTGATTTTTTCCTAGTGGGATGGTAACAATATCGCACTGCGATTACCAAACAAGTAGATTATGTTAATTGCCTACTCAGGCTACTCACTACTGGGTGACTAATAAATAGTTATGATGGCAATATATGAAGGAGATAAAGTATCACTTTCCAATATTATTGTTTGATTAATTTAATACAATACAATACAAATACTCTTTATTCTACACATTCATTCCTAGCTGTTAAAAAAACTTGCTGATTCGATTTCATTATTAATTGATTTTCACGAAAAGTTACTTCTACTGCAACTTCTTTTTCCGTCAAGATATTATATATCAGGTAGGTACCTAGGTAGATAAGAAGTCAACTATTATCTAAGATAACTAGTTACTTTTTACTATCACAGTTGTAACCTAATAGGAACTTTTTGGACCATGACTTGTTTGCAAAGTCCACCAGTGTACCTAAGCGGCAGTAAAACCTTTCACTGGTGCAAGTTGCTAACTCGCTCGCGAAAACTCGCTAAGCTTTTGTAATAAGGGGGTAAAGGCATAGAATAGACGGTAATAGTACATAGAATAGGTAATAATACATAGAATAGGTAATAATACTTCTCTTTTCTTATGGTAAAGGTTTAACTAAAGTTTGTTTTCTATGTACCTATAAATACTTACCATTGTCAACGATGCCACAAAGTCCTGTGTCAGAGACAGAGCGTCCTCTCCTCCTCAAGCCTGGCCTGTCCTTTTTGAAGTAGGACCAGTGCCTCGCCACTGACGACCGGAGTATGCGATTGAACCTGTACATATTTACAACGAAGTTAAGCAACCTATAATTTTAACTCATAACATAACATAACATCACGCCTGTATTTCCCCGAAGGGGTATGCAGAGGTGTAATAGTACACCCTCATTTCGCCAGTTATGTTATAGTCCCATGTAATAGGGGGCGAGCCTATTGCCATTCACCGGGCACAAATCCAGACTCCGCGCTGCTACTGAGAATTTCCTAATGAAAAACAATAATAACAATAATTTTAACACGTTTGTTCAAAACCTCAGAATACAGGAAGAACTTTTTAAAACCTATTGTAGAGATATTGTGTGAATTGAAATACCTATAACCATAGAAATATAACATAACCGAATCTATAAAATCGCCAACCACCATATTGTGAATAAATCGAGACAAACAAAACATTTAGGTACTTAAGAGTGATTCCACCACAGAAATAAAGAGTAATCTCCTATTTCTGTGGATTCCACCGTTTCGTCCAAATCGGAGCGATTTCGTGGAATATTATTTTTATTAGTGGTTATGTAAAATTTGTGGTATGCCTAGGCATATCTATAACACTTTGAATTAACTGCAAAGTTAGTCGAGTCGGTTAAGAAACACTGTTTCTTAATAAGATATCGCTGACGTCACCCAAAGACGTACCATAGTGGAGGATAATTTCGATACCACGAGCAGTGTTGACGGTAGCTCAGTGGCTCTAGCCCTGGCGAACTGAGCCAGGAGTCGCAGGTTCGAATCCTGCTCGTGAGCGATTTTTTCTTTCCACAATTTAATACTCATAGAAATTATTAAACTAGCTCAATGATTTTACATAAGTACAGATATGATATACCCTAACAAATCAAACGAAAAACATGTTCCGTGCGCAGCGGTCGCACACATACACAATGTTTTACATCACTTACATTTCACACATTGCCGTGTCGTGTGAAAGAGATGGTGTATGTAAACCAATATGAACAAAAAAGACATCTAGTGTTTGTCAGCTACGTGTAGTGTATGTGGCCATTTAGCCCAGCCAATCACAGCGCGCAGCAGCACGCAGGGTAGCCAATCACAGCACGCAGCAGCATGCAGAGTAACTAATCACAGCACTTTTGGCATAGATTAACGAAAACGAGTAAGTATACAGAAGGTACAAGTATTTTACGCGGCAAGTATTATAACCTACGATTAAAGATCCAACTTTAATCGTAGATTATACCAGGGTTAATGATTTAAATCAAGTGATTTTTTTATTAAAATGATTTTTTTGACAAACTTTATGGGTAGTCCCATATAGATAAGAAAAATTCATATTGAAATTTATACAGTTTTTATTTTTTACTGAATATTGAATAAAAATATGGTATTCAAACTACAAATTGTCAAGAAAATCGAGTTCGGAGTTGCTTCTATTAGATGTTGAATTTACTTTTTGGAACTGATTATAGACCAGTTATTTTTATTACTGGTCTACAATCAGTTTATTCAAACTTCTTAGAAGTTTGAATAAACTGTTTCCTACATTTCTGTTCTTAATTACTACTGTCATACTAAGATTTATTTATGGTTTTTTTAATTCTTACAAAGTTGCATACTAGTAAAACTTTTCGTAAAAATATTCATAATAAGTGAAGAAGTAGGTAAGAGTTTTAAGTAAATAGGGAGTAGGTCTTCTTCAAGTTTAGTTTTTTTTATTTTGACGTTGTAATTTTTGTCATAAATATGGAAGATTCTATGTCAGTAGATTAACATTTATGAAAACCATTTAAAAATGATAACTAATTTTGGAGATAAAAAATGTTTTTTTATTTAAGTATCTAGTTTTTCTTCGGAACCATTGGGATTTTTGAGACAATATTTGGTACATTATCAGTTAAGAGTATGTAAATAATAAAAATCAAGTAAAAATCTTAAAAGTCAAATAAAAAGTGAAAAAAATCTAATAAATCATGATTTTTTTGATTAAAATTAAAAAAAAACTGTCAACCAAAAAGTCATTATTTTTATCAACCCTGGATTAAACCCCATACATACCCCTGTGACAGTATAAATTACATAAACTATGCTTTCATTAAATTGATCTCAATTCAAAATTCGTAATTTACTAACATTAGGCCGCGTTCAGTATTATCATCCGACGACGCTCGCAGCGTACTTTGGTCGTTCAGTTACTCAGAGTGATCATACAAACACCAAGGAATGCTCCGAGCGTCATCCGACGACGGGTGATAATATTAAACGCGGCCCAGGGCAATATTTACAAACAAAATGGATGCAAATCTGAAATAATGATGATCCTGTCTGGTGCGGGGAATTCAACCATTAAATTGTATGCTTTTTAAGGTGAATGCTACCGGGTAGTCAGAGAAATTAAAAAAAAATTGTGGGGGTATTTACAAATTGTAGCTCTATTTCGCGTTGTACATCAATAAAAAAATAACAATATATCTACTGAATAATACTCATAAAAAGATTAACCTAGCTCTATAATCTCGATAATCGATAATTTATTGTATTATTTCGCATTTACGCATACGGAGCAAAATCCAACGATTTAACGATCAGTTGATAGATCAAACTGTACTTGAGGAATGTTCTGTAATACGGACCTGAGCTGAGTAACTGAACGACCAAAGTACGCTCCGTGCGTCGTCGGACGATAATACTGAACGTACCACTTTTCTGCCTACGAGTCGCATCTGCATCTTTATAATCTATGTTTTGTCTTATCGCTCTCGGTACAATAAATATTTATTGTTTTTAAATAGAAATACGCCTATAATGCAAATAATTTTTTGGTATGTGATCCCTTTCTGTTTGTTTGCTTTCATGTCATAATTAGTACACTTTCTGTACATTCACGACGGCATTTTTGTAATTTTTTGTCACCGGTTACGCTCGGCGCCTTGCCTTGACGCGGACTAATAGCAAGATGTCACAATTAGCTTGTTTTCGAGTCTTCAGATATTCGCGCTAGTCACTCATCTGTACTTATGTAATATCATTGAACTAGCTCTATAACCTTTACAAACTCGACATTATTAATTTACTATAAAGTTATCGATTATCGTTATTTATTATTATAGTTATAGCTTGTAGAGCTTATTACATAACTGGCGAAATATGCGTGTACCTCTGCCTACCCCTTCGGGGAAATACAGGCGTGATGTTATGTTACGTTGTAGAGCTTATAGAGCTAGTTAAAAATATTCTATGAGTATTATTCAGTAGACATATTGTTATTATTGCAGCGAATTATATTTTAACAATTTGCAAAAAACGCAATAAATTTTGAATTTTGCGGGCTATCCGGTATAGGTATTTTCATAGAAAAACAACAAAAGATAACTCTAATCTGCGACCATTAAGTGCCGATAAATTAAGAACATTACAGCCAGCCCAGGTGTTCAAATTGACACATGTCGTGAGTCGTTTCATTGCAGTTAATAACGATAAGCTATCAAATTATCAGTGGACACGTGCGAATTACTTAGTAACAACCTTCAACATAAAATCTAAAGTCATCATGCATTTTCATTGGTTAATTTAATTATTATAATTCTACAATCAATCGACTGGGCTTATAGCAGCCTATACTATTAGACCAGGTAGGCTTTTCCCTGCCACAGTAGGCGGAGTCCTGAATGCCAAGAACAAGACTCTGCTGCGGAGACCGCAAAGTCATTCATGGCAGTCAGGGTCATACACGGATAACGCACATGCATGGCACAATATCTGAGGAGGTGGCGGCAGCGTGAACACCCTGGGGGATTCATTGGTTCAGGTGCTCGCCGAGATCTTTCAGCAAGGAACGGACCATGTAACAAGATATCGCAGAAAGGCACAGGCTGACATACTAGGCCAATGGAGGGAGGAAGAATCCCTCGCTGATCCGATCCGCCGCAGGAGGACAGGTTGGCGCAGGCGTCTTTATGGCGACCTGAAGGCGCTCTGAGAGGCCAGCGGGCGTTAGATTGTGTAGTTTATCGTCCGCATTGCACGGATCTCGAGTTGCGGTGATATCCCAGGTGTGCCCAGACATCGTCGGAGGAGAGCGAAAGAAAGTAGGTACGCCCGGAAGTGAACCACGCTGGGTGGGTTGCGAAATTCATGCGTAGCAGTTTTAGCAGCCCAGCCATACAAGGTAAGAGTATATAGGCACACGGCGGAGATTTTAGTGGGTTCGAGCCCCACATAACCATACTGCCTCCCTGGTAGTGAGACATGCGATAGGCATTTTCTTTGCATTAAAAAAAGGTGTTGCCTTTCCCAAGTTACGCCAGAATATTCAGTCCTCCGCCTTCCGCATCCAGTCCATCCCAGGCAATCCCAGCTACTTTCTTCAGGTCGTCGGCAAATAATACTAATTGTAATTTAACATAACATAACATAACATCACGCCTGTATTTCCCGGAAGGGGTAGGCAGAGGTGTAATAGTACACCCACATTTCGCCAGTTATGTTATAGACCCATGTAATAGGGGGCGACTAAGACACAACAGACAACACAACAGACGTTGGGACTATAACATAACTGGCGAAATGTGGGTGTACTATACACCTCTGCCTACCCCTTCGGGGAAATACAGGCGTGATGTTATGTTATGTTATGTTATGTTAATAGGGGGCGAGCCTATTGCCATTGACCGGGCACAAATCCAGACTCCGGGCTGCTACTGAGAATTTCCTAATGAAAAAACCCAATAACACTTTGCCCGACCCGGGAATCGAACCCAGGACCCCACGCTCAGCAGTCGCGCTTGCAACCACTAGACCAACGAGGCAGTAATTGAAATTTGTACCAACAAAATTGATAAGAATGTAACGAACTAGGTCGGTGTCAAAGATATTTAAAAGTATAGATATGTCATACCCTAACAAAACCAACGAAAAATATGTTCCGTACGCTGCGGAGCACAATAGACATAAACTAGTACATATTAAGACGCTGACAACAGCCAAATACCCCAAATAGGCTTCTTTTAAAAACGTTTTTAGCTGTATCTATTCAGTTTGTGGCAGTGAAAAAAAGATGTTAAACTTGAACGTATTTTCTGAAACTGTATTGTGCCCAAAACATGTTTTCTTGAAGTTTTCTCGATATAAAAGAATTGTAAACTAACCTCTTAAAACATGTTTTGAAGCAAACAATCTCTGTTATTTACTAAATATTATGTTACATAGCCAGTGCGTTGCTAAATATAAAACTAGACTAGACCTAGACTAACAGATGTTTCAAAGATTATCTCAATGTTTTTCTTTATCTAAAGCTACGTCTAAAGTTTAGACGTAGCTTTAGATAAAGAGAGTTTAGACTCTAAACTATTACTTTGAACCTAAATCCACTATCCACCACCTCTTTGACTACTGTTGTAAGCGGGTCTAGCCTTTCTAGGCTTGCTGCCTCCAACTGCTTCTTTTAACCATTATATGGGTAATTAAATCATTCATTTATTTATTTCTATTTCTCCACCACATAAAGAATTTTAACAGTGTAAACCATTTAAAAAAAAATTGCTTTACATTATGTTGTGGAGACTGGAGCCTGTACTAGGTGAACCTGTGTTACAGGTCTCCAGGACTCCCAACTACCCGGACATAGTAAACAAAAAAGTCAATATATTATTTTAACATTTCAGCATTATTCATAAAAATCTTGGTGTGACGGATGTGTACCTACATAATTTCATAATTTAACAATGAAAGTGAAAGTGTAGTGTAAGGATGTAACAAAATGCTTTGTGTAATAAAGGGGTGTGTAAGGGGTTGTGTGTGTGTGTGTGGGTGGGGGTTGTGTGTGTGTGTGTGTAGGGGTTGTGTCTGCGTGGGGTTTGTGTGTGGATGTGGGGGTTGTGTGTGGATGCCACTGCAATTGGCAGTGCCAGCCATTATATTATAACATCTTACAATCATCTTTGTGGTTATGTCCTACATTACCATTTACAACTGCACTGGACCCCAATTAACCTACTCTACTTATCCTGCATCTTCCTTCTCGATCTGCCTTCCTCCTATTCATTGAAAAACCGAAGAATGTGTGAAAGTATTTTCCTTCACTAGCCTTCCCAGTGCGGCCGCGACCTTAGTCTATGTATCGCATCGACTACAGACATGCATGACGTCATATGCGTCATACCATACGTTCAGTCGTTAACACATTTTACTGCATCATCCTTGCGTGAAACGTGTATTATTCAATAACTAGGTTACCAAGATGTTAGAAACATATCTGTGGATCATTTGACCTCGTCAGACTAGCATTAACTGGCGAGATGGATGGAATGGATGGACTTGGACGGTACTTTTCGCAGATATCGTTAAATCCTCTGTGGTCTAGTGGTTCAAGTGTCGGACTGCTGATCACGAGGCCGTGGGTTCGATTCCCACAGGACACAAACATTTGTGTGATGAACATGAGTGTTTCTGTTGATCTGGATGTTTCTTATGTATTATAAGTATGTATTTACAAAAAAAAAGTATCTAAGTATTATATCCATTGTCTAGTACCCATAGTACAAGCTCTGCTTATATTGGGACTAGATGGTGATGCGTAAAATGTCCCAAAAATATTTATTTAATTGGCTAATAAAAGCTAACTTACCACGACTGCAAAGCGTGGGGTCCTCGATTCCCGGGTCAGGCAATGTGTTATTGGGTTTTTGATGTAAAACATCTAATGGCGCGCCTTGGTAAGACCGACTCCGACTCGTATGCCGTCACGGCAAACGGCATGACACTCTCTTCACATCTGCCGGGCGACCGGTGACGGCCAAGAAAATTCTCAGTAGCAGCTCGAGTGTAAATTTGTGCCCGGTTAATGGCAATAGGCTCGTCCTGTTACATGGGACTTATAACATAACTGGCGAAATGTGGGTGCACCTCTGACTACTTCTTCAGGGAAATAGTTATAGGCGGGATGTTATGTTCTTCTTTTGTGTGCAATAAAGAGTATTTGTATTGTATTGTATTGTATATTGAGTATTAGGAGTTAGGGCGCTAACTCTCCATTGGACCCACAATTTGGAACCGTGCAACTAGAGCCTGACTTTTCAAAAGTGCCTGTAATTAGGTTTATTTGAAATAAAAATATATTTTTTTTTTTAATTTTGAACTGCTTACGTTTTACGGCTTGACTGTCTAAACAATCTCAAGGAGATAGTAATACCGAATAGTTTATATCCTCGAACATCTACCATACATCCATCATCATACATACATTCATCTCTAGCGCCTGAAGGCTAATTACTAAAGTTCGAAGTTTCGAAGCACTGTGAACAAATGCTTCTATTCTAGTATCAAATTTTGCGATAAGTATATGCAAATGTGTAGGTACCTACACATTTGCACAGTGGAGTAATATTAAACCACCCATCCGTTTATCGATCCTCGTCCTTCCCGACCTCCGGGCAGGGTTGTGGCGGTTGTGGGTCATCCTATCCTTTCGAGAAAAGGTCCTTTCTGTTTGACTAATCCAATTGACGCTCACCTTAACCTTATTATGTATTTTAGACATTCTCTACTTTGCCCACACGAATTACCTATTGTATCTAACTGCTTGTTATATAGGTAGATTTACTATGCTATGTAGGTTTGTACCTACTATTTAAACAACGTGTATCAAAAATGCGTGGTCATATTTGGAGATAAATTTCATGTTACTAGCGCGCGCAATCTGAAGACTCAAAAACGTCCTAAATGGGACGTTTTGCTATTAATAGTCCTCGCCAAGCAAGGCGCCGAGCGTTACCGGTGGCAAAAAAAACAATAATGCCGTCGTGTGTGTAGAAAGTGTACCAATTATGACGCGAAAGTAAAACTTCTTACTTTGTACGTACTAGTTTGTGTGCTGACGCTGCGTAGGGAACAGTTTTTTCGTTTGTTTTGTTAGGGTGTAACATATCTATACTTTTAAATATCATTGGTTTAGAGGCAATAACTATAATTCTACATTCATACCTACTTATGATATGAAAAATAGGTAAGTAGGTAGGCCCTACTCCATAATCTCATCTTGTGCAAGTAGGTACAGCAAAAGATGAAAATTAGAAGTTCCTAACTCAGGGCTGGATTTAGGGGAGGGCAACAGGGGCTACAGCCCCGGGGCCTCCACAAAAGAGGGGCCCCCACAATAGACTTCGGAAAAAAAGTGCACTGGAGAGCTGAGCGCTCTCCAAAAACGCTTTTCAAAAATGAAAATTATAAAAAATATTCTTCGAACCACGATGGGACAAAACCGTCTATCAAAGCTTTCTCTCCTGAGCATTGAAAGTGATTTACTTCGGGAACTGGATTTCAGCGAAATCATCAACGATATTTCGGCGAAAAAAGCTCGGAAGGTTCCGTTCGTTAACGCTAAAATATAATTTCTGATAATTTTTGTTTCCGATTATATTTATATGTTTGTTAAATAATAAAAGAATCTATACTTGGTTTCAATGAATTATTTATTGGAAAACTCGACATAAAAAAATTGACCATTTTATTTGGAAAATAATTTGGGGCCAGGGGGCCTCCACTCCTTTGTTGCCCCGAGGCCTCCAGACCTCTAAATTCGGCACTGTCCTAACTACATTAATTAACGAAATCATACGACTCAATGTACTTCAAAATATGCACATTTCACAATAAATTTTCTATGCAATTAGGGTTGCCAGATGGCTGGGAAATCAGGGAAAGCCCCGGAATTTTGCATCTGGTCCCGTGTCCAGTAATTATACGTTACTGTCCCGGATACTAGTTTATTTTTGCAAGGACGACACGTTAAGTGATAAACCAAAGAGAGGTGTTCAATTTAGTGTTTTACATACAATAATTTGGACAGTACCTACCATGCATTTTTCAATTCGTTTCAAAATATCACAAAAAAAAGTTATTACGATTTCATTCAAATAATTAGTTTTTTCAATACATTTTTCTAGCGAAATTCCAGAAATGTCCAGGTAAATGCAGCTTTTATCGAAAGATCGAGCAGGAATGTCAAACTCATCCAATGTGTATGACGCCTTAGTCTTACACATACCTACTCCGAAACCAGTTACTGTGCCTAACGCTAATGACATTCTTGAATAATTTTAATTAACAGTTACTTTAACTCAACAAGGTGACCAATAAGTCCAATAACTAAAAAAGTAGAACCTTACCTTCTGAGTGGCGTATCAGAATTCTCTGATGACGAACTGGTTGATGTAGATGTATCACTACTACTTGAATGGTGACTATACACTTGACAACTTGCACTTTTACGCAATGGCTTCCTTGACCCTGCCATTGCACTCTATACCTTAACACTACGTAATAAAAATATTTTGTAATAAACGTTCAGTTAGGTACACGATAACCACTATGCGTACACTTTGAAGTCTGTTCCAAAACTAAGAATTTGTTGACTATCGTTGGATTAAACTCGAACATGAAAATTTTGTCACTGGCTTCTAAATTTAAACGGAGATGTAGACAGTCTCGGCGCACGCGCCGGCGTTCGTTTATGTGTAACAGACTTGACTCACCGACAATTAGATCTGTGGAAGAACGCGCCCAATTCATCTTTACTGCCACACATAACTCTATTTCGTAAACATTCACACATAATCACCCAGGCATTCCTGAAATCTTACTAGTCGATATGTCAAATCGAAAATTACAAAGAGACTGGCATGGTTCATCATTATCATTTCAGCCAAAAGACGTCCACTGCTGGACATAGGCCTCCCCCAAAATGGGGGATATGCCATAATCGCCACGCTTGGCAGGCGGGTTGGCGATCGCAGTTGGTTGGTTAAATACTCAGAGAACGCTACTGCCCATCCTCTCGTGAAGCCCTTAGCACAGAGGAACCTTTTACGACACCCATGAGAAGAGAGAGGGCATTATAATACCTATCTATAAAGGGTTATTTTTAACCCTTTATTCGTGCGAATATTTATACCAACTTTGTAAAACCTTGTTCTGTTTCTTTACTCATGTACCTTCGAGTGGATTTAAGAACCCGACGATACCTAGGTATGTACAGTACAGGTACAGTCGACCAATCTTCAGTGGTAGTATCACTTGAATTACGAAAACCGACTTTACTGCTTACGAAATAAGGACACTGTCAAGGTCTAACTGATACTACTGACGTGCAGTCGGCTGTACCTACTATTGGCCGATTACAATTCTGCAGTCTGCGGTGGGGGGGGGGGGGGGGTGCTTAAGGTAATAAAACGGGTTTCAAACAATTAAAATTCCTTATCTGTTATCATCTCCTTTATTGACAACTTGCTAGAACAAACTTAGAAGTTAAGAAACACATAATTAAAACATATTAATATAGTCTTAGTAAATAGCTGTATCTTTTAAACAAGACAGGTTCTATTAATTAGTTACTTAGGTACACAATTTAAATGGAACACTCATGTATATATTATAATGTTTATTTTTATCAGGGGACCCTAGTACGAGTTTAACACTTACGAATACTTTATAATTTTCGTCGACTTTCATTCATAAATCAGTAGCGCCCCTAGCGGATACGAGGAGGTACTACTGATTTACGAACGAAAGTCGACGAAAACTATGAAAGTATTCGTAAGTGTCAAAATCGTACTAGGCCCCCAGACAGACCCCCAGTTTCTGGAACTTAACTAATCAACTGTCAAATTCCATGTCGAGTGTTGTGATTGTTTGTTAGTATTTTTGCCAATCACAGGAGTTGACATTAAACAACAGATCAAATTGATACGTCTTCCAGAAACTGAAGGATGAAGCGCACTCTCATTCCGAGTTACAATACTATTAAGCATGGTTTAATGATATACTACGCCGGGTATTCTCATCCCACGATGGAAGATTACGTCATTATCAGTGTTGCCATATATTGACATATTCAATACAATTAAGGAGATTTTTAATTCATAATGAATATAAAATAAAATGCCAACTAGCCCAACTATTTGTTATCTCGTGTTATTCAAAGCTAATTAGTTAAAAAAGGAAACTATATAAAATTACTAGTACGAAACTTCTTCTTTATAGAAACAAGTAGGTAAGTGAAAAAGTGCGTTTTTCTCGGGCAATTTATTTACACATAGTGACAACACATCAAACTGACAAGTGTCACGCTGGAAGCCCGCTATTGGCTCCACAGCCGATGACGTAGTCTTAGACCAATCACGTGACCTAGCTGTCACGGGAAAAGAATACCTGGTGTAGCATACTATTATACCATGCTGTTATGCATCTAGTTAGAGTGGAAGCCAAACCCAACATACTGAGGAAATGGAAAGGATTGCAATCCAGAATATTAAAAAAACAGATTATTCTGTCAAAAATAATATTAACTCTATTTTGGAACATTAAGGCCGATCTACACGGGTAGTTTTGCCAGGCGAGTATCATACTGTCCTTTTTTTTGTCGCCGAGAAAGACAAAGTTAGAACGAGTCTCGCCTGGCGAAACTCTTCGTGTTAATCGCCTTTATACGTATATTACATCTAGTACTTGTATGAAAGTACATCAAAAAGACAGTGTACAGTCAACCGCATATCGATGGTAACAAAACCAGTATAAGTAGAAACTGTCTTGTTTGAAACTTACATACTAAGCTAGTTCCAATAGCTAGTTGGTATAACAACCATTGATACATGGTTGACCGTACATACATAATGCAGGGTTACATAATTTGTACTGTACTCCAGTACCACAGCATCCAATGATAAAATTGACAACACATACAGAAATCATTTTCGGAGTACAATTCATAATATTATTAGCAACCATTCATGAAAGGAATAATATCTTTAAAAAACTCCATAGTAACCAATTTGACATCTTTAGATAAGAACTTTGTCTAACTACAGGAATAATTTCGTCTTCATAGATTCTTCTTAATAGTAAGGCCTTCTTGGGTTATTCTGAAAAAGAAAAAAATAATGGTAACTCCTAGACACATTTTACATTGAAAAGATGGTGCTTGTATATTAGCATCGAACAATACAGACAGAGAATATAAAGACGTCATCATATCTGCTTTGTTTGAAATCAATTCCGCCAATTTTCGACTAAAATAACGCGATTCTTATTGGCTCGCGCAATGCCACACGCGGGCGTGGTATTGCGCGAGCCAATACATACATCTTTGTGACATTTTTTACACAGCACCATCTAGTCCCAAACTAAGCAGAGCTTGTACTATGGGTGCTAGACAATGGATATAATACTTATATGCTTTTTTTTTTGTAAATACATACTTATAATACATAAGAAACACCCAGACCAACACAAACACTTGTGTTCATCATGTTCATCACACAAATATTTGTGTCCTGTGGGAATCGAACCCACGACCAGCAGTCCGACACTCGAACCACCAGACCACAGACGTCGTCAATAGGGGCACAACCTAGCTCGCTGGTATTGGCAAGCGCGCTCGTGACCTGATTTTATCTGTACGAATGAATATAAAAATTTCGGAATTGGACAGCCCGTAATTTATTTGTATAAGGTTGAATGCTCGATGTGTAAAAGGGAACAAAAAAAATGAAAATCATGTAAGGAAAAAATATTTGAATGAAACATAGCTGTCCATAGAAGTTTTTAAACTTTCGCGAATTTCACTCATATTGAACTAAGTTTACGGGACTTGTCGCGCACAATTTCGCACTGCTCGTGACCACGGCCAATGCAACTTGACCGAAACGTCGAGGTTAGTCAAAATGTTTGTTATATTTTGATTTAATTGTGCGCGACAAGTCCCGTAAACTTAGTTCAATATAGCTGTCCATTTTGAACAGTGTAGTTTCCTCACATGTTGGCAACATTCAGTTCCCAAGATTGTGCACATACGAAACAAATAGACACACTCTTATATGTGAAAGTTTGTGAAGATGTTTGGATGTTTGCTGCACAATCACGCTGAAACGGCATTACACGCGGGCTAAGCCGCGAGAAAAATCTAGTAATACATAATAATATTTTAAGATTTAACAATCTGGACACTAACTAATTAGCGAATAGATACAAAGTACATTATTGTTTGTAATAGTCGTTTTGGCAAACATCTTTAATAGATTTTGACAGTTTGTTTTTTAGCATGTAGTGTCCAGCATTTCTGCGTGGGAGTAAGGAATAGAAATTGAAATGGAAAACATATGAAATATCCATAACAATGAGCTTGTATGCATTTAGATCTAAGTGTAGATCCAATAACAAGTTATTTTTATCTCTTGCAGACTTTTAGTTGAAAATAGTCGAATGTTTATAACAATTCAATTTAGTTCAATACGTTTAATTTATATAAATGTGATTCAAATTTTTATAAGTATATATTTTTAGAGCATATCTTCGCGTTATAGATGGACATCAATAATATAATTTGATTGCTCTTTTACTAATAGTAGATAAAAAGAAAAGGAAAAAAAAAAGTATGCCAACAATTTTAATGCTGTCAAATTAGTCGGAATTAAGATTTCCATGAAAGTTTAGTCGTGATCTCGGAACGTGCCGATTAATAAACGACGAAGTGTAAACACGTAAACTAATTTATTTTGAAAGTTCTTAAATCTCTTTTTTGTTTTCACTATTAGTAAATGATATTAATTGTTTAAAATAAGTTAGGTTGGTGAACAAGGGAATCTCATCTCATTACAGGTAAAACTATGCAGATGCTATTTACTTTGCTATATCCTTTATACAGATATTATCAAAACAAAATATATAAATAATTTTTACCATGGAGTTAGAAGTAATAATATTTATTCATATTGGTCCTTTTTTCATCGTAATAAGAGCTACGAGATTCCTATGGCTTGATACCTACCAAGGGGTTTGGTCTAAAACGGTAGGCGAGCATCATCCGTTTTCTGTATGCGTCGAACTCATCGTCTTCGGCCGAAACACCGTCGGATGAAGAAGCTCCTAGACCCATGTTGGCTACAGGTTGATTTGCTCTGTGTGAAAAGATATAATGCTTATTTTTTTAAAGAAATCTTTTTATATCATACTAGAACATAGAAACTCACTTCATATTAATGAGGTTTAATTCAAATAAGATAAGAGGAAAATAACGGGATTTATGAGCTGAATATTATGCACAATTAAAATTTTGTAACTTTGAAGTTTACTAAAAACACGAAATATCTATTGAGAATATGATTGTGTTGTATAATATCAAATAACTTTTTTATTTTGAATTTGACATCAGTCATCATAATAAATGCTTGGAATTCCGTGCAAATTGGTAATCTATAAAGCTCCTAATTAAGGTTCACTGAAAATACAAAAAATATCTATCGTGAATGAGTATTTACATAAAAATATATATATTGTGACGTCAATCATCTGATCATAGTAAATGCTTGGAATTCCAATCTATAAAGAGCTCACATTTTTTTTTATCCTAATGAATTTTAATCTGAAGGGTTAAAACAATGATAAGTAACGCGTAGTTCAAACCCCCCCTCCCGCTCCTGTAACGCATCATAACGTTTCAGAAGACCCCCCCACCCCAAATTCGTTACGTAATACTTGAAAGCTGAAAGCTCCCCTAAGGCGCTACGAATATGTCACTAATATTATTTATGGCTTTATGTGTATCACTTACTTGTTTATTGGTTCCACAATGCCGGAACCTTCAGCGCCAAGACCTTGTCCCTCAGACCAACCCAACTTTTGCAGCATTTTGAACCCTAAATACAAACATTTTTATCATACTTTAAGTATCCACAAGAACGGTCCTTGCAGTCGTCTATCATAAGAACCAAGGGTCTTGGTCCTTACGATAGACAACTCAAGACTAATCGGACGACAAATGGGTTGGAACGGAATGGAGATTATGGAAACAACATGACAAAATCGACAATGGTATATTCAGAAGCGTTATACCAGGCCCCTCAGAAAGTATTGCGAAAAAAAGTTTTTATATATGGGAGACTGGCCAGTTATAATGTTTTTCGAAAATATGATTATTTATAAGTAAAAATAAGTAAGTTCCAATTTCAAAATTTCCCTCCACATTTTTTGCGAGTTAATTCAAAGTATTGTGTCTCACTGAAATATGGATCTGCGCCGGGAACATTTTAGAGCTATGATTTTATACGATTTCAAGTGTCGCCTGAAACCGGATGAATCGTACGATAGACTTCAAATGGCATTCATGGATGAAGGCCCTTCCAAGGCAACCGTGTATCGTTGGTATAACGAATTCAAGCGCGGTCGACCAACTTTGGGGGATGACGAAAGAAGCGGTCGCCCTTTGACGGCTGTTACCGAAGAAAACGTGCTAGCAGTGAAAAATTTAATCCAAGACAATAGGCGAATTACATATCAGGAGATTCAACACATATTGAAGATTGGATCGGGAAGCGTTCACGAGATTCTACACAGCCATCTTCGCGTGAGGAGGATAGTATCACGCTGGGTGCCGCACAACCTCACCGATGCTCAGAAGCAGGCCCGGGTGGAATGGTGCCGTGATATGCTTAACAAATTTGAAGCAGGCTCGTCTCGGCGTGTTTACGACATCGTTACAGGTGATGAGTCCTGGACTTATCAATACGACCCAGAAACCAAGCGCCAGTCGACTGTTTGGGTGTTTCAAAATGAGCCAACGCCTACCAAAGTGAAGCGATCTAGAAGCGGGGGTAAGATTTTGATCGCTAGCTTTTTTAATTTGACTGGCCACTTGGTATCAATTCCCTTACGGGATCAAAGAAGCATTAATGCCGAATGGTATACTACCAAATGTTTGCCAGAAGTTTTCTCTGTTATAAGCAACAAGCGACCAAACACAGGGCTCCGCGGGCTACTGCTCCACCACGACAATGCACCTGCGCACACCGCACTCAAAACGAGGGACTTCCTGGACAGCACGCCAGTCAAACTCCTGGGTCACCCTCCTTACAGCCCTGATCTAGCACCGTGTGACTTCTTTTTATTCCCAAAAATAAAAAATCAGCTCAAAGGGATACAATTTTCGTCGCCGGAAGATGCGCTGGCTGCGTTCGAGCAGGCTGTAAACGAGGTGTCTGCGGCGGACTGGAAAAAGTGTTTTGAAAACTGGTTTAGGCGCATGAATCTTTGTATAGAGGCTGGTGGAAAGTACTTTGAAAAGATTTGATAAAAATATATGTACGTATAGAACAATTTTTTTTAGTTTCGCAAAACTTTCTGAGTGTCCCACGTAATTGGAAGAAGGTGCTTACAGGACACTACAGATTGGTAAAGATACAGAGGTAGAGAATAGCCTATCTCTTATCATGAAAATAATTCCTACGGAAGGAGCGGATTTCCATTTCCAATCGAGGACTAGATAGAATGACAATTAGGGTACATACAGACGTGCGCGTGCCACAACCACGCCACAGCGGCAAAAAAGTAGCCTGGCACAAAATTGTATAAAAACATGGTTCGATTCGCAAGACCGACAACGGCGGATGGAGTCACCCGCCCGGTCAAGCAGTTAGGGTATCTATTTTGGGAAGCAATTCTGCGAGAGTCCACTCGAAAAAAAAAAGCAAGACCGACAATTTGCAGTTGTGATGTGTTTGCGAACGTGTAGTCAATACGGGGTCATCGCGACCACAACGCCACCACTCAGCGGTCCGCCAGTGGGTCCACCCACATGGCAACTACTGTACGTGCGCCTTCCGTCCGACCGATTTTGTGGCTGTCACATCACAACGCAACTACATCGCAACCACACAATTTGTGGCTATAACTTCAGGCAGCTGCAGCGAAATCATATTGCACACCAACACTACATGGCGACATTCGTGCCGCGGTTTCATGGTTGTGGCGTGCCGCGTCGCCCGTCCGAATGTAACCTTATTGATTTTTATCCTTGTGAATAAATTGGGGCAAAACTGTTTTGATCTTTTAGAGGATTTGTAACAGGTCCAACGATCGGTTAAATGTCATAACCTAATGCTTTTAATGAATTTAAAAAACAATGCTATATTTTAGATAGTCCTATACTAAGAACAAATTTTGCAAACAAGTGTCTCATCGTAAGTGTGATTAATATGTTCAACTCATTCAATGTTTCCGAGTCGCTGGCCTTTATCCAAGTGTTGAAACAAATTCGTAGAATTGCAATAAATTCCTTCCGATAATGTCAGTGTTCAGAATACAGAAAGATGCAAGTGGTTGAGGAAATTACCCTACATTTCGGGAAAACAAAAGGTCAATGCATACGTTTTAAATATTTGGGTAGCAAGAATATGGCCTTATAAAATGAAAATGTGGTAATTTTCGAGTCGCGTCGTGACCTAAGTGGTATTTATTGTTGGGATGGCTACTGAAATTATATAATTTAGTTGCTAATAATAGTTTATTTCGGTACTGATTAATAATAAAAAGGTAAACTAAAATTATGAGTAATACAAGATCTTGATCTGTAACTGTGCCATATTCCGAGAGCAAATGAGAAATAATGTGCTTAGCCATCTAAAAATACTTAACCAATTCCATGATTATTTAATACCCAAATTTTCACCTAAAAACATAGTGAGGGTTATTATATTAGGGTATTCAGGAAACAAACGGGTAAAGAATGACGATTGATATTAATTTTATTAATCATCATTCTGGACCATACTTGTGTCTGTTCATAGATTGTAAAGATTTTTTTTTGATTTTTTTTTGCGGAACTCACTTTAAGATTCGCTGCTTTAGAGATAAAATACACAAAGATATTTGTTGCGGGTGATGCGATATAACTGACATAAGAATACAAATAGTAGGTACATACAAGATAATAACGACAGTTGCCAAATATTTGACATATGTTTACGGCAGACATCATACATAGTGGAATGTATTAAAATATTTAAGCGCACTCACCGACATTGTCTTCCTTCAGTTTAAATTCTTTGTAGTCACTCAAGTCTGGCTCTTTGCCACTTTTGAATGCCGAATACTTCTCCATGAATCTGAAATGCAGTGACAAATTAGTAACAGAAATACTATAAAAACATCCAGTACAAGACATGAGCCCATAACAAAGTGCTTCTGTACTATGTGTAGTGGGCATAAACTAATATTGCCAAAATCACTAGGCAAACGGAACGGTAGTCGCAATCTCACAGTTTTGTGCCTATACTTTTTTCACATTACCCACGTGAAGAGAACATTCTATTCTTTAAAACAAACTGACACAAGTAAATTCTTCACAACAGCAGCTAATGGCGCCCAAAAGGGACTGGGAATTTTATATTGACATAGAGAGAAAGAAGACAGATTGTTTTTTTTATTTGCGTCTAGAGTGACGCACAAAATCACCAAAAATATTAACAAACAAAAACAAATATTAAACAGGAACACAGAATCAAAGGGTGGTAAGATATGCGTCACATCCGCGAACGGCCATCGCTCAGCAATTTACTGTGCCAAATGCACAGAGCAGTCACAACGTTGGTTTTCAGCGACAGCCGGCGTAGACATAAATAAATAATGATAAAAACTACATACACAAGTAAGATTAAACACAAGAATTGGGAATTACAACATAAACACGTTCTGTTATTTCGTCTTTCATAAACCATAAACCTCAAACAATAAAGGCACCATGTGACTCAGTTTGCAATAGATAGTCCAGAACATTCACATTGAAAAAAACATTGATTTGGAAGAAAACAAACATACTGCACACTAAAACGCAATTAATCGCCGTATATATTTTGATTCTGAACAAAATACGAGAAATAAATGTTTTTTTTCCACGTAAACTTACTTTCTAAGCTCTTCTGGCGGTAAGAAATCGCCGATGTGATGTTTCCCAGCCGCCTGCTTTGTTAATTCGTCCGCCCACTTTTCAGTTGCATTCATTTCTTTAGATCGTAACCTATTAACCGAAACAAACATGTTAATACTGCGAATAAAGAATAAGAAATGGGGTATATAAACAAAAATACTGAGTAAAATAGCGGCAGAACAAATAAAGCATGTAAGCCAATTTTCTTTTGTTTTTGATGAAAAATGTTGTAGAATAGATATATTACGACATTAATATTGCGGATGTCCATCCATCGGTACAAAAAGAAAGACAGTTTTGGCTTAGAATTATCATGTGCAGAATACAATTTCATATTTCTAAAGCGTAATAGACTCTGTGACAATCTGTTTACGCGATAACTCAATAAAACTAGTCATTTATACCATTCAACGGTTTGAAAACAGACAACACTGCTGACATGTTTATTAAAATAATGTGATGGTCAAAACATGATACATGTGGCGCCGCCTGTTGCTTTCAGATTCAACTTGGGCGCATAGTACTGCGTGCCAAAAATATATGTATTCATGTCAGTTGGATGCAACTGTGTAATGTGATACTTTTTAATAGTTCTTAATTTAGTTACTTATTGATAACGACAGATTTAACTAATTACGTGTTTTGTTCGCAGAATGTGGGGTTAAGGAGTTAAGGGAATCTACAGATCATCAAAATTTCTGCCGATCAATACATCATCATGATCAGCCAATTAGGGCCACCAAAGCGGAAAGCCAAGTAGCAGTTGGGCACTTCCACCTTGTTTTCTAATCCATGGCCTCACTGGTTAGGCATTGAAATCTTCCAAAATTAATAAGGTTGCGGCCTTAGTCTATCACACATGAGAATAGCACACCACTAAGAATCTTTTTATTCTCAGTTATGTAAGTTAAGTATATTTTCAAAGATAGTCTCAAGACAAGAATGTTATGGTTCGTGATACATAAATACAACAACATACTTGTGTTCCCAGGTGCCTTCTGCAATGTCTTCATCACTGTCATACTCATACTTGTACTTGCCGGCAGCTGCCAGACGTTCTACTTCTTGTCTCTTCTTTAACATGTCCTAAATAAACACATAAGTGTTAGGTAACAGAAATGGCAGCATTTTGCGATATGTATCTTATGTAAGTCAGTAATTACATAGTAGATTATTTCTAGTTACTACCTTAAACAATTTACATAGTATTGATAAAACTGCCTTTCGCTATCCCTTCCCCTCCGAGACGCAAGTGTCAATCTTATCATGTGAGTAGATCCGAAAATGTTATTTAGTATGTAAAATTGTTCTTCTTCTATCGTGTCGACATGAGCTACATATAATAATAGCTCATGCCGCGGGAAAAAGATTAGCTAGTCAGTAGGTTGGTAGTGAGTCTGACTGCCCCAGGTGTGCCGGACGATCAATCGTTACTCGTGGAGGCTTTTTTAATGCACTATGGTCGTAAAATTGTTAGAATGTTATCTTTCAATCATTATTAATTACGATTTGCATTTAAAAGACATGCCTAGATTGTTTAGCAAATACAAACATTCTAAAAAAACGTACTGCATATAGTAAATATAAAATAGTAAAAAGTACTGTATTATTTACATTCCTTGTGGGAAGTGTCAACATAAACGTTCAAAATATCATCAAACTAATCACCAATGCTTTAAATTTCAATCTCCTGACAGTAATGTTTCTGTTTGCCGTTTATTTGTGACACTTAGGTGACCTAAGTTTTTATCAGAAACATCATGGTATAATGTTTCACCAGGTACTCTTCCCGTGACAGCTAGGTCACGTGATTGCCTCCGTACTACGTCATCAGCCGTGGAGCCAATAGCGGGCTGTTAGCGTGACACTTATCAGTTTGATGTGCTGCCACTTTGTGTAAATAAATTACCCGAGCAAAATGCATTTTTTCATTTACTTGCTTCTATAAAGAATCACTTTTGAACTAGTAATTTTATACAGTTTCCTTTAATAAATAATTAGATGAATAACACGAGATAACAAATAGTTAGGACAAAGTTTAACCGGATTAAATCGCGTATATTATTTAAATTGGTTTCCCTGGCGTTAAACAAAAAAAAAAAAAAAACAATACCGCGTATATTTAAATAATATACGCGATTTAATCCGGCTAAACTTTGTTTTATTATAATGTGTAGTGATCGCGAAAACCTAAGAAGTTAAATAGTTAGGAATTATTTTATATTCAGTATGAACAAAAATCTCCTTAAATATATTGAAGATATCAATCAATGGCAACACTGAACGTGACGTAGCTTGGAGGCACCGCGCTGTCATCGCGGGAAGAGAATACTTGGTGAAACATCTTATTATACCATGAAAAACATCTACTGTCAGGAGATTGAGATTTAAAGCAATGAGATTAATTTGGAACTATGTATATATTGAACGTACGTCGAACGAATTACGAGTATTGGCCTTCTGGTCGATCCCAGTATCATAGCAAGTTCAGTGTCGGCGACACGACGCAATTTATAGTCGACATACTT
The DNA here is from genome assembly GCA_949699075.1 of Asteroscopus sphinx. NCBI lineage: Eukaryota > Metazoa > Arthropoda > Insecta > Lepidoptera > Noctuidae > Asteroscopus > Asteroscopus sphinx. The sequence goes on from OX453016.1 coordinate 12,349,971, forward strand.
AGGAAAAAATAGACCAGGTTAATGGAAAACATACCTGGTATAAAAGGTTAAGTTTAAAATTATCCTCGCACTTCTTCCAGTCTTCAACGCTTAGGTTGGTAGTGCCGTAGTTGGTCATAGCGTACTGCATCAACGCTTGGTTGTTACGGTTCACAGTACACAGCTTTATACCTTCCTCTTCTATCTTAGCCAACATAGCGCCTAGGAATCAGTGGACAGAATATAAAGGAATTAATAACAAGGAAATTTTTAAAGCCTCTCACCAATGTGCCATTTCGAAACACACAATTGAACCATCAGTAACCTTCATGCCCGCTAATATCATATTCATAACTGCAAAAGTTATAATAGAAGAGTGCAAAATTATGTTAAACTTTCTATTTGTTGTTTTCGCAGCTTGGATGGAAGAAAGTGATTAGCAAATCGCTCATGGCACTCGCCAGCCGCTGCCAAGGCACCGCTCGCTTCGCTCACTCGGCTCGTGTGTGGTGTGGTCACTGTTCTAACATAGCTCAACCTAACCAGCAGCTATCTACTGTCTGCTGTTTCTAATTACCCCCCAAACCCCCTGTGAGGCACCCGTGGCCCCGCGTGGGCTCTAATTGTGGCTCCCAAACCTCCCTTGCGGGCATTATCGCTACTCGAGCCCCCTAGCGAGTGAATTCACCCTCGAATCTCCTTGCGGGAGCTTCGACTCCGTTTCCGCATTTTCAAGAGTTACGATTTCATACATACATACATACATATTATCACGCCTGTTTCCCATTGGGGTAGGCAGAGACTATGGATTTCCACCTGCTACGATCCTGACACACCTCTTTCGCTTCATCTACGTCCATTAACCTCGTCATGCATGCTCGTCGGTTTAGAGAACTCTTAACCTGGCATTTTTTGAGAACATCCGCGATTTGATCGCGATACGTTCGCCGAGGTCGTCCCCTTCCAACTCTTCCATCCACACTCGCTTCGTAAACTTGTTTCGTCAATCTCCTCTCGTCCATCCTCTCTATATGTCCAAACCATCTTAACATACCTTTCTCAATCTTTGTCACTACATCTTCTTTCACTCCACAACGCTCCCTTATCATGTTATTCCTTACTTTATCTCTCAAAGTTACACCACACATACTTCTCAAAGCTCTCATTTCTACTGCATTTATTCTGCTTTCATGTTTCTTCTGCCATACCCAACTTTCACTACCATACATAAGTGTAGGCACTAACACTCCCCCATGAACAGCCAGCCGTGCCTTTTCCGACACTTTGCGGCTGTTCATGAAGGTGTGTAGTGCCCCATTCACCTGATTACCAGCACTCACTCTCCTTTCAATGTCCTTCACATGCTTGCCATCTCTCGTAAACATGTTACGACTTCATACGGCGAATATCATTATTTCTGAACTTGCCACTAGTGGCAGGATATTCCTTTTTACTAATCGGCCACCTGATGGCTGACTGGACACTTCCATTTTTAACAGACTTCAAAAAAAGGAGGTTATGTATTCGACGGTTTTTTTTTCTTGTATGTACACCGATTACTCCGAGATTTCTGGGCCGATTTACGTAGTTGTTTTTTATTTGGTAGAGGAAGCCCGCGCGGAGGTACCATATAAATTTTATTGACTTAGGTTGAGTAGTTTTTTAACCAGCTTCAATAAATCAGTTTATTTTAGCTTCGTCTATCTAGATGATCTCCTAACAGTTGTGTTTTTCTGAGATTCTTGGCCGATTTGCGTGTTTTGATTGGACGTTTGGTAGAACATGGGCGAGACCTTTGCCCAGCAGTGGGACAGCATAGGTTACTAAAAAATATATTCTCAAATTGGTTATAATCATTTATGAATCAACCCTCGCAATTATCAACTAAAAAGCATGGAATAAAAACTTTTTAACGAAAAAACATACTTTAAAAACCTTAACTAAAAAGTAAAAAATAATCCTTGTATGTATATCTAAATCTTTTCATAAACCAAAATTTTGAAGGCGGCGCGTGATTGTCATGTACGTTCACTTATACTGCACTGTACATAATATTTACATGACGCACACTATGATTGATCGTGAAATACATGTAGATACGTAAAGAAATGATCAATCACGCGCCTCCTTCAAAATGTTGGTTTATGAAAAGATTTAGAAATACATACAAGGATTTTTTTTTTTTACTTTTAAGTTAAGGTTTTTGAAGACAGTTTTTTTTTTTTTTTTTTTTTTTTAACACAGTTTACATAAGTTTATCTCCCATCAAATATCTGAGAAAACCGTCGAGAAGTACTCTACCTGGTAACAAAGATGGCAAAGGGGCCATCACTCCCGGTGGTTTAATATCAGCTGACGGGGGATCATCACTCCACCTGGACTTCTTCTTCTTACGTCTCTCTCGCTTACTGTCAGACTCCTCGTCACTTTGTGAGCTGGCTTGTTCGCGCTTGGCGGAATATGGCCGGCCATAGCCGTAGGGATCCCTGCGATTGGAAATTTGGATGTTTAATTATATCCATCAGGGTTTTGAAATTATTTGTGAGCGCATACTAAAACTAATTATGTATCTAAATGGGTTTAATAGGGATAGATAACTTACAGTTATAGCTCTTTTAACCCTTTAATTGTGGTAAAGTTGGACACGAAACTTCACCTAACTCCTTGCTCAATGAAAAATTCGTATCATTCAATTATATTCAATTAAATAGAATTGTTAAATTATATTATAGATCGCCATATGAACAACGTCAAATTACTAAATAAAATATAATGTCACAATCAGAATGACGTAATTGTCTTCATTCAGAAGAGTTTTCTCATGCACCGTCAGTCTGAGATAGACTTCATTTTACCGAGTGAATTATTTCGTCAACCGCAGCGAATGGGTTGAATAAAATCAAACATATAGTTGCATGCAATAAAAATTAAAAAAAGATTGATTAAAAATACCTGTCTCGACTAACTTCTTTCATATTATATTTGTAATCATCATTGCTGTCATCATCTTCCAAACTGAACTCCGGTTCATATTTGTCTTCGGGTTTAACTTCAGGCTTCACATCACCCCTTTCACCCCTGATCTTACTAACAAGATCTCTAAACGCCTTATACTCCATCGAATTAGTGTTGTGTAGAAACCTGCAATGATTCGCTCAATACAATCATCTAATGTAAAGGGTAAATAACAACAAAGGATGCTTTTGTGATAGGTTTTATTTAACCTGAAAATACTATGGTGGAACGGCGTCCTGAACACATCAAATTCAATAAATAGTTTTAGATTTATATTTTACTTGGATTTGGATTTTGTGTTTTGAACAACGATCAAATATATCATAGATGCACGATCACTGCTCGAAAAACAGCCCATCAAAACTGGGCAAAAATCATAATTTCTTAGGTTTTGCAGCATTTCATGGTCGCAGGTACACTAAGTAACAAGCGTCTTTACAGATATTTCTAAAAAATATATTTTAATCTACCGTACAGTATTATAAATTAAAATCGTTTCGATGCACGCAGTAATCACTCACAATATCATTATCTTTTACAGTGTTGCGTGCTGTTTGGGACTTGATTATTTTTAGGACTGGGTTCCAAACAGGTGATAGCTGCCAACCATCTTCTCTATTAAAATTAGGATGTTTTTTAATGTGAATAGCCTCACGGAGCATTCTAGGTACATATCGGTTTTCTTTCGCCAGAACTTGTGGTTTATCAAATCGAAGAAAATGGTTGGGTTTGTATAGGGCATGTTCACACAGCACAGTTGATCGTCGACCTGCTGTTCTACCATTCATCAAAGGCGTCACCGACAGAATTGGTCATATCTTGAAGCGTGCTTCTATCAAAACCTATTTCAAGCCCCAAAGAAAACCAGCCAACTCCTCAGACCGGTGAAGTGTCACATTCCCTTACAATATGCAGGGGTCTACAAGATTGATTGTGATTGTGGGTTATCATACATAGGGCAAACAAAGCGTAGTATAGCCACTAGAATTAAAGAACATATAGCTGACGTCAAGAACAGACGCTCCACAAAGTCTGCAGTGTGTGAACATGCCCTGACAAACCCAACCATTTTCTTCGATTTGATAAACCACAAGTTCTGGAGAAGGAAAACCGATATGTACCTAGAATGCTCCGTGAGGCTATTGAAATGAAAAAACATCCTAATTTTAATAGAGAAGATGGTTGGCAGCTACCACCTGTTTGGAACCCAGTCCTAAAAATAATCAAGTCCCAAACAGCACGCAACACTGTAAAAGATAATGATATTGTGAGTGATTACTGCGTGCATCGAAACGATTTTAATTAATAATATTGTACGGTAGATTAAAATGTATTTTTTAGAAATATCTGTAATGACGCTTGTCATCTTAGTCTACCTGCGACCACGAAATGCTGCAAAGCTTTCGAAACGTCAGGAAAACCAATTTAGATAATATACGCGATTTAATCCGGTTAAACTTTGTTTTATGATAATGTGCAAAAATCAGTCGCGTGCAGTTTCGCTCCCAGTCGCTTCACGACCGCGCTAGCGGTGAGACGTTTCATGATGCTAAAATGTGTAGAGAAAAATAAATAAATACTCCAAATGTGCAAACAAAGGATGGAGTGTCGTACTTGTCGTTGTCGTAAACATAATTACTAGTACATTTTATCGCGGAGACGTTTTTTGGGTTTCATTTTTTACAAGACCATGCATCTATAGTATATTTAATCAGAGGTTTTGAACAAAAAGCCATAATAATCTCGCTGTTCCATCATAGTCATTGCGACAAATAATTTAAAATATAAAAAAGAATACAGCACGTATCCTCCTGCTGGGGATCAAAGTGGCTACAGTGGCATTACCACAAATTTTGATCTTGTGAGTGAATTGCTTTCAGGACATTTTCCCAGTGGTCGCCGTTGCAGGCGACTTCGCTGGCGGCGCGCAGGACTGACGGCGGCAACGTATCTGCAGAGAGAACTGCACACCACGAGTCAACATTTTGTCTGGCGATCACGTCGACGAAGAACCGGGCCGACAATTAATCATACTACCAAGATGGTAGGTAAAGATGGAGTATGTCACAATACCTAAATCATGGTATAATTACATGTTTTACTAGGTACTCTCTTCCCGTGACAGCTAGATCACTTGATTGCCTCCGTACTACGTCATCGGCTGTGGAGCCAATAGCGGGCTGTTATCGTGACACTGGGTTGCATTAAAAGAGCCCCCACGAGTGACGATATTTAATTGATCGTCCGGCGAACCCTGGGCAGTCAGCTCCGCTACCAACCTGCTGACTGGTTAATCTTTTCCCCATGGCATGAGCTGTTATCATTATGTAGCTCATGTCGACACGATAGAAGAAGATCGTGACACTTGTCAGTTTGATTTGCTGCCACTTTGTGTAAATAAATTACCCGTGCAAAATGCATTTTTTTATTTATTTGCTTTTGCTGCCACTTTGTGTAAATAAATTACCCAAGCAAAATGCATTTTTTCATTTACTTGCTTTTATAAAGAATCACTTTTGAACTAGTAATTTTATACAGTCTCTTTTAGTAACTAATTAGATAAATAACACGAGATAACAAATAGGCTAGTTAGGAATTTATTTTTTATTCATTATGAACAAAAATCTCCTTCAATATATTGAAGATATCAATCAATGGCAACACTGATCGTGACGTAGCTTGGAGGCATCGCACTGTCATAGCGGGAAGAGAATACCTGGTGAAACATCTTATTATACCATGACCTAAATGAAGACGAAATACTTTTTAACAAGTTCTCTCACTCTCGTATGACACATCCCTCCCTAAATTGGAAAGAGAGAGATATACACACGAAAGTAAGCCTACCTATGTGAAGTACAAATTCGTCATCAGTTAGACATTGTGAATCTTCCAGTCTTTACACTATAATTCTAGCTTTAAGCCAAGTCTTATACAACCGATTGTTATAGATAAGCTACAATTCCATTGTCCTGAGCTTGCATAATGGTTATAGTACATGCAAGCTCCCTGATATTTGAGACTGCATTATTAATAGTTTATATTCCTTCGACAGCAGGTTGCCATTATTTTTATTGCAGCATGCTTCGTTTCTTCATAATTACTGATAAATTAAGTTTTATTGATACTTGAAGTATGACAATTACTATAATTTAATAAGTCTTGTCTTCTTACAATAAATCACATACAAGTCGCGATACTTATTTTACGCGCAACTGTAATGAGAATTATTTTCGATTATATTCATAGAAAGTTTAGGAATACTAAATATCAGAAAACTATTGAAGTTAAAAGAATATTAATTGTCCGGCCTTTGAATTATTAAGGACAACGGAAACACATAATAATATAAAGGCTTGAGCTATAGATGAAAATGGACGATTTTTACCTTGTGATGATTTGAAGGGCGCCCCAGTGTTGTCCATATCCTTGGGGCTTGACATAAGGGCCATAGGCATTGGAGGGGGTAATGTCATTGATTCTGACTTTACGGACGGATTTTCTAATGATGTTGAGTCTGGATGATGCATTCCCATGGAGTTCGGTTGCATAAAAGGCGGCAAGGGAGGACCACTGTTATTACCAAAGTTCGGAGGACCATTAGGTCCGAATGGCGGTCTACCACCCATAAAAGGCATATTACCATTATTCATGGAATTCGGTGGCATCATTGAATTAGGAGGACCATTTGGTCCCATCATAGGATTCGGGAAAGGTGGACCAAAGAATGGGGGCATAGGACCATTTGGTCCTGGTCCACCTGGACCCATGTTAGGCCCACACATGTTAGGTGGCATTGGACCGCAGGGGCCACCTGGGCCGTTTGGACCCATGAAATTTGGTGGCATTGAGAAATTTGGGGGTCCGCCCATAAATGGTGGCATTGGCCCACCAAGCGGCATAGGCCCTCTTGGACCCATCATTGGTCCTGGCCCCATGCCAGGCCCTGGGCCCATATTAGGACCTGGCCCCATGCCAGGCCCTGGGCCCATATTAGGACCTGGCCCCATGTTAGGACCGGGCCCCATGTTAGGTCCTGGACCCATATTTGGTCCGGGAGGCATGTTGGAACCAGGACCCATGTTAGGCCCAGGTCCCATATTAGGCCCAGGTCCCATATGAGGTCCGGGTCCCATGTTAGGTCCGGGTCCCATGTTAGGTCCAGGCCCCATGTGAGGTCCAGGACCCATGTTAGGTCCAGGACCCATGTTAGGTCCAGGACCCATGTTAGGTCCAGGCCCCATGTTAAAACCAGGCCCCATGTTATGTCCAGGCCCCATTCTTGAACCAGGCCCGCGATTATGCCCAGGGCCCATATTGGAGACAGGTATCATACCAGGTCCATGCCCCATATTAGGGCCAGATCCAATTTGAGGTCCAGGCCCCATATTTGGCTCAAGACCCATACCAGGTCTGGGCCCCATATGGCCCATAATACCAGGAGGCCCAGGTCCCATATTGCTGCCTAACTCTACACTGGAATCAGGATCTTCATCAGACTTCGAGCCCATAAGCCATTGGTTATGATCAGAATCGGTGGGTTGGTTATTTGGTGGCATCACAGGGATTTGCATGAGAGCTGGGATATTATGGGGATTTTTGATATCAACAATTTTCTTTCTGTCTTCCACAATAGGTGTCATAGGACTATGTGGTCGGTTTCGAGCCCTTTCACCCCATCGGCGATGTTTTTCTCTGAAATTAAATAATGTTAGTAAGTAAATAATCCAAAATTATTTCAACAAAAAGTTGCTATGATAAATTAATTTATAACAGTATTCTGAATCTATTGAAGGCAATTTAAAGGTCTACTACTCTACTAGTAGGCTAGGATGTTTTTGGGTTTAAAAATAACTACCACGAGCAACAAGTTGTAGTTTGAAACAGTAGAAATATTGCCAAGTTTAAAAAAAAACTTAAAATATATCAAATTCTAGAAACAACTACAAGAGTATTATTTTATTAACCGACGAAAAAAAAGGAGGAAATTCTCAATTCGACGCTTATCTTTTTCTTTTTTGTATGTATGACCACACTTAACTTTTTATAGAGTAGTCCGATTTTGATGATTCTATTTTAGTGGATAGGGTATATCGCGAAGTTGGTACCATATAAATTTCAAAATCAAAATCCACCCCTAAGGATAGGAAAACAGGGGATGAGTGCTTGTTCACACACTGAATTATTACCTGTTAACCAATTTTGTTGAAACTTGTATATATATATAGTTCTAGACACTACAACATAGTGGCTCTAGCACTAGACCTGGAGTTAGATCTTAGCCTTAAAAAAATTTTTCAATAAAACTTTTTAACAAAAAATTGAACTGACGAAAACAGAAAATGAAAAGCGAAAAATAAAATTAAGCTTTTAGTCTTTTCTTAACTAAACTAATGTTAATAACTAATTATGAGTCAGCGCCATACAAACAAGCAAAGTGCGTGCAAGTTGCAAGTGGTCGAGCGCAGAACGCATTTTTGGAAAGTTATAGTTTATCGTTAGTTATAGTTTTGGCGAAATGTGGGTCTACTATACACCTCTGCCTACCCCTTCGGGGAAATACAGGCGTATGATTTTATTATTATTTATTTATTTATTACCCTACTTCCTCTTGCCACCATGGCTCAGCTATGAATTGAATGATTGCAGTTAGGAAGTTTATTAATATTAACATTGAAAGTTACTCATACCTTTGGCCTCTTTCTCCAGACTTCCTTCTCTCATCATTGCCATGACCAAAATGTTCTCTTTCATAATCATCATTATTCGGTGGCAATTCTGACATTTCATTCTTATTTGGTTTTATTTCTTCATCAGTCTGCGGATTTTCCTGCTCTTCTTTATCATTCTTGTCTTGCTTCTGTTTTTCTAGCAAAGCTTTGAATTGATTCATGAAGCTACCATCATTGGAGAATATGTTGACGGAACCTTTGTCGTCTTTTGAGCTAGGACTGAAAATAATCAAATAAAATAACCAATTACAAGTAACACATTGTTATAACATCCGGCTCCCGCCACCAACACTTCCTACAAATAGGTTACATTTTAAATGTCTACATTACTTTGTGATTAGAATTAATTATTGTAATTGATTAAGATTATTTATTCATCCATAGTTATTAATTATCGAGTTAAATATCAACATTTACTAAGTATTATAATATTTTCATAATTATGTTATTCGAAAATGTTGTGCACACTTCTGCTGATTATTTATAAAAATTGGTGGTAATGTTAAAACTGGCTCATTCTTTTGTTGTTGGTGGAACACAATAAACCTTGTTACTGGAAGTCTATCAGTTTTTTCTTCAATTCGCTATCATGTTACAATCTCGCTGCCATCCCGCCGTTACAACATATCAGATTAAAATTTATATGTCTCATGCTAAGCCTTAGTTTTTCTTCCCTTGAAATACCGTTGGCTGGTGTGTCTCAGGCTAAGCCTTAGTTTTTTTTCCCTTGAAATGACCGTACCGTAGTGTTACGACTTTCATAGTAGTATCATAATCATAATAATCATCATCATCATTATCATCATCATCATCATCATCATCATCATCATCATCATCAATTCAGGCGTAAGAAGTACACTGCTAGACATGGCCTCCCCAAATGGTGTGGATATGCCATGATCGCCACACTTAATAGGTGGGATGGCGATCGCGGAATACTCAGAGAATGCTGCTGCCCATGCTATGGTGAACCTCTTAGTTGCCGTTTACGACACCCATGGGAAGAGATGGGGTGGTGTGGTTCTTTTTTTTTTATTCTTAACCGGCTTGCGTTTGCCCACCACCTCACCTGATGTTAAGCAATGGTGCAGTCGACAATGGTTCACGCTTGACCAGCAAAAACCTACCTAACCTACTTTGTGTCCGGCATGAGATGGAACTGAGATTTTAAATGTAATCTGTCACTACTTCACAATAACAGTGGATGTTACTATGGTTGTTATTTGTCAACACATTTGTGACTAAAAAGTATGTGTATATGTATGGCTTGAATTTTGTTGCAGCAAATCAACCATACCATATAATTTGTAGTACTTCTACGAATTCAAGCAATGATTTCCAGACGTGAAAATTTTAGTACTTTTGCATATGATACTACATCTTGTATCATACATCGTGCCAGAGGTGAAATTAGTATACATGTACGATAATTAGCGTACGTCTGGCATTGCTGGATCTGGGGTCTTACTTCCGACTGGATCGAGTGCTGTACAATCGAATTTTCGAATTCAAGCTAGTGTCAAATCATAATGTCTTATCTATATTAATGACAAAAAATCTATAGTAAATTGTAAAATAATAGCAATGCTGACGATACAGCTTTATTAATACATGGTGGTAACTGGGACTTAATACAATGCTACGCCGAAAATGCTCTTAGGGAAGTCATGTCCTGGTTTTAAGGATAACCTGTTAACCTTAAATGTTAGCAAAACCAAGTACATTGCCTTCTCACATAGAGTTATTGTGTATTAACTCTATGTGAGAAGGCCACCTTCAGCATACAGTATCAAAGTCCACAACTGGGCACCACAAGAACCTCACTGTAAATGTCTGTCACTTATAGGAACTACAGAAATTAAATATTTGGGTGTAACTATAGATAGATTCATAAATTGGCACAGCCACATAAATAACTTAGTTGGCTGTATAAGAAAATTACTCCCTGTCTTCAGAAATTTGAGTTACTGTGCAGATCTCAGCATATTGAAAACAGTTTATCTAGCGCTAGCACAATCCATACTGCATTACTGTGGGATTTTGTGGGGAGGTACGGATTCCACTTCTATGCTTAGATTAGAACGTGCCCAGAGAGCTGTCTTAAAAGTGATGACGCGTAAGCCAAGGAGATTTAGCACCAATCTTCTGTATAAGGAATGTAATGTGTTAACGGTAAGGCAGCTATATATAGCACAGGCTATACTCAAGAAGCACACATCTATTGGCTATCAACAAAAGAACACTCGCAGAAAGACAGGTGTGTGAAATCGATTTTTGTAGAACAACCCTTGCACGTCGACAGTACTATGTTAGCAGCGCCCGAATTTACAATAGAATTAATAAACTCACTAATATCTATCCACTGCCTTCATATAAATGTAAAAAAATGCTTAAAGCATGGCTCCAAAACTTATCATATGAGGAAACGGAAGACCTTATAAAATAATGGCACAAACACACACACACACACCCCAACATCTCATATCCACACATACATTTAATTATCACACCAGTTCAATAACATCACACACCCTCACATTCATTAAACAGTTACACCAATACATCACACTATTGTACGCGCGCACACAGTATCTGCTCCTTATTTAAGTATACCTGTCAAATTGCCTGTTAAATATAAATTGTACAACGCTTCTGGATGATGCAACAGCCGTCATACAGTTTATACTAGGACGGTTGTCATCGTTAACCTTATTGTCTAGTATATAAAATTACAGTGTACAATGTTTCTTTAGATTATAAGGTATATACTGTTACTTTATTTTTTGGTCAAATAAAAAAAAAACGTATACTGGATTTTTCTAGTTATTGACATTAGCTCGATTTTGGGGTTGGTTCAGAACTCGAATCAGTCGGGAGTAAGGCCCCAGATTCACATTTTTGTAGAGCTGGTGCTAGGAAATGTGGTGTGGAACTGAATTGAATTCTAAATACTTACTATTAGAACAAATGATGTGTAAGGTTTATGGTTTTTAATAAATAAATATCTTTGGGACATTTTTACACAGCACCATCTAGTCCCAAACTAAGCAAAGCTTGTGCTATGGGTACTAGACAATGGATATAATACTTATATTATTTTTTGTAAATACATTCTTATAATATAATATTAGAATAGAATAGAATAATTTTATTTCTCAGTATATGGTAGGTACATTCATTATTATACATAAGCAACACCCAGACCAACACAAACACTTATGTTTATCACACAAATATTTGTGTCCTGTAGAAATCGAACCCACAACCTCGTTAGCAGCAAGCCGACACTCGAACCACTAGACCACAGAGGTCGTTTTTTTTGTTAAAAACCATGCTTATTAAGTACCAAATACATATTTTGGTTAAGGGATGATGTGCAATTTAAACGTTTTCCCAAAAGCTTATCGATTCGAGCATTACAGCCATACGTAGAACCAGAATGGAATTTAATAACGGAAGTGATACTTACTTAGACAGTTTCGCTTGAGCGGAAAGCGCTGCGGCCTGCTTTTGGGACTCCAACTTGGCCTGTATCTCCATTTTCTTTCTCTCTATAATTTGTTCCTGTTTCGACATTTGAGCCCATCTTGTACTAAGTGCTGATTTATTTTTATTATCTTTAAAATGAATCATTGTTATTTCATGTTACAAATAATGGGAATTGTAAAAAGTCGAAAAAAATAGGTATTTTCAAGTCGCGTAGGTACCACAGAGCAAAGAAAACCAGTGTTGCCAGCGCGCGTTTTTAGTTTTGTCCACAGAATCCACAGATTACTATATAGCTAGCTCCTATTGGCAAAACTAAAACTTATCAAAAAGTATCCTTTTATGTGCTTTTATTAGGAAAAGTTACCTTTTATATTTAGTGCAGTATTATAAATTAGCAATGTGTGTTGAGTATTATTAAAGCCCGTATTACAGAAGGTTCCTCAAGTAACTTAAACTTCAAACACCTAATCACTACTTAAAGATAGAATTGTTACTTGAGTATCGGTATAAACCTGAATTTAACAACATAACACACGAATTTTACCTGAAATCTCTACTCAAGCGTAGTCTGGAACACACTAGAGAGTGATACCAGATCAAATCTCTGCTCAAATACTGAAATAGGTGACAGTATATAATAAAGCTAAGCTCAGCTGAACTGTGATCAATAATTCTCTGCTTGAGGAATGTTCTAAAATTATATCTCAACTCAAAACTAGTTTTAAACAGTGATCAACGTTTTAGTATCGTTCTGTAATACGGGCCTAAGTAAATTATGAAGAAAATGTAGGTATCTAAAATATGGGACAGTCACAAATTGCCTCGTACAGTAGCGCGAGCGAAGCGGCCGAAAAGTTGTTTAGCATTTGCAAAAACATCACACCTACCATTTTTAACGAATTTGAAAAGTAGTTTTCAACTTTCTTTTCATATATTTACTATTATTGAGCTTCCTTGAACTGTGCTTGAACAAAGTTATTATGAGATAATCCAAAACTCTAAATATATTTAATTATGTGTAAACAAGTAGGTTGCTTTCAATGTTTTTCCAAGTCACAATATTTTAAGGCTTAGGCGTTCCCTAGCTGTAGGTGCACTTAAGAAAAAACGCTGAATCGCCGTTTTCTTCAATTTTGTTAATAAATATAATTTTGTGTCTCTAGTACAACAACAACTAATGCAATTGTAGTGTATTAGTTAAAGTTGGGAAAAACGACTTAAAATCGTAAGCGTGTTTAAACGTTGTGCTTTTTTCTGCCAACGAATTTGTTTACGCTTTTGCCGCTTTTCGTTTTTCACTTCTAAAAAAATTGACTTTTATTTGTCTACATTACACTATTCTATTTACATTTAAACTATTTACAAAGTTCACTAAAAACAATACAAACAAACTACAATCGTCGCGTAATTACCAAGGAGAACATTCAAAAACGCATTCACTCGTTGACGACGAAAAATAAACTAAGCGCCAAAGCAAAAGCAAATCAATCAAGGTCAAAAACGTTTAAAATGTTTAAACGATACGAAAATAATCAACAAAATAAAAAAGTGCTTTCTCTAAACAAATTTTACGTAAACGAATAAAATTTAATTCTGCCGGTTTCAAACCACCACCAGTAAACTTTGAAATTGAGTCTTATGTTCATAGAAATAAGGTTACATTTCAATCGTACTATTGAAAGCATAAGTTTGGTTTACGAAAAAGTCTAAACGAAATCTGCTTCAGTCTCCGCTTAGCGCTCGGTGCGTGCAGGTGTGAACCGTAGTACCTACCTACAAAATTCGTTGTAGAAAATGTCGTCGGCAAATGTGCTAAAATGTAATAATTGTAATCTCGTTGTTAGTGAACTCCTAACGTTCATACAACATAAACATGAAGTGATGGACAGTGAAAGTCTAGTGAGGATTTGCAGTTCAGCCTTTTCATCAGAGGACATCGAAAAAGCTAAGTCTTTACTTTTTCAATCTGTTTCTACAGATATTCGTCAAATAAAACGTAAGAATAAACAGGGCAAAAGCAAAAAAGACTTATTTGATGTTATAGAAATTTTCAAGAATGTAGACCCAGAGAAGATTCCTATTTTCGTAGCTCATGATTTAAATAAACTACCTCCAATTACGTTTGATCATGTAGACGTCAGTAGACTTTTAAAAGATATCATTATCCTACAGAACGAAATAAAATTGTTTAAGAGTACATATGTAACGGTAGATCAGCTGTTAAAAACTAAGGAGGAGTTGTTAAAAACTAACAATGACGGAGGTGTCTGCAGCGTACCCGTTAGTGACAGTTTAAACCAAACTATTGTGGAGAACGCTTATAGGAACATTAATCTAAAGAGAGGTGCCTGTATACAAGCTAGTTTTGTCTATGATAGTGGCCCTATGGGTCTTCCGCACATGTCGTCAATATCACCGACCTCTCAAAGCCTAACAGAAAATATTATGAATGATCAGTCTGTTAAAGATAACTGTGATCTCCCGTCCGTCCCGTGCGTGAGCATTAGGAATGACACTGAGTGCGATAAACCTGTTTCGTTTGCGCATAATGAACATCAATTAGTGCGACAGCGACAGGAGGTTGATAACATTATGAGCGCGGTGTTGACCGAGGGGGGTGCGAGAAAGATGGAACAACCGGTGTGTGTAGTAAAGTCTACCTGCAGTCCGAGTGATGCGACGGCGACGGCGCCTAGCAACAGCTGTTTGCCTACGTCTGATCACTCATATGCGGAAATTGCGCGTGCGCCGGGTGAATGGAAACAATCGGTGAATAGCAGTGAATGGAAAGAGATACAGAGAAATAGATATAAAAACAGATTTATAGGTCAGAAAGGCGTGGCTATTACCACACCACAATGTAAGTTTAGGGCTGCAGACGTAAGACTCCCCTTGTTTATAAATAATGTTGACAAAGAAACTTCGCCTGCAGATATTGCGGACTATATTAAGGCAAAGACACACGTTTGTGTGACTTTAGAGAAAATTATAATGAAGCAACATAAGGATTATGATGCATATAAGATATTAGTACCTAGACACAAGTTGGCTACATTCATGGATGACCATATGTGGCCGGAAGGGATATCTTTTAGGCGTTACATAGACTTTGGTAATAGAAAATACTATAATAAAACGCAGAATGGACAGTTCGCTTAGCAGCTTTATTACTTTTAACTGTAAGTCACTAGTGCGTTCTGTAGACTATGTAAGGACGTTGTGTCGTCGAGCAGATATAATAGCCCTACAGGAGACGTGGTTGTTCTCGCATGACTTACCAATCCTTGGAACGGTCGACCCAGCCTTCGAGTTCAGTGGAAAATCGGCTATCGACTCGTCTTCTGGCCTAGTTCGAGGCAGACCGTATGGCGGTGTTGCGTTGCTCTGGCGTAAAAGTGCGTTTAATTCGGTCACAGTGATCCCGTGTAATAGTGTGCGTCTCGCGGCAATTAAGGTAGTTGTGTGTGATCGCTCTTTTGTAGTTTTCTCTGTATACATGCCTGTAGACTCCACTGAGAACTTAATAGATTTCACTGACTGTCTCAGTGAAATAAGCGCAATAATCGAAAACACCGAAGTGGCGAATGTGTACATTTTAGGAGACTTTAATGCTAGTCCTAGTAAGTTATTTGGTAGGGAACTTTTAAAAGTCTGTAACGATCAACAATGGGTATGTGCGGATGTAGAAAAATTAGGAAGTGCATCAGACACCTTTACATTCGTTAGCGATGCCCACGGCAGTACGAGTTGGCTCGACCATTGTGTGGTAACGGAGTCTGCGTGGCAATCGGTAGTGGATGTGAGGGTGCATTATGACTGTACTTGGTCCGACCACTATCCTTTAGAGGTGTGTTGTAATATTTCTATTATGAAACCAGAGTTTATATTGCTTGAAAATAGGCCAAATGGAATACTGTGGGGTGAGAGGGATGAAAAACAAAAACAGCTTTATAATAAGTTATGTAATGATCACTTTAGAACAGTGGATTTCCCATCGGAATTGTCTGGGTGTTGTGATGATTTATGCCACAATAAAGAACACAGATTAATTATCGATCGAATGTATAAGGATATTGTTACAACTATGTGTGAAGCGGCTGTGGTTAGTTCAAACCTTAGAAATAATATTATGACACGAAAACGTGTAGTATTAGGTTGGAATAAGCATGTTCGCGGTGCTTACGAGGTAGCCAGACTTAACTTTCAAATGTGGTTACTAAACGGTAAGCCTGTAAATGGACCTGTCTATAATAACATGGCCGAGTCTCGGCGTCTTTTTAAATCACAACTAAGATGGTGTCAAAATAACGCCGAGCAAATTAGAATGGATATTCTCGCATCACACCACGCAGATAAAAATTTCAAAAGCTTTTGGAAGGGCACGAGAAAACTGAATGGTAAACCAACTGTCCCTCTTAATGTTAACGGAGTAACTGGGCCTCGTAACATTGCGAACATGTTTAAAAGTATGTTTCAGGTAGAACCACCTTCTACGTTCTGTGTGCTGGGGAAGCTCAATAATAAAGAAGTCAGGGAAAATTCCCCAAAATCAGCTGTATTACCATCTTTTACTGCAAAAGACATAGCTTCTGTTATAAAACATATGACAAGGGGTAAGTCCCCAGGACACGATGGAATTAGTATTGAGCATTTGCAGCATGCGGGTGTCCATTTGCCGAGGATTCTAGCAATGTTGTATACATTTTGTCTAAGGCACTCATACCTGCCGGATGAGTGTATGAGGACCGTGGTTGTGCCAATAATCAAAAATAAAACTGGTGATACATCAGATAACAGCAATTATAGGCCCATCTCGCTAGCCACCACTGTGGCGAAGGTACTGGACAGTCTGCTTGATCGTATTTTGAGTAGCCACATAAAGCTGAACGACGCCCAGTTCGGTTTTAGGCATGGGCTGTCGACAGAGACGGCGGTTCTATGCCTGAAGCATACTGTCCGGTACTACACCGAAAGGCAGACTCCGGTCTACGCCTGTTTTTTGGACCTTTCTAAGGCTTTCGATTTGGTGTCCTATGATGTGCTTTGGTACAAAATGAGGACAGAAACTAGCCTCCCTGAAGAAGTCATTAACATTTTTGATTATTGGTACAACAACCAAGTTAATGTTATTAGGTGGGCGGGCGCGATCTCCGATGCGTACAGATTGAGTTGTGGAGTAAGGCAGGGAGGGTTAACCTCTCCTCGTCTCTTCAATTTGTACGTAAATGGACTCATTGAGAGACTCAGCAACACTAAAGTCGGCTGCTCTATAGACGGTAAATTTATCAACAACATCAGTTACGCTGACGATATGGTGTTGCTGGGCCCCTCCATAAGCGCCATCAGAAAGCTCCTCGCTATATGTGTGGATTATGCCGGGGCCCATGGGCTCAGGTATAATGTTAAGAAAAGCGAGCTTTTGGTGTTTCAATCACCAGGTCAAAAGGTCACACACGTACCACCCGTTCTCATAGACGGTGTTTCTCTGCCAAGAGTTTCGCAATTTAAGTACCTGGGCCACTGGGTCTCGGATGACCTCTCGGACCACGAGGATATTGAGAGAGAGCGCCGGGCGTTGGCTGTCAGATGCAATATGTTGGCTCGCAGATTTGCACGCTGCACCAAGGCAGTGAAAGTTACACTGTTCACTGCTTTTTGTCAATCCTTTTATACTTGCAGTCTGTGGGTCAAATATACGCAGAAGACAATCAACGCCCTGCGCGTACAGTATAACAACGCTTTTAGGATGTTGATGGGGCTGCCGAGGCACTGTAGTGCGTCGGGCATGTTTGCCGACGCTCGTACCGATGGCTTTCATGCCATCCTCAGAAAGAGAGCTGCGTCATTGGTAAGCCGTGTCCGCGGCAGTAACAACAGCATCCTTAGCGTTGTAGCTGGAAGAATAGACTGCCCAATAATATGGCACTGTATGCAGTTACATGTTAAAAAGAATAATAATTTAATATAAAATGCAATAATATTTTTATTTTGATTTTTGTTAATAATTTAGGTTGAATTGAATAATGAGTAAAATATATAAATAAATTTGTGTAATATTAGAATTTTTAAATTTGTAATTAATTTAATGTAATATTTTATTTTAAATTTTAATCTAAATGACATGTGACGTAATATTTTAGTGTGATGAATTTACTTGTATTGTATAGCGGATTACCTACTAATATAGTTCATTAAGTATTACTAACAAAAATATGGATCTATGTGTCTGATTTAAACAATAAATAATAATAATAATAATTTAATCACAAAGCGTGCTTATACGCTTTTTTTTTAATTAGACTTTTTTAAGCGCTTTTTGTTTAAACGCCCACTTCTAGTATTAGTGAGATAAAGAAAGAGGTTACGTTACTCATATAAGTCGTTTAGGTATAATCTTTTTTTCTGCTTTTGCTATAATTCCAACATTGCAAAGAAATAGGTAATTCATTTCAAAAAGTTACCTTTTGAGTACTGTTAGTTACCTGGAAGTAACCTGCGGAGCTGAAAGTTACCTAAAAGTGTGAATAAAATGTTACAAAAGTTACTTTCTGGCAACACTGCACAAACAATCTAATAATCACAGACAAAGAGAATATGACCACTACGTTTATTAATTAAATAGTTCCTTAGTCAAAGTTATTTAATCAAAGAAGTCAAATAAAAGTATCAAAGAGCATAGTTATTATCAAAGAGAATAATATATAACCCTTAGATTAATGTGATATAACCATTGATGGATATAACCACTACGTTTATAGCATCTCTACTTGGTCTGTGCCCTAGACCTACTATTATATTATTTTCTCTGTGTCAAACAAAAAGTTCAAATTATTTATTTTTCACGTCGAAATATATTGTGATATTGTATGTGTGATATTGTGATTTTATCTACGAGGAAAGAACCTACTTACTACAAATTTATCTACGAGGAAAGAACCTACAAGTAGATTCTTCGTTAGATTTTATAACCATTTTGAAATGTAATTTCACTTTTTGGCGGGATTTCGACGAAGTCGTAAGCAGTAATGTTATTGACCTAAACCTATGGACATGAAATACCTGCAAAATACGCGTGGCATAAAACCTGTGCATAAAAAAGACGTCCGTGTGCTATACTTACACTATCCGGGCCCGTAAAATGGCGGCCATTGCAAGTGATTTAAGTAATCCACATTACAATTGCATTAGTTGTTGTCCACAGCACAAACAATAAATTTGGGATCGTTTTTAAAGCCAAAAATCGCAAATCGCAATGCAAAACCCTGGCCCTAAAAATGGCGGATTTTTCGCCACGTGGAGTAGATATTAGGACGTCACGTAAAAATGTTGCCAAACAGAGAACATACAAATAGTATGTAATCTCTTTCACACTAGTAGTGGGTCGTAACGTCTTTTGCACGTAATCGGTTGTACGTAGTTTCGTGAGTACGCGTAACCTCTTTCAAAACCGATTATTTTCGTAACTAGTTATTTCTGTATACATACAGTGTTGGTTATTTTATGTATCTACTTTCGTGTTATGATGTGATTATGATTATTAGGTTCGAATGAAAGTGTTACATACTTCGATTATTTGTTCTAAAATCTAAGGTTACATGTTCCTTAACTAAATGCAATTTTTTTTTGCAAATTTTATGCTAATCCATAGATGTATTTACAAATTATTCAAATAATCGATGATTTTTATTTACAGTTTATTAATTTAAATGTTCATTTGCAGTTTATACAATACATACAATCTACACTCTAAGAAAACATTTATAAACCACTCGAAAATTTTAAAGAACGCAGTTCGACACAAGACAATAACATTCATCAATCATATCTCGCCAACTGTTTAAAAAATACAAAATATCTAAAAATAGAAAACCTTTTGAAATCTGGCCAAGGTCAAAATTTATTCCAAAAATAAGAAAAAAAGTTAAAAGTGCGCAAAAAAAACCAACGTAATGCCGTCTCTTTTTATCTTGCGGATAAGCCATATCCCGAAGGAACGATGAACTGTGTACTAGTGTGGGTTGATAGTATAGGTACGCACACATCAACATGGCGGGGCAAACGCACATGTTAGAGAAACGTTTTCGCGCCGAGCCAGTATCATAAAACTGCGTACCTACATAAAATAATCTGTTACGCACATGTGTTACTGTGTTAGAGAAAGAAGCGCTTACGCGCCGCGCCGAACTGGGTACGTAATATAATCGTTACATTCTGGTCCACGAAACTACGTATACGATTATCAGCCTCGTAAGTAGTTACTGAAACCGATTACGTTAAATAACGCCCACTCCTATTTCACACCAGACGACATATATCATTAATCTGTGCAGACGACATTATACCTTGGTCAAAGACATTAAATATTTACTATATTAAATCTCTTTGACCTTGGTTAACACTTTGATAATGAAATTAACAAGACAAAGTAAAGATTCGTATTTTCGAGGTCGTGGGTTCAATTCCCACAGGACACAAATATTTGTGTGATGAACATGTGTTTGTGTTTCTTATGTATTATAAGTATGTATGTATTTACAATAAAAAAGTATATAAGTATTATATCCATTGTCTAGTACCCATAGTACAAGCTCTGCTTAGTTTGGGACTAGATGGTGCTTTGTAAAATGTCCCAAAAATATTCATTTATTTATAGATATTTGTATAAACAAGGTGTATATAGAAGAATAGGGCGTCTCCGTAGGTTTACATCTCGATGTTATGGGTCGATTTGTTGGTTCCACTGATATTTAAAAGTATAGATATGTCATACCCTAACAAAACAAACGGAAAAAATGTTCAGTGTGGTGCCGGACGTAAAGAATTGCACCACCCTCACTCTTCTCATGGGTGTCTTAAAAGGCGACTAAGGGATTCAGGAGAGGATGGGCAGCAGCGTTCTCTGAGTATTTAAACAACCAACTGCGATCGCCAACCCGCCTGCCAAGCGTAGTGATTATGGCATATCCCCCCATTTGGGGGAGGCCTTTGTCCAGCAGTGGACGTTTTTCGGCTGAAATGATGATGATGACGCAGCGGCAGAGCGATACACAAACTAGTACAAGGTAAGCAAGTTGGTTACTTCAAGTAACTTTCGCGTCATAATTGGAACACTTTCTGTACTGTAACGGCCAAAATTAATATCCAATCTATCCACGATTTGCTCTACTATAGATAGGAATTTGACATAAGCTCCATACAAAATATGTCACATTTCTATCTCTGGTAGGGTAAATCGTGGATGGATTGGATATTAATTTTGGCCGTAAATGAGTCTTCAGATTGCGAGCGCAGTTACATATCTGTACTTTTAAATATCATTGTGGTTGATACTGGAAAGAAAAAAAAACTGCCTACTTGTGTGTAGGCAACTAAACGTAGTGGTTACATTCTCTTTGTAGGCAACCATTTCGTAGGCGGCCAAGGCCTAAAATGAAACATCAAATATCATTGCATATTATTCTTTTTATATTTTTTTTTCATCAGTTTAAATGGAAAATACAATTTCATTTACTTATAATGTTGTCATTTATTTATTGTAAACAAATATATTATAAAAGATTTACATATTACTATCAAAACAAAATATTCACAAAATGGCAGACTAACTAAACAATTACTTAGCTGTTTCATCAAGCATGCTAACAATTGCATCGTTTTGAGCTAAATAAGAAGGAGAAAGTTTGGCACTGATCCCATTATTCAAATTAAAGTGAAGATGGCATAAATGCACATTGCAGCAACACTATCCGTCATATAAGTTAGTCTGTTTGCCCAGATTTTGAATAGGTACCTTTTATAACGATACTCTTCACAACCTCTCTTCAGCTCATGTATTGCATGATCTAATACTGACTACCTATTATACTTTCATATAAGCACTGCGGACGGCTTGCGTCCGCGCACTGCCAAAGTTTTCAAAACTATAAAGGGCAACGCCAAAGAGAGCCTATATCTGACTATTGTTTCTGTGGTAACTTGACAGTTATAATAACCTAATCTGCTGCCTCATTAAATCGAATTCAAATTGACTTAATTAAAAAAAAACAACAAACTCTGGCTCCTTTCATAACAATACAAATTCCATTGAATGGATAAAGTAACTCAATTTAAACATTCAAACAAATCCTCAATCAATTCAAATTTAAAAAGTACCTCTTCACATTTCTGCATTACCCTGCCTTAACAAAATCATATTATACATTTAGACAGTTGACAAACAAAAAAAAAGCAATGGAAGAGGACAATGAGCAAAAGAAATCACAAAATATTATATAGAAACATTCGACAATGTGTTAGGTTGCTTCAACAAGTGTGCTCTGATGTTCAATTCTAATTGAACATGGGTTGCGAACCTACACAAAATATTTCGGTGTAGCAAAAAAGCTGGGTCTCTTCCACTGTTACATGAAATGCCTAAAAGAAAAGTATAATTCATAAATTGTACCTATACTTTGTTTATATTCTAATTTTTTTTTACATTTTAATAATTTAAAAACAACCAGTACTTGGTCGAGAAATTTATATCCATTTTTTTTTTGTGTATTTTATATTTTGATGAAATATTTATAAGCTAATTAACGTGAGCCGATGTCAGGATTCATAGCTAGTCGTCGTTCGCTCGAACCGGCTGGCAAGTCTTTTCTCTCGTCCGCCCGACTCGAGCTTGTATAAATGTCTATACACATTAACACTACCGCATCGTCTTCACATCTTGACTCGTATATAATGCACTGATATTTCGAGGGGCACAAGGAATATCGCAGCATTGTTTCATTGCGCACTGAGCGCTAAGGCCGCCGCCGCGCGGTCGGATCTCACCAACCATAACCATCATTCTATATTTATATAATTTCCCCGTCATATACATTTCACAGTAATTAATAAAAATAAAACACTAAGATTACATCCCTTAACATGTCTAAATGTCTAATTCGTACTCTATTTACATTTGACATAATACATAATATTCAAATTGTTCGGTGAATGTCGAGTGTTGCGAGATGGATGCCGAGCCCGGGCTCGCGGCGGCGGCCGACCTCCGATTACTGTACAGCAAATTAACAATAACATTTGATCAGAATACGCAAACTCAAAGATCTATATCTAAAAATTAAAGTAAGGTAAGGATCATGTATGTAACGCCCGCCTTAAGCCGCTATAATATCAGCTATGTTAAGTAATATAACATATTAAGTTTGCACATGACAAAAATGCCACTCGATAACATACATAACATTAAATTAAATAATATAGGCCACATTCATTGTTACGGTTCAAATATGGGGTTAACACAACCTGATTTGACGTTTCACAGGTAAGATGAGTTCAAAAGATGACGAAAGTAACGTAGTAGAAAACTATTGTGGCGGATTTGTCATGCGACAAAAAATGATACATATTTGGGAATTAGTACTCCTAATATATCACTAACTAGGATTTAAGAAGAAGATGACGTCACTAGATACTAAATATCTTCTACTCTGTACAACGGACTATGATATTTTATTGAGATATTTTTTTCCTTTGTATAAACATGACAAAATACAAATATTTCTGTCCAACTTTATAATAACTTAATCGGTAACAATCGAGCAACATTTGACATTTTATTACTCCCTTTGTGACAGTATTTAATTAGATATTATATTGTATTAAGTTAGAAAGGGATTTCTTACTTTTAAATGGTCTGGGATTAGTAAATATTGGTCTAATCTAACGTTACGCAGACGTCAATATGACAAGTATTTAGTAATAAGGGATCTAGTTACAGTGTCATATTGTAATCTAGAACGGAATTAAGACCGCGAATCTCCTATGTATTTTCATTGCCTGTAAAAATATAGTATTCATATTCTTTTAACGCTATCCATGTACTAGGTGCGCCGATGAACAGTGCTAAATCAACGGTTTTGACAAATGGAATGCATTTTTCACAAAATCCACTTCAATAATAAACATCCTCCCCGAAAAATATTAACAGAAGAAGTTATCTATCTATCAATAAAACGAATGATTCAATTAATATAACGAATGTTACATTCAATAGTTATTAAGAATTATTATAATAAATCAATCGATAGTGCTTAAACTAGTGGTAACAATAACATTTTTAACTGTTTGTTCCTATCGATTTCAATTGAGTTTTTTAATTTAATAATAAATGACGTTTAACACCATGCGATGTAAGGGCAAGCAAATTGTTAAAGAAAAGGGATAACTGATACGGGAATCTACTTATGACTTCATCAGAGGTCTGAAAAGTAGATTTGTTATCAGTGACACATTGTTGGTAATCTGTAAAGGTCACTGTTTACAAACTAGCGATAAGAAAATTCCCGCATAAATAACATCTTGCCAAAAACCTCCAACAGTCACGAACAGTGTTTGATTGAAAACCATTATTACAACCATCAAAACGTTAAAAGAACAAATAAACACCTCTGTGTAAATAATTGTGTTGCCGATTCCTATTAACGATTCGACACGTTATAAAAATATGTTTAATTCGATAACTGAATACGTTATTCTTTAATAAATACTATACATTCAAGGCCATTTTATTGTAATAACGTTTCGTAACAAACAAACTGTTATTGTAACTGTTACGACGAAAAGATCAACGAGCGAGTGATTTTTGAATAAATAAATAACAGAAATAAATTAAAACCCAAAGCGAAATTTAATCATCTAATATCATGACCACAATATTGAGCATTATAATGAGTAATAAGCGATAATAAACCATAAACTATTATCGTGAGCAACAAAAGGGCACTTACGTTTGAATTGACCAAATAACTTCACATCACTAATGAAAAATCTACTGTTTCTGTATATACATAAAACAATTGACGATTATAATCAAAATGAAATCCTAATGCCGTTTTGACACTTTAATTGACAAAAAACTAACAGAAGTAACGTTATCCTTTAATAAGGTTTCGTAAACCTACGCAAAATGTTCGAGTTATACTTAATAATACGCATATAACAACAAATAAGTATACACATTAGGTGAAAATTAACTTTACAATGACATCATCAAATTTAAGGACGCTTATGCCGTTTTAAGTTGACTTTAACAAATTGCATTTGGAATTATGTAATGGACTTGCACAACTGACTTTGCTTTCAAAGATAAAAATCAGAATCACTTAATGCTAAATCATTTCAAATATGGACGTTACTTTCAGGACATAATATGCAAGACGGCTTCCCACACATTGGGCCAGGGACTGACCACAGGTGTTGCTACTTGTAGTTAGTTACATCTTGTAAGTTTCCTTTAGAGTTTAGATCATGTAATTACTCAAGCTTGGGCGATGTCTGTCGACTGGCCCAAGTGTATAATAAATTTACTAAGAATTTTATTGTGATCTGGAGGGTATTTCCGAAAAGGACCAGATAAATTTCTTATTTCTAGTGGATGTCCAACACTGGCCGGTTGTTGCTATCTTTCGAGACGTTATGTTTGGCAATAGAAAATTAACATTTATTCCGCGATTTTGGCAAACACTATAACCTCATTATACAAGATGTTATTAAAATAACTGAAAACTTCTTGAGGACTGATTGTACTAATCATTATGATCAAGATTTACCATGGGACCAAACCAGAAATCGTGAAAAGAATATCAGCTGCTCCATACATTTTATCAACTCAGGGTATCGTATTCCACTGCTGGACATAGGCCTCTCCCAAGTTGCGCCACAACAGTCGGTCCTCTGCCTTCCGCATCCAGTCCCCCCAGCTACTTTCATCAGGCTGTCGGTCCACCTAGGGGCGCCCTACACTGCGTTTGCCGATTTTCGGTCTCCACTCAAGGACTCGTATGCTCCAACGGCCGTCGGTCCTTCGACAGACATGGCCAGCCCACTGCCACTTCAGCTTACTGATCCTACAAGCTATGTCGGTCACTCCGGTTCTTATCCGGATCTAGTTACGGATTTTATCCTTCAAAGAAACTCCAAGCATAGCTCGCTGAGCGACTTTGAATTTGTGGACTAGCCCAACTGTCAGTGTCTACGTCTCGGCACCGTAAGTCATGACGCACAAGACCTTCGTCTTGAAACTTTGCGGTATAGGCGACAAGAAGACTGCGAAGTTTGCCAAATGCTGCCCAGTCCAACTGGATCCTTGTGTCAGCTTCTTTCTCGAAGTTGTGTCTACCAAGCTGAATGACCTGCCCTAGGTAGATGTATTCCATACATATCATCATCCATTCTCATTATTGTCGCACTGCTGGGCACGGGAACTTCTCAGAATGATAAGAATTCAGGCCTTAGTCCACCACGCTGGCTTAGTGCGGGTTGGCGGACTACACACTTCATCGAGAACTGTATGGAGCACTCTCAGGTGTGCAGGTTTCCTCACGATGTTTTTCTGCACCGTTAAAGCAATTGATAATCAAATTCTGATTCCATACATTTATGTTCGCATAACTCGAGAAAATTAGGCAAAAGCTGCTTTTTGTTTTCGAGATTTCTGGATTGGCCCCATACTAAAAGTTGTTCATAAGGACGAGTATAATGAGGTCTTCAGAGGTTTTCAGTTATTTCAATTACACATTGTATAAGGTATATCAATATAAGCCGAAGTCCTTTGATGGGGGGAATGTACGCATCATAACTAACTACTTTTAAAAACAACCTAGAAATCGCGAATAAAACAGCTGTTCCCATACAAGTCATCGATGTCGCTCGATAAAATATACGGAACAGCTATTTTTATCGCGATTTCAGTGTTGCCACACCTCGGACACTCAATACAATATAAATGCTGGCACCACCATACAAGATTACGTCTGTATAGAACGTACACACACGTGTAGGTTAGGGATGTTCGCCGCTCGTAATGCCGACTGGGTTTCTCAGTATTTCTCAGAGATGGCGTGCTTGTATAGCGACTGGCAATTGACGTCCATTGAAATCTTGCAGTCCAAGTGCCGTCAAACTGCGGGTGCGTGCGGGGTGCGGGCGAGGAATCTTAAAATGGCGGGGGGCGGTGAGCGGCCGTTCTGTATGTAAGTACTATTAGATATTCTGTGCCCATAGTAAAAGTCGTTCGTTATGAGTACATCCACCCCTTTAAAGGACTTTAGCTAGTAATGTTACACTAATAGATTTGGAACTCTGTCGTGTGATCCCCGAATCCGTTCTAAAACTATAACATCAGCCATCACTCTTGGAAGAGATTACTTTGTGACATATGATGAGTTAGTTTAAAGCCATCACATTATTTACAAGATCTTTACATGGCAATAACACGACACAGCCAAATTTTAATAAATATTATGATATACAGGTTGATATTGAATTACTTAGCAATTCTTAAAGGGATGATTGTACGCATCAATTTGAACAACTTTTATAATCGGAGCTGTTGTGTTGTTTTTCCATGATTTCAGGGTTGGTCCCATATAAAATTTGTTCAAATGGATTTGTACAATCATCCCTTAAAGGGTTGCTAATAAATTCAAAACCATCCTGTATAATATTGAAAATAAACCTGAATTTTAACACTAGTCATAACAAAATTTAACAAGAACGTGAATAAATTTCTTTTATAAGATACTACTATGTACAACATGCAAGCCGGGCAAGACAAATAAAATAAAATGAACGTCCAACATTAAAATATGGATGGATTATTTAGAAGCGAACGGGACGACATTGGGCTAATAATTAGTATAGATAAAAAGGGCATTATATAATTGTTGTTGAAGGCCAATAGTCGATCAAATTGACTTCTAAGAATTGTCAGTTTTCAGTACCGTGTCATTCCTCTGCGACATTGAACTATTTACACTTTGACCTTGGTACAAGAGAAATAGTAAAATAATTCAGCATACAGTATAAGCAAAATTCATTTGGACAACAATAACATTAGACGGCAATCATTTTCGACTGGAATAAAATGTGGACGAACATATATCTAATTGGACTATTATATACTTGATAATTTAAATCTTTAATATACATAATATGCTATTTACAATATAAAAATCAACCAGTTCTAGTCTTCGATATGAGGAGTAGATTCACGCCATTCGATTGACGACGGAGTAAAGTTGCAATTGTCAGTAAAGTTTAAATGACAATAGCAAATAAGGACAGTTACAGACCTTGTTTGTTTCTTCTTTGTTTAAAACTAAGTTAAAAATCTCATAAAATTTGCACTTTGTTACAAAATCAAGAAACAAAATGTTAGGTCCGAAAAGAAGATGATATTAATATACATGTTGTGTTACAAAGTATAGAAAAAGATTTATTAATGTGAGAATTCACGTAAGTTATAGCGAATATCGCTCTGTTTAATCAGATGGTCAAGGTATCGCTCTGTTAAAATTAATGGAAGAACAATGAAACTTAATATACTATTATGTAACTTAATATTTTGTATTTATTAACTACAATGAGAATGACTAAAAACAGAACAATAATTACCTTAACCATGTGTAGTCACAACTAGTGTTTGTCAAGCCAAGTTGGCAGGCAGCCGGTCCGTGCATCATCAATGCATATTTTAAATATAACGCAAATTCAAAGTTCATTAACAGACGCTTATTCAACTAGAGAACGAATAGCGAACTTTCATTTTCGTCCCGCGTAGAGGTCATTCGTTTGTACGTACGTACAATATTCCAATGACAATAAATTGTTGATTAGCATGAATCATGCATATTTATTAAGGTTTTTTCCTTATATACAGAATGGTCGAACGAAAATTTTGTTCGAGATTCGCGCTATAACTCGTCGAACAAACGCTCTAAGAAGAATTACACGAAGATCAACATTGTACTATGCATTTTAAAATCCATTTTTCCATGTAGAAAATGGATTTCAAAATGATTTACGAACCTTCATGCATCCCCACAAATTTAAAAACAAACATAACTACAACATGTTATTGAAATAACTGAAAACCTCTTAAGAGGTCATTATACTCATCAGTATGAATAACTTTTACTATGGTACCAACCCCGAAATCGCGAAAAAAAACTCAGGTGTTCCCTAAATTTGTGTTCACATAAATCGGAAAAAATTTGGGATCAGCTGTTTTTTTCGCGATTTCTGGGTTGGTCCCATAGTAAAAGTTGTTCATACTCATGAGTACAATTACCCCTTAAGAGGTATTCGGTTATTTCAATAACACGTTGTATAACATTTCTTATTAAACATAATACGATATTTATACCTGAAAACCTGCCAAATGGCAAGAACTACATACAAATCAGCCATATATTGTCTTAAAAAGTTATTCAGAGACGATAATCGAATCCCTCACAAAAGGGACAACATGATTATATTGTGGTACCAATGCAGTTGGAACTATCAGTCCCAACACTATAATATTTGATGATAATTATTTACAAAACTGCATTTCACAGAAAACTATAGGTACCACAGATTATCGTCCCTAGAAAACATCATAAAACTGAATCGCTATCCAAAGTCCATGTGATAAAACGTATAGCAGTCAGCGCGGCTTTACCAGGACCGTTAAGAGTACATCAAAGGCCTAAAGTTATATATATAAAAAGCTTAACTCTGTCACTAAACGGGAGACACTGACTCGTATAAAAACTATAGATCTTATAATACAAATGTCTATGACCTGTTGAGATGCTCTGTGTAGGCGAGTTAGTTATATATCAGTACTAAAGGCAGCGAGCGGCGGGCGGCGACAAACTCGAGTGTCAGTACGCTTGCGTTGTGCTCGCGTTCGAAACACGATCTGGTTTTAAGTTTCGCTGTAAACAAAAAAAAAATTGTTACATTATGATGAGGGTAGTTTCATTTGACAAATAACTCGCATAAAAAACATGAAATCTCTTCTAGGTAGTAATAGTGTCCAATTTTTCATAACACAATGCAATAAATAGGGTTGCCACACGAACTCTATTTTAGAGTTTTGTACCGTATTTTAAAGTATTGTACTCTATTTCGCTTAGGCGTACTTTATAATAATCTATGAAAGTAATAAACTACGGTAAAATACTCTTTTTACTAACAAGACTAAGACACATTTCCACCTTACTGGTCACTTAATCTATTGACATAATTTTATTATAGTCTCTAATCAACTGAAAGTGATGGAAGAGATGTGTTCAGTCATAAAAAAGTAAAAGCACTTTTTTATACAGTGTAAATTATTTTTTCTAACCCATAACACTAACGTACTTTCATTGTTCCAAAATAACGTGGCAACCCTAACTATAACATCTACCTTCTTGGACTTAATAGTAGGAATACAAATAAAACTTTATGAACTTGTAAACGTTGCAATAGTAACATTCATAAAGTTTTTAGGTTTTAAGGTTTTATTTATTTCCATTCCAATTCACCTCTTATCACTAATTTACTATTCCAAACATCGTACGTTCGCTCCGTAAGTCCGATATCGATAACAATAATAATTGATTGCGTTGTGATAAGCTTTTCGCTAGTACCTCATTACAATCTCAAAGTTTCTATGGCATTAGTTGGTCCGCATATTACGAGGTAAAGTAATAAAAGATTATTTTTCAAAACAAGCTACTGATATTCTGAAATTTATTGGAACTCAGCAAGATTTAAACGATTAAATTGTTATTGATTTCGGATAGTGTCAACTAACGACGATACAGATATCAGATCTAATAATACATTTTTATCTACTGAACAACACATTCGCCTAAACAAACAACGTATCGATCTACGGTGGCATCACAATAACTTACTGGCATGTTTCCGTAGTCCTTTAAATGTGTTACAGACTTGAAATAAATAAATTTAATTGAAGGGCCGCTCTAAAGAATGGTAGGCAACGTGTTGGCGACGACAGAGAAACCATCTCTTATAACAACCAACACTTATACAAGATGAAGTCAAATCCATGCGACAAAGGAGATGTCCAGAAATGGTTTTTTAATAATCAAAAATGTTAACCCGGATATGTAAATCATATTTGG
The DNA here is from genome assembly GCA_949699075.1 of Asteroscopus sphinx. NCBI lineage: Eukaryota > Metazoa > Arthropoda > Insecta > Lepidoptera > Noctuidae > Asteroscopus > Asteroscopus sphinx. Next base: position 12,381,139 of record OX453016.1, read on the forward strand.
ATAAGACAGGATTCATTGTCTGTGATACGAACGCACCGAAAGATGAAGTAAAATTGTCAAAATTATTGACAGTTGGCACTGTCTAATCTGGCTGTCATGTGTCAAAATTGACAGGAACATTGCAAATTATGACAGTAGAAATTGGCATTTGATTTATTTTTGATCACAGATTTGACATCTAACCGGGGTAGATGTCAAATCTGTGTTTTTGATTATCAGTTGACAATTCAATCTGACAAATTATTCAATGATAATGTTGGTTATAATTATATCGGAATAAAAAAGCAACATCCACACAAAAAGCGGACATCTCGGTGGATTCTACCAATGAAACTGAACTTTTCCTAAAAAACATACCTACATACAATGGGTCGTCTTTTTACTTTCTATTCGAAAACCTTTGCCATAAACAAGGTTTATGTATGGAAAGTCAAAATATCCTGCATATCTACCATTTACTTTAATGTTAACTATTATTATTAGGCTAACCTTATCCAAACTATGTTGGACTGGGATTCTATTTTCAGTTTAACCACATCCGGCTCAATAGAGGGGCCATCTGATCTTCGCAATCCAATAACTGTAATTTATCATCTATTTATATAAATAGGCAAAGAAAAAACGGTGCAATACCATTTTCTCCTCTGTGTGTCAACCATTTTTATTTTTGTTTAGCAACTATTGATGTTTAATAAAAAAAATGGAAAGTTTTTTTCGACAAAGTCCAATAATAAAAAATTAATGAATTACGGTCGAATTTCGACCATTGGGCGACCTCTCGTTATATTTAAATAGAAAAACAAAGCATTGTTGCATATAGGCATGTCTTAGATCCGTATTACAGAACGTTCCTCAAGTACAGTTTGATCATCAATAAACTGATCACTACTTATGGATAGAATCTTGAGTATCGGTCTTATTCCAATACGGTAATTATAAATTACAATTCAACAACATAGCACACGAATATAACCTGAAATAGGAAAGAAATCTCTACTCAAGCGTGGTCTCGACCACACTTGAGTGATTACAGATCACATCTCTGCTCAAATACAGAAACAGGTGGCAGTATAAAATAAAGATAAACTCAGCTGAACTGTGATCAACGAATTTATGCTTGAGGAATGTTCTTAAATTAAATCTCAACTCAAAACTAGTTTTAAATAGTGATCAAAGCTTGAGGAACGTTCTGTAATACGGGCCTTAGAGATTCATGGTGCACCACCCAAAGTAATAAACATAAATTTACCTCATTCAAAATGAAGTATAAATATGAATTAGTACTATAACTAAACTGGTCCAACCAGTTCGTTTAATCCTCGAAATAACCTTTAGGATACCTTTATCATGCAAACGCTGCATGATAAAAAAGAAATCCATTGTTCACTCTTATAAGTGTCAGTCAAATTAAGAATTGCTAGACATTGTCATTCAAAAATACCCTATTAATTAGAATGTACTTGCTAAATGACGGTAGCAATAAAACATAGCTTTTCTGTTATACTGAGTAAACAATTCAATCAAAGAATTATTTTTGTTGAATTCCGACAATAGTCAGCCTTGGACTCGCATCATGTCCTAACATTTCAATTGCTGATATGTGTGATATACTTGCTTGCTTCATTACTACTAGCCTACCAGACCTAAAAATCACCAATCAGCCTACCTCTATTACAAATCTCTCAAATAGTTAATGCCTATCATTATGTAAAGCCGGGTCTCCTGCGACAAAAATCTAACAAAACTTGTTGGATTTTGTTCTGGCCTATCAAATGCGGCCAAACAGCTAGACCACACCCACTTTTTGTTAGAAAAACATGGTCGCAGGAGACGCGGCTTAAGGCACACAAAACCTAATCCTCCGTACGTAGCGTACTATCATCATCTAGGACAGTGCTTTTCAACCTTCTCAAGTTTTATAGTTCACAATTGCGTTTATTAAAAAGCCTTAGATAATCCAATGACTAGGGAAGGGTGAGGGAATCGCTGGCATTGTTTTTAACAAAAGGGTTCGCGCTATGGAAAAGGTTGAAAAGCACTGAACCGAGGACATTTAGGCAGTCATAGAAACCTCCTCTGTTCGCCGTAATACATATTTAGGTTGTCGTTTAGGGAAGTTCGTTATTGTCTGCTTCTGTTATACACCCCCCAAAAGTGGCGAAAATTACTAAGAATAGAGAGTAGAAAGTAAGTAACTCACCAGCTGATCATACTGATAAACCATACGCTTGATGTGAGTGAGTTTACGATGCAGGTAGTTGACACGCCGCCTCTCCTGCTTGTACTTGGGGTCGTTGTTGACACGTTTGTATTCATCCACGATGCGTTGTTCTATACTCTGTGCGACAGAACAATATTTTGATTAGTCTTCTTTCTTCTGTGTTAGTGTCGGCTTCCAGGCTAACCGGGGAGGTTGGCGGGAAAAAAAGATCTTATGGATTTCGTATTATTTTAAAAAATTGTATTTCTTCGGGTGTTAATGTGTAATAATGGTGGATTATTAAATATTAAGTGCTCGTTAACTTGTACAGTCTAACAAAGCAATTAGTATACAGGGTCGCCAGATATAGATGAAGATTTCTCAGGAAGTTATTATAGAATAGTTTGATTAGTGTTTTGTATAAATTCAGTTTAATTTTTTCCGTTATTAAAATGATATTTCACTCGAAAACATCCATAATCTTCTGAGAAAACTTCATTTATATCTCTCTACCCTGTATACCAATTGCTTTGTTAGACTGTACAAGTGTGGGTATATACTACAAAGTTGAAAAACTTGACTTTCGTATTTTCTCAATATCCCCTCAGAAACCTAGTACAGTTTTCATCACTTTACTAGAGTGAGTAAACTAAAGACGTGGCTAAAAGGTCTTAGCAACCAGGCCATAAAACTACAAAATAATCAGGCCAACCAGATGCCAATAGGAGAGCGCTTAAAAGAGCGCGTTATATCTAATCGAAAATTGGCGGAATTGATTTCAAACTTATCAATGTGATGACGTATGACGTCTCTATAGTGTTTAATGCTTGATGACCTTGGGTTAGGTTAGTCGGTTAATATATTGATAAGCACTATAGGAAAAACATAACCCTCTATCTGGGGCAGTTGGGTAAATAATGTTGATGAGATATCATTCGAAGAGAAAGAAAAAAAAATTGTCTCAAAGTTTATGTAAGGTTGTTTTAGTAGTAGTAGAGCTCCCTTGTGAAAGAGCTCATCCGAGGAAGTACTACCACCGTACCTACTTCTCCGCCAAATTGTGATGTTTGCATTGCTGTTTCGGTCTGAAGGGTATGGTTGCCGGTGAAATTACAATCACATGAGACTTTCCATCTTCATGTCTCGGTTTGGCGAACCGACTTGCGGTACCATCTAAGCAACAGCCTAGTTGGTACTGCAGTTGTTATGGGCAAAGGTAACCGCTTAACATCAGGTGGGCCTTTAGCTCGTTTCGCCATCCTATACTATAAAAAAATACTTTTTTCATAAAATACTGGTCATTTCTTTCGCAAGTAACTTACGAGAAAATGTGTGAAATAATCTACAAGAAAATACAATTTCATGGCGACTAATTTAATGTGTCCACATTTTTACGACAAACAATGACGTTTCAGTTTTTGCACGCAGAAAAGCTTGATAAAAAAAATGTCATGGCAATGACAAGAGATTTTGTAGTAATGTGCCTTGACCTTGACCCAGTCTATACAGAAAGTTTGCCGGAAGGTGCATAGATATAATTATTATTCTAGAAGTTTCGATAGACGCCATATTAATAAGCAAATTCGATTATCTGCAATGTTATCTGTTCTTCAATACAATATTATCATGAGTTTTGATAGTCAGCTTATAATAATTATTATAATAAATGACACGTCACGTAATTAAATGAGACTTGAGTCATACAAATCTGTTTTCTATCTATCTAGGAAAAGATATGATATAGTTTATCGCTTAATCATAGAAATATAATAGATACTTGTTTTTCTTTCTCAATGAACTTCGTAATTCTGAATTGTATATATTTCGATGGTCTAATATACCTGTATACTCTCTAACCGCAGATCATTTCCTATTAAAGTAAATAACTTTCTTGTAGAAAGCCGACGATAAATGTATGTGCATTTACGAGTTTTGTAATATAAAACAGTAATAATTTAATAATCCTATATTATTTATGACATATAAGATTTATTAAATTATACATATTTATATGCTATCTGCATACAATTTATATGCAGATAGTACTCATTCGCACTAAAAGTTGAATGTTTCCGCATTACGAAAACACGCAGTGGAGTGTTCTGCGTGTGCGCACGTAACTGTAATGAGTGCTGAATGTGTATTTCACTGTAAGAACGTTAATTATAGGGAGAATACCAGTAAACATTCAATAAAGTGTTAATAAATTATATACTCAAGGAAAACAAAATTTCTGTAGATTTTCATAGTGTAAATGTTTTTAAGATAGCTTCTATCGCGGGCCTTGAGCGTGGAGACCGAATCCAGAAATTCCGTAACGAAAATAACCTAACACCCCCCACTCCGACCGGCACAGCGGTGATACTTTTTGGTTTTGCCATCTATCGATGAATAGCAGAACTTTTAATGACTTTTTGAAATATAACGCTTGTCTCTTTAGTTCTGCAAATCGCCTCTAGGTGGCATTGGTTGTATCGGCGTTACTGCGCATGCGTAATCCCCCTCTTCGCCCCGCAATCTGGTGACTCATGCCTGCTTAGAGTTTGGGCGTTAGGGCACCTCCTCTTTGTATTTACATAAAAATGCTATGCAATAGCTTTACCGCGTCAGTCTCAGTTACCTTTGCCCATAACAACTGCAATACCACCTAAGCTGTTGCCTAAATGGTACCGCAAGTCGGTTCGCCAAACTGAGACATGTAGATGGAAAGTCTAATGTGATTGTAATTTTACCGGCACCCGTACCCTTCAGACCGAAACACAGCAATGCAAGCATCACTATTTGGCGGAGAAGTCAAAGAATCGACACTATTAACAATAATGACAAACACTTTTTAACCAAGAAATTGCTTTGACACCAACGCAATGTTTGTGGCGCCATTAGTTGCTCAATTTCCTACCACTTAATCACATTAAAACAAAAGATAGTCACAAATGGACGGTCTTATTCTCTTTCAGATAAATCTAGAACCATAACTGTAAGATTTCTATCCAAACAACCCAGTATATCTGAATAATGTTTATGAGCATTCCCATTAGCAGCTACTTTTCGTATGAGATTTATAGCAGATTCATTTTTCCCATTAGAATTCCTTCCACTGAAAGACCCAAAAAAAAAAAGACGTGTGGCACTCGGAGACTGCCGCGGTAAAGCTATTGCATAGCATTTTTTATGTATATACAAAGAGGAGGTGCCCTAACGCCGAAACTCTAAGCAGACATGAGTCACCAGAGTGCGGGGTGAAGAGGGGGATTACGCATGCGCAGTAACGCCGATACAACCAATGCCACCTAGAGGCGATTTGTAGAACTAAAGAGACAAGCGTGATATTTCAAAAAGTCATTAAAAGTTCTGCTATTCATCGATAGATGGCAAAACTAAAACTAAAAAGTATCACCGCTGTGCCGATCGGAGTGGGGGGCGTTAGGTTATTTTCGTTACGGAATTTCTGGATTCGGTCTCCACGCTCAAGGCCCGCAAGGAAGCTATGCAATAGCTTAAAAAAAACACACTGTTGTACAATAAAGTGTACAGCAGTAACTATATTAATATTCCAACCAAGAGCCTCCACGAGTGACGATATTTAATTGGTCGTCCGGCACACCCTGGGCAGCCAGCCCCGCTACCAACCTGCTGACTGGCTAATCTTTACACCACGACATGAGCTATTATCATTATGTAGCTCATGTCGACACGACAGAAGAAGTGTTCCAACATACCTGATGGTGCGGCGAGAGCGGCTGTGCGCGTTTGAGCTCCTGTTCTAGGCGTGTAAACAGCGCCGCCACTTGCGCCACGCGGCTGTACAGCGACCGGTACTCCGTGTACAGCTCCGCGAACTCGTTCTTATACGCGCGCCGAATGTTAGAACTAGTGATAGGCGGATATTGCCTGGAAACAAAAAGGAAATGGTCATTATTTCGATCCCTAGCCTAAATATGGTTAACGGTGATGGTCAGTTCAGCTCCAGCCGTTGGTGTCTTAAGCGGACTACTTAAAGCGTGTGGTGCCGGACACAAAGAATATAGCACCACCCCATCTCTTCTCGTGGGTGTCGTAAAAGGCGACTAAGGGGTTCACCAGGGGATGGGCAGCAGCGTTCTCTGAGCATTTATTAAACCAACTGCGATCGCCAACCCGCTTGCCAAGCGTGGCGATTATGGCATATCCCCTCATTTTGGGGGAGGTCTATGTCCAGCAGTGGACATCTTTCGGCTGAAATGAAGCAGGGCCCTGCATGCAGAGTCCCCGCAAAATTGTATAGTGTGTATATTTGCAGGGACGACATTTTTAATCTGTGCAGCAGGGTACAGATAAAAATATCGGCCCTGCAAATATACACACTATACAATTTAGCAGTGACTCTGCATGCAGTGACTTGAGTAGCCTGCTTAGAGACAACTAAGGGATTTTATCATGAGTTAGGTGGTAGGGGAAGGAGCTGGTAGGACGTGTCCTGTCTGTTGATTATCAATCCGTCTCCCAAACCGGATGACTACAGAAATATTACTGATAGACTATAGATAATAGCCGATCGTTACAGAGCGGTTATTACGAAGGCTTATATTCAGTTAGGCGGTTCTCCTAGTGTGCAAGTCAGAGCGACAGCCGTGGGCGATGCCATGTGCATAATCAGCTCATTATTATCCCACTGCTGGGCATGGACCTTTTCTCCGAATCACAGGGTTAAGGCGCTAGTCCATCACGCAGCACGCTGGCCTAGTGCGGTTTGGCAGACTACATACACCATCAAGAACTGTATGGAGCACTCTCAGGTGTGCAGGTTTCCTCACGACGTTTTCCCTCAACGTTCAAGCAAGTGATTATCAAATTCTGATACTATGTGCATCATCATCATTTCAGCCGAAAGACGTCCACAGCTGGACATAGGCCTCTCTCAAGCATCGCCACAGTACAATATGATATTATGTGCGACTTCGTACAATTCAGTGTGATGCCAAAATGTTTGTAGTAGTAGAGCTCCTTTGTGAAAGAGCTCGACCGGGGAAGTACTACCACCGTGCCTACTTCTCCGTCAAATAGTGATGCTTGCATTGCTGTGTTTCGGTCTGATGGGTACGGGTGCCGGTAAAATTACAATCACATGAGACTTTCCATCTTCACGTCTCAGTTTGGCGAACCGACTTGCGGTACCATTTAGGCAGCAGCCTGGGTGGTGTTGAAGTTGTTATGGGCAAAGGTAACCGCTTAAAATCAGGTGGGCCTTTAGCTCGTTTCGCCATCCTATGCTATAAAAAATATCGTACTGACGCGTGCTGTTCCGACATACGTCACCGTGGGAGAACTGACGTATGGATGTTTACGGACAGAACCATATTACGTGTCTACGGGTGTAAGTGTTGAGTATTGTAGCCTAGACAGTGAGTATAAGAACCTGTTGTTGCATGATTTCCTACTTTCACAACTAATTTATAATGCCTCTGCAATTTGGGTTGTTTGCAAGAAAGCTTGAAAGATTACTTTCGATTTAATTGACGTTAGACGCGATCAGTTTCTCTTATAAACATTCTGGAGATTTGGTGAAACTGGATAGTCATCAAGGGTTTTTAAAATTAAATTATAATATCATTAGTAAGAACTGCTATCGTCTCATCTTGATGATAACTTAACTAACGATAATTTAAAAAAAAATAACTATAGTCCATTCGCTCAAATAGTTGCGGTGCACCTAATTGAAATGCAGGAATTTTATGTTATTAAATGGTGTCAGATTTTATGAAAAATTATAGGAATAATAATAATGATACGCTTTATCACTAGAAGTGTCCTCGGAATCACTACCCGTAGTGTTTATAATAAAATGATATGAAGTGACAATATTTCTTGCGGAAAACGTCAGTGGCGGAATCGTTGGTTTGCGAGGCGGCTATCCTTTGATGTTCAATCGCACGCAGCTCGCGGAAGTTTTCAAAGGACGCCACTATTCGAGTGGATGGACTTTCCACGTGTCATCGTACTTGAATAAACTCTGACATTCAGTCTCAGGAGATCAAAATGTTAACTGCATTGCGATTTATCTATTAAGATACCTGACCAGGTGTTAACATAATGCAAATATCAAAGAAAACAGCCACAAGTATTCACGACAGTACTGTTATTGGGACATCACACGTTTGCATTTCCCATGCGAATTTATTGACGACATCTTCGTTTAATTTTCATGCAGCGTCGAATACGACACTTAAGTGTAGCGAGTAGCGATCTCGTTTAGAATCAATCTCGGAACTTATTAAAATTCTCGATACGTGTCCTATCGTGTGAAAGATTCGCGGACTAAGTTTAGAGTTAGTTCAAAATGTTTACCTTGAAATCCTTGATGATCTGGGGATAAAGAAAAACATAGGGTGTAACAAATGCATACGAGAACCACGTTTTAGACCAATTAATTGTGGGAGTTTAAAACTGTATTATTTTCAGATGGCGACGGGTTTGCAAATTAGTGTGATATTATTTACTTTAATTACGCGGTACCTACGCCAAACATAACTATATTACTACGAATTATTTATCTGGTACAATAAGAGTGATTTTACATAAGTATGTGGTTCATATTACCTTTCAATCTCTTCCAAATCAGTCATATTCTCATCAGGGACAGGTAATTCTGTATTTTCTAAGTGTTCATTATTTGTGATGATGTCTTTTTCTGAAAATGAGAAATAAAAACATTTTATTATACTGTATGACTTATTTTACCGTCGGGAAAAAAAGGTGTGATCAGTTAACTACAATAAAATAGATCTATGAAAAAAAAAGAAGAAAAATAAGTGAAAATAAATGCCGTTTCATACATTTTGTATTCGGTTATCTCTGCTCGTTCCCGAGATATCAGCTCCTTAAGATTCTCGGGTGGCAGGTTCGATTCCAGCCAATAGTAAGGGAGGTGATAGGGAGCGACAAGGGCTGGAGTTCGGGTGGGTTTGAGGGGTTGACGGACGGACGAATTTGAAGTGGAAGGGGGGGGGGGGGCGTGTTTCCCGCGGTTGAACTAACGGAAATTGACTTCAATGTATGGATTTTCACATATTTTTTGTTTTTATTTTCTATTACAGTAAATGATCACACCCTGTTTTTTTTCCAGACGGTAAAAAAGTCATCCATAACGGAAAATAATTTTGTTGTTATTTTTTACCTATTTTGGGTAAAACAATATATATTTAACCAGGTCTCGGTTACTTGCGATTGACATTCGATGCGGCCATGTGTTTGCATAAAATACTTGTGAATTAAAATGGTAATATGTATTTGTAAACTTGGAGCACATAATCTCGCTATTTATATGCCATCGTAGTAACTGTTTATAAACAAGAACAGAATGTTACAAATACGATAAAAGTGAAATTATATGGAACAGTTACATTGAACATGTTTTAAAACTGAGATAAGACCCATCTTCCATAAAAGTTTCACCTGAGAATTAGAAAGGGTCAATTCTCGTCATTTTAATTGTTCAAAATACAGTTCTGATCTACTCTCAGTATCCTAAATGTCACCAATAAACATAAGATAAAGAATGGAATCAGGCGTTACTTTGCAGAAATTCATGACATACAAAATATAGAGTTGCAATCATCATCATCATCATTTCAGCCGAAAGACGTCCTCTGCTGGATGACTTTCGGTTGAAAAGTCTGCTATATCACAAGTTCATCAAGCTTGGATGCAATAAAAAGCACCCTAACCCCGCCCACAAATATATGCACACAAATAAACATCAAAAAGGAACACCTACTGTACTGATCATAAGTTTGAGACATTTATCAAACTGAGTTTAGGTCGAAACTGTATTTTGAATATTTTTCATTACGAGAATTGACCTTCTGTTCACTATGAACATGGCTGTCATTTTATTGTTTTCTGTAAGATCGTTGACCGCGTCTGTACCTTGCCTACGACTTTGTAAAACAGTTGTAATTATTTCACTCATTATAGCATTTTAAATGATAACATTATAAGTGAAAATAAATAAGTATGTACGTACCTGTGATATTAGTTTGCTCTACTGGGGGACTATTTCTAAAACCATTCGCCTTCACAGGACTGGGACAGAGATCCTTTACTGTATTATAATTGAGGGTATAGCCATTGTCCTTTTTCACTGTAAAGATAGAAAACAACATTGTAACAACGGATATCATTGTACCATCGGATATCATTGTACCATTTATTATTTGGAGTATTTCCATAGAGTTTCTTGCCGGTTCTTCTCCATAGGACCATGTTTTTGGAACCATGCAACTAGATTCATAATTAACGTTTTGAAACTGCATGTAATGTGAATGCTTATTCGAAATAAAAACTTCTGACTTTGACTTTGGATATTTCTAATTCGTTAGAGAAAAAGAGAAAGGCAGCAGCTTTTTTACGAATCAGCTATTTGTAGTTTTGCCGTCGATCTAGATTCGATTAAATGCTTTTTAACGACACAATGGTTCTCATTATGTTGATTACAAACTAATTTAGTCTCATTATGTCTCTTTCTATCTTAAAACATTAGAAAAGGATAGAAGATATTTAGTGACATGATTTCCTATTCTTCATTATTACGGGAGTAAATTATTAGACTAATACAGACTGTTACAGTATAATTACAAATGATTTTATTAAAGTGTGTAAACCAATATGCAATTTTTTTCGCAAGTCTGACATTAGTGTTGATTCACTTTTACACAAACTAAACTGGGATGGCAACTATTTTAGTGCTGTCAAATTAGATAACGTGTTCCGCTTCTCCATATTTTTGGTCGGCACGTTCCGAGATAATTACTAAACTTCTATGGACATTTTAATTCAGACTAATTTGACAGCTCTAAAATTGTTGCCATCCCTTTCTTGTATTTACTATTAGTAAAAGAGAGCGATAGTTTAAAATAAGTTTAGTTTTTGAACAAGAGAATCGACACCATTATTTAGCAATTTAAATTGTTTATTTACGAGTTGATTTATGATTCATGAATTGATATCTATACTGATTGTATCAAAATTCATATTATGAAGTTCATTCAGTAGCGAGACACGCTAGTATATCGTGGTATTTTCTTCAGTCACCTTATCTCGCCTTTCGAAGACCTTGCTTGCTCTCAAAGGCATGAACTTATAATTGAACCTTGAAGTACATTACACTCACTGGCTAGGTTCAATGACATATTACTTGAATGAATAATATTTAGCATTGATTCAGTGAAGACATGAGACAGAGGATTGAGCACCAATCAAAATACCTCCAAATTTTCGAGCTGACCAATCATAACACACCGTCCGCCCCCTGTCCCCCGCCAAAATTTTACGATTGCTTTCTCACGCAAAATTTTGTAATGTGGCGTTTATAGACTGCTCCCCGATTCAGGACATTTTAGATAAGCAGTTTTCGATCGATTCGGTTTATCTCTTTTTCTCTCGTTACGTGAATCGTAGACGACTCGAGATAACAAACCGAATCGCTTATCAAAAATGTTCATCGGGGAGCTGGTCTGGGTAAAGGGCTTTTTGGTCAACAACCCGATTATCGTTCGTATAGTAACATCGAGCATTACCCCAGTTTTATGGTGACGTTTAAATTCAAAACTTTTATAAAACTGTACTAGAATTAAATGAAACATAATGGAAACCAGTGTGACGATTTACTGACGAAAAAAAAACCTGTGACCTGTGACTGTGTAGGCTAGTCTCCCTGGGCAGCTAAGCTACCAAGCTTTCAGCCTGGGCACTCAGCCCAGCTTCCAACCTTGTTGGCTCGCTATATTTGTAGCCATAAACGTGAATATTAACTATTTCTTTTAAACGCTTACGTATCGCAGGTCGCGTCGCGTACTAATGTAGCCCCAGCATAAGGGTGGAATTTATACCATAATACAAGCTGCATATCCAAAAACTGGAAACCTCTCAAGGGCTCATTGTACATGAACAACTTTTACTATGGGACATTGTATTATGAACAACTTTTACTATGGGACCAAGCTGAAATCGCGAAAAAAAATCTGTTGTTGCCTACATTTTGTCCAGTTATGCGAACATGTAAATGTAAGGAGCAGCGGTTTTTTTTTCACAATTTCAGGGTTGGTCCCATCCCATAGTAAAAGTTGTTCATAATGTTGAGTACAATGAGCCCTTGAGAGGTTTTCAGTTTTTATATACAACGTGTATCAGAAATGCGTGGTCATATTTTAATAGCTCATTCAGGGCATAGCATAGAACGACTTTTACAATGGGACCAACCTTGAAATCGCGAAATAATATCAGCTGTTCCCTACTAAATCACCGATGTCGCTCGACAAAATGTAGGAATAGCGGTTTTTTTTCGCGATTTCAGGTTTAGTCCCATAGTAAAAGTTGTTCGATAGCAACCCCCAAATAAGCTCTTCAAATATTACCACGCATTTCTGATACACGTTGTATACACCCTGTTGTATTTACGTTAGTATCTCTAAGTATGCCACTGGTCAAATTTCTTTGTCCGAACCAGTTTAATTGATGATCTGGTGCCTTACTCCCGACTGGTTCGAGCTCTGAACCAAATCGAGCTAATGTCAATTCCTAGAAAAACGCAGTATGATTTGACACTAACTCGAACTCAAATTGGATTGATACAGCATTCGATCCAGAAGGGAGTAAGGCCCAGTGTTTTATTACATACAACATTTGATGAAAATCATCCCATATCTTTGATCAAAGTCACATTGGACAAAGAAATTTGACTACCGTAAAATGCCCTAACTTTGCCAACAAGCCCTACTTTGCCTAAGGCATTAACTTGATTTTTACACGCACTAACACTGTAGTGTTAGCGTTGTCATAGTTTTTAAAGCTCCCCAAGTACGGAAATCATAGCTATTATAGTTTACTCAAAAAATAAGTAGGCAAAGTATGGCTTGTGGGCCAAGTTAGGGCAGTTTACTGTACCCTAATAGGCTACAATAACAGTTGAAAGTTCCTTACACGTGTCGTTGTTGGCAGCTTGGTACTGACCGTTGGTCCGCTCGTCCTCGTTGTCGGAGGCCTGGCGCTCGCCGGAGGAGGTGGTGGCGTAGCCGGAGGAGGGCGGCGAGGGGCGGCGGTAGTGCGAGATGCGCTGCTTCTTGGCGGCGGGCGCGTCGTCGGGCGGCAGCGGCAGTACGGCCACGCCGGCCGCCGCCGCCGCGCCCGGCGCGCTGGCCCGCTTGCCGGCGCCGGGCGACGCCCGCGGGGATAGAGAGTTCGCCGAGTCGCTGCTAAGCGGTGGCGTTAGGTTTTGAGGTTTCCGCCTGTCGGACACAAACGGTATACATAATAATTTCTTAGGTTTTCGCGATCACTACACATTATAATAAAACAAAGTTTAACCGGATTAAATCGCGTATATTATTTAAATTGGTTTCCCTGACGTTTCGAAAGCTTTGCAGCATTTCGTGGTCGCAGGTAGACTAAGATGACAAGCGTCTTTACAAATATTAAAAATTATATTAATTATTTTTATTATTATTAAACGGTATACGTTTAGCCGCGTCTCCTGCGACCATTAAGCCAATTCACGTAGCTAAAGAAGTGAAGCTGCAGGGCGTAGTTAAGTTTCGATCAAAACAAAGCTTTTCGTATTCTCTTATCTACGGCAATCGCTGTCAGAAACGAACCGCAGCGTCACTGCAACTTGATCGGCGCGTCATTAAATTACGTGAATTAGGGCCCATATATTTGAACTCTAAGCATATAACATGTTAATTTCTTAGGTTTTCGCGATCACTACACATTATAATAAAATAAAGTTTAACCGGATTAAATCGCGTATATTATTTAAATTGGTTGTTTCGAAAACCAAATTAAATAATATACGCGATTTAATCAGGTTAAACTTTGTTTTATTATAATCTAACATGTTTTTCTAACAAAATGGGGGTTTGGCCACATTTGATTGGTCTAAAGCAGTGTTTTTTCAATCTTTTCCATAGCGCGACACCCTTCAGTAAAAATAAATGCCCGCGACCCCCACGCCGTTCGCGGCGGCGGCGGCGGCGACTGTACGGCTTTCTAATAATCATAGGTAATATTACTAGGGACTATAATTTTTTAATTTCTTAGTGACTACAACCTCCCTGCCCCCCCTACCCAAGTTGACAATCTACTATTGTCAACGCTTAGAAAACAATCAAAATGTATGGGAATGACATATCTCAACGAATGACTTTTTCGTTGAGATATGTCATTCCCATACATTTTGATTGTTTTCTAAGCGTTGACAATAGTAGATTGTAAATTTGGCTTAAGGGGCCTGTACAGTGTTAGCGACCCCCTATGGGCCGGGACCCACAGTTTGAAAAGCACTGGTCTAAAGAAAATGTTTGTTGGTTTTGGTCGCAGGAGACCCGGCTTTAAGGACGTTCGTCAACATCTGCGGTAGATTCAAAGTTTTGTGGCGCAGAATTGTTGATTGACGGTATGTTGAGTTCGTTATGTTCACAGTATGACAGTATCGGTGTAATTCCTTGATCGCTTCTAACGACACACTTCGGCCTTGGAGGAATAAATTAGCCTTTCTAACATTTCTCATATTATAGCTGCTATCTTTTTATCTTACACAGGCAGCAACGTGACAGAAAGAGATAGTTATCTACAATCGGCATTAGCTTCAAATGTCAATGTTACTATTTTATTTAATCAATTTATACTAGCAAGTCACTAAACTGGTGACTGAATCCATACATAATGACGTGACACAAAAACATCAAATGGCGTCTTTCCGATTTTTTGCACTTGAACACAGTACAGACAACATAATATTATTATCATTGTCTCTTTCTACAACAGTGTGACGTTTATATGTAATAGAGATGTTCCTCTAACGCGGGGTCAGTTCAACTTATTACGACTCCAGGGTAGTTTATTCCTCCAAACTTTTCGGTAATGTTGTTCAGGAGTTGCAAAGATGCAACACATGTCTCGCTTCCGTATATTCGCAGGTGGAGTGTTGATTGGCTGAAACTGGAGATTAAAATTGCTGTTTATGTTAGCGTGTTTTCCGTTTTTACAGGAAGTTTGTAGATAGCGACATTTTAAAGATATTCTAGATTCTGTTATCTATGTTGATGTAGCTTAGAAATATGATTATACAGTTTTATTGCTTTCTTTACTATACTAGGACTAAAAGGAAAATTCATATCATGCTTAATATTCGAAAAAATCTTACAACTGATCTAAATTCAACTGAACAATATTATTACACGGTCTAAAAAATTTCGAGAACTCACATTGTGTTTGGACTGTTTAATTTTTTTATTGTTTTGACTTAAATTCCTTAGCAGTATGAACTACCTTGATGTCCGAGATGAAGAGTACCTTTTGTGCTTAACTAGTATTAACATTTTAATGTCTACCCCTTTTTTATTATTATTTATAGATCTGCTCTTGACCGGAATCTAGACAGCTTTGTCAGGATGTGGTCGACGATGGAGCGAGCAAACCTATTAGGTGCCGATTCACTCCAGCTTTAAAGGCGTTACGGTTATAAGTGCCCGAAAATACAGATGCCGGCAGTGAATTCCACAACTTGGAACACACACCCCTTTACCATGTTTCGTTGGATGATGTGATGCAAGGTAGAGTACGCACCAATTTTTATTGCGGCTGTGAACACGCGGCGTTTGCCTGCGCAGTAGAAAAATTTAGAGTGCGCGAGAGTCAACTTCACAGCCGCCATAAAAATTGGTGCGAACGTACCAGGCCCTGGAATGCATGATACCTTTGGCCCGTTTTGGGACATTTTATCTAAGGAAACCCAAAGAACTCAATATGACATTGACGAATCTCCGTTGACTCAGCCTGTACCAAGCATAACTCACTGCAAAATGACATTATTTAGAAATAATTTGGGGGTTAATGATACCATACCTCTTGAGCATACGTTTCTCCTCCTCAGTATAAAAAGGCCAGTCCTCGTTGACGTCATTCCAAATGTTTCTACGTAAGTGGTAACAGTTATCCTTGAGCGTACTGATTTGAGGCAAAATCTTGTTCACCAAACTGCGCTCCTTTTCTTTGATACCCTCTGTAATTGTATGCCGAGCGTTAATCAAGTGGAGTTTGTGCTAATGCACAAGAGTGCTTGAATCTTGACTTACCACTATGAAGCCTCGTGTACAATTCGGGCTTCTTGAAGGGTTTCAATGCTAATAACTGTATAAGTCTTTCTCTGAAAAGGAAGAAAATATATACGTTATAGTCATACTTATTAAAAGAAAATATTTGTTTTGATTTGATCACAGGAAATGATTGCTTATCCAATTGATATGAAGTCTCGCTTTTCAATGGATTAGGTTTGGGTATTTCCTAATAATAATTATATTTTAGGGTATAATCCTGCGATACTTTGGAAATACCCGTGGACTACAGCTGCAGTAGGCTTTTTCCTTAGATTTTATTCGACCCAGATTGCTGCTCTCATTCCTGCGCTCAGCTGTAATATCTTATTCTATCAACCCTATCACATTGTTTTCGTGTGCCATCATTTGTAATTGATTTGTATGTTAACCCCCGGTTCTTAATACAAATAGTTCCAAGGTTAACTCAACCGTCAGTGTTGGCAAGAATGACACTTTAGAAAATAATGAAAAAGTGAGCCAATTATTTTCTTCTAAGAGATATTGACTTGTAGAAATCACCTTACGAGCTATTTCCATAGCACAATAACAATGATTTATCTTGTCCTTGACTCTGACTCACTCTGTAATTGTAATGAATACAATTTTGTTCAGCTACAAGGAAATATATGAAGTAAAACATACGTCAATATGTCCATCATCTTTATGGACACAAAAAATGCCTGAAATGGTCTTTTTCAGCTCCAATGACTAGGACTATATCATTCTTAATTTTTTTTAAAAACTTTCGTTTTGCGTGGAACGCAGTTCAATTTATAACAAAACTGGTAAAGTCAGATTTTAAACTAATGCAATGGTCAATTAAAAATAACAGCATGATTAAACAAGGTCGTAATGTTTAACAGACATTTTTTTTTCAAGTAGGTACCTACGTACAATCATATCGTGGTGTGAAAAAAATATTTGTATACTAAATTATTTATGTACATTGTAGCATAAACCGCTGTTGTTCCTTTGTATATCAGCCGCAAATTATCAAGTCGGTTTTATTATGATAACGATATGATGAAATTATCATAAGACCGTCCAAAATACGCTACAATTTTGCGTATCATTAAGTAGAAATAAAATATGACCCTTACGTAATTTATTTTATTATAAGGATGTTTAGAACATATAAAATCTATTTAATTAATATAAGATTTTAGAATAAGTTTGAGATATTTTATAATTTAGTAAGTCCTTACGAAAATGTTACACAATTCGAGAAAGGTTATGAAAATTGAAATCCAAATGATGAATAAGCTTCAGGATGATGTCATTGATCGGCTTAACCCACTCAATTTCCAGGTAAAGTATCATACGTAATAACATTACGTAAACAACTATACTATGCATTTGTATGGCTGCAGTACAAAATAAATTCGACCGTGTTGTGCAGAAATGATCCAACCCCCAACTCAAAATAAGGACTTCTTAAAAAAACAAAATCTCTATTTAATTATCTTTGAAATAATGTGCAGAACATGATGTAATATGGTTACTGTCACAAGAAATAGTACATTACTGTCAAGGCCTGAAATGAAGCAATTTACGGCCGAGTACTTCCCAAGTGATTTTGAAAGGACGAGGCGCAAGCCGAGTCCTTTTTAACTAAATGAGGCCGTTAATTGCTATTTCGACCGAGACTTGTATAGTACTTTTATCTCATTTGCGAGGAAACACAACACAAATTAATTCAACAGTATCTCATTTTCATTCACACCAATTCGCCCGCGCGCGGTTCTTGTTCTATACTCAAAGTTTTGAAAAAAAGAATGCGCATTCAGCCTGTATTACGATAAATATTTTGTACCTAAAAACACCTAATTTATGTAAGTGTGTATTAAAAACCTCGGTAGCATAATTAAAAAAATAAAAAGTGTCCAGCAATTTCAATTATTGTCCTGTTGGATATTACCGGCCTGTTATTTCGTTGCGTACGGAAAAGAGCCGATTGTTGTATTCTTTTTTTTGAATAATGAACCGATAATTTCCGAGCAAGTGGGAGTTTACTCCATTATATTATATTTATCTTTCAAACGTGAATAAATTTCGCTGTGGGTTGGAACATTTCTGCACAACACGGACCAATTACGATTGTAATGTGTAAAAGAGAGATCCCGCAAGCGCCCCTCCACCACCTTATTTACTGTGCAAAAGTGGTGGAGACGCTCGTATTAAGTTTAGTTTTTTTTTTTTTCTACTGTCGCCTTCCTATTAAGATTTTTTTCACAAATTTTTTTCGACTAACAATATTTATTTGCTGTGCATCTTTCACTTAGTTTTTTACATAGGTCATGCATTACTTACTTCAGGGACCGCCTAGTGAGATCCGGATTAGGGGGTAGCCGCTGCGGCAAGTGCGGGTTGGGCGGATGTTGCAGGTGCTGTTGATGCTGGGGGTGCTGCTGGTGTGGCGGCGCGGCCGGCGGGGGCTGTGGGCGTGGCGGGAGCGGGACGGGCCGCTCTGGCCGTTCGGTCCTTTCCACTCGCTCGGGCCGTTCGGGCCTTTCTGGCCGTTCCGCCCGCTCGGGCCTCTCAGGTCGCTCGGGCCGTTCAGGCCGTTCGGGCCTTTCGGGCCGTTCGGGCCGTTCAGCCCGCTCGGCCAACTGGGTAGCTGCCGCACCTGAGTAAACATGCGCTGAGCGCACTTTAACGCGACGTCCGATGTCCGTCTGGTTAGGTTTGATCACGCGGGTGCTGGAATAGGACCAATCGAGTGAGTTGATGTAAGCAGACTTGTTTGCGCATTGAATTGAAAGAAACACTTTAAAACGTGAGGGTAATAAATCAGTCTTCTTCTTCTATCGTGTCGACATGAGCGATATAATGATAGTAGCTCATGCCGTGGGCAGAAGATTAGCCAGTCAGCAGGTTGGTAGCAGGGCTGACTGACCAGGGTGTGCCGGACGATCAATTAAATATCGTCACTCGTGGAGGCTCTTTTAATGCGTAACTTTTAATAAATCAGTGACTATTTAAAACATAAGCAAAGCGAACGGCACGATTTTTTTGAAAAATTAGCTTAATATCTTTAAAAAAGTTACTAGTCCGATTTTATTATGTTGTAGTCATAATCCTTTTAATTCATATATGTTTTGATAAACTCAATTAAGTTTTATCAAGTTTCCTGCTTAATTTAATTTCATTATCAACGGTATAAAGTATTTAATTCCACCATATCGTAGACTTAGAAGTCCAAGAGATCCGAGTTTCAGAGTTAATACAGAATTTTCCCGACTTCGGAATATAAAGGGAAAAAACAAAAATGAAACTCCGTTTTTAATAAACTTTATAAGTAAAAGGTAACGAACGACGCGGTGATGAAGTGTCAATTATACTTTTAATAACTTGCTTTTTTTAAGGCCCACTAAGAGGAAACCAGGTACCTAATTAAGTTACACAGAAACTCTGCCTCAGAACAGGGCTTATTAAGTCTTTGTTCTATTTCCAACTCTTGTAAGAAGCGAAGAAAGGAATTTCTGGTGCTATTCAATATCTACACATGCGAATAAGTTTGTGGGGTGCCAAGTAGTGTACTATATATGACTGACCATTTACTCTGCTCCGCGGCGACTGTTCTCGCCATACGGTCCTTGGTGGCTTCGTACGAGTCGTCATTAGCTTGTACACGCATTCTGCGTGGTAGTGGCCCGCACGACTCCAAACGTCGAGGGCCGCCACCCCGGACGCACTCGAACGAACCCTGGAACACAAATAAAGGGTCTTAGCACATCATACAGTGAAGAGAAAGGCATCGAAGGCTCTCTGCAGCGACAAAGAGAAATAAGGATCCATCTGCAGACATCCTTCATCATCCTTCTGCCTTTATTCCAATTTATTTGAGGTCGGTGCTGCATGTCGTTTTCTTTCACGTTATTTACATTTCTATCAAACTTCCCCTCGGTGTTTGCATTCTTCCTAGTCATATCATATTACACACAATCCAATTTTGATTTAATCAACTAGTCATCGTTGCTAGGGTCTCACGCAACCTCTGCTGGTGTGGACTGCAGCCAACAACACGCTTACCCAGCTTCGTGTATTGCTTCAATTTTAGTGAAAATCCTTTGACCTACTGCCGAAGGATAGTCATTCGTTACTGGACGGAGACTGCTGTTTGGTATATTTGTTAAAAAAATATTACCCAACTTTATTGACAAGGTTGTTCAATGAAAAAAGATTTGTTGACCGCGGAAATTGAGTTTCTTCCTAATCTCATTACATTAACAAAGCAGCATTGTTTGACTTAAACCTTGCAGTATTCTTTACCCTGAATAAATATTAGCCTTACCTCTTTTACTGGAATATAATTATTAATTATATTTATTTCTTTTAATATTATAAGTATTAGTGAAATTTGATCGTACACAAAAAATAAAGGCGAAATGCCTTACTATATTAGCTTTTCCGAAGCTTTATTGAACGGAAATCGTAGGAGGGTGAAATTACTACACCCACGCGTAAAACGCTTAGAGGCGTTGAATCGTTTCGGCTATTCCTGATAATCTACACAACCCTTTAAAGGTCATATTGAAGTGTTCCATTTGAGATTACAATTTCTAAAGAGCTGCCTGTTGTATCCAAGTCCCGACGGAACCCCTCCAGAACAGCTGGTTCCTAGTTCACACCCTTGAAAGAGAAGACGAAGAACTATATAAATAGGTAAATTTGGATTAAAAATAAAAATGAAGCTACTTCATGATGCAACGTGTGCGTTCTGCGACTGAATTCGCACTTTCTAACGGCTATTGAGTAACGTTCTTAGTACGGCCCGTACCACTGCATTCCGAATAAAATTGTCGTTTTTTTGCGAATCACAACTGAAAGTCTGAATGCTTTGCTGAATTGCTTCATAATTCTAGATAAAGTATTATATCGGAAGTTTACATTACTGGATAAAAGATGCCGCGTCATTCAAGCGCAGCGTTCTTGATTCAAGATACATCACGACTAATATTAGTTTCTATATGATGGATACTTTTGAGCAAAAAATATGCATGGATTTTGGGAATCATATATCCCTGTCGGGGTATCTGCTGGATGCGGAAAGCGCAGGACCAGTCGTTGTGGCGATGCTTGGGGGAGGCCTATGTCCAGCAGTGGACGTCTTTCGGCTGAAATGATGATGACATCCCTGTAATATATTACAAAACATTTCTGATAATATATTAATTCTGGAAGCAAACTTAACATTATACGTAATTTTATACCTGCCACACCTACATATTAAATATTAAATATATAACATTTTAACATGGTCCTACGAAAATATTCAGGGCATAGTCGAGGCGCTACACTTAAGTTTACTCTTACGAATTTGTCGGTCACGCAATTTATTATCGGCTGCAACTGTTTCGCGACCCACAAACCCATGAACGCGTCACAGCATGGGAGAAGCATGGAGAATAATAATCACTCGCCATCTTGATCAGCTGATCAAGACATTACTAATTATATGCTTCAATTTTGATTTGCGTAAGAAACATTGAACGTACGTAAGTCGTCAAGTTGCTTATCTCAGTTAGGTCGTAAAAATTGACCGAGATGTGTGAAAGACGAAAGCGTGATCGCATTAAGTCATATAACACTTACACACTACTCGGTTGCCAAGGGCCCCGTGTTGTTAACCCAGCAGACTTATATATGTCAACTATGTTAAGAGTCTGATAAAACAGTGCAATATTTTATAATAATACAAGTTAACATTGAATGGAAGCCACGAGAGGATAAACAATAAATAACGTTATACAAAGAACAAAGATTAAAAAGAAATATTAATATACGAATGTTAAGAAAGACAATTATGTATAAAGTTGAATACAAATAAGGCGTGGCTTCAACGCTATCAACTAAGAACATGCCACTTCCTGACTTCGACTCTTGACATGGATAGATGAGCAGTAGCTAGCTCTAAGATCAATAAAACATCAAGTACCGTACCATCCACTTCTAAATATGATAACAACGTACAGCAAACACCTAATTTCTGAGAAAATGATGAGACAAGTAGAGATGTAAACTTCTTACCGCAGTTACAGAATATTTGTTTTAGAACTATGCAACAAGAACTTGAAAGAGATATTTTTCAACGAAATACTTCTGGAAAAATCTAAGTATTACCATAAATAGAGGCCTTTAAAAATGTCCACTGCAATTTATAATCAGGTTTTAAATAAATAATTTGTCGTCTGATATTCAACCTTGATATTTGTTGAGATGATTGAAGTATATATATACTCTGTTTATAATAAAGAACAACACGTTTATACAAAAAGGTAAAACACCAAGTAATCTCAGGAAAATGTTGTTTTAAATGTTCATAGTAGGTAAATCTTTCAGATGTAACTTCTGATGATCATGAGGATCATCAAGAGGATTAAAATAGTTGTGTCAGTTTTTACAACCACCACAAAAGGAATAAGTATAACAATTTCAGTAAAACTAGATCATAAGCAAAAATATTGTTGGCATACCTACATAAAAATTCAAGTAAGTACCTAATACATCGAGTAATGGCTAATGTTTACGCTTGATTGATAATGCCCGCATGACGTCAAAACCTGTTTTAATCAAGGTATCTGGGATGTGTTCAATTAGGTTACAATTAATTAAAAACATTCATAATTCCAAATTATTGTTGGTCTATTTCCCTGGGAGACGAGATTAGGAAAAAGCTGTTGACTAAACACTCATTCAATATTGATTATTCGATAGATGGAGGAGCCGTTAGCAGTAAGGTAAGCAGTTAAATAATGAGAATCTGTGAACCTAATAATGGGTTGAGTGCACTACTTCTTTCGGATATGGAATCCAAGGTTCACTTTCATTTGGAATGTTGGCCACCTATGAGTGTCAAAAGCTTCGTGTTCTACGTGACATACATAGCAGCCTGTAGATGTCAACTACTGATCATGGGCTTCCCACATGTAGGTAGATACAAGAACCAATGATCTTGGGGAAATCACGCCAAGTTATGCTTGACATACGGCTTGGTAATTGTGGATATCATCAGTAGAAGTGGATGTTGCAGCCAATACACCGGATAGAAACTACGGCAGTAAGTAACATGGAATAAATTTCTGGTTAGGACCCTAAAAGCATTGTGGTCTGTTTTGACGGTTTTTAGGATCTTTGTTACTTTAAGATTAAATCGTGAAGAGTATGAACTGGTTGGTTACCTGTGGACCCTCCATCTCTGCATTACTATTAATGCTGAAGTGAAACGTAGCCTCGCCTGATGGGCCATTGCCACTGGCTGGCGCCGGAATGGAGATTTTCTGAAATAAGGAGAAACATAATGTTAGTCTAGGAATATTGAGTAAAATAATCGAATGGGTCTTAATGGGTTTGGAATGTTGATTCAGAAACTCGAATTGATTTGCTATGACGCCTAGTAATGATAATGTCAGTCTTCTTTCATACACTGCTTCAGTTGACATATTATTAGATACGGTACATGTTTAAAGCCAAGATTCTGAAATTATGAATAGAAAATTAAGTATTCTTTATGAATAATATGAACTCACAAGTGTTTTCTGGCCTTATCAACCGAACAAATATAAACAGTGTCATTCAGTTTACACACGTGACATCTTTATGAAGGCATAAAATATCTGTAAACACACATTTGAATTCTGTTCATAGTTGATAGTTCTCATAGTATCCACAATTATTGGTTTAACAAAAACAGTACTTGGATTTGTTAATGTTAATACATAATGTAATGATTCCGATCAAGACCATCTTACTGAACCAGTTACCTGTATGATCAAGTAATTTTTTCGAGTTAAGCGTGACCCTGAGCACTATATCAGGAACGGTGTAGTAATAAATATTTATTTAATGTTTTCGTTTTTATGGAACAAAAATAGGATGCGCTCGGAACGTGTGAATAATAGTTAAGTCGTAACATGATGACGTAAGCAAACGATAAACAAAAGTATTTCGGCGAAACTGAAGAGTACAGATAATGTGTTTCTAATCGAAGGAAAAAGTTTGTAACAACACGTGAATAACTTTAAAATAATCTGTTTTATCGCGTGTCTCAGATGTTAGAAGTTTCAACGTGGGAAATCTGGCACGAGATCATTGTGTGAATCACACAAATAAAATGTCAAATTAGTATGGGGGATGTTTGACGAAATCAAGAATCAAGCATCATGCATAATTAACAATGAGAGGCAAGAGTTTATAGTATTACCTACACTTATCCACCTGCTAGATTGCGCATATTTGATAAGAGCGAAGCAATCCCATGCGAAATCTACGACGTTTCTTGTTACATTTGCTAATAAGGCTGACCTGGGCAGTAGGCTTAACGCAATTGCAACCCCTTGTACGTACATATTATGCGTTCACAGACGCACACTACACACAACTCGACCAGCGAGTAATGACTTTCATCGTCTAGTACGGCAACGTCGCCGCTACACAACCGTAGAGCGTATCATACAGTTTCTCCATTAAATATATGTTTGTAAATAAATACAATTATACAAATCAATGATTTGGCCATGGTATTTGTAACAATACTTGGATTAGTCAGTCAATATACGAATATCGTCAAAAGAACACCCAACTTTCGGAATCTGTTTATTGAGGTCGCTACGAGTTCTTCATGGTTCGCTACACAGTGCCAGAAAAAACAAATGAACTCAATTTATTTTGTCAAGATTTTCCATTTCCCTTTCACAGACATTACAGAAATAAGTTTCTTTTTAGACTGGGTGATGAGAAATGACTACAAGATGACCCTTTTTGTCGCAATGCCGGCCCGGTGTGTTTGCCAGCGGTGTGTTCTATTATAAAATAGTGTACAACAGAAAGACTAGTGTCCAGGCGTGCCTCATTTGGTGACGCGCACACCTACATGCGTGGCCGCGAGCCGCAGTAAGGTCGCGGCTGGCGATGTGTGCCAGCACCACAATACCAGGCAATTAACCTATTAAAGAGTGCGCCACGAAGCGGACACCGATGGAGCAATAATCCGATAAGTCCCATAGCTAACGTGTTAACCGATACACAGATTGCTGATTACATACACCCTTCCTGGTTGTCGTCTAAGGTTTATCCCCTGACTCCACTGATAATTGTGGCAATGACTTAATTAAGTATGTAATATATAGATCTGCTCTTGACCGCAATCTAGACAGCTTTGTCTACTTTAGGTACATGACTACAGCCTGATTCTTGATATATGTAAAGTACTGTAAGAATGTAACCGTATCTATTTCTAGATAATTTATTTTAAGCCAGGTAATGTTTTCCCCGCAATGTGATACTGAATCTTAAGAAGTACTCTATAAAAACTAAGTCAATAATGGACAAAGCGGCGTCGTTCATCACGCGATTCAAGTCTGATAAACACAAGGTAAAGGCATAGAGCATTATATGGAATTATGGAGCTAATGAGGAAAAAACCCGCTACTAGCGGTGCGGACAGCAGACACTGCGGGGGAGTGCGGGGCGCGGCTTTCTCTGCGGTACAGCCGACCGATATAAAGAGCGCCTCGCGATGGAACTCTTTGGCATTCGGTGAACAGCCGTCTCGCCCGCATCGCCCGTTCCTTCCATGGTTCCCTGCACTGCATTGTTTGGCTTGCTGCGTTTATTGATCGATTTTCGTGATTGTCACTAATATAATAACATACACGATTAGATAGTTATTTATAGGTAAATAGTCTAACCATCTCCAAATCGTATCATGTCAAGGTCGTTAGTTTCATTGTGTCTTCTGACGAAGGTCGGACAGTGAGCCTCGTTTAGACCGGAAAATAGGTGTGCACGAGGAAATCCGTCGTTCGTTTTTCAAGGCATTATTGAAATGCCACCAAGTCGATTAATTTGTAGGTGTCTTATCAGACTCAACATGCCAGCTGCGCCAGTAAATCTTTCGATTACGTCACCCTATATGCGTAAACAGCTGTTTTCAGCTGGATTCTTGTAATTTTTTCGGTCGTGGTAGGGGATTTCTTTATTGTGTATTGCCCGTCATGCGCAACGACTGTGGCTTTTGTTGGTTACCTAATTTCATAGCAAGCGGCGAGCGGTATACAGGCTTGCGAAGTGAGAGGCCGTTACAACCGGTCCGTTCGGCTCGCTCGACCGAGAGATATACAACTACGTCGCAGATAATGTTCTTGGCTCTGGATTGGCTTATATTATGCTCACACATATAAAGAAATAATAAGCCGTTTCGTTTCTAGGTATCCGTCCAGAAAACATTGTAAGATATAAAATACATAATGTATTTTACAATTCCAAGGGACAAACCCGGACGCAAGCTAACAGCGGTCGTGTGCCCCAACCTCGAGTTAACGTGTTGTATCATTGACGTAACATCGCGGAGGTGGTACCGTGCGTGCGATGCAAATTGAACTTTAAATATAGTATGCTGTTGGTATATTATTTGTTCCACTAAAGTTTGCATACGTCAGTAGTGTAAGATAATAAATGGTTCACTTCAACACGAATCGTAGCGGGAAATCCACGCAACTGGCTTGTGATCGCCACCATGTTAATTGCTTGTCGACTTGTTATTTTCTTTACTTTATGTATGACATATGATAATGTGTATTGGCAATCATTATTGCTAAGTTGTTTACAGTTCAATCTTCAGCCGAGAATGGATTAAAAAAGTAAAATATCAAACTTAGAAATAAGAAAGAAATCTGACAAGTCAAGTTAAAATCATCATTTTCAGCCTTCAAGATTTAAAAACAAGTGTCAGTAGGAGGAAGCTTACTTACTACTTTAATATTTTGTTACTACTGGAAATTCGACTTTTTAGATAAGATACAGATAGAGCTGATAGAGCCACTTTAATCCATGTAATATAATTGCAATTAATTTCTTTTGGGTATCTCGTATTTGTCACGTATCAAATATCAGCCTGCAAAATTATCACGTAGTTAGCAAAAATGATAAAAAATCTAATTTATGTGTTGAACAACAACCAATAACAAATTGATTCCCTATATTAAATGACCGAGTGCCCTTTGACAGGGCATAAAAATGTTATAAACCTGATCTAGTTCTGTCAGTCTATCCACAAAATAAGGAATCGTGAGAAATACTAGGGCTATTTATAAATAAACAAATGAATGTAAACGTTCAAGTAGTTGACATGTTGATAAACAATGTTCTGTTTAAACAAGATGTTTTCCGTTTTAATGATACAACAAGAACAGTGTCTTTTAAGTTTAAGACGGAAAATTTAAATCCAGTTTATGGAGAGCAGAGAATTTGGCAACGCGTCCGCGGAAGAAATTGTTCTAACACAATTTACTAACGGTAATAGTCACTTTCATCGCAGCAGACACATTTAAAGGCGAAGTGAGTGGCCAGTTATTCGTGAGGTTTCTACGATACTATTTGCATATTCGCCGACTTTCTAATGGACGATGCGGCCGCTCTTGTCGCAATCGTCGGCAGCGGTGAGGTAACCGATTCATTTAATTATATACTTATGTTGAAAAAATTGTATTCGAGTCTCGCGCATTGTTGCCATTGAGCACTGTTGTGTGTGCCAGTCTAGCTTGGGTTATTCCGCTCGTTCGGCGCACGCTCATTGGCCGCAGCAAGCGAGACTTATTAAAATGTCGCGTTCTAGAACCAGAATACCTTGTCTTTACGTTTATTCGGCCGATTACTATTTTTAAGCCAAGCAATCGAACCACGAAACTTACCACCTCCAACGAATCGAATAATTACAAGCATTGCAATTTTCTATTTCTTAGGAAACACCTGGCACTGATACGGTTGCAACAATTTTTGCGGCCGTCGCCGCGTCGTAACTAATCAAACTCTGTCTAGTCGACAAATAGGTAAATTCTGTTTTTACGTAAAGCTTCTATTGCGGTGAATGAACTATGTTAATTATTTGCGCGTGGTAAATGATTAGATTAGTACACCCAAGCCACTTGAACGTGTATTTTGTTATCGCAACTTCCTATACTATAGATACCGTTGATTACGTCAAACTTTGAGATTATTCTTTGCAAGTGACAAAATACAATACATATTTGCTCAATGTAACGTTGGATAAAACATTGAAGTATAAAATATGCGAATTGCATTGTAAATATCACGAGCGTTGCGGTTGACGGGTGGGTCTTTGCAAGGATTCATTCTGGTGCCGTTCTCCTTCGCGGCGGCCGCTCGCGACCTTCCGTCAGAGGAGGGGCACCTCTCACCGGCGACGTGACTGCAACCACGGCCTTACGTCGCGAGGCTGTATCGAAACCTCTACGTAACGAAGCTCTTTCCAGCGGCGGTTACTCAACGCCCGATAGTTCCGTCGATACATACCTACATACTTGCCGTATAAACCACCAGCAGATCACGTGATTACCTTGCGTAACGAATTATTGCCGGCACACCTTTTGATACAACGTGAAATACATAGAAATCTTTCATTATTGAGACATAATAGTGGTGAAACTATTACTACGGTTGCGAAAACAGAATAACATCATCATGCACTTGGGTTTGGGTTCTTATCTACTCACCGTAAAAGATCAGTACAAGAATAACATCCAGAAGTTTTTATTGCAAATAGTTTCAAAACAACAAAAAAGGGCGTCGATTATAATAATTAGTATGACGATGGTTAACTAGTACGAATGAAAACATGATTCTAGAGATCGCTCCATCAAAAACAATGGTAAGTAAAACGCGAATGGATGTTCCCACTGCAGGTAAGACCGAGCTATTGTATAAAGTAGTTACTTTTACTAACTATAGTCAGAATAACAACTTATTGTTTCATTTTCCACAAACACACTAACCAACATTCACCCACGCATTTAGGCCGTATGGTCACCTACTGATATAATAGGCCAACATCTATTGCCATTTGTTTCCTAATTCTTACACAGGCTACCTAAAAAGGAATGAAAAACAAAAAAAAAACATCACTAGATATTCAGAAAGAAGAGAAGTGGTAATTAGTACCCAATTATGATTTGTCACGAATATTAAAAAAAAACAAATACAATATCATGTAAAACCTAAGAAGTTATTACAATATCATGTTTTAAGTATTTGAACGAATAATTGAAATAATAGTCATATGAAAGACAACTGAAATATCGAAGACGTCGGAAAAGTCAGTATTTGGAATATAAATTATGTGAGACTTCATTAGCGATTACCGAACCAGTCAAAATCTAAATAGGTAGGTAGTAGGTACATTGTTAGAAACCTAAGCAATGTTAGCAGAGCAGTTTCCCAAGAATATGACGTCATGTTATAGGATACTAACAAATTGAAGATCTTTCCTCCGTCTCAATTTTAGGGGAGCAGGAACACTTGTGGCTTGTAGCAAAGAATACTAAATTTACTACGCTCGTACCTAATATGATTTAAAAAAAACAGTAAAAAACTACATGTAAAGATATAACATATATTTTGTATAACCTATTTTAAATAACGTTAAATGAAACCAATCAAACTAAACCTTTTTTGATTTTATTCGACGTAGGTAGGTATAATTCAAACAAAGATTATAATATTGAAGGGACAATACAGATTCATGGATGTATTGAAAACAAACAAGAGGCCAAGTATCGAATTTATGAGATTCAACGCTTCAAAATGTAGCATACTGATGCGAAAGGGGATTGACCGAGGTTATTTCCCTCAGGACTCGACGACGACGACGGAAAGAGGTTAGCCGGAAAATAAGCTTGGCTGATAAGAGTAAAAGATAAATCAATATTTTTTTAGTTACAAGTTACAAGCTTATAACTGTTATAACTTATAAGTTTATTATTTATTACGGTAATTTCTGATGAATTTAATTTGATTAGTAATTAATATTTATTTATGTCTTTTCATTAATTTAGAGGTCAAACATTGCCGAACATGACACCAATAAGATATTTTTACCTTTAATTTAATATTGAAGTAATTAACAGTACTTCAAGGCAGTAGAAACTGTCGATGCAGTATCCGACGCACAATATAACGACGAGACCAGATAATGTCGCAAGTATTTAGATCAAGGTACGAAACACGCGTTCGAGAGTCGAGATCGGATCCGAGGAATTTTTGTTGAAGATCACGCTCGCGCTTATGTTGAAGCGCATAAATTCATTATGAAACCAAAGCGGAATAAACAACAGTAGAAATTAATGTACTAAACAAGAAATCCACACACGAATCCATTGAATATTAACGGCCAAAATTAATATCCAATCTATCCACGATTTACCCTACTAGAGATAGAAATTTGACATATTTTGTATGGAGCTTATGTCAAATCCCTATCTCTAGTAGGGCAAATCGTGGATAGATTGGATATTAATTTTGGCCGTAAATCGGAAAACAATTTCACATACGATCAAAAGGTAAATTCGCATCACTACGAGCTAAAAATCGAGATTTTAGTTATATTTAGGGGTTATGAGGTATACAAACTGTACTACAAAGTTATTAAGAACTTTAAACCATCTTATCAAAAGTAAGCGTATAACAGATAAGACAATGCATGTACAGCTGCTAGTAACAACAATAACATAATGGTACAACAGTTATCAGCGAAAGTGCTCGTGATTTCGAGTAGTCCGATATTAGTGGACGAGTTAAATACTCAACCCTACAGTCAACAAGTGTTTGTCGATAGTAGAGCTGGAAATCTGAAACAAGACTTTTTAAAGTTAAATTCACCAGAGAATGAGTTGTGTGTGTGAATGTAGAATCCAGAACAATCCAGTGGCTCAGACGCGGCGCCGACGCGACGTGACGCCGGCCAAGCCTCCGACGCTACGGGTTTATATTACGTCTGGTACCGACGCCATTATTGATGTAGAAGGAACACAAAATCCATACAAGCCCCACTGAGTCCACTGAAATTTACTGGAATTTGTAGTACTATAGACAGATAAATGTACGCATAATAATATTGTATTCTCAAAAATTATGGATGGTGTCGAACCTAACAATAGGTTGAACGAAATGGTAATAGCCAAGAAGCAAGAAGTAAGTTTATTATGAGAATTGGCGAAGTAGAACTAAAACAAAGGTGCAATGAGAAACTGTTAACTTTGTTGAAACAAAGTTTGAAAAATAGGATATACCAGTAATGCGGTTCAGCTTTAATTTTAATTGAGTTGTTGTTTAATATGCTTTCTTTGAATTTAACGATTTATTAAACGTAGAAATGACTAACATCATAATAATTTAGAGCAATAACTATCCAATCATCTTTATCGGTAGTGCCGGCAAGAGTTTGTAAATAAATTAACCATGTCAATCATAGTTCGAGTCTGAAAGGCAACAGCGGCGCACAACACACAATAAAGCAGACAAATTGACTGCGAAACAACGCTCGGTGGTTCAATTCAATATGCTACCAAGTCGAGTAGGTGCGGCCTTATTGTTTCCAGGCGGATACACTCCCAATCAAATTATCATTTATTTTACCTAAGATTTGTGAGCGATGGGTCAAATGCTGTACAGCTATTACTGTACTGGATTGTTGAAAGTAAGCAGCTCTTGATTTTTAAACGACTGGTCAAAGCTGAAAGTTAGTTATAGTGTTATTGGAATACAAAGGAAACTATACCGAGAAAGCCTGAAGGCAGGTTGAAATTCAGCCGTTGAATATGTGTCTACCGAAGCAAGTGAACATTGAATGTATTTATACACGTGTATATGATATTCTGATGTCTAACGGCCGCAACTTAAAATATCCTATCTTATCTATCCACGATTCGCCGATCGGCCCAATAGAGATAGAAAGACAAGTATTATACACATTATGACAAATTTCTATCTCTATTAGGGCAAATCGTGGAAGATACAATATTAATTTTGGCCGTATACATTTCTGTCATTTTTTCAGTTACAGATACTATCAAGCATCAGTTAAGCAAGATATATTGATTGACAAACAATAATAAAGGTCAATAATGCGATGTAGATGAAGGCCCAAGACTGGTAAAACAACAATCCCACAAAAAATCTAGTTAGAACAAATAAAAGACCTTCGAGCTAAGTAATTAAATAGTTTTTGGTGCACACAAAATTGTGACAAATTAAAGAACGCGAATGATGCTCGTATACCCAATTTGCGTCAAGTTGTAAAATTTTCACTCTCAGTAAACACAACCGTTCACTTTGGTGTTAATATAATATGGTCACAGTAAACGGAGATGGAACATGAGTGAATGGAATGATACAATATAAATACCTAGTTTACTTATCATATTTTAAATTGATGGATTTGAAACCCATTTTTCTGACTGGATTTGTTGGGAATTTGTTTGAACAGCAAGTTAAGTCCTGTTTTGACGTTGTGTAGCAACCCGCAAACACAACCCGACGTACATGATAAATAGGAAATTGTAGACTACGCACGACTAATTGTTGGCATTTAGTTCATCTAATAAGATTTGTTGTATAACGGGCATTACGACTCGAGCGGCCAACAGGGCGAAAACAATTGTGGCCAAGACCGGTTTCCTCACTAATGCTTTATGGTGTTCGTGTTAAATACTCTTGAAATGTCTCAGCAAAGGAGAGTATTAATTTTGTTGAAGTTATTATTATTTAGTTTTAATATTAACAATTGCAAGAAAGTAGACCAAAACTAAATTTTCCTTTGGAACGTCAACATGGCAAGACAATATCTTAATAGGCCTTCCTAGTGCTTAAGCTGGGAAGAAGTAGAAAAGGCTGGTAAATGTAAGCTTAAGTTAACATTTGTCGTAGTGGTAGTGCGCTAGGGAAGGCGTCGTCTGCTGCGAGGAGGAGATCCTCGCGAAAAAGGCGGCGGAGAGGGTTCGAGAGGCGACGACCTCGCTACCCACCCGTAGGAGACGGACCGGGCGCCGTAGGAGTACGCCGACCTCCAGCCTCCCTAGGAATGGGTCTGCGGGACTGGTAGGGCAGAAAACTATCCCGCCGCCCGACCAGTCCCGTGACGGTGGCGCGTTGTGTTTGTTCCATGCGCACCATTCAGGAGGGAACGGCCGGCGTTGAGGCCGCCCGGGGAGAAGGTGCTCGTCTACTAGTGGCGATAAGAGATGAAAATGATGAAGAATTATCTATTAATCAGCATACAATATAATTATTTATAATTAACATAATTATAATTCAAAATACAACAATATTATTTGGCTCTTAACAATGAGTACACTGTACATGAAAAATAACAATTAAAACATTAAGAAATACCATGTAGTTTAAAGATCATAATTATTATGTATTATTATTTACTAGACTAACTCATCCTCTTGTCCATATCCCAATTTATTTTGGGTCGGCACAGCATGTCTTTTTCTTCCATACATGTCTATCAGCCGTCATCTCAGTGTTCACTTTCCTTTATCCATATCATCTTTCACACAATCCATCCGTCTTTTATGAGTTTTATGTGGTCTTCCTATTATCTTATAGCCAAATCATTTACTAGACTAACTATAGATAGAAATTAAATGTTTTCTAATTCTAAACAATTTTGTTCACATTTTTGAAGTAGAATTGTCCCAGCTCGCCTTTTATAAGTTTTATGTGGTCTTCTTATTTTCTTATAGCCAAATCATTTACTAGACTAACTATACATAGAAATTAAATATTTTCTAATGCTAAAAACAATTTTGTACACATTTTTGAAGTAGAATTGTCCCAGCTCGTCATTTATAAGTTTTATGTGGTCTTCCTATTTTCTTATAGCCAAATCATTTACTAGACTAACTATACATATAAATTAAATATTTTGTAATGCTAAAAAAAATTGTACACATTTTTGAAGTAGAATTGTCCCAGCTGTTTGTTCCAATTGTCATGTCATAGCGAATTGTAAATGTGGATATGGGTTCAATACCCCATATTTTACATTCAAATCGATTGTATGAGCAAATGACGATCGAGGCTTGTCCATCCACTTTTAGGTTAACATTTTCTGTGAATTGAAACCGGTATCGTACTGTTTTAACTTTTTGTGTTTTTTGTTTGTAACTTGGAACTTAAATACATTACATACATTTATTAATGTGAATGTATACACAAATGTTAAAGCACAAAGCACAACACCTATGAGTGAATTTCAATAAAATGCATGTACTTACAAGATTTATTAATGCAGATATAGCACGTGTTTTAAATGACAAATGTATTGATTCCGAAAATTGGTGCTATCATTAACGAAGACTTGAGCAACACCGTTTGGTCACATTTGTTACAACGTGTCATACATTCATCAAAATAGGTTTTGAGGTGAAGGCCACGCAGCTCTTGCTAACACTGCGTTTTTGGAACACAAAACATTTGTTACGGGAGACTAATAATTGGTTATTTTATAGTCTGGTTACCTCTATTGCTTAAGAGAAAAATTGATAATAGGGAAATTGTTGTGATCATGATCATGAGACAGGGAATGGGTTAAATTTCTCCTAATAGGACTTAAATAACACTCAGGGTAAAAGCACGCACCGCTTCTGAATTAGGTCTACCTCTACACTGATCGAATTCAAAAATAAAAAAGCTTTATCATTTCGTCTTTTCTCGAAAATTAGCAGTACAACAGTCCAGGACTGTGTCAGATATAAGTACGGCGAAAGCGACTCCATATTGGGGCCTGCTAACGTCACCGACGAAACTGTAGTGTATCATGGTAGCACAAATATATCAGCCTTTTCCTTTGTGGATAATGGGCGTTACGATGACATATAAAAATCAAACTTGTCCAGTGATTGCCACCTACTCAACTGAAGTTCAGAATAGTGCTGTGAACGGTAACTTACGGGAGAGCGGTAACTTTTACCTGGTTACGTAATACTGCCAGGTACAATTTATTATCGGCTCCATTGCGAGCTTTCGTAATATAAGCCAGCACTGCTTATGCACTTTATGTCTACTTGTCCTCTTTTCATAGATACCCGGATGTTTTGTGGCTTGGTTAGACTAGACGGCACGCGCTAAGTATATCCTAGTGAATCATTTTTACTGCTTTTCTATCTATAGTATGGAATATAATTTTACTTTCTGTAAATTAAACTTTGTAGAGTCTGACCACGCTAACTCTGCAGTGGAATTATGGCAACACCATAAACAATAACTATTAAAATCTCTAAAACTATTAAGAGTTAAATTTACTGGTCTGTACTTACTTAGTCTGAAAAACTAACTGCATTGGAATAATAAGATCATTACAGAGATTTTGATAGTTATTGTTTATGGTGTTGCCACAATTCCACTGCAGAGTTAGTGTGGTCAGACTTGTGGTCAGACTCAAGTAGGTGATAATAAAAAGTTCTATAAACTGCTTTCGGACTTGAGCAAGTGAAAGCCGCAGGTAACGAAGTGATCTTGTTTTTTTTTTTTGTATACTATAATAGGTACGTACCCAACCCAAAACACGCGTTTCCGCGTTATTACTACTACTATTACCTAAAACAGATATTTTGAGCGGCAGCTGGCTGTAACATATTTAGTTTTATTTTGCTTTATTAGGACATTGTTTAAGCAAGTTATGTTTGCTTGATAACAAATGATCTTATTTTTTTTTTTTATGCGACTTAATAACACGATAGGCCAAGCCGCTACATATTTCATGAGGAATAGGACAATCAATATAACTCAATAAATGAATGCTAATGTGATAGTAAAGTTAGTAATATGTGACAGCCCGTCAAACCGAATACTTACAAGTAAGCATATGGCTGATCTTTCGACCTTTCAGTTCAACAATTGGAAAGTAAATGTATTATCAACGGTAAATAGGTTCTAGGAACGATTAGGTACTTCACTATCACTACATACTATAAAACAGAGTCGCTTCCCGCTGTCTGTCCCTATGTATGCTTAGATCTTTAAAAGTACGCAACGGATTTTGATGCGGTTTTTTTTAATAGATAGAGTAATTCAAGAGGCAGGTTTATGTGTATAATACATGCATAATATAGCAGCATTACACCCGTGCGAAGCCGGGGCGGGTCGCTAGTACTTAATAAAAATCTTGTACCAACTGATCGTAATGCCAATTATTTCAATGGAGTTCTTGCGAAGACAGAGATCAGACATGAGCGTAAATACGTATTTGTTATTCAACAAATAACACTACAACCATTATCAGTGGGTTATAAGTACAAATGGTCCATGAACTGTTTCGTTGTCGTTGAATCTTACTATGTAGCAATAAAACTGAGAATGGTTAATCACTTCAGACCGAAAGGCAAGTTTGCTGCAATGTCACATTGCACGCATCATTGCATAGTGATCTCATTCGGAGCCAAATTGAGTAAATGCCGTCAACCATTTTTGATAATAGATTGTGTTTTCACAATTTATAAATTTTTACACATAAATTTACACTTTATCTACATTAAAAATATACTAATGAAATTAATGTTAAAGGCGTCGCGCATCGTGCCAAAAGGGCGTGTCCATTAGTTTATCACTTTCTGCCGAGTCTTTCAAAACATAAAGCACTTAATTGTTCTTGATTCCGCTTCAATTAATTTATATGTGATTAATTATTAGTAATATATTTAATCGAAACAACAGTACCTACCTACATTTATTCTATGTAAACCAAAGATAATTTATATCTAAGTATCACTTGTTGAGACTTTAGTTTGAAAGCTCATTGATTTTTCTAGAGTTCTAATTGACTGCCTCGTTGGTCGACTGCCTCGTTGGTCTAGTGGTTGCAAGCGCGACTGCTGAGCGTGGGGTCCTGGGTTCGATTCCCGGGTCGGGCAAAGTGTTATTGGGTTTTTTCATTAGGAAATTCTCAGTAGCAGCCCGGAGTCTGGATTTGTGCCCGGTCAATGGCAATAGGCTCGCCCCCTATTACATGGGACTAAAACATAACTGGCGAAATGTGGGTGTACTATTACACCTCTGCCTACCCCTTCGGGGAAATACAGGCGTGATGTTATGTTATGTTATGTGTCTAATTGTACACATTCATCACTAGCTGTTGACGGAAAACATCTCGAGGAAACCGGCATTTCTGAGGAGAAATTCACAGCGTGTGTTGTAAGTGGTGGCTGTGTGGATGTATAGCTACAGAGGCGCCACCCATCAGTGGTCATAAACACGGCGACATGTGGATGTTCTCAGTGTCAAATGTTTATGACTGCTATATTAGTATCTTTGGTCGCGATATTTAGCACAAAAATGTGTTACTACAAGTTGTTGATCTGTAACCGTGCCATATTTCTAGAGCAAATGATAGATAATGTGCTTAGTCATCTAAAAATACTTGAAAAATTCTACGATTATTTAATACCCAAATTTTCACTTAGAAACATAGCGAGGGTTAGAGAATAAATCCCGAACGACTCTGAAAATAAGTCATCCGTGGCATTGTCAAAGGGTGGAAATACCTGCAAATTGTTTTGGTGGTTTCGCACTCATCGTTTTTCTGTCGCACGCGACACAGGGAGGGTATTTGCTTGTTTACAAATAGCTATTTAAACAAAACAATTTTTTTTGGTACTGATTTTTTTATTGATTCGTGTTCAGTATCAGTGGTATAGTCACTTCCTTAAATATGGCACGAATACAGATGAACACGTTGTGTAACGCCAGGAGTTGTGTAAACTGGAGTGGACGCAATGAGGGAACGATTGGCTTTTAATCGAGGCATACAACTATGGGCCAATTCTCGTAATTAAAAAGTGTCTTAATAGCCAGCGAAATTCAAAATTTTTGGCGTTTTTTGCAAATTGTAGCTTTATCTCGCGTTGTATATCGGTCAAAATATGATTGGCGGAAATAATAACAATACCAGGCCCCTCAGAAAGTATTGCGAAAAAAAGTTTTTATATATGGGAGACTGGCCAGTTATACGTGAGACACTCAGAAAGTTTTGCGAAACTAAAAAAAATTGTTCTATACGTACATATATTTTTATCAAATCTTTTCAAAGTACTTTCCACCAGCCTCTATACAAAGATTCATGCGCCTAAACCAGTTTTCAAAACACTTTTTCCAGTCCGCCGCAGACACCTCGTTTACAGCCTGCTCGAACGCAGCCAGCGCATCTTCCGGCGACGAAAATTGTATCCCTTTGAGCTGATTTTTTATTTTTGGGAATAAAAAGAAGTCACACGGTGCTAGATCAGGGCTGTAAGGAGGGTGACCCAGGAGTTTGACTGGCGTGCTGTCCAGGAAGTCCCTCGTTTTGAGTGCGGTGTGCGCAGGTGCATTGTGGTGGAGCAGTAGCCCGCGGAGCCCTGTGTTTGGTCGCTTGTTGCTTATAACAGAGAAAACTTCTGGCAAACATTTGGTAGTATACCA
The DNA here is from genome assembly GCA_949699075.1 of Asteroscopus sphinx. Taxonomy (NCBI): domain Eukaryota; kingdom Metazoa; phylum Arthropoda; class Insecta; order Lepidoptera; family Noctuidae; genus Asteroscopus; species Asteroscopus sphinx. The sequence goes on from OX453016.1 coordinate 12,419,725, forward strand.
TTCGGCATTAATGCTTCTTTGATCCCGTAAGGGAATTGATACCAAGTGGCCAGTCAAATTAAAAAAGCTAGCGATCAAAATCTTACCCCCGCTTCTAGATCGCTTCACTTTGGTAGGCGTTGGCTCATTTTGAAACACCCAAACAGTCGACTGGCGCTTGGTTTCTGGGTCGTATTGATAAATCCAGGACTCATCACCTGTAACGATGTCGTAAACACGCCGAGACGAGCCTGCTTCAAATTTGTTAAGCATATCACGGCACCATTCCACCCGGGCCTGCTTCTGAGCACCGGTGAGGTTGTGCGGCACCCAGCGTGATACTATCCTCCTCACGCGAAGATGGCTGTGTAGAATCTCGTGAACGCTTCCCGATCCAATCTTCAATATGTGTTGAATCTCCTGATATGTAATTCGCCTATTGTCTTGGATTAAATTTTTCACTGCTAGCACGTTTTCTTCGGTAACAGCCGTCAAAGGGCGACCGCTTCTTTCGTCATCCCCCAAAGTTGGTCGACCGCGCTTGAATTCGTTATACCAACGATACACGGTTGCCTTGGAAGGGCCTTCATCCATGAATGCCATTTGAAGTCTATCGTACGATTCATCCGGTTTCAGGCGACACTTGAAATCGTATAAAATCATAGCTCTAAAATGTTCCCGGCGCAGATCCATATTTCAGTGAGACACAATACTTTGAATTAACTCGCAAAAAATGTGGAGGGAAATTTTGAAATTGGAACTTACTTATTTTTACTTATAAATAATCATATTTTCGAAAAACATTATAACTGGCCAGTCTCCCATATATAAAAACTTTTTTTCGCAATACTTTCTGAGGGGCCTGGTAATGTTCTTCGAAAATATGATTATTTATAAGTAAAAATAAGTAAGTTCCAATTTCAAAATTTCCCTCCACATTTTTTGCGAGTTAATTCAAAGTATTGTGTCTCACTGAAATATGGATCTGCGCCGGGAACATTTTAGAGCTATGATTTTATACGATTTCAAGTGTCGCCTGAAACCGGATGAATCGTACGATAGACTTCAAATGGCATTCATGGATGAAGGCCCTTCCAAGGCAACCGTGTATCGTTGGTATAACGAATTCAAGCGCGGTCGACCAACTTTGGGGGATGACGAAAGAAGCGGTCGCCCTTTGACGGCTGTTACCGAAGAAAACGTGCTAGCAGTGAAAAATTTAATCCAAGACAATAGGCGAATTACATATCAGGAGATTCAACACATATTGAAGATTGGATCGGGAAGCGTTCACGAGATTCTACACAGCCATCTTCGCGTGAGGAGGATAGTATCACGCTGGGTGCCGCACAACCTCACCGATGCTCAGAAGCAGGCCCGGGTGGAATGGTGCCGTGATATGCTTAACAAATTTGAAGCAGGCTCGTCTCGGCGTGTTTACGACATCGTTACAGGTGATGAGTCCTGGATTTATCAATACGACCCAGAAACCAAGCGCCAGTCGACTGTTTGGGTGTTTCAAAATGAGCCAACGCCTACCAAAGTGAAGCGATCTAGAAGCGGGGGTAAGATTTTGATCGCTAGCTTTTTTAATTTGACTGGCCACTTGGTATCAATTCCCTTACGGGATCAAAGAAGCATTAATGCCGAATGGTATACTACCAAATGTTTGCCAGAAGTTTTCTCTGTTATAAGCAACAAGCGACCAAACACAGGGCTCCGCGGGCTACTGCTCCACCACGACAATGCACCTGCGCACACCGCACTCAAAACGAGGGACTTCCTGGACAGCACGCCAGTCAAACTCCTGGGTCACCCTCCTTACAGCCCTGATCTAGCACCGTGTGACTTCTTTTTATTCCCAAAAATAAAAAATCAGCTCAAAGGGATACAATTTTCGTCGCCGGAAGATGCGCTGGCTGCGTTCGAGCAGGCTGTAAACGAGGTGTCTGCGGCGGACTGGAAAAAGTGTTTTGAAAACTGGTTTAGGCGCATGAATCTTTGTATAGAGGCTGGTGGAAAGTACTTTGAAAAGATTTGATAAAAATATATGTACGTATAGAACAATTTTTTTTAGTTTCGCAAAACTTTCTGAGTGTCCCACGTATATCTACTGAATAATACTCATAAAAAATATTAACCTATTAGCTCTATTAGCTGTACTAGCTCGATAATATTAATTTACGATCAAATTATCGATTTTCGAACTTGTAGAGCTTATAGAGCTAGGTTAATATTTTTTATGAGTATTATTATTTAGATATATTGTTACTATTTCCGCCAATCATATTTTTAACGATGTACAACGCGAAATAAAGCTACAATTTGCAAAAAACACCAAAATATTTGAATTTCGCGGGCTACCCTGTAGCATTCACCTTAAATATAATTATTTTTATTTTTTAACGCATTTTACGCATGCGAAGCGAAATCTAAAGATTTAAATTGTGGAAAGAAAAAAATCAAAATCTTTAGATTTAATTTAAATCTTTAGATTTCGCTTCGCATGCGTAAAATGCGTTAAAAAATAAATATAATTAGTAAGGGTAGGCAGGCATATCTATACGACTTTGAATTAACTGCAAAGTTAGTCGATTCGGTTAAGAAACACTGTTTCTTAATAAGATATTGCTGACGTCACCCAAAGACGTTACCATAGTGGAGGATAATTTCGATACCACGAGCAGTGTTCACGGTAGCTTAGTGGCTAAAGCACTGGCGTACTGAGCCAGGAGTCGCAGGTTCGAATCCTGCCCCTGAGCGATTTTTTCTTTCCACAATTTAAATGTCTTAAATATAGTTCCAATCTAATCTCAATGTATTTTCTTTTGATAGTAATGTATAGATTTCAGTAATATAAGACCATAGTATCTCAATGTTGCTAATGTCAATCTCATGAGTATGACAGTAGATGGTCTTGTTTGAAGTGTATTTGTGACATACTCGGACGAATAAAAAATGGCGGACGGAATCTAGCTACGAAAACATTGAAGCACTTAGTTTTTTCCTAAACACACTTTAATCTCGACAGAATTTTAACCCATCAGATAGGTTTACATTGTTATTTTATTTGTGACACTACGACAGTGACTACCGTCACACGAGATTTGATGCGTAATCACGGCTTTTTGTATTATTACGGGTGTGAATGTGTGCGTGCCAGCCCGTATTTTTAAGCGAGCCGTCTTACTATGGGTGCTTCACTTTTTGTTTAGCGAGATTTCGTCTGCCTTTTTTTATTTTGGGTTCGATTCCCACAGGACACAAATATTTGTGTGATGAACATAAGTGTTTGTGTTTGGCTGGGTGTTTCTTATGTATTATAAGTATGTATTTACAAAAAAAAGTATATAAGTATTATATCCATTGTCTAGTACCCATAGTACAAGCTCTGCTTAGTTTGGGACTAGATGGTGCTGTGTAAAAATGTCCGAAAAATACATTGAGGTAATATGTACTACGTACTGGAGCAGACATCAGGAACAAAAAATTTAGCGCAACTTGCTGGCCGCGGAGCACGCGCGGCGCGAGCGTGGCTAAGCGAGTGAGAGTGCAGGAGCTCTAAAACGTGCTACAAACATTTTGTTCGAGGTGTCTTCTCTAGTACGTAGTACATATTACCTCAGTGGAAAAATATTAATTCATTTATTTATATTCGTCTAAGGTGACAGAGATTAGATTGGAACCATATTTTGAAAATTTTAAATTACTAGAATTGGCCCTCTGAAATAAAATGCGTTTTTTTTTTCAATTAGTTCGCACCATGCACCATTGACAGCCTTAGCATTGATAACCTAGCGGTTGAACGTTTGCCTTCCATGCAGAGGGGTCTGAGTTCAAACCCGGCTTAAACCCTATAGAGACGTTATCACATCTGATTTGCATGCAATAAATTCCACCAATTATCAACTAGACATATCGCGCTCCTATTGGCTCCGGCTATGCAATACGCGGGTCACTGCGGGTGTGACATTACGTGAGCCTACAGGAGCGCGCAAACCACGTTCCTATTAGTCCATCTCCTATTTATCTATGCAAATCACTATAACAGTTTCGTAACTGGACTGACAGCCCGGGATTCATCTCTATATGGTTTAATATTCCATGGTAGGTTAGGTAGGTACACATAAGCAAATAATTTTCACCATTCAAGTCTAAACAGAATGCAACAAATAAAATGGTGTGCGGTTTTACGCATTTATTGACTTTTAGCATACAAGACACACAAGCCAGTACATTTTGTGTCCACTTCCTCGTTGGGCATCGAAAGCGGTATTAGCTATGTATGATGGACACGCGGCGTCGGCGCACACGACAACTTTCCCTTCTTTAATGGAAAAACGACATTAAAACGAGAGCCTTACGGATAAAACTCTAAAGGCACGCGCGTTACGCGTGGGATACCGGCTTGACCACAAGCTCTACTTAGTCAAGGTGTTCACAATGTTTAATAAAATTCTATTCTACGGCGCCTCTGTTCAGACTGTTCTGTTTTCTGAGAAACCTTTAGAAAGAAACGATAGGTACATAATTTATTTATTTATCCAATTTGTTCTTTGTTTTCATCTATCGGTGGTATATTTATTCATTGTAAAGTTTATACATACACAGGTATCATTGAAGTCGGACGATCCAACACGAGTTTTCGTATTTATTTACATAATTGCAGTGGCGCGGATCACGCTATAACCTACCTGACAATCATTTCTACGAATCGAATGCTTGAATACGAGACGCAGCGCTTTAGATAACGAAACAGCGCGCCGGACATCAATGTTCGAAAAAAAGATCGACAGCGAATTAAGCACATTGCTGTTTTTACATAAAGACCGCTACGCCAGTGTCCTTAATGCTCTAGTGGCGTTTGCGTAAAGGTTGTTAATCAAAATTCAAAAATTGCCTCAATTAATTTTATTTGGGTCTGACAAAATAGGCCAAGTAGGTAGTAATGACAGTCGTTAACAACTATGAAGACGATTGAACACCATTAAAGCCAAAAAGTGAAAGCTTGAGAATGAAACTCGGTAATTATTTATCGATGGTATTTTTTTTTATCAATGGTCGTGGCGTTGTATAGTTGAGACCACCTTGCAAATTACGTTATAACTGCCAGAACATCTTTTACACAGACTTCTAATTCATACATTTTGATGACACAGCCCAGCAAATCGAATATTAAAACCACAAAGAAAAAAAAAGAATAAACTCGACTTCGTGTAAAAAGAACTGAAAAGATGAAAACACGACTTATTTTTCAAAATCACGCTATCAAACCATAACACGCAGTCGAAAGCAATATCAATAAGTATAGGTGATGTTTCAAGATTTACGTATCGGAAAATTATTCTATAGAAGGTAGTGTCTTTTGAAAACTCGCTGTGATCTTACGACAGCGGTACATTTGGGTAGATGACACCCATAGAAATTTAAATAATAATTCAATTCAATCGTTTATTGCGAATATAGGTAAGGTAGGTGTTACATGAACATTGTCATAAAAATAATAAGATAGTATTATTTAGATTTCTAAAAAGACACCTCTAAAAATCCAAGTCATTGTGGAAGCCAAGCTCTAGGCCGAAACTATGTCGAGGAGGGGATCTGTTCCCAGATTTGCGTATTGACCTTATGGTTTTTGTATTTCTGTTTTCTGTTAATACATTGTTTCTTGCAAGGACTGTATTGGTAATATTATCAGAAAAGCCACTCCGAATATGAAGACATCGAATGACTTCCAATCCGTTTATGCTAAGGCTTTATTCTTCACTATCGGCCAAACCTAATATCCAATCTATCCACGATTTGCCCTACTAGAGATAGGAATTTGACATAAGCTCCATACAAAATAAGTCAAATTTCTATCTCCAGTAGGGTAAATCGTGGATAGATTGGATATTAATTTTGGCCGTATATCTATTTCTTGTTCATGTATATCCTTTCTTTTGTATGTGTCTCAGTTGTGTCAAATAAATATTTTTCTTTCTTTCTTTCTTTTAAGGGAGGTCACAAAAAAAACAGACAAACATACGTACATACATACAGCTGAAAAATATTACCATCCTCCTGAGGCAGTCGGGTAAAAAGAAGCGGAATTGCAAGAAAATGACTTGCATTTATTTATGCCTCTTCCTGGCCTTCGAGTTTATCTAACTAAAATACTAATTCATTTTAGGCTTAAGCCCCAATTTGCTTCAAGGAAACAGATAATGTTTCAGATAAAACTGTAAAGCAACTGACTGTACCTGTAACCGTTATACTATTCCCGTAATCGTTGCGTGATTCTATGACATATTATAATGACGTTACGGTATGTTTCATTGTTAGTAATTTACGTAAAGGATTTTCCTGAGGAAGGAAAATGTGCGAGTGTAATTTTTTCCAATTTGCGTGTTGGTGAAGTGATTTTTATGGATCCTAGTCGTGGCGGCCCCAATTACAATCCAAGATACGCCCAAATCCACAAGGCGTACGCTCGTCGCTCAGGTCCAATAGCAAAAGCACGCGCTGCGAAGTGAAAGTGAATAGCGCGCACGTACGGTCGGCCCGCAGCCCCAATAAGACGACACTGCCGTCCGCATACTTCAGCAATTACCACAAGGAAATCAGCACCGTTCCGCCAAGTCGCTCCCAGAACCCAAGCTAAAGAAGCCGCCGCATAGGCCAACCAATGCTTTTGCGCATCTTAACATTGAATTGAATTGCTTTTCTTGCTATGATTACAACAATTAACTGAATTGTACATACGTAACTTATATCTCTGTTATATTTCTAACTCTGTGATCAACCATTTTCCCACAATAGTGAAATTCATTGTCAGGAGTTTTTGTTCCATACACGACACACCTACTACGCCCAGACGAGTTGACCTAGACAATATTCCATATTATCTTCACGGGATATCAAATGAATGTACTTCCAACCCTGACCCCAAGGTTGAATCGAGCACATGCAACCAACCGGCCTCAGCAGCTATTGGTTCTAAGGCTCTTCTACATTTATTTGGTTCCGGTTCGCAAAAGATCGTAGATTTGAGCGTTACGTAACGATTAGTAACGTTGTTTAAAACATTGACCACTGTCTGGTCGATTTGATGCTAGCTTTTTATTTGTATTTAACAGTGTTGCGTGTGAATGTCTCGATGAAAATGGAAAGTAACACAAGATTAAATTTATACGCGTAATTTCCAATAGTTTAATAATTTCAAGCAAAAAACAATAAGGCGACGAGTGATGATTAGTGAACAGTCAAATGACGTCAATGGCAACATGAAAATTTATGTAAACACGAAAAACAGTGCGTTAAATGTAAACTAAAACAAGTGTAGGTCTCAATGAAAAAGCGTTGCTTAACTACACAAACAATTGAAAGAATACTGATGGTGGTTGCGAATTTGATAGAAAAGTCGTATCAATGTCACAGAATCTTGCCAGACCTACTTCATTGTAAATCATTGAAGTATTATGGGTATCTCAATAGTGTCAATTGCTTTTTAGAAGCAAAGTTTTCTAGAACACGAAATTTTACTCATAGAAAGGTGTTTGAAGAAGATTTTGATTTTTTTTACACAATAGAGTGAATATCAATGTATCTAATGAGTTTGCACAGATGATTGTTACATAGACAAATGAAAACTAATAATTATTATTGCATGTTTTGTAAGTATAATTATTTTAACATTGCAATTTAACACTTTATTTTCAGACAAGGCCTCTATAGAGTCGGCCAAGTTTATCGCAAGATTCGCAAGACATAAGACGTTAAAAACAATAGGCCCCTATTCGAGATCTTATGAACTGGACGTAGGTACAACAGGTCGTCCTTGTGGAGAGTGTAAACACTATTGTTTGATCACGTGGCTGCACCCATTATGATCTGATAAAGGGGTTCACGCCAACACACCTTTGTTCTATAGCTACTTTGGCAACAATGTCTGTCATAGAAACGCCTGTTTGCCTAAATTTGCATTATTCTCAAAGAGGCCAATTATAAATTATATTGACGAATACAGTTATTTAATTTTTTTGAAAGATATTCAAAAAAGGTTTTATTATTGAAAATATGTAAATAAATCAAGCCAGTGTCACGTTTCAAGTCAAACAAGGTTCTAGGGAAGGTTACATGAACAAAATCTATAATGAATGAGTAATACGGAGAAATCGCCAATCGGTTGCTAACCTTCAGTAATCAGTCAGGCATTACCAGATGAGTAAAATGTGGCCGGAAAGCAGGGCTGAGATGAAGGTTCATGAATCATGAGTTACTTAAGTGGAGCCGCTATGTTGCTATGTCGCTAGTCAACCATAAATTGGCCGAACTATAGGTATCTGAATACCATACATACACTACATTGAGGTAAGTGGCCTGAGTCTGGTCTGATACTACACACGACTGTTAAACAACGGTATATTTTTTCGATCAAGTACAATTTAAAGATTATTGTGTACATATTGAAAGGAATTTATATTCGACACGTGAGATTTATATTTATATCAAAACATATTTTTTCGTTAAATACAAAATCGAATCCTGTTTTCAAGGACTGCGATAATGTTCCGTAAACCGTTGGTGAAGGTAGTAAAGTGTTGAGAGGACAACGACCTGACCGAGTCAAGACGTATTCTAACATTGTAAGGAACATTCAATTTTACAATGCAGAACATTGAGTTCAATGTACATAGGAGGATGATTCACTAGATGCCGAGATAACATCGATAGTGGAAATAGCTATATGTGGTATTAGTTTGATTCAGAAAATTCATGCACATAGTATTGATTCCAGCAGAAGATTACAACTTGTATTCGTATTATTCAAAAACTTCTGAACAATTTCGTTAATTTGCAACTGAAATGCATTAAAAATCACAAGTCCTGAGTCTCGATCCGTGTTGAAACATTATCGCAAAAGGGGACAACGGCCGTCGCACCTGTGAGGTGCAATCCACATGTGCCCACTAGCGACTGGAACTGTTGCTATTTTTACACACTCCACTCTATCTTATTTACTATTCTGGTCTGCGACTCATTGAATTGTGGTTATTATGTGCAAGTTGGATATGTGCCAGCGAGTCTCAGACCTAACACACCGATACAGAGATATTCGAGGAATGATGGCGAAGCGTTTTCAGAGAACAACGCTTATCCCGGACATGTTCTTAGGAACACAAAAAGAAAACAGGGAGCCAAGGTTGATCTGCTATTAAAGTAACCAACCACTAACCAATGAAACATTATAAATAATTTTAAATCTTATTTTGCAATTAATAATGGCTATGATAAATTTTGCAATGTAGAATATAACAAATTGTTGATTTAGCATTAGTGAGTTTAGTTATACAAGAAAACAATATTAATGCGTGACATTTTAGATTTCGAATAAGGTTGTCGGGGTCGTTTACATACGGTACTGACTCGACGAGCAACAAGAGAAGAGATCACGTCAAACCGGCAGGCGAGGCGAGCGGTGGCAACAAGCAAACCGGTCGAAGGCGCCGCCGGGCGCCGCGCATCGGGTGCGAGGTTCGACCGGGGATTAACACCTTGTAAACAAAATTGCAATAGCCACGTTTTTTTCAATGCGCAAACGTGTAAGACCGTAAGTTGGTTGTTAGGTTAAATACTAGTTGCATCTAACCGTACCAAACATATTTACTAACGCTCAATACTTCAATTATTTCACAGAGCTTTGCACACAGCCATCCTGTCTTCACGGTTATAGGTACGTGACGTTATTTATCAACGAGCCCGGAAAGTTTACAAGTAAACAAAAAGCTACCGTGGATTTGAGGAAAAGGCTTGAAAACATATTACTAGTGCCACCCATAGAGTACTAATCTAATGACACTGACTGTCAGTTTATTCAAAGTAGGAGTGTTCGTGCTCAACAATTTTAATTGAGGAGGCCCTTTTGAGTGTGCTGGCGGTGATCCGTGTACAATTTGTTTTTCGTAACAATTTAGGGTAAAAAGTTTAATAGACCACCGACCGCAGCGTCAAGCAGCAAATCGAAATCGGCTAAGTGGGTCATCATATAATTTCGCAAGCGTATCGAGTGCCGCAAGCGTTAACTGGTACGCGGTACGCCTGAGGCGAGTCAAGGCCCATGCTACGTACGATGAGGCCCAGATCCTGACGATGCTGTACTCCTTCATTATACGTATTTATGCATCTTCAATATCCTTATTCGACTTCGACAAGTGATCAAATTACAAATATAGCTCCATGTTTAAACTAGAGCAACACGTTTGCTTTTCTAGTTTGCACTAAATTTGCATAATAAGTTTAAATGTAACTTACAAATAATAAATGTTTGGTGTTGCACGTTGTTTTTATTAAAATCTAAGCTGTTTTCGAATCACGTCAATTGTATGTTTACTCGTGACAATCATAGCAAGATACGCATTGTTATTCGTTGTTATTAATATTTCTTAACGTTCATTTGAAACGTCATTAGTCATTTCACTAGTGATAAGGTCATTGAATTATGTAAAATATACAGAGAAGTACGTGCAAAGCAGACAATTGTTATATCACTTATGTTAAGAAATCTCAAGATGATAAAAATAATCAGATTTATGATATTATACTAGTAAGGTTAGGTATACATATTGCAAAATGTTTATAAATATTACATTATCTCGATAACGTCAGGTACACCGTTTATTGTGAATAGGATAATTTGAAACAATACACTGAACTTGACTTTTTATAAAGAGCTTGTATAATAATATAAAGGAGGAAAAAATATTCAGCGAACAAAGAGACATAATTTTAAATCCTAATTGAATCTCTCTGAGAATATGTTTCGAGAGTTAGCAAATTATTTAAAAAAATGCCAATACGTTGTTTAGCTTTTAATCGTCACTCACATACGATATCTTCATTTCAACTGTTCAAATCTAATACCGATACTAGGGTATGCTAATTAATGGTATAAGTAGGTACAGTTGTTTTTATGATTTCTAAATTACCGTTAAATACATTTGCTGATAAACTCGAATGAATGAATGAGAAAGATGGAATGAGAAATGGATACATCCAAGGATATACCGGTTACTGAACGGCGCCCATTGCTTTGAGACAAAATGTTTTAATTAAATATTTATATTATTTCAATTTAGTATCAAGATATTAAGACAAGGGTTGAACAATTCCGCACAAGGGAACTAATATTTAAAATATTGTAGGCAGGTGACTTTCCTCTTAGTAACATGTTTCCGAAAGACGTTTGACCGAACTGGGGCATCACCTTCAAGGTATGGAAATGCACCGAATGCATTTTATTCTAGGTCCGTAGATCGTAAGGCGTTCTTTGACGTAAAAAACATAAACGTATACCAAAAAAATATTAACTTCATTCCTTTTGCAAAAGCAGCATAGGGGGCATATTAGTATCGTCGGTAACCCAAAACACTTTATTATGGTCAGCTAAAGCTTCTCTGTGTATACTGTGTGGTTACAACAAAGCTGTACCGTCCACAAATGTTTGGGATCTATTTAGTTAAATCGGTCCAAGCAGCCTGCCCTGTGGGACCCCAGCAGTAAGACAAGTCATCATCACCCTCCTCGCCTTTTCCCAATTATATTGGGGTCGGCTACAGTAAGACCAGTAGTTAGTAGTTTTAGAGCTTTGTCACATTTTGTAAGGAAGAAGTTCATTCATATTATTAGACAACTTCAAGAACAAATTCATGCCACTTTGAAGGCACATTTTTATTATTTAATTAGCAGTCCTTCAGTTTGAGAAGTCTTGTCAAAGGCCTTTGAAAATGTTATTAAATGGTTTAGGCTATAAAGATATATATTTTTGTTTATCACTTTTATTTTGATGATTATTACACTTGATAATAATGTAATTTTTAAACTCACCCCTTCATTTCCGGGTAGGAACTGTATTTTAGGTTTTGCCAATCTGTCCTGAAAAAGATAAAAAATGCAGTGGTTAGTATTATGACGTTAATAAAAAAAAACTATCTGTGTAAGGGCACTGAGTTTAACCAACCTGATTGTTATTACAGAATGTCAGGTCACCTACAAAGATTTTGAACGAAAGAAGTCAGCCTACGTCTCATTTAGATATAAACTCTATTTTATTTATGGAGTTCAGTTAATCTAAGACAATGCTTAAATGCCATATTAGGTGTGTGAGTTCCAACATTAAATACTTGACATTACATATCATGTTACCTATTTCCAGTATAAGCCGACCTTGCTTTATTCAGGCTTTTCGTACAATGAGAGGCCAGCTTATACTGGGAATGTATAGCTTGATGTGTAGCCGTGCGTACATACTGTAAATAGTAGTTATTTAAATATTTTGTTTTCTGTAAAATATTAGACAGATGTTCCAAATGCACCGCCGTGTGGAAACTAATTTACGAAGACAGGAAAATACAACATGCGTCAGCATCATCGTTGGGGTTTACAAGGTAAAATTAGAGTGATGCAATTTTTTTTAAATCAAAGCGGGTAATGTCAATTCATCGTGCATTAGAGTACGAGAACCATGAATCACAATAGCTTTGTGGTGGTGTACGTTGGGTTCTACGAAGGTATTGTAGAAAAAACGTACACAGTTCTGAACAGGTTATTCTAGAGTTTTTATAACAAAACAATACTAATGATAACTGTTATCTCACATAGTTTATCTAAGTTTGCATGTCTGCGTAGTTGATTTTTACGTGTTCCAGTGCCAGCTTATTGACTGACAAATTAACAAAATATTAAGATGGAGATTAGAACCGAGCGTTTTAAAACCTTTGGTACTGTGAATAGGAGATGAGCTGAAGTTTTTTCGATTCTAGTAGTTCCAGTGGAAGATTTGTTTATTGTAAGCTTAGATTCATCACCTAATCAATTATACCGAAAAACACTTATTTACTGTAGATAAATACCTTAGGAGAGTCAAATATTTCTACATATTACACGGCATAACCTAATGAAACGGCGTAATTAGACGACAAGAAGCCAAACTAGTTGGGCAACAAGTCGGGTTGGCCACAATAAGCAAGTGTCGGCAAGTCGTGTCGTTGCACAACCGGCGATGGTCGAACGCGAGAAACATAACTAGGCTGGGCGGCAGTGGTGATGATGTAAACTTAAAAATTGCTATACATACTTACTTAACCACAAAACAATGTGAAATTCAACTAGTTGCATAGCCGTCTAGACTCTGAACGGGAAGGGATGACCCGGAACTAGCAGCAGTTAGCATGGCCGTGACTCTCGACCTCTCAAGGGTCAACCAATTACTATGCCAATTTTTGCTCTTAAACCTGCATTTTATAAGGCCATAAAATTGTTTTTTAACAGTTTACACATGTGATTGCTAAAAATGTGCGATAAGAGTATCGTCTACTTTGATTAAGATTGAAATCAGTCGCGAATGTCAAACCAGTTTTAACTGGCAAGGTCATACGTTGTATTAATTTTCCTATTCAAACTTAAAACACAGCAATACAACTAAATCGGGGCTATTGATCGGGGTTAAATGTTGCATTAGTCTTTGGTCTTACAGTACGTCATTAATTTATTTATTGTATTAAATGTGTACCTGGGTAGTCATTTAAAGATAATGACTATCATAAACAGTACAATCTGAGCGATGATTAGAGTTGGGAAATAACTAGTAGTGATAAGTAAATAATAATATTTATCGACAGCAGGACTGAGCAGAATATAAACAGTTACTTCCAGCATAGCGTTACGTTCAATAAATTCGACTGAATAGACAATTTGTAGTAGATAAAGAGATAAGTATACCTAAACTACATGTAGTAAATAAGTATAATTTTGTCGAGTAAAATATACAAAAGCAATTTTGGCCTTGCGTTGAATTGCTGCGTTGTACGGAGTGAGGCAATAAAATACCTGCACAAAGTGACCTTAGCGGAATACGCCGGTGACCTTTAGTTAAGTAAAAAACTTTTACAAGCTTATTTTTTGAGATTGGTGAAAATCTAAAATAACCAATAAAAATTGTATAGATATTTATCATCTATCTACACATCTTCTATTACATATAAGGTAGTAATGTGAACTCTTAAAGTTGTTATCATATTTTTTTATTTGGAATTCGCAGTTTTGTTTAAACTTGGGTATTTAACTTACGCCTAAAATTAATATCCAATCTATCCATGATTTACTTTCATCAACCATCAACTCAGCCTATCGCAGTCCACTGCTGGACATAGGCCTCTCCCAAGTTGCGCCACAACACTCGGCCCTCTGCCTTCCGCATCCAGTCCCCCCCAGGCACGTTCTTTAGGCCGTCGGTCCACCTGGCAGGAGGGCGCCCTACGCTGCGTTTGCCGATTTACCGTACTAGAGATAAAAATTTGACATATTTTGTAGTTCATAGTTCATGTATGGAACTTATGTCAAATTTCTATCTCTAGTAAGGCGAATCGTAGATAGATTGGATATTAACTTTGGCCGTTAGAGAGCCTCTACAACTTACAAGGGTACAAAAAAACAAATTAGTTTAGGACAGTAGGTAAAGTGATAATAGTTTATTACATTATTTATCTTTCTATGGAGGGGTCAATCCATGATACTTGTTTATTTGTACTAGATAAGAATGCGTCAAATCGCGATGCGGGGCGTTCGGAACAGTTTACAAAATATTTTGAGCCCCTAGCATGAATTTTTGCGATATCGTGTAGTTATCGACACATTTTATATGAGACTTGTTTAGTTCCAAATACGCACACGTGGCGCTGGTAAAATTCCCATATAAAATTTAAACAATTTATTTTAATTTGTCGATTACTACACGATATCGCAAAAACTCATGGCTAGGGCCTCTGTATTCTGTATTGTATGTACGCTATTATATGGGCAGTAATTGTTTTTAGATAATTTATAGCTACTATACTACTATGAATATGTATAAAACATTACCCTCCTTCTGGGGCAGACGGGTAAATATTACCTTTTTCTCATGTTCTAATTTCGTCTCCATAAAAGTCTGAAACTTTGACCTTACGTGGTGTTAAAAAAATGTACAACACCAGGATGCCCATTATTTCAATAACTCGTCAACTAATTGAAGTTTCTAAAATGGTATCAAAATACCTAGCACCTTTAATTTTTTTTTATGTGGATACAAAAGGTGCTAACATAATTATGTCGTCGATGAAGATAAATATTGCTAAAATTAATCTTTAACTCATAATTGGCCGATAAAACTAGTAAAATACATTGAATTTAATAACATTTTAACGAATAGCAATTCAAAACCAATGTTATAAAAAAAGGATTACAGCAAGAATCACCGCGCCATCCTAAAAACGCCCTTTTCAAAGCCTGATGTTGAGACCACTCTCATTCAGGAGGCGATTATGAAAACTTTTATTATTATAAAGGGTACAAGGTATTATGACACCATTTTAGAAACATCAATAAATTGACAACTTATTGAAATGATGGGCCATCGCGTTAAGCGTAATACATTTTTTTAACACCACGCTAGTTGGACGATTTAATGGAGAGGAAATTAGAACATGGGGAAAAGGTAATATTTTGGATGGTAGCTGGTATTCTTAAATCAGTTACTACATATTCAATAGCGTATTTATTTAGGAATAAAATCCTAAGAATAAAACGTGACAGCTCTTTTATTTGTATCTAGTTCAATTACTAGGTGATGGTTATTTTTTTAATAAACAGTGACAATTCTGTAACCCGTGGTCCTTCGATGTTTTCATTATGGTTTTTGATAGATCTTTACCAAACCTATCAGCGCCTTCAGGATTATCCACTATTTATGCCACCCTGTATATTAGAAGTATTGCAGACTGCAGGGTAAACAATACAGAACTCGAAGAGTAAACGAATTGCAAAAAAACATCTTCAAATACACCCTGAAAGAATTTATAATAGGTAATATCAGTGTCTGGGCACCTAGCACCTACTTGAGCTATGGAATCCGAGAAAATTATGAAATGAAAGTTGCTCTTGCCTGGTTTTGTATTACTACGTTATCTAAAACTACTAGGCAAGCTTTTTTTCCTGAAACTTGTAATATTAACACTGTACTCAGTCTTCAATAACAAACAACACATTTAGTAAGTCCTTGACTTGACTGTCTTGGTGGTATAGCGGTTGTGTTCAACCGCAGATCGTGAGTTCGATTCCCGGGTCGGTCAAAGTGTTATTGGTATTATTCCGTCAAGAAAATTTTTCAGTCGCAGGCCGGAGTCAGGAAGTTGGCGGTGCATCCCCCCGTGCCTCGGCGAGCACGTAAAGCCGTCGGCCCTGCGGCTGATCTCTCTCCGGTCGTGTCGGATTGCCGTCCCATCGGATTATGAGAGTCAGGGAATACAGCGTACACCTGTGTTTGCGTAACCACTTGTGCACTTTAATATGTTCCGCGAATATGGCAAAAATCCGTTGAGATTGGCCGCTGTGACCGAAATTCGGGGTTGCTAGATAGAGTTTCTGAATTTTCTCCATATTTTTTTTTTTCCCCAAACTGATATGTTTTGCAACTTTTTTCCCCACTTATTTAACAAACAGGAAATATTACAAATTGAAAAATATAAGACTATGTTTATTCAAAAAATTGCTATAAGAATATTTTATAGTGTATCGTGGATGATATTCAAAACATTCGATACTTCGTCTTCATTCAAACCCTCAATAATTTTCTCACAGACACTATAAAACTACTACAATATCTGTATTTTCCTTTCCCCAAATATTTCCCCAAAATTTACTCAAGAATTCTATTCCCCAAAATTTCCCCAAGAACTATTTTTTTCCCCAAAATTGCGAAAAAAACTCCCAATCTACCAACCGTGCCGCAATTCGGCCCGGAGGACATCAGTTGGTAATTCTGAAATCTGCGATAAGAATATGCTAACGTACTCGAATTAAAGTTTATTTATTAACATTTATATTATGTAAAAATAAATACGTGCTTCAAGGGTATAGAGCAATTTGAAACTTTTACCCTTTAGTTACATTCAATATATTATATTATTCCTATAACAAGACGTACAGAAGAACAAAAGTAGATATTTCGTTTTAACATTGCCTTATTGAAACTTATCCGGCTCCTTTGTAAGATACCAAGGCTTTCTTTTATAAGTTTTGATTACCAGACCTTGTAATTACTATTTTACTTTTTTATTATTCTTTGAATCAATTAATTAAATTGCTTCACACGACATCAAAGCCTTATTAAAACGCAAATATTTTATAATGTTACATCCCTGGAAAAATTTCAGCCACTACAAGTTAGCCAGACATGTTTTTCATCATCATCATTTCAGCCGAAAGACGTCCACTGCTGGACATAGGCCACATTTAGGACATGTTTTTAGTAATTGTTAACTTTTCATGATGCTTCTGCTCTTATTCCAGTTTATTTGGGGTCGGTGAACGCGCATGATGTATTTTTCTTCCACACATCTCTAATTATTAACTTCTTATACATATATATTATATTTCAAGATGGACCGTCGACCTGGTGAAGGGAATCCGCTGGATGCAGAAAGCGCAGGACCGGTAGTTGTGGCGATTCTTGGGGGCGACCTATGCCCAGCAGTGGAAGATGATATAGGTTAACGGCCAAAATTAATATCCAATATATCCACGATTTGCCCTACTAGAGATAGGAATTTAGCTCCATACAAAATGTGTCAAATTGCCATCTCCAGTATGGTAAATCTTGGATAGATTGGATATTAATTTTGGCCGTTAAAGAAATTTATTCTCAATAAAAACACAAAGTCACTTATTATTTTATTATTTTTAACGCATTTACGCATGCGAAGCGAAATCTAAAGATTTAAATTGTGGAAAGAAAAAATCGCTCACGAGCAGGACAAACAACAAAGTCACTTACTTGAGAACAATATTAACTTAAGCTATGATGGTTTAGTTCGTCGAATTAAATTTTTTTTTTTTCTAAAAATTGTGGTGTATCCTTTCAGTGCATTCATTATTTTACAAAAGAGTTGTCTGAAAAAGTGCTAGCTCAGTTTTGAATGCATTCAATGAGCTTAGATTTTTAATACGTGAGGGTATTTTATTATAGAGTTGTGCTCATTCATAAGTGTTTTTTTGCCATAGTTAGTTCAAATTTTTGGTAAAACTAAGAAACTAGCTCGGCGAGTGCTACGTTGGGAAATCTGTTTTAGTTTGGTGAAAGATATGTTAGTACGGATACTTAATATATTTAAATAAACATGCATATTTCATCGAAAGGTTATGTAATTTCAAAGTTCCACAGATGGTCTAACACAGTGTACATGTACAGTGTTTGCACTTACGGGGTCCCTACGGAAATAAACTTCACCGAAGCCTTGTTAACATTTTGATTAGTGCAAGTTAATTGATGTTAAATATAGTAGCAAACTAAGTCACATGTGCTTAGAATGCACTTGCTCTTGTATTTTATGACGTAACGTACTTTTAACATACACTTGCGAGGAGATCGGTTGTTGAATAATTTTTTCAACAATCTTATTATGAAACAATTTTGTTTTCTTGATTACTAAATGAGATAGTATTGTATAAGATATGCAGTTCAAATGAATGCCTCGTTCAATGTCATATATTAATGTTAATAGGTCAATCTTAATTAAGGTACCTAGCTATTTTTGCGTGAAAAGTCTTGATATATTGTAGCCTCGAAATTGCATTTATTATGTGTAGTCTTATTTATTTATTTCATTCTTTATGCACAACAGGGTACAAAGGCGGTCTTAACGCCATAGGCGTTCTCTACCAGACAACCTTAGGGTAATGCAGAGACAAAGAATAAGGTAGATGCACAAGTAAAGTAGTAAAATATGTTTTGTACTACGGACTTATAATTACATATAATAAAAATAGATAAATACCTATGTACATTATACATATAATAAAATATACATATTATACATACCTACACATATAACTATAAATATATAACATCAAGATAAATCAAAGTCGAGCTGAATCTGCTAAATTTTTTCACGGAAATATTTCCTTAACTTGATTTTAAAGGCGAGCCGACTGTTTGCCATCCTGATTTCATGAGGAAGCGCATTCCATAATAGGATAGATTGCACGAAGAATGTAGAGTGAACGAAGTCAGAGCGGTGAGAAGGACATTGGAGAAGACGATTATTAGTGGAGCGGAGATATTTAGTATGACTAGTATATAGATACTGAAAATGAGAAGTTAAGTAAGAAGGAGAATTGGGAGAGAAAAGTAAAGAGAATAGAGTAGTTAATGTTAGTCTTTCTTTAATCACTAAGGCTGAACCTTTGAAAGACTTTCCAGAGGACACAGGTCCGGCTAGCAGTCGCCCTTTTGACAATTTTAATCTAATGGGATGGGGCACGAACCGTAGGCAGTCCACAGCTGCACTATAATAGTACAGTCATATTCTGTTTCCAGAGGGTGCGGGACTATGCGAAATAACATTATTTTGGCTATGAATATGGGTGTTAGATGGACTGATTTTAGCTTCTTTAGCCGGAAACGGCGTCTGCCTCACAACTTAAAACATTGTTCTGAAATATATTATTTTATTATTATGTAGTTTTTGTTTTTCGTGTGCCTATAAATAAACATCCTGCACACAAAACAATGTTGCATCGATTATCTTATTGAGTGGATAAAGACTCCATTTACCTGTATCTAATGTCTTACTACAATACAATAACTAATGATCCTGCTAATTGATTACGGAATTACCTAATTATCTTCTTTTTTCCGTGTTCCTTGTCCATCCAAAGGTTGTCTGGAAGATATCGCTATTAGCGATAAGACCACCAATGTACCCTTAATTTACATGTTAGTCCTATGTTTTAGTAATGTTAATGGTGTACAATAAATAATATTCTATCTATCTTCCTAATATCATTGATGCCATCAATCATTAGCGGGAATCCGCTGGATGCGG
Organism: Asteroscopus sphinx; assembly: GCA_949699075.1. Lineage (NCBI taxonomy): Eukaryota > Metazoa > Arthropoda > Insecta > Lepidoptera > Noctuidae > Asteroscopus > Asteroscopus sphinx. The sequence goes on from OX453016.1 coordinate 12,439,602, forward strand.
AAAGCGCAGGACCGGTCGTTGTGGCGATGCTTGGGGGAGGCCACGTCCAGCAGTGGACGTGTTTCGGCTGAAATGATGATGATTATGATGAAGATTTAAGGGAGATGCTAGCTAGTACATTAACAAAAGATGTTTCTAGTTTCTAAGATCTGTTAATTTTGTTGCTTGTAACTGGTTATAGGATGGAATATCGGTGTCACCGAACTGTGAGTGTGCAAAACTGCTGTCTGAATCTTATGGGGATTAAATACCTGACGGTTAAATTACATTTAAATCAAAATAAAAATAACAACAAAGCTACACGACCCCAATAATAAATTTTTATTTATTTGCATTTGACCGCCAACTGCCTCGTTGGTCTAGTGGTTGCAAGCGCGACTGCTGAGCGTGGGGTCCTGGGTTCGATTCCCGGGTCGGGCAGTGTTATTGGGTTTTTTCATTTGGAAATTCTCAGTAGCAGCCTGGAGTCTGGATTTGTGCCCTATTACATGGGACTATAACAGCCATTCCCAAAGTGGGCGATAACGCCTCCCTGTGGCCGCTGCAGGCCTGAAGGGTAAGAGACCCAGAAAAAAAATGGGGGCGTTGTGTAAAGGCTTGGGGGGCGATTTGTAATTTCATCTAGCTAGGAGGACTCTTCGACACCGACTGAACGCTCGACTTTCGAGTAGACAAAATAAGTTTTGGAACCACTGGACTATAACATAACTGGCGAAATGTGGGTGTACTATTACACCTCTGCCTACTCCTTAGGGAAATACAGGCGTGATGTTATATTATGCATTTGACCGCTACCTCACCTGATGTTAAGCGATGGTGCTGGCGACGATGGTACACGCCTAGGAAAAAAATATTTACTCGAGCCTTGAAGACAGTTGAAGACCACCAGATTATACTCATAAATAAACACGAAATAAACTGGCCTCATGGAAATAAATAATAACAGCTCTTAGTCGTTGCCGCAACGTGTGTAACATTAAGTTTGATGAACAATTACTGTCTAATACGTGTAGTCAGTAATTTTGACCTCAAAAGCAAGCCACTTTATTTCAATATTAACGAACTACACACCTCTATTGTAGTACGTTGACTCTACCATAAGGTTGGCGTCCCGTAACCGCCCCATTTCTAATCGTCCGTCCTTTACTAGGGGCACGTCGCCTTTCAGAGGGTGGCATACCCTGTCGTAAATGACGGCAACCTTCATAAAAACATCACATGATTCGTAGATCCATTTCTCCATTTTACTACCGTTTTATGTCTTTATGGGAACCGAGGTCCATCAACGCTTTATGCATGCTCAAACAATTAAGTAGGTATGTCCCCTTTATATCAGGTTGCATCATGTAAAGCTTTGTGGCACTTGCTGCATGGATTGGCTGACATTTTGCAAACTGGTTTTTTATAACTACACACGTTAGTTGTTAGTTGTACACAAAATGTTACATGTAGAATGATCAAGTAAACAATATTCAATTAAAACACCGAGGATAACCGTGCAGTTAAAATGTTCAAAGATCCCTTTTCATTCTTTTTTTTTTTAGTTATGGCATTTTAAAATAGGCTCATGGCACAGAAGACATTATGTTAATCTCCATCTAAATTAATCGGTCATGGATTCCATTTAATTTATGGTCAAGTTTGATAAATAATAAAAATAAGGTTGTTTATATACTTCTTGAATTATCACGAAGGCACTGGCCACAAACGTGAAACGACCAAAACTTTTTTGTAAACAACACGCTTGAGGTAGGTACCTGAAGTCGTATAAAAACTTTAAATAAGATTAACAATGCTTAAAAATCTTAGGACAAAAATAGAATCAAGGGGCGGGCGAAGGGATTTCTCGAGTTTATCATCTGTTCGCAAGTAACTGCTTAGCAAGGGGCAACCAGGTGCCAAGACTCGGGGGACCGAGGGTGCGACGACCTCGAGCCCTATCGCTCGTGTTCATCGTCACGCAGACGTCACAACATCTATCACACACAAATATTGACTCTCTTTCAATCAGTTTAAAGATCAATTTAGAACTTCCTAACGACTTCTAAGTCTTCTTCTAATATTAATTGCGAGAAAATCTTCAATTATAGCTACTATTGTGTGTTCTGTGATTATACCTACTTAGTACTTATACACGTAAGTTAAGGTATTTAAATAATAATAATAAATAAACTTATTAATGAAAAGAGATTGTAGTAAAAACGTTGGCAGTTTCTACAGAATAGGTGGGTAGGTACATTATAATCTTCAATCGAGTGGTTGAAGTGCTGTTCTCCTAGCTAGGTTACCTCTTAAATTGGTTAAATCTTGAAACATCTTTTTTACCTAATTTAAATGTTTGAATTGAAATGTGTTAGTATTAAAATTATTACAAAAAATTAATATTTCATAAAATAAACGTTAACATACCTGTACTTACATTTATTTGATTTTTAAGTTTGCAGATTTTTCTAAATGCTTGTTTATATAAAAAGTATCAAAAAGACTTGTCAATAAAGTTTACCTAAAGTAGGTAACTGAATATTTCAAGTTAAAGTTGTTTATTCTAGCGATATTGAAACATTTAAGATTATAAAAAGTGTGAACTTATTACTTTTATATTAGGTATTCCCTAGGAATAACTTTCATCGTAGTAGCTGCCTCGTTGGTCTAGTGGTCGCAAACGCGACTGCTGAGGGTGGGGTCCTGGGTTCGATTCCCGGGTCGGGCAAAGTGTTATTGGGTTTTTTCATTAAGAAATTCTCAGTAGCAGCCCGGAGTATGGATTTGTGCCTGGTTAATGGCAATATGCTCGCCCCCTATTACATGGAACTATAACATAACTGGCGAAATGTGGGTGTACCATACACCTCTGCCTACCCCTTCGGGGAAATACAGGCGTGATGTTATGTTATGTAATGTTATGTTGTAATAGCTGCACTAGCTGCCCGCGAATTTTATTTTACTACTCAGATGACCCTATTGTCAAAGCGATACTGCGAAATATCAGATTTTAAGATAGATTGTTTCTATTGTGATTGATAGATACCAAAGAGTATTTTTATTCTTATCCCGTATTTGAAAGCTTCTGTAACTTACATAAGTTTTAAATACTTGTTGTACGGTCGACCGCACGTCAGTGGTAACAGTTTTACATTGACAGTGTCTTTATTTCGTAAGCAGTAAGGACGGTTTTCTAATTCATGTGTTACCACTGTCATGCAGTCGACTGTACCTGTTGTATCACACACATGACTTTTTAGGGTTCCGTAGTCCTACAAGGAACCCTTATAGTTTCGTCATGTCCGTCCGTCTGTCCTAATCCTTTCATCATTCATCATCATTTCAGCCGAAAGACGTCCACTACTGGACATAGGCCTCCCCCAATTAAGGGGGGGATATGCCATAATCGCCACGCTTGGCAGGCGGGTTGGCGATCGCAGTTGGTTGGTTAAATACTCAGAGAACGCTGCTGCCCTTCCTCTGGTAAATCCCTTAGTCGCCTTTTACGACACCCATGAGAAGAGATAAGGGTGGTGCTATTCTTTAAGTCCGGCACCACACGGACTAATCCTTTACAGCTGAATAACTTCTACAGTTATAAACATAAGTAAATGAAATTTTGTTAAAAAATGGTTTAGATATAGATCTCAATTTCAAAAGAATAAAAAAATCTTGATAACGTATTTTAGGGGTAGCGTATTTTATGTGAAATGGGGATGAAATTATTATTTTCGCTGCACCCCCCTCGTGTGGGGTATCATTGAATAGGTCTACTAAAATGAAGGTAATGTTTCATACATAACTTTTTTATCAGGTATACAATCTGCGAAATACAGTTCGCCAAAGTGGCTTGCAATGTGTCCCCCCCCCTGCCATTTCTAAACTATGCAACGTAGAAACTTATAGTCTTCCACATTGATATACCTTAAAAACTCTCTTTTAAAATTATTTCGATTATAATGTGATTATACATTTTTGAGTTATAGTGAGAAAACTGAAAAACACTTAAGACGTCCTAGTTCATAGGCCATTGACCTAAGAGAAAAATGATCTCAGCAAATAATGCTCCTTTATTTACTTTCTATTTAAAAAAATCACAAAAAGAAACTTTGTGTTATATTGATATGACACACTTCTTAACTTAGCTTCTTAAATTTAGCGCTAGGTGGCGCTGTTTGCAAAAACTAAAATAGCAATGATTAATATTCGATTTGATTCGTTTGTAATTAGACCTATTTAAGGAACCCTATAATACTGAGCATGGCCCGACGTGCTCTTGGCCGGTTTTTTAAATTCCTGTATCGCTAGTGCAAATACGACATACTTTTTACAAAGTGGATATCCGGTACAGATACCTACTTATAAACGCACTTGACAAAGTACTTCATAAAGAGTCATGTGTTGACTATTACTTCCTTCAATTCTAATAAAACTGAAATTTGATCTAAGCACACTTGCAAAATTGACTAATTAATGAGCACTAACTATTTCTGTTACAACGACTATGATTCATTCAATCAAGCAAAGGGTCTTCTGCTGAAGCGATACACTGGACACTTATTCGGCAGCGTAACAAAAGTGATTCACGGCTTTCAATGGATTCTATGGCCAGGAAAAAAGGCCAGGTGGCACGCTTACAAAGCGGCTACAAAAAAAATACGGGCACCAAACCTGCCGCATATCAGTGCAACTTGTGGGGGAATTTGGATTTTTGTACTACAAAGAGAGTGTTGAAAATCGTTTAGCAAAGCTATAATAATAGGTGCCCATGATATTAGGCCGACACAAAATAAACGTATCGTTGTTAAACACGTGCATGGGACCGGGGAATCATAATCAGGTGGGCGACCATCTTTGAGCTACGTTACAGGATTGTTTATATTGGCAACATCAAACTTTTTTGTTTTTTAATTGCTTTCGTAATTTGCAGCTTCAGAAACTTTAAGATAATTTGTTTGCGTGAGATGAAACAATGTATTGTCATCGTTCTTATAGTCTTGTAACCAAATAAGGAAATGTTCTGGTGTTTTGGTCAACTTATTAAAACATTTGTTTGTTTTTTATCGATACACTGAAACTGTAACTTCAATAAATAGAATTCAATAGCCATGTCACTTGTCACACGTAGGTATTTAAGTCTTATTTCGTTTAGTTATAAGGGTTCTGCGCCCAAAGGATGCCATTGGGCCCCTGTTACTCAGCCTACGTAAAAAAAAAGCTGATCCCTACATTTGTGTTCACATAAATTGACAAAATGACGGATCGGATAGGGATCATCTGTTTTTTTTTGCGTTTTTGTATTGGTTCCATAGTAAAAGTTGCTACTTGTTCGTAATGATGAGTACAATGACCCCTCTTCGTTTTCGAAACGACAAAATTTTAAGAGTGTATAGTTTGACAACAAAATAATAAAAATAAAGCAAACAGTATCTTCCTTAGAAAGCAATTCAGATATAATATTCATTAAAGGTGTACGTTGATTGCGTTCGGCCGGCGCGCGTTGCTGTCTTTTGGTAAACATTCTTGAATTGTATGTTTCTACGGGGTATCAGGTCAATGGGTGGCACCTCTAAGGGTGGCACGGAACGCGTGCTAGTCCGACTCGCACTTAGCCGATTTTTTGACAGTCAATATAATTACATTAAAATTCATGTACTATTAAAACTATCCATTTCGTTATTATATTAACTCGAAAAGAAAATTCGAGGAAAAGTGGATTGATTCCCCCTTGATTTCAAGTAGCTGTAGGATTACCTTTTCAATCCGTACTTTTATATGAAGTTATAGCACTAAATTGGTTTAATATATTAAGTGTTTTTTGAAATAATTAATGGATATTAGAATTGGAATGGTGTATGTGTAAGTACATTTTTAATCATAAATAACTATTTCCTCTAGTCACTTTTTGACGTTGAGATTGGATTGGGATCGAAATTAATTTCAAGATTAACCCCAAAGATGTTTGTTATATTAAATATGGAAGTAAATTTAGTAATTACTATTTACTAATTACCTAATTACATTCTTAATCTTTCTATAGGCAATTAATGTAAAGTTTTTCTGCCGAATTAATTCTAGATGTCTTGTAATAATCACGGAAATTGTATACCTATCTACCTAGAAGGAAGTGTGAAATATTAAATAGTTAAATGCAAAACAGTAAAAAAAAACTAAACGTATATTAATCCAAGGTAAAACAATAGTTATGAATACATTTCAAGTCTTTGGAAACGATTACCTACCTGACTAATCTAGCAAAATTTAAAGATCTAAGGATTTTTAGTAGGAACTTATTAAAGACAGGCTAGTTGCGGAATTTATGGTGCTGGCTTTTGCATTATTGATACGATTTTATTTACTTAGACTTCCGGATTTAATTGAACCGACTGGTCCGGGCTAAACTAGGGGTAGTCCACTCTACCTGAAGTCGTGACGAGGTGACACAGGGAGGCGCAGGCTGCCGTACTGGAGCAGTGGAGGGAAAGACTGGAGACGCCCAGTGCCAGACAGACCTTAGGGGCTATTCAGCCGATTCTTTTGTGGATTTCGAGGCGACAGAGGACGTTGTTCTTCCCACTAGTGCAAGTGTTGTCGGGGTGGTGTGACGGGAGGCTACTCCCATGTATTACCAAGACGACTGTAGTGAGGACACGGCCCTTTATACTCTAGCGCAGTGTCCTGTCTGGGTGGCTCTCGCTATAGCAATCGGGGGAGACTTCTCGCTGCCGGCGGTGGCAGGGTCATCGCTGACAGTAGCAGTAGGGGGGTAGTCGCGTCCTTCTGCGAGGATGTCAACTCGCAGAAGGAAGCGGCGAAGCGGGTGATTGAGGAAGACTCCCCACTGATCGGATCCGCCGCAGGAGGACGGGTCAGCGAAGTCGGCTTTACGGGGACCTGACCTAAAAGGACAGGGGGCGATAGATTGGGGAGTCTATTGTCGCAATGCACGGTTCTCGAGCTGCGGTGATGTCCCAAGTGCTCCCGAAGATCGCCAAAAGAGGTTTAGGAAAAAAGTAGAAGGACTTGAAGTGGACCGCGCTGGATGGGTTGTGAATGCTATGCATTGTAGTTCTCGTGGACGATCCACCTAAGGCGAGAGTAAGCACATGGCGGAATTTTTTGTGGGTGCAAAACACATAACCACATCGCCCCAGGTGTTGTGACATGCGATCTATACAGAATACATTATTTTATATGAATTTAAGCAATGATTTCGAGGCCAATAAGTCTAAATTCTAGCCTATGAAGTAATCCCTACTCTACCCTAGTTACATAGTAATAAAACAACTAGAGAGTTTTCTTTATATTCATAAAACTCTTTCGAAACATTACGATGACTGCTTCAATTTTATGCTGACTATGCATGTCATGCACATTTTTCTGTAGGCAAAAAGGATATAGGAACTAAGTTCCGTCAGTACATCCGCCGTGCAATTGTGTAGTCAAATTCACATACCTCCCACTCACTCGTATCGTAATATAAGTACCTATTTAATAACATTTATTATAAATAAACAAGTACATATCAACAGTAGATTCATATCGATGATGTGCGGTTATCAAATATGTATAGTAACTAGTAGGTAATAATATCTAACACATTCTGTAAAAATTTGAACTGGTTATTACGGTTAAAAAGATACAGCCCTTAGTCAGACAGGCAGACAGACGGCGTAGGCAGAGTAATAGGGTCTCGTTGGCACTCTTTGGATACGTAACCCTAAAAATAGTGTTTGTGCAATTATTTATTATTGTAATTTGAGTCAAATATGGCGATGACGACTTATCGCTGATTGTTAATTTTGTTATTATATTCTAGCTACGCGCTGTTGACGATAACTATATGTGCCAATTGACCTAATATAGCCCTACACTTTTTCCCATTTACAGACATACATATAAGTACGAAGGAGAGCCTTTTAAGGCAGTAATTCTTAGTTAATTTGACAATAGATGAATAGGGCCGCTGGGGTAGGTAGACCGACTGCGAAAGGTGAAGGAGCGGGTATTCTCGCGAAACTTGGTAGACGAATCTGTCTGCCCAACAGTCGACTGAGACATTCTGCCTTGATTGCTAAGTTTAATTTAATAAGCTTTTTCAGTAACAGCAACAATCAACATTAATCAGTAATAATTGGTTATTTAATAAGTTCTGTACGATAGTACACGTAGGGGTACAGGCAAAAGTAGGCACATGGCGGAGTTTTTAGTGGGTACAAGGTACAACACACATAACCACACCGCTCCGGGTGTTATGACATGCGATCTACGCATTTTCTGTCCATAAAAGGGGTAGTCCACTAAAGTATATTTTGGTACAAGTTTTCAGATTAATTTTACATATTCATCATCGACCACTGCGAACAAATGTTATTAATTAGGTATTAGGTTTGTTATAAAGTAGGTCCATTATTTTTAATGAATTTAAGCAATGGTTTCGTGACCAATAAGTAACAATAACAACAAACAACAACATTTTAGGCTAACAAGTAACAGCAACAATCAACATTAATCAGTAATAATTGGTTATTTAATAAGTTCTGTACCCTCTGTACATTTTAAGCAAACAAAGTTAATTTGAATTTGATTATCACTAAAATCATGGCGCAAATAAACAATATTATGCAATATGTCAGTGAATGTTATCATTGGTAATATTATTGAACTTCGAACGTTTTATTCATACAATGTGAGTTATTGCCATCATTAATCTTAATTCTTAATTATTTGGAACGGTGGAACAATATAATAGGCTGGTAATTATGTTTTGTATGCTAATAGAAAGACTTAACAAACTATCACGTTTTGCAAAATCATTAGGAATGGAAAAATCTCTTTCTCAATACGGTTACTGCATAGGTTATATCGACAGCTGATTGTAAAAATAGTACTGGCATTTATGAACAAAAAATTATAAGCCATAAACCATCAGTGGCAACCGTAAAGTCCTAATTATTTTACCTGTAATACGTCATTAATCAATGCTGTAGTAGTAGTGAATGCGACCTTTCATAATTAAAAAAATTCAATCGCTCAGTGTCCTCATTCCACTAATCGCAGTGATTTTGATAATGACGCTATATCAATGGTAATGAAACAGATGCACGTTAATGAGGTGTCGTAAATCACAAAAACGAGGTCACAACACATAACAAAACTAGATAATCTTTACAACTGTCAACAAACCTCTAATAATTGAGAAACATGACTACGAAAAATGTTTTGTACAAATATAGTGGGTACTTATGCAAAGACATAGTAAAAAATATAGACGAAGTGCTGCGAACAAACATAGTGAAGCCAAAAAAAACTATGCTCCTTTGTGTACAACCAGTGCTCACGCACACACCCCCACCCGATATACCGAAAGTCCGCCACTTTCGGGAAAACCATTCTCGATGCAGCAACGGCTGCCAGGGGGACATAGCGGCGGGGTCCCCCCGCAATGCCCCAGTAAGCGAGGTCCGAATCCTCCCTTGGGGGACGCCTTTATGCGGTTTTGCAACCGCGGTTTTAGTTTATAAGTTAGATTTAGGGAAATTTTTCGGCGGATGAAGTCCCTGACGTGATTCTCCGCCACCCGCCCGGTTAAGCAGTTAGGGTACCTATTTTGGGCAACGATCTGCGAGAGTCAATGCGTGTTTTTTTTATTTTTTTTTGGATACTTGCATGTTTGCCTAGGCGCTGGTTGTACACGAAGGAGCATAGTTTTTTTTGACTACTAGATTGTTCACAGCACTTCGTCTATATTTTTTACTATGTCTGTGTCCTACTTATGTAAAATAATTTTATTTAAAGTTTATGACACTGTTTTTATTTAGAAATTAATCTGACTTATTTTGATGAGCGAGTGGTGTGCAAGTGGCTTATGTTTTAGAGTTAGAGCAAAGTTTTTTTATAATGTATAAGTAATCCGGCAGCTGTTGGTACTTTCACCTGCGCCGGCGCCGCCCCAACATTGTCGTTGCGGCTATGCGCCCGATTCGCTTACCTAATCTACTAAGTTTGCGAAACTGGGCCCAAACGGCTAGACACGCGCTGAATGCCTGCGATTTAGAAATAGGAGCAATCTGATGGAACATTGGAAATGGTGAACTTTATTATAAGCTTTCAATTAATTACCAGGAAACGAAATTCAATGTAGGAAAATGTGCCAACCTGAATTAGCAAGTGGTTTTTTATTTTATCCAACAAAAAATATTGGATGAACAATACAAAAAGATACAGTTGGCTAAAGTGTTTTCTTTAGTCAAAGGTGCAGGATTACATTTTTTTTTCTGACATTTAACAGCAGGAAACACTGTTTGAATAAAACTTACACTAAACTGGTTGGTTTTTTGAGGCAATCTACGTCATTAATGTGGGCATTGACTCGATAGCGCAAAGTATTTTCTCTAGGTAGGTAGTTTCAGGCTGAAAACAAAGTTCTATTCAATTCAATTTTTTATAGTTATGGCTACATCGTTTTTCGATGATTTTGCCAACATCAAGACTTTCTTTGTGATTTTACTTTGAAAGATGTTTAAATTATTTCCAGCTTGACCAGTGTAATACCCACATCATGTTCATTTACTGAAGACAATTAAGCTAGCTTATATAATGTGAATAATGGCTTCAATTACAATAAATAGGCAACTTATTACTTTGCAAATTAAGTAACTATGTTTTTAATTACGTTGCTTAGTTAATTAAGTAATTAATATTGTAAAATACAAAAATCAAAAATGATTACCAATAATAGGTTTGTTTACCATGGAAATAAAATATTGGTCCTCATATATTGATTTTGTTTTGACATTAAGTAAATAATTATTTTATTTTAAAGTTTAGATGTATGATTGTTGTATGTCAAGGGCTCAAGACCACCAGAAGTGTAGAAATTTGGAGGCCTACACCCAAAAATGGGTAGGTATTATAAGGCCGCAATGATGACGATGAGGATATTAAAAGTGAATCTGCTGATTAGGTAAAACCAATCTTTCTTCAGCAAATAATGAAGTTATTGGTTTTAAGAAAAAAATTCAACATTATCAAAACTAGTGTTATAAAAATAAGGAGTTTTTATGGACATCAAAGAATAATTAAGAATGCAATTAATTTGAACAGTTTGTTTGTTCTTTTGGGTTTCAAGTAGGTAAATAACTTTCAACCACCCGCCTGCCAAGCGTGGCGATTATGGCATATCCCCCCAATATATGCTTGGGGGAGGCCTGTGTCCAGCAGTGGACGTCTTACGGCTGAAATGATGAAAATGATGAAATAACTTTCACCAGCACCTAAAGTGGGCAACATAGTTTTCTCAATTTTTCTATTTCCTAGTGTGTTTGAATTTGATTAAATGTACCTTCTTTTCTTTCCCACAGTTCTAAATTATAATTTTATAATACATCATTGTGTAATGAGCTTTGTCAAATACATAGCATAACTTACAAAACTGACAATAATATTTGCCATGAGTGTAATTTAATTCAAAAACAAATCATCCTCCAAGCCTTTTCCCAATTATATTGGGGTTGGCTTCCATTCGAACCAGATGCGGCTGAACATCAGTATTTTACATGGAGTGACTGCCTTCAGAACCCCGCAATGCTGTTACTGGGTATTAGTGACCCTCTGAAGTTAGACCAGTTGTCAGACTTTCAGACTTCTGACTAACCGTAACGATTTCCATAGATATTCGTATATCAACCGGGACCGACAGCTTAACATGCTCTCTGAGGTACGAAAGGGTCTTGATGAGTAACGAAACGGTCACCCATCAACGGACTGACCGCGGCAAGCACAGCTGAACGGATCGTACAATCAACGCGGTTCTTACCTAGGTACTTCGCCACAAGCCCCTCAATAACATATTTCAATAATTTGTTCAATAATTTTATAACTTAAATTACCTATTGTGATATATAACACAAATCCATACATAATTACTTAAATCTGCATTCATGGATTTCCCAATTAATTTTTTTCACTTTTGAAGCCAATAAATATTTTTTCTTTCTTTCTTTCATGCAAGTATAATAAATAACCTTATCAATGAGACCCAAGTAGGTAGTAATATAGTATCAGCTTTACATTAAATTTTTCACAACAAAAATTCTTATCAAAGAAAATTAACTGTACAAAGATACACTTTTGAAAATAGTTTTAAAGATTCTCATTAAAATGATTAATTTGTTACTTTTATACACAACAAATACTTCAAGTTCAGCTGAGCGCTGCTGAACGGATGTATACAAACTCCAATGACAAAATTGGTGTTTTCTATGGAGAAAAGCTAAATCGAGCCCAATAATTGTAGTTACTCCCTTATATGGAAGCATTTGCCGAGATTCTAATAAAATGTATAAATTTTTTTTTAAACCCATCCAGTTATTTTTATTTCGGGAGAGATTTTACCATCAAATTCATAGCTTTCCTTTGATATCCAAAATATATCCATAAGGGTAACTGAACCAAAGATGAATAATTACATTCATAAAATGTATGAAAACTTAGAATTACCTATATTTTCTTGGGAAGTCTGTAAACATGTTCTAAAATATGATACCCTAAGAACAATTAAAAAGGGGAAATATCTACTGACAAACAAGGCTTGCATAGTATCTACCTCTTGAAATAGCACAAAATTAATGACATCGCCCAATATAATTCTGGCCTTAGAAAACAATTAAGATTATCTTTACTCAATAGTATTTATGATGTGATTTTTACAAGTAACTGCTAACCTACTTGCATATTAAAAGTCTTGAATCTAGGTCAACAAGTTACTAGTTGATTATCACCTTACAGACTTGTCTACTTAGAAAATATTAATTGAAGCAGGTGAATGAATATGCTAACCTACTCTATAGCATTCAATTATAAACAAACACCGCTGAATGGATGCCATACAAAGATTGTATTCTATGGACAAAAATCCAATCATGCTAAATAAAAGTAGGTACTCCCTTAAGGTGTATTAAACCAGAAATGAGGCCAATATACCGCTAATTAATAAATAGCACTAGTGATATAAATTTCATAGCAAACAGGATGTTGTACTAATTGTATAACCAATACAAGTGCAAAATCAATTAATTCTATATTCTAAAATTAACAATGTAAGATATTTAACACCCATGTTGTTTATTAGCAACATAGAACTGAAGTTCATTATTTAAATAGATAATTACTTGACCTTATCATAATCATTAACAAACATACAGCGCCATCTTTTGCCATAATGTAGTACTAAGTCAAGAATTGTTGATTACCGCTAAGAAAAAAAATGTTTGCCTTGAAATGTAATCTTTACCAAATTGTAGAACAGTTGTTTCTGATTTTGTGGTATCCATTTCCACTGTCTATGCCAATATCTTAAAATCCTACAATTCTCTTTCCTTTACGGCCTTTACCAAATGGTAGTTATTTATATTTTGTGGTATCCATTTGCACTGTCTATGCCAATATCCTGAAATCCTTTGATAATTTAGCCTTGAAATATAATCTTTACCAAACAGTAGTTTTATTTTGTGGTATTCATTTTCACTGACTATGCCAACATTCTGATATCTTACGATTCTATGATAAAAGCAATAGGAGAAACTATTGTAATTAGAATATTGTTTCACTATGATGCAACAAAAGGTTTAGATGTACTATTAAATTTAATTTTTCAGTGCTTGATGTAATAGAAGAGAACAGGCAACAATCTCAAATATTGCATGACATTAAAATGTCTCAGAAATTAAAATGTATTTTCCATTTTCTTTATACCTCTTTCATAGATTTGTAAATTCCTGATTATCAAGAATTTTCCAATAAAGGTTTGGCCCAAATAATACTAGTTGTTATAAACTGCAAAATAGTCAAAATCTAGGCAACACAATTATTATTGTAACAAGTTTGAAGTTAGGTTAATGGTGTAAAGTCAGCGATAAATACTACTTACACATTTATATAGGTAGCTAAAGTATCTACATGAAATATGATATTTTCTACATATTTTTCAGTTCATAAATCTATCATTGAATACAATATTTATTTTATAAATCAACGAGTTCCTGCGACATGGATTAAACTCATTTCTTGACAAACAAGTTGTTGTTCAATGTTATACAGTGAAAATTATATTGCAAAACTGATTGCTTACAATTGTAATAGATTAATTTTCATACCAAATTATACTATTAGAATCAACTACATCGACAAACATTGCGCGGTGTTTTTCCAGTAGGTAAACCAGATAAGTAAGATTCGTTCGTCTTGAATGTTTATATTCAGAATTCAATTGATATCTTTCACAGGGGCACAATCTCTCTTTACGAGAAAAGATAGCGAGTAAAAAAAAGTACAGAATTGTAACATAACTCCACGGTAAACGTCGAATTCCGCAACAATAAGTCCGAATTCTCTAATTATAGCCGTATGAAATGTAAATCTGTGAAAATAACAGAGCAAATTTTGTACATGTTGACGTGGCGTGACATTGGAGAGGAGTTTAAATCGCAATGCTACCTACTTAAACTTGTTTTGTAGCCAATTATCATAATTAGAAAACTGATTTGTTGGAACAAAACTTCTAAATTTGCAGTTTCATTTCAATTACTGTAATATAAGTATGGCGCCTGACATTGTTGGCTTATCTTTATTTTGGTATAGCAATATGGCGATTGGACTTACCCTATTATTCCTAAGGAAGTCTTCAATAGCTTTCAGCGCTGAATCCGTTAATTTCACAAACACTAGTTCCTTGTTTTCTTTATAACTAGACTCCGATGATAACCCATACTGAACACCTGCTGGCAAGGCCGCCATTTCTTATTCACTATTCGCACTGTGGACCAGCTGACTCCTTTGCTAGTCGTCACGATTCATATCATTCACACATTTTCTTAACCGTAATCACAAATTCACAACCTATATAAAATTATAATTACAACAACAAAAGGGTTTTAGAAGTCCAAATTAACAATCTTTTTGTAACCCCATCGACTCGGCCTTTGTTGGCAGCGCTCTCAGTCTGCAAGGCCGCACTGACTGTCATGCGCAATGGCGCTTTTGACAGGAAACGCGAGCATTCACTGCGCCACTAGCGCCAATTAGCAGTTGGTAACAAGTATTTTGAATTGTGACTAACTTCAGACATGTCAAAATTAACAATATTTTTTTAATTTCTGCTCAATAACAAACGAAAATCAGTGATTTACCAATAAAAAACGTATGAAGAGTGATTACTTCAACTTTTTAACATCAATTTAGATGCGATGTGGTTGTTTTGAAGACTTTTTTACTGAATTTAATTTTAGAGGTTATGTTTCATCTAGTTTCGTAAGACAGCTCACTTACGTGTTATTACTTATTACTTTTCTCGTATCTGTCCAATACATGTAGTTTTACAAAATATTTATGGTTATAAGCCTAGTTATTGACAACACATTTAAATTACCATCACAAACGGTGAGTACCTACCTATCAATTTAAATCTACTTGTTTAGTGATCATAGAAGTTCATAATCATAGAAAATCTGTTCCAGATTTATTAAAGGTCTAACCTAGAATTCGTTTCTACATTTTCAGAATTTGACAATTTATCAACCATGGCTACTTGGGAAGAGAAGAAACAACTTATAATTCGCAATTTGCAAGAAGTTTTAGGTGATGAAAAGCTCACTGAAATTGTGAAGCAAAGAGATCTTAAAATCTATTGGGGTACAGCTACAACTGGACGGCCTCATGTTGCTTATTTTGTCCCTATGTCGAAGATAGCAGACTTTCTAAAGGCTGGCTGTGAGGTGACTATACTGTTTGCAGACTTGCATGCTTATTTAGATAATATGAAAGCACCGTGGGAACTGCTAAACCTTCGTACTCAATATTATGAAGCTGCTATTAAAGCTATGCTTCAATCAATTGGTGTACCATTAGACAAGTTAAAGTTTGTTAAGGGAACTGAATATCAGCTCAGTAAAGAGTACACGCTTGATGTCTACCGCATGTCATCTGTAATTACAGAACATGATGCGAAAAAGGCAGGAGCTGAGGTTGTAAAACAAGTGGATCATCCACTACTGAGTGGTCTTTTGTACCCTGGGCTTCAAGCTTTAGATGAAGAATATTTAAAAGTAGATGCACAGTTTGGTGGAGTTGATCAAAGAAAAATATTTACGATGGCTGAGAAATATTTGCCGCAACTAGGGTATGCTAAGAGAGTGCATTTAATGAATCCTATGGTACCTGGCCTGACAGGCGGAAAAATGTCAGCATCAGAAGAAGACAGTAAAATAGATCTTCTAGATAACCCAGCAAATGTTAAGAAGAAGCTCAAAAAGGCTTTTTGTGAACCTGGTAACATTACTGAGAATGGTGTTTTATCATTTACCAAGTATGTAGTATTTCCTTTGATGAAAGGTGATGAAACTTTTAAAATAAGTAGAGCACCAGAACATGGTGGCAATGCTGAATATAATAATTTTGAAGATCTAGAAAGTGCTTATGCTAAACATGAAATTCATCCAGGAGATTTAAAGGCTAGTGTTGAGCTAGCTATCAACAAACTCTTAGGTCCTGTCCAGAAAATATTTAAACAACCAAAGCTTCAAGAGTTAGCTAAAAAGGCTTACCCACCTCCAACTAAAGCAAAAGGGAATGTACCTGCAGCTGATGAAATAACACCAGAAAAATTGGATATTAGGGTTGGACGTATTGTAGACGTTTCTAGACATCCTGATGCTGATGCTCTCTATGTTGAAAAGATTGATTTAGGTGAGGAAGAACCAATAACTGTTGTTTCTGGTTTAGTTAACTTTGTGCCCATAGAAGAAATGCAGAATCGAGATGTAGTGGTTCTGTGTAACTTGAAACCAGCTAAAATGCGTGGTATTGAGTCTAAAGGTATGGTGCTCTGTGCATCTGTTGATGAACCTAAACAAGTTGAGCCCTTGTTTGCTCCAGAAAGTAGTAATCCAGGTGATAGAGTGGTAATAGAAGGTTATGAAACAGGAGAACCTGATGATGTTTTGAATCCTAAGAAAAAAGTTTGGGAAAAACTGCAAGTTGACCTAAAAACGAATGATAGCCTTTTAGCAGTTTGGCAGGGTAATAAACTTATTAGTAAAGTGAATGGAAATCCTGTTTCTACTAAATCTATGAAGAATGCGCCTATAAAATAGGTTGCTTGAATTATTTTTATTTTCTATTATTTGCATTTATTTGCTTAATGTTTATTGTCAATATTCTTCCAACATAACAGTTAATTTATGATTTCAATATGAATAAAAAAAATATTCTAATATAGGTATGTATTGTTTTATTAATAAATTCCTTATCAAATAAATCACATTGTAGTTATGTCTCGCAATTTGATTACTTCTGTTTTTGGATGCCATCTTCTGGATTTTTTGGGTATTGTTAATTATTATTATTCTCATGAGATGGCGCTTTTGATCCAACCTAAAAGAAAAGTATAGGTTGTATGTTGTACATAAAAAATATTTCGCTACAATTCAGGGTAACATAGTTGCTTAGTTTTCTTTCTCTCACATTGGTTCCTTTTTTATTGCATCATTTTGAGAATTCCTTCGTGCCTCTTGATTAATGGATTCTTTTTGCCACTGAAGTAAACACATCTCATATTGGCTGGGACTATCTACAATTTCGTCCAATAGTAATAACATTTTTCTTCTGAAAACTCTCATTTGACATTCGGATAAGGCATTAACTTCTGGCAACAAACTTAACAAAAACATTTTTCTTGAGTCATCGTAAACTTCATTATTTATTGGCTTTTGTTGCAAATATTTAATAAAGTTGTCGCAAGTCTTCGATTTCTTTTTCGGAGGCTCAGGATTTTCGATTTCTTGATACTGAATTTGTAGAGAAGTTTCTTTATCTTGATCATTATAGACATTGATTTCTTCGTCTGTTTCTACATCTATTTGCTGCAGTACAAGCTCATGTTGTTTTGAACTTCTGATGTACGGCAATACAAATTCCATTTCATCGTGTAAATAATATTTCCTCTTCACTGTTCCATCTGGGTTTAGTCTTAAACTTCGCAACAGACCATATCGTAGATTTTTCCACTTTTCTTTACATTCTGAAACTAAAACAAAGATAATTACTTATTCGTTATTTTTTGCCAGGTTTGTGTTATTTGGTAATCAGTCTTGATTTAAACTGGCACTGAACAGTGAATACGCATGCACAACAAAACAATACATCCAGGGCAGTGTCAAGTCAAGTTAACTTGGATACCTGCCTACCCATTTATTTCTCATGTGCTAAACTGCAAAAAAAAATTAAGCATACTAGATAATACTTTGGTACTTGTCTAATTAATATTCAAAATTTCTTACCTGATAGTAGAGTCTGGCTGGCTACTTCGTGCCATGCTTTGTCACTTATATCCTTTTTGAGGTACTCCGGTAAATTATAATTATACAGACAAGGAAATTTTTCAATTGCTTTCACTAATTGCATATTTTTGTCGCACATATTTATTTTATGAAAATATTGCTGTAGCGTCGTCGTCCCACCTAGTTTGTGATCGTGCTCGAGTTGGACTGCGGCAATGGCGTCATGTTGGCAACGCGACATGGCGGTGGTCGTGTTGCGTCGTTGTTGCTGTGACGCAACTGCCATACTTCGCTCCTATTGGTCGCTGTCATTCGTAACATAATTGAATACATTCACAACAGTGTCGTGTGCGCAGACTGTTATCATAATATATATAAATCATAGGTAGGTATATCAATCAACACTACGAAATTGTGTATTTAAGAAACAACAGAGAAATCGTTATTTTACTTACTAAAATATGTTTAAGAAAGTATACCTACGCGACACATTGGGTCGCGTATATTTAACATAAATTATTAAACGGTAGGGAACTTACATATTGTACGGTCGACCGCACATCGGTGGTGACACTTTGACATTAGCAGTATCTATATTTCGTAAGCAGTAAGGGCGGTTTTCGAATTGAAGTGTTACCACTGTCATGCAGTCGACTGTACTTGCTTAATTATCTTATCGTTTTGTTAAGATAACATCCAAGTATAATAAATGTGTAGAATACCAACCTACTTTATTTTTGATCCACTTCTCCATGCAATTTAAATTGATTAAAATTGGCTTTTTTTTGTTTTCGGGTGGAAATCCTCATGGATATGTTCCGTGTGGTGCCGGACATAAAGAATTGCACTACCTTATCTCTTCTCATGGGTGTCGTAAAAGGCGACTAAGGGATTCACCAGAGGATGGGCAGCGGCGTTCTCCGAGTATTTAACCAACCAACTTAGATTGCCAACCCGCCTGCCAAGCGCGGCTATTAGGCATATCCCCCCTTTGGAGGAGGCCTATGTCCAGCAGTAGACTTCTTTCGGTTGAAATGATGATGATGATCCTCCGTCTGGGGAATGCGGAGGGATATGTCTGACTCCTACCGACTAAAACCACACGGTGGGCATGCTCAGCACAAAATAAAGGAACTCCGGGAACTCCATTGGACCGCGCCGGTGCCCCTCTGGTGGTACGCGGTACGCCTTTAACACGTCCCGGGAAAATAATATTGTTTCTCTCACAACAGCACGTGACCACTAACCACCATGTGCTGTTGTCGTCCCCAGAGTCGC
This sequence comes from Asteroscopus sphinx, assembly GCA_949699075.1. NCBI lineage: Eukaryota > Metazoa > Arthropoda > Insecta > Lepidoptera > Noctuidae > Asteroscopus > Asteroscopus sphinx. The sequence goes on from OX453016.1 coordinate 12,459,197, forward strand.
TTAATAGACGCTTCGAGTCCCCCACTTTTAGCGTCCACGATCCCAAAGGTTCCCAGATGTGGTGGCCGAGGATGCGGCCCTTCGCCCTATCTGGGACTTGCATCAGGGTGGTAGCCTCCTTCTTCGATCGGGATCGGCCCTCACCCGATTTCGCTCTGCGGCTGAAGCATAACGGTCTCACAGAAGGAAGCCACGGCCTTCCAAGCCGTCGAATCTGTCAGCATAGCTGACAGTACTGCTGGCAGAGAAAGGTCCTGCCCGATCTTTTAAAATATTTTTTGTTAAACAAGAATCGCCTTCGGGACCCGGTGGGATGTGGGACTTGTACAGTGTGGGGGGTGTACCATGGAATGGTCTGGACTGGAATGGACTAGACTGGAACGGAATTGACATGACTGTAATGTCTGTAATAGAATGAACTGGACTGAATTTATTGGACTAGACTAGAATGGACTGGCCAAAAAGGGCCTGTAATGGAGTGGAATGGAATGAACGAGTATGGACTGGAATGGACTGGACTGCTGTGGATGGACTAGACTACTATGGAATGGATTTTAGTAGTAGTAGATTTTCTTTCTGAAAGAGCTCGCCCGGGGAAGTACTACCACCGTGCCTACTTCTCCGCCAAATAGTGATGCTTGCATTGCTGTGTTTCGGTCTGAAGGGTGCGGGTGCCGGTGAAATTACTATCACTTCTAGTAGAAAATGAAATTACTTCTTAGTAGAAACACAAAAATTAGAATTTATAAAACGGTCATAAGACCTATACTGGTTCTTGGTTTGGCCTATAATAAATAAAAACACCTATAAAATATTGGCGATGCTTGGGGGAGGCCTATGTTACTAGTATAGTATTATATTATCTGTGCCTATGTCCAGCAGTGGATGTCTTTCGGCTGAAATGATAATGATGATGATGATGATGGTGATAATAAAATATTATCACTATAATTCTTACAACTCTATAAACACCTCGTTCAATCTACCAGAACAAATATAGTCAGAAATGTACATCATACACAATTTTCAGTTAGTGTCATTTTTAAACGGAGCTTATGGCTGTAAAATGATCAAAGAAACATCATGTTGATTTTTTTAAAAGACCTATTCAGTGATACCCCACATAGTATGGCACGAGAAATTTATTTTTTGTCTCTACCACCATTTTGCATTTCATGGCCGCCATTTTGGTTTTAGAAAAACAAAACACGGCCTATAACCATCGCACAGTTTAGCCGAGTCGATAGACACCTCACTCATTAAAATCCATTCAGGCATTGGGATGCTTCGATGGTATAAAGAATCCCACATACATACATACATGCATAGATACGCGTGAAAATCATAACCCTGTCTTTGCTGTCGCGCAGTCGGTTAAATAGTTCGTAGGTAGCCTCCGTGTGCTGCTGCGTGTTATGATTTGCTACTGAAAGATGTGATTTTAAATACCTACGTCTTGTTTACATCTTTTCAGTTCTTTTAACATGCAGTCGGGTTTTTTGGTTTATTTAATTATTGCAAAACATTAACGGGAAATTGGACAGCTGTTATTGGAGTGGTAGATCAGTTTTTGTCTTGTAACATAGGCATATTCATGGTTACTCATGTGTGCGGTGCTGGCCAGAAAACCTCCACGTGTGCCTGACGGCTGCTTGTCCTTCTGGACACGTCTGGAGGGAACGGCAGTTGTTTGGCCGGTGCATCCTGGGCACGGGCAATAAAATCCTTTCGAGGGATTAACCTTCGGGGGATTTTATTGCCTGTGGCGAATGTTCTGATGCGGGAGGGGCCCGTTCTGGGCCAGTGAGTTGCTCCACGTGTCCCTCTGTTGCCAACAGAGGGCGCAGTGGAGGAGCAGGGGCGGGCCCGGTGTGCACTCACCCTGCCACTGGGCAGGCAGCGGGGGGACTGTCTTTCCCTGCCCCCGTCGATCTCGTAACCCCAGGAGTGCCCGCTGAGTAGTGTTCTCGCGCCTCTTGGGACCGAGGGTCTTGGATTCACCGCCCGGACCGCGAGGAAGAAAACCTCTATAAAAAATTACGGGAGGTAGGGCCTGCGAGCAGCAGACTCTGGGTAGTCTGCTGCCCAACCATCAGCTGGCGTAGCTGGCGCAGCCGGCGTAGTTGGCGCAGCTGGTAAAGGCCCATGAGGTGAGGTGGCGTGCAGTGTTCCGTGTGCGCCACCTAGGAGGGTGCGGCCAACGTAAGGCCGCACGGGGAGAAGGGGCTCGCCTGCTTGTGGCGGGCCAGGACCTGTCGGGGGTGGTTGTGTGAATACTCACGGGTTCCCACGCCCCCGGCTAAGGTAGTTGAAGGAACACCGTGGTGGTTTTAGTCGGTAAGAGTCCGACACTGGCTCCGCCTACCCCGGGCGGACTGCGTCCATGAGGATTTCCCCACGGAAAAAAATTAAATAAAATGATTACTCATGTGTAATATGCTCTTACTTATGTATGTATGTCCATTAACCTTGCTTTAGGAGAGTGAAGACCCACTTCATGTAGTGTAATGAGTGCTTATTATATTATATTTAAATAGCTTAAAATATAGTCTAAGATCTGCCGCATATTGAACCCAGGTCACGCACAGCACAAAGCGTGGATGGTTCTGTAAAATGCCTCACTGCATTTTAGTTCCACGAAATGCGACGCTAGCATGCCTGAATCTTTTGCGAACAAAAGACATAAACGCACGAACTGGCACTCAGCTGGGTGAGGTTGGTCTAATACTATCCGGTAATAATCTATACCGGTACCACCGGTACTGACTTCCAGTGTTTGTGTTCCATACCGGATCCCGGTATTAGTCCCGGTGTTAAAGAAAATGTTTTAAACATTGGTGTCGATTCTCTTGTTTACGTACTAAACTTATTTTAAACTATTGCTCTCTTTTACTAATAGTAGATACAAGAAAGGGATGGCAACCATTTTAGAACTGTCAAATTAGTTTACGTGTTACATTTCTTTGTATTTTAGTGGGCACGTTCCGAGATCACGACTAAACCTGTATGGAAATCTAAATTCTGACTAATTTGACAGTTCTAAAATTGTTTTCATCCCTTTCTTATATCTACTATTAGTAAAATTGTACTATTGATTTCTATGTACTTTATTATTATTTCTCTGTGTGTGCATAAATTTAATAAATAAATAAAATAAATAAATAAATAAATAAAAGAGAGCGATAGTTTAAAATAAGTTTAGTTCGTGAACAAGAGAATCGACACCAATGTTTGTATTTTAATAAAATTAGGTAGGTATATAGTTTATGTCAATCCAAATAAATAGAAAGGTAAACAAACCCAATTTCGGTAATATTATAACACCATCACATTAGTTGTTATACATTCATCCGTATTTTGAAGGTTTCAACTTGCTCACGTAGTTACTATAAATATCTTTGAACTTAATAGCTCACCACCACTTTTTTATGAGATTTTCCAACAATATTCGTTCTTCGTTTGATTATCATTTTTAAATTGTTTTTGGAATTTCACTCGGTAGCCAGCTACAAGATAAACAACTTATAAAGTTCAAAAAGGTCCCAAAAAAAAAAGCATGTTTCTTACTCATTCAATGAATCAAATCTAATCATTCACGTTGCGGTGAGGTGGAAGACGCACCGGCAGGCGAGCACACTAGCGACAGTAGGGGTTGTACAATGTACAAGTCGTTGCGAGGATCCGGCGGCGGCGGTTTGGTTTCGGCGGTTGGCGCACAGGCTGCTGGGCTTCGCAGTTGCCATATGTATTATCTATGGCAGTTGCGTTATTACAGCTGACACGAATTTTCGGTAAATGATGTACTCAGCGAGTAATATTTTTTTTTACTGATGGGGGCGCCACTCAGCCCTTAGTAGCGTCTTAAGTAAGTACTTGCAATCACTTTAAGTAGTTTAAGTACTCAAAGAAAAGCACAAGTATAAAAATTATCGCTAGGTTCAACGGCTTCTTAAAAAATCTTTACCATTCATTAATAACAACACCTACTAATCTAGATTTTTTGCGACAGGCAGCGCCATCTGTTATGTACAGTTTGAATTAAGGTAACAGCATACTTGATACTTCAAGTGCTCTACGTTTTGGTATAAACCAAGATTGCCATCAAGTTCTTGTGGTTATTCTAATTTCGGACTATCCAACAGCGGCGATGTTTCAGCATTGGTTCCTAATTTCTATACAATTTAAACCAGATTTATGGGGCTCTGGTTTTCTTATTCGTGTCGATGTCAAACTAGGCAATCTTAAAACTGCTACTTCTACGGCGTTTTTAGTACCTACTTGTCAGGGGCAGCCAGCACAAAGGTCTTCAAGGTTACATACAGGTGTTGGGGAACAATTAATAGGATAAGAGGTGACCCATCGATCGGGGTCTGTACTACAACCGCACAACCGCCAAGTGACGACACATCGCCACTTGGCAAGTTTAGAATTGCATCTTCCCACTTGGGAACGAAGTCTGTTGAGTGACTTCCATGTTGACCAGGGAATGTTATACCCTAAAAAAAGCAGAAAGCTGCTCACTAGGCTGGATATAGTTAGTGAGTGGTACAACAAGACTCTGGTTAGTGCAAACTTGGTTCATGGGCTATATGGCATACACTTGAGACCGGAGCTACGGAGCCAATCGTGACTACGCAGGATCGACGATGAGACAAGTCGCAGAAGAGAGGATTAATTAAATGACGTTAGTTGTAATTTTTGTAGAGTCATTATTGACCGAATACTGTGTGATAAAAGTAATTGGAGATGATACCTTTGCTAAGAGCGTTTCCCTAATGGTACAGTCATCGTCAAAATACGATGACTTTAGAATCTTTTTGCTCAGGAGTTAATGATTGTATAAATTAATAATAATACTATTGTTGAGAAATAAGCATGGGGGCTCGTAGCTAATAATAATCGTGTGTATCGCAAGATTTACGAGGTTAAACCGCGGTCAGTCCTTGGATGGGTGTCCATTTTGTTGCAAATCGAGATCCCTCCGTGCCTCGGAGAGCACGTTAAGCTCTGTTGGTCCTGGTTGGCATACTAATACCTATGGCAGTCGTTACGGGTATTCAGAAGCCCGAAATTCAGAGAAATGGTCACCTAGGATGTAGGTATTACCCAGTGACTGGGTTGCAGGGGTATGATGGCAGTCGCTCCGAGTATAATACTGATGTTCAGCCGCATCTGGTTAGACTGGAAGCCGACCCCAACATAATTAAGAAAAGCTCGTAGAAGGAAAGTTTAGAAATAAACGTCATCATCATCATCATCATTTCAGCCGAATGACGTCCACTGCTGGACATAGGCCTCCCCCAAGCATCGCCATAACGACCATAAACATATTTATCGTTATTTATTTGTTATCCTAATTTATTTGGGGTCGCACGCAGCATGTATTTTTATTTATCTAACGTAATTTATGAAAAATAATTTAAAGAAACCACGAAACACTCCTGACCAACACTGAAATCGCGAGAAAAAAACAGCTGATCCGTACATTTTTGTTCACATAAATCGACAAAAAACAGCTGTTTGTTTTTCGCGATTTCAGGGTTGGTCCCATGTAAAAGTTGTTCATAATGATGACTTATAAAAAAAAAATGATGTTAATTATAAATGTTAAGTATGCCATAATGTGAAATGTGTCGAACTAATCTAAGTACCACTGCCACCTGTATTTACCACATTTTAACAAAAAAATGATTTGATTTGTTTAACATAGGTACCCATATGAATATCTACATAGGTTTCTCATACATTCGGGTAAAAACTGAAATACCTGTTGATTCTCTTAGCTACTTTTGCCAAACTTTCAAAACTAAATTAACATATTTCTAGAAATAAAATTACCAAAACAGAATATTCTGGAGATTACTTATTTGAAAAAATTAACTAACAAAAACAAAAAACCCGACTGCGTGTAAAAATAACAGAAAAGATATAAACAAGACTTATCAACACGCAGTCGGAGGCTACGTATGTTTTTGGTCATGAATTACATAATAGTTCCTATGTAGCCTTCGCCTGCGTGTTGATAAGTCTTGTTTATATCTTTTCTGTTATTTTTACACGCAGTCGGGTTTTTTGTTTTTGTTAATTAATTTTTTTATTTGAAATTTTTTAGTTTTGTCATCATGTTTTATTTATCATACTATTAATGTTTTTTTTGAAAAGTCAAATTCATTTTTAACGTTGAATATTTTGTTGTTTTGTAGCATTTCTCATTCTAAATTACATTTAAACATATAAGTTGTATATATTTTTGAAAAGCATTTATGAAACCCTTTATTTAGATACCCCACTCGATAGGTTAATTTTTATAATTTTGATATACCCAGTGTCACTCTCACAATTAAGACGAATCTAACGACACCTCACAAGTTAAAATCCATCAAGCCGTTTAGGCTGCAGGGCGTGCCAAAGAAATATACATACATACATAAATACATGCATACATACATACATACACTCGAAAAACATTACCCTCCTTCTGGCGCAGTCGGGTAAAAAGCACCGACGCTCTACGGCTGATGTTAGAGAGGGTTGTCGTGATTTAATACGGTTATATAAGGCGGGCCAGGTAACTGGATAATAATAAAAGTAGGCCGTGAGTGCATCGCAGCTGAGTACTACAATAAATGCATAGCGATAAAATTAGTTATTCAATAACGGGAAGGGGTCGGAGGTCCGCCATTTTGGAGCTTCGGTCAGACGGGGCTACGGGTGAAGGGGGACCGCGCATGCGCAAAGCTTGCACCCGCACCCTGTTAAGGCCGGGACTTCTGCAAGTGCGATGTCAAAAAACACGTTATTCTCTCCCCTAATTCTACTAACCTAGTACGTCTTAATAAGAGAAATTAATGATAAACGCCCTGATTTCTGTGATTTGAACGTTGACACGTACTATCTGACCGGGAACCGAGGATCTGTTAAGGACTCTTGAAATATTTATCAGCCCGAACAATGACAGAGAACGGCTGATTGGACAGTGATTCATTTGTGTTAATATTTATGTGGGAAACTCGGATATCTCTCGGTAAAAACCAGTGAAGGGTTTGTAGTCTTCGAGAATTATTTATATGGGGTAAACATTGCGATTATGCGATCAGTGACAAGTGAATTTCCACGTTAAAATTGCGACGATTAGTGAGAATAATAATGGGATGACATTAAAGACAGATGGAAAAGGTTTGGCGTCGGGTTGGTCTCCATTCCTCCCGCAAGAAGAGGGATGGAAGCGGGACTAGCACCACCAAGGAAGTGACGCCACCCGCTGCTCCCCAAGAGGCTGAGTACCAAAATATACATACACTGAGAACAGCTGACTTGATAAGACAAAGGCAAGGCGACGAAAAATCGACTCTACGTTCGTCGTACATTATAAGGAACGGGGACAATTTTATATTGGTTGAGAGAAGACGTCGTAGGCGTCGTAGAAGTGGCACTAGGGCTTCTTCCGGGAGTAGACACCACACTCCCCCCGTAGTTGAGGAAAACACTCGAACTGAGCAGAAGAGGCGCCCCCCAGCCAGATTGAAGATATTCGGCATTCAGTGGCCGTTGCATTCCAGCGATTCCAGGTAACTGTTAATTATTTGCATCAGAAATATGTTACTTTATCAGCCAGGTTCATTATACTGCAATACGGTAGATTGCACGATATGATTACAGTCTAGCTTATGTAAACTTGCAGTTAGTTACCGACGCAACAATGCAACAAGCGTTCTTGGCAAAATAATTTATTGTTTTCGCTTAAAAAATTAACGATGGGTAATCATTAAATATAAATTAAATTCTCCAGTGATGTGCAACTTTGTTTCTTACGTATGTTGAGATTAGATTACATGCAAGCTGTAGGATAATCTATCTTTAATAACAGTACAGAGATATCAACATAACATTGCATTTAAATTCAGTTTGTGTTTACATTTGTAACTAGCTACCTATTTTTTTTACCCGGCTTTTACCCACGGCTGCGCTCACGTGGTTCCTTATTCCACAGGCACCATAACTTTTTCGGGGTAAAAAGTAGCCTAAGTCACTTTCCGGCCCTTATACCTACTATGTACATATTGCCATGCAAAAAATCACGTTGATGCGTTGCTGGGTGAAAGAAGAACAAACCATCAAATACAATACAATACAATACAAATACTCTTTATTGTACACAAAAGAAGATAGCAACATATATGACTTATATAGAACACATGTACAATGGGCGGTCTTATCGCTCAAGGCGATTTCTTCCAGACAACCTTAGGATGGACAATATGGGCAAGTAAAGAGAGGGGTAGTACGCAGTGTAACAACATAATAGAATACATATACTACATAACATAAATACTATACATGTATCTATAACAAAACTACATAAATATAAGATACAATAAACATAATAAATACAATACAATATGTCTAAATATTACATAATGTACCTGCCGGAAATTACGGAATTATCAAACGCACTTTAGTATTTATAGGTAATATTAATAGGATAGGATTATCTAAACATGAATTCATATGGTCTGATTTTAACATAACATCACGCCTGTATTTCCCCGAAGGGGTAGGCAGAGGTGTAATAGTACACCCACATTTCGCCAGTTATGTTATAGTCCCATGTAATAGGGGGCGAGCCTATTGCCACTGACCGGGCATAAATCCAGACTCCAGGCTGCTACTGAGAATTACTACTTATAATTACTTATAACTATATACTTAAAACTTTATACTTACTTTATTATTACTTTAATAATGACAAATATTTAAAGTATTGAATCTACACGTCATAACGAACAACATTTACCTACTATGGGAGTGTGGAGGAACGAGGTATCATTTTCCTCCAACACAAAGGGAGGATCCTCCGACCAGGCTGGGTCTGCGCCTGGCGGGCTACTGCCCAACGGTTGATGTTGGGCTCTTGTATATATTTTAACTTGCGTGTAAACTCTGCTTGCACGATGTAGGACGTATGTAGTTCTCATGTCACCGGATAGATGTCGCTACACCACTCCCCTCCGAGACCGGAGGTCGATCGTCTTGATGTCGTTGCGTCTTGATTGCTTGCCAGTGCCAGTGAATGTTCCAGTGAGTCGGAACCGGATGCCGCGTATTACTCGGTGAGTCGGTACTGTGTGCGGTGATGCTGCGGATGCCTCAGTGAGTCGAGGTGGATGCCGCGTAGTACTCGGTGAGTCGGTACTGTGTGCGGTGATACTGCGAATGCCTCAGTGAGTCGAGGTGGTACGGTGTTGCGTAGTGGCTGGCTGCTGCGTTGACCAGGAGGAAGTAGTCCTGCTAGTTGACCGGCCGAAGTGCAGTGTGCTGTGCCGTTGCTGAAATGGGCTGAGGCCAGCAGCGTGTGATTACTGTGCCACTACCAGTAAATTTTTTGTACCGTCGCGTCGACACGATGAAGAACACACTTGCTCGTGAAGTGGCTTTTGTTGCACCGCTTTTAGGTTCATAATGTAGCTTATTACGCACGCGTGCTTTTTAGGGTTCCGTACCCAAAGCGTGCTAACGGGACCCTATTACTCTCGCTTCGCTGTTCGTCCGTCCGTCTGTCTGTCTGTCAAAGGGTGTATCTTTGAAACGGTAATAGATAACCAGTTGAAATGATTTAATAATTATAGCATTAAGATACAGAATATGTGTTGATGTGAGGTGTATCACGACAAATACTAAAAATAATTAAAAAGTCTAAAACCAAAGGGAGTCCCCATACAAGAAACCTCGAGAAACATGCATTTCTTTCAACGTTTTTGTTCCTGCTCTATCTTCAAAACGGTAATACATACCAGCGTCAAACTTGGTCTGATTATAGTGCATACTATGTAGTTTAGCAACAAATACTAAAAATAGGGCAAACGTAGACATATGTGGTGGTACCTACGTAAGAAAGAGATGTAAAAATTCACATTTCGCGTACGTTCGTTGATGTCTTTTGATAAACTCTCGTAAATTAAATCAGTTTCTATGGGGAGTCCGACTCACACTTGGCCGGTTTTTACATTATATTATCGCACTAGGAGTTTCTTAGACTGTGCTAGTGCTTTTTACTTTACAGATCATTTTGAAATTGCAGCAAAGTGTTTTTATGCCCAAACAAAATTAAACAAATTTGTGAATAAATCAACTGTATTAATTAAAATATGATAAATAAACATTTCATTTCATCAAATTATTTATTTTTGTCAACAAATTAACATAAATTGAAGTGTTATAAATAAAAAAATAAAATTATTTATATTTTTAATATTGGGCTGTTTGGCGGTTTCCTTCGACCACCTGCGCGCGCATAACTGTATGTCACCGTGCGACTACGAATAAAAAAGCTACTCTTTCATCGTAGCCGTGCGATTATAGTAATCCGCGCGCCATTTTTCACAAATTCAATATTTGTCTAAAATGTGTGTATGTTTTTGCCTCGCAAGTGTGTTGAAAAACGTCGTATGACACGCGTGAGCATTGACTATTATACTCTCGGCTCCATTACGCCCTCGCTTTCGTCTCGGGCTGCAATCCAGCCTCGAGTATAATAGTCAACTTAGCTCACTTGTATCATAATATACTATTATTGTATTCTTTACTATCCCTACAGGCACACATCAATAACTCGCCGCTTCTGCCGCGGAAGACGTTCCCGTGAGGATAACGAGCTCTATCGCTCCAACAGCTTCAAGTTCGAGAGGTTCACTAGGGAACCGCCGGCTGATGAGTCTGCTTCAGGCTCACAGGTAAGTCAATTGTAGAACATCCTGAAATGTAGGAACGTCTTTTAGAGAATATGTCGAAACTCTTTCAAGAAAAATAAGCAACTAAAAGTGAAGAAAACTTTTTAAATACCTAGTATATAAAATGTCCAAGTATAAGTTAAAAAAAATTCACTAGACAAAGAAAGCACTATCAATGTATGGCGTCATTGTTCAAAACCTTCAAAGTAACTTCACATCGCTCTGTACAATGTCCGTTTAGCACGACATGATAGAAAATGCAAAAACTTAAAAACCTACCTATGTCTTCCATTTTTTCGTGATTTTTATACAGGGTGTCAGGGAAACGCTTCCGAAAACGAAGATAGGTGATAGTGCTGGTGATTACTGATACGGAACCACGAAAAAAAATGCGATTCCGTGTTTTTTTTTTTTTTTTTTTTATATTAATAAACCGTTTATATTAATCATTATGAATACTTCTATTGAATATTGTTAGGCTAATAGCGTTACACTTATGCAAAGATTGATTTATAGAAAGAATAACTATTTATTGCCATAGTTAGACATGTATTAAACTGTAAACATAATATCGCTGATTCAGGGCATAGCATAGAACAACTTTTACTATGGGAGCAACCCTGAAATCGCGAAAAATTATCAGCGGTTCCCTACTAAATCATCGATGTCGCTCGACTAAATGTAAGAATCAACTGATTTTTTTTCGCGATTTCAGGGTTGGTCCATAGTAAAAGTTGTTCGATAGTATCTCCTCGAATAAGCTCTTCAAATATGACCATGCATATCTGATACACGTTGTATATTTAGCGACAATATAAAAAAATACTACGTAGAAGTCTATTATAAACTAATGATTAGGTAGTCAGTAATAGGATCTATGAACGAACAATTCAGTGGCTCGAAAGGGTAATAAACTTTAAAGTAGATACCTACCCGTACGCTGAAAAACCTGTTAGAGTCAAAATACTTTTATAACTGTCCTCGTATTACCTGTGTGTGTAACGTATCCATTGTTATAAAATGCAAATTTGCATTCATTCAAAACGGCAGACATTACCAAATCGAAAAAGTATATAGTATAGGTACGCTCCTTACGTGCAGAAGCGGTGTCAAAATTAATTTTGGTACGAACACTTACCTATCGTTGTAAAATCGAGTTCCTTAGAAAAGCAGTCTGGAGTGTCAAAGCAAGTCAAGGCTCGTATGATCCCGCGCCGCCGTTCTCACCATGAAAGCGTACCCACTTATCTAGATGAGCCATCTTTTCCACAAAGGACCCACTTTACAAAGTCTGCGAGAAAGGATTTCCGTAAAAGAACGCTATTGAACTTCAGCACCATCAATACGGCGTTTCGCAGAAATTGTGTTAGCGTTCATATGGGATTTTTATCTTTGAGTGTGTCTGTTAACTCTTATAAAATACTTTTTAGAAACATTTTCGAAGTAAGGTATGAGGAAAATTAGTTTTACAGCAGAAATTGATTTTGGAATCTTTTAGTTTATTAAACTATACAAACCTCAATATAAACTATGAACATTATTAGTTAAGCGTGCGCTGTGAAAATTGCCTTCTTTAATTGAAATTAAAATAAATTATCATCTTTGGGTGTGTCTGTCAACTCTTATAAAGATACGTTTTAGAAACATTTTCGAGGTAAGATGTGAGGAAAATTGTTTTTTTATAAACAGCGGAAATCGATTTCTGAATCTTTTAGTTTATTAAACTGTACAAACCTCAATAAAATACAAACTATGAAAATTATTAGGTACCTAAGCGTGCGCTGTGAAAATCGCCTTCTTCAATTTAAATTAAAAGGAATTTTTATCTTTAAGTGTGTCTGTCAACTCTTATAAAAATATTTTTAGAAACATTTTCCAGGTAAGATATGACGAAAATTGTTTTTTTATAACAACAACATAACAACATAACATAACATCACGCCTGTATTTCCCCGAAGGGGTAGGCAGAGGTGTTATAGTACACCCACATTTCGCCAGTTATGTTATAGTCCCATGTAATAGGGGACGAGCCTATTGCCATTGACCGGGCACAAATCCAGACTCCGGGCTGCTACTGAGAATTTCCTGATGAAAAAACCCAATAACACTTTGCCCGACCCGGGAATTGAACCCAGGACCCCACGCTCAGCTGTCACGCTTGCAACCACTAGACCAACGAGGCAGTCAGTTTTTTTATAAACTGCGGAAATCAATTTCTGAATCTTTAAGTTTCTTAAACTATACAAACCTCAATAGGAGAGCGTGCGCTGTGAAAATCGCCTTCTTCAATTGAAATTAAAAGGAATATTAAATTGATAAGAACATAGAGCAACCGCAACCATTAGGAAGTTGTATAGGTATCTTTCTTCTAACAAGTAGGTAGCTAAATTTAAGTAAAAAATGTTGGAGGATGGTAGGACAACGAAGAATTGCGAGATTGCGTACCTAGTTCAGTTCTAATAGGTATTTTATGGAAGTTAAATTCCGGACAACTCTTTAAAGAAGGACACTGTTCAGCAATAATTGATTATCCCTAATTTTCTTTTACTTGCTAAAAAGCGATAAATTGTAGAAAGGAAAAAAAAAATCAGATGAATTCAACTGTGATGAGCTATTTGCATGTTTTGAAAGTAAATAAAATCCCGTGGATGAAAACGGCGATGATGAAACTTGAATGATGACTAACATTGTTATTATGAAAACAAAAACAACTGTTTAATCGACAGGTAAACTGTTAGGTAAGCGCCATCTACAGATCCTTTCCTTAAAACAACAAGAACTTTAACAAGTAGACAACTAGCATAACAGACACTTCGGGCAGTTTTCAGCAGATGGCGCTGTACGTACTTCTTCTAACAAAAGTTTCCGGTTAAAGGTACAGATGTCACTTCTCATTCTTCTTTGGTTCCTGAAATTCTGGTCAGAGAGGCTTGAGCCTCTATATCCAGGGCGATAACATTGGGCGAATGCAAAAATTACATCATAGTAATTAATGTTTTTGTCAGTAGATATAGAAATAAGATGGGTTTGCTTCCAATGCCTTCAAACAGAATGTATTTCAAAAGAAGCATACATCCATCGTTCATACCTTAGAAAACTACCTAAGTGATAAGATTTAGATTTCTGTGGTCCATCTTATAACATAATAACAAGTTAGTTTATTGAATCATCTATATCAATACCGCCAGGAAAGGTGTGGAAAATAAATATATCGTTCAGCAGCTTTGAAAGATATTCAAGTGGCCTTCGACAAGGTGCAGCATAGGAGCCTTATGATCAAGATTATGGATACTTGTTCTAAAGTACATTTTATCTATTCTGTGTCTTACTAGCAAGGTAGAAAACATTACATGAAAAAATGAGTGCAACATAACATTACATCAAGTACAATGCAAAGTAGTGTCCCACAAGGTTCTTTACTTAGACCAGTGCAATTAATTGTGTATCTTCATATTAGACTTATTTCATATTATGGCTTCGTTGAATCCTGTACCTGGTCTACAGATGACACAGCTATGGAAATCACCTGAAAACAGCATCATCATCATAATTTCAGCCGAAAGACGTCCACTTCTGGACATAGGCCTCCCCCAAGCATCGCCAGCAATCGCCGAAAACAGCATACAAAGTTATTTATGAAGTCGGTTATAAAACGCTGCCGCTATAGCTCAATATTCAATAGAGGACTAGTTATTATAGAGAGCAAATGAGATACTCATATTTGGAGTATCTTTCAAATCTAATAAAAGTTTAAGGGGACTGTTGGTAGATTGACGAATTACGTTTTTTTTATATCAAGTAGGCTTACGTTTGACCGCCACCTCACCTGATGTTAATAATAATGGTGATATTACACTAATAATAAGTAAACTATTCTATACGGTTACGGTTCGGTCGGTTGTATATGGTTGTTTCTTATGTATTATAAGTATGTATTTACAAAAAAAATACATAAGTATTATATCCATTGTCTAGTACCCATAGCACAAGCTCTGCTTAGTTTGGGACTAGATGATGATGTATAAAATGTCCCAAAAATATTTATTTATTTATTTTATAACATAACATCCCAATTTCATATACAACCCAAATCCTGTTGCGTAGCTTAGTTTTCGCGTCAAAAAACAGTTTCTGAATATTCGTGTACAAGGGATGCGTTGTAGTTCGTGTGGTATTACAACATAAATTGTGCGCACACGTTGTGTAGGGGAGGGACATTAATATCATCTGTCCTATCAATTACACCGGCACGGTCACCAACGCGCCGACAGCCTATCGAAGGAAAATACGTGAAAAATTTGACACACGACCCTAATTTATCCTTAGAATATGGTTTAGGGTTGCGCTCTGCAAGCTTTTCTTAGAAAATATTATATTGTAGATTTAACATCAAATTGTTTGTTTATATAGGCTCTTAGATATAAAAGGTGAAATGGGATACGTAGATAGTGTTTATTTTAATGTTAACAAACATGCCCAGGGAGATATTATCAAGCCTTACTTATGTCTCTCTTAGGCGTCGTAGTCATACACTTCAAGAACGTTTTGTCGTCCATGATTAAATATACTTTTCAGTTTAAATGAACTTTACAATACCTATACAATTCTTCACTGGCTCGAACTCAACCTCGTGGCATTACATAACATAACCGGCCCATTACTGTCCCACTGCTGGGCACGGGCCTCTTCTCAGTATGAGAAGGCTGAGTGAGGCCTTAGTCCACCACGCTGGCCTAGTGCGGGTTGGCGGACTGCACACACCATTGAGAATTGTATGGAGCACTCTCTGGTGTGCAGGTTTTCTCACGATGTTTTCCTTCACAGTTAAAGCAAGTGATAATCGAATATAAATCCTCACATGAATTCGAAAAGTCAGATGTGCGGGCCGGAATCGAACTCACACCCTCCTACATGGAAGGCAATTTTGCAGCTTATTATTCGAAGAAAACTTCATTTAGATGTAGCGATTATACACAAGTCCATAGAAACAGTAAAGGGCAATTACAATCAACTATACAAACAACTACAGCATTACAATTCTGCTTTTATTTCTCCTCTTTTGAGATTGCCACTCATAACATTATGTTTAGCAGCAACCCTATCCATGATATAAATCACGTTATCCCCACACCGTGATCGCGATTGCCTCATCAACATACTAATGCGGACGCCAGATGTGCCCCCCTCAGACTTATAAAAGTCTGCTAGACTTTGAAAATGTTGGAAAATAGATTTCCTTATGTTACGTCTCGCATATGGCTTCAGCTCAGCTTGTCATTAGCTTCATACTATTTCTATGAAGTTTTTGGAAAGTGTTATGCTTTGATATGATAAAAACAGGATAACGCAGCCTTTTCAGTTTCCAGTATCTAGTCATTAATAATAATTTCTGTCGAGTTACAACAAAAGAGTTTCCAACCAAACAAGAGTCACTTATACGCATTAGGCATTGGAAAAACATAGTGCTGTTTAGGCATTTCAATTTTTAGACGAAATAACATGTAGGCAATCACAAAGTTTAGGCATCGACGTTTAAGCAATTTGCTTCTGTCAATTGGCGTGGTAGATATGATTGTAGCAGTAGCATCTTTCATTTTAGGTACTGTGCTCATAACCTAAAAATAGTTACAACACCTAGAACATAATATAGGCGCAGACTCACATGACTATTATTTATCAAGTTGCATATTTAAAGTATTTCCTTGTAAATCAATGATGTTATTTGTGCAAAGCTGATTAAGGCTGGTGTCTATCAAATTCTCTGATTAAACAGTCAATTACTCGAAAAATTTACTGGAATTGTGGGTAAACGGTTGCTTAACTAGAGAATTATCGTTGGTGAAATTAAATCTAATTGTGTAGTAAGTGTAGCGATAAACACGGAATACCAGTTTTTTTAAACAAAGTTTAATTCTTATTGCTATTTTTAACTCACTACATCTTTTCACTGTTTTCACTATCTGAGTATTAAACTATTCTTTATAGGTTCTATAAAACAAAGGCGATACTTTTTTCACTACATTATGTATTTTATAGAAAGCCGTTACTTATCCTTTGTCAACTCCTCTTTCTTTATTACTAGTGAGTTACGTGCTAATGTGCTGTGTCGCTTAAGTGTTTTTATGGCACCTGGCTAGCTCGATTCAATTTACAATGAGCTGTTTATTCATTCGACTTTTTTCTTCACTGCTTGGTGGATTAAGATTTTCTTTAATGTACCTAAGCTCTCACTTTGTGATTTGTGAAGCGAATGTTAAGCCAAATAAAATTCGGATTTCGATTAAGTAATTACTGAAATTCCTTGAATGTTGTTTACTTTGAAATTGTTTCAGATGTCGATTAGCCAGTTTGTTGTAAACAATAAGGCATAAAACGAAAAAAGAAAGGGTAAAATCAAAAAACCCGACTGCGTAAAACTACAGCTAAAAAGATCAAATTCTGCAGTTGGTGGCAGTTATTTTAGTTCCTTCAATCTGTGATTGTATGCCACTGACTGCAGAAATTGTTCTTGTTTTTATTTTCGTGATTCGCAGTCGGCTTTTTTGATTTTATCAGTAATTTTTTCATTTCTATGATTTATATTATTCAGAAATTACTCTTCAATCCCTTCATTTTGATACCCTACATGATGATGTAACAAAAAAATATCACCATATAGCCAGTGTCACTCGCAGAGTTGGGATGTATCTAGTGATACCTCAATTCTTAAAATCCGTTCGCCTGTTTTGTCTCGAAGAAGGAACATAGAAACGGAAATACTTACATACTAACAGATTACCCTCCCTTTGGGCTTCACCGCAGTCGGGTTGAACTGTATCCCTTGTAATATATTTTAAGGTAAATAACTAATTTGGTTAAACATGAATTTCTTTTACCGCAGGCTCTTCAACAATATCCAGTTACTACATAGATTCATAACATAACAGCACACCTGTATTTCCCCGAAGGGGTAGGCAGAGGTGTAATAGCACACCCATATTTCGCCAGTTATGTTATAGTCCCATGTAATAGGGGGCGAGCCTATTGCCATTAACCGGGCACAAATCCAGACTCCGGGCTGCTACTGAGAATTTCCTAATGAAAAAACCCAATAACACTTTGCCCGACCCGGGAATCGAACCCAGGACCCCACGCTCAGCAGTCGCGCTTGTAACCACTAGACCAACGAGGCAGTCCTAGACCAACGAGGCAGTCCTAGACCAACGAGGCAGTATTATATTATCTGTGAAAGAACTATGTTCTTTATAAAAAAACGGATACACCAAGTAAAACAGCTAGCCTATTATAGAAAGGAAAAGTTTACAAAAACTGTAGCAACACTACTCAGTGAGAGCTTAAAGCTCGCTCTCCACTTTCGTTATGAGAAAACTTGGAACACTCTGTACCGCGAGTCGCTTTAACATATAAGTACCAACAGGTTCACGTTCATAGTTTCTTTCAGGTGGCAGTTTCGTGATTCAGATTTAACGATTATTCTTGACGTCTACAGTTTAAAAATATTTTTATAAATTTTGAACACCAAATGTATTCGTAGAAGTAGACTGAACATAATTTGGCTCTGTTTTTATTCTGTGTGTCGTGCATTCTGTTTCCACATTTTACATTCTGTACCTCTTTCTTTATTTTTTACCACATTTTTACTATCCCGCTTTTAGTCATGTCTGTCTGTTCGGTACAAATTTAGCAATCGATTTTAAACTAACATCCCGATGAGCTAGTGACTTGAAATTTTAAACATAGCTTAGGACTGGATGACAATGCAATATTAACTCGCTTTCTTTTTAAAAACGTTGTTTAAAAAAACTTTTTCATCTGATTATTTTCACATCTGTTTATGGCATAGTATTTCGACTCTATCTCTTACTAACCAAAATTAAATAAAATTAATATACCTGTCTCTTTCTTCTCTCTATTAAAGATATAAATAAATATTTTTGGGACATTTTTACACAGCACCATCTAGTCCCAAACTAAGCAGAGCTTGTGCTATGGGTACTAGACAATGGATATAACACACATATACTTATTTTTTTGTAAATATA
Organism: Asteroscopus sphinx; assembly: GCA_949699075.1. Lineage (NCBI taxonomy): Eukaryota > Metazoa > Arthropoda > Insecta > Lepidoptera > Noctuidae > Asteroscopus > Asteroscopus sphinx. The sequence goes on from OX453016.1 coordinate 12,477,966, forward strand.
CACTTATAATACATGAGATTGTTGTAAAGTTATGAATTCTTTGAAAACTTAGGACTTGTTACCAAATAATCGTTTAATTGAGAGACTCCCATTTCAAATTGAAAAATTCAATGAACACCCGACACTCATTCAGCGTTCCCAGATCGCCCAAAATACTTCATAAGCACCTCTTTAAAATCCGTTAATCATTCGACTCGGTAGTTTTTAACTGAATTACAAATGCGTATTAAAACCGCTCGACTATTCCCTTCGGCTGCTGTAATCAACTTCAGTTTCGGATACGGGTTGTAATTGAAAATTTCGAGTCGTGCGATGTTCATTTTCCACTAATTAATCGCTGTGATGACATTGCATCAATCCCCTGTCCCTAGGTACGCATTGTTGCCTGCCTATATGCATCTCACGGTAGGTGAATTCAAAATTTTAGGTAATAACACTGAAATAAATACTTTATTTCAGTGTCATATTAGAAAACCTGGAGTTCTAGGAGCTCACATAAGAAGGAATAACTTTTAGAACGTAGTAATTTGGTCTTGATAATAGACTGATTGTTTGTAGAATACGTAGGTTAATAAAAAACGTTAAGTTTTCAAGGAAAGTAGGTACTGTAATTTGGCTTTACTGTTACAATCTGGAATTGGAATTGTACCCAATAAATAGCAATCACATAGCAATATTCTCGTTTCGGTCACCTGGGACCAAACATCGTCATTGGAAAATCGTGGGTATGCGATAGTTTACCTTAACCCTTCAGTTTTCCCAAGCGTATCGGTTTGTGGTAGACACTTATATTATGTTCAATATGTTACATTTTAATTAACTTTTGGTTGTGAATTTGCTACATATAGGATAATCGGTTCGTCACTGTACCGTAGTTATGGACGCAGGCTTGTTTCAGAATGAGCAGAGTTACAGCTTTACTACCGTACTACTTACTTACTTTACTTTTTAGCGTACCGGAAGGCGCAGCGTGGGTAGGCCCCCCACAAGGTGGACCGACGACCTGGTGAAGGTCGCGGGAATCCGCTGGATGCGGAAGGCACAGGACCGGTCGTTGTGGCGATGCTTGGGGGAGGCCTATGTCCAGCAGTGGACGTCTTTCGGCTGAAATGATGATGATGACAGCTTTACTCCAGCACGCTGGCCAGGGTACCTTTTTAGTTTTTGGGTGGAAATCCTCATGGATATCCTCCGTATGGGGAAGGTGGAGGGATATGTTGGACTCTTAAGTTCTTAACGACTAAAACCACACGGTGGTCACCCTCAGCTCAAATTAGAGCACTAGTCAAATAGTCTATTGTAGCTACGGGAACTCCAATGGACCGCGCCGGTCCCCTCTAGTGCTACGCTTTTGGCACGTCCCGTGAAACAATAATGTTTCCTTCACAGCAGCATCCAACCACCACATGTTGCTGTCCTTCCGAGGGTCACTAAATAGACGCCTCAAGTCCCCTACTCTTAGCGTCCACGATCCCGAAGGTCCCCGAAGGTGCCAGATGTCGGCGTGTAGCCCTATGTGGCCCTTGCGCCAGGGTGATTGCCTCCACCTTCGTCTCCGAGCGGGATCGGCTCTCTCCCGATCCCGCTCCGGCCAGGGTGCCTAGTGTGTTTATTCATTAATCAGTAGTTCCTCCTAATATCCACCAGGGGCGCTACTTATTTATGAATTAAAGTCGTACTAGGCACCCTGATACTGGTTGGCGGACTATACAAGTACCTTTTCCGGTTCAATTCACTTGTATTTGCGAAATAGTTAGAAACTTGTCAGTATTTTAAATATATGGCTATGTAAAAAACCACTTAACCGTACAAATACGAGTTTTCACACGAAGCCGGGCATTTGGGGTTCAAGTTCGTGCACATTATAAGTTATTCTAATTTACTTTGTCTCTGTCGGTGTTGACTACACTGATATTATCTTGCTCTGTGTTTTTGCGGAGATACCTGTTTTTTAGGTATCCACATACGTGTATCTGAGCCTCTGCATGTTGAAGTAGTAGTTAGTGATGATAGTTGCAGGCGTAGCAGGACCACTATAGATTATAGAAAAGATAATATTTGTCTACGGAAGAATATACAAAACGACATTGTACAATATGTAACTAAAAACCCTGTTGTTCCTTCGTTCTTATCGTGTCAATGGTTCAAATATGGTTGAAATAAAAAGTGGCCACTTCAATGGCGTTTTCAGTGGCGGCGAATAGATCATCTCTTGTGCAGGTGTTCGGGCACAAGGGACACGTTAGCAAGTGCGACATGGATTGCTCTGGGTCACCGCAGTCACAATGTGCAAGGCTAGGGTCCCTAAACCCCCATACACACATATTAAGTCTACAGCGATCAACCTGGGTGCGAAGGCGATTGAGTGACTTCCACACTGGCCACTGTAGATCGTGTCCTGGTGGTAACTTCTCCTGTGGAGTAATAAAGCCAGGAGGTGGAGGTGGTGGAGGATGTTGTTTCTTTGAGCTACATTATCAGAATCGATATTCTTACATAAGGACACAACTCATTTGGAAAAACTCTTCAATAAAAATAATCAAATTAAATATTAAATCATTATTAAAAGTGATTATATCACTTTCAATTTTCGATTCTGATAATGTAGCTCAGAGGAACAACAGGGTTTTTTTTACATACTGATAGAACTAAAACTGTAATTTTGTCTATTCTTTCGTAGACAAATCCCTTGTCTACAGTCGTCGTGCTACGCCTGCTGGATTAGGATTATAATCAGGGCTGTCTTACCATCCAGGGGCCTTTGGGCATAACAGAGTTTGGGGCCGTTTTAGCAAGTAAAAAACAATGTAAATGATAGCAAAAGTAGGCACTTTCACTTAGTAGTCCTTTGGTGGTTTCGCATCTACCTTTGGTATAACGGGCCATTTTCCGCAACTCCACGCTCGGCGTGTATTTTGCGTGTCATACATCTACCTTTATAAAATTGACGCTGGGTTCCTATAATTTGCTTTTACCAACGACGGCTCGTTTTTCCTTGAAAAAACTTCAAACTTAATGTCAATATTTGAAGTTTTTTAAGGAAAAAATGAGTGACCGTCAGTAATGGTAGATTATAGGAACCCAGCGTCAAACTGACGTGGACTTTTTGGCGGGAAAATTATTTAATTTTATTTATATTTTGCTTATATTGTATTTTATTCATTAAAAAGTTTAACGTGCTATATTTTTATGATTGCTTTTTATAGGCCTACAAACCGGGGGCCCTGGGTTTGTGCCCCTTGTGCCCTTATCAACTCAGCCTATCACAGTCCACTGCTGGACATGCCTCTCCCTAGTTGCGCAACAACGCTCGGTCCTCTGCATTCCGCATCCAGTCCCCCCCAGCCACGTTCTTTAGGTCGTCGGTCCACCTGGCAGGGGGGCGCCCTACGCTGCGTTTGCCGATTCGCGGTCTCCACTCAAGGACTCGTCTGCTCCAGCGGCCATCCACTGCCATCAGCGGCCTGGGTTTGTGCCCTTATGTAAAATATAATTTAACGTGGTTCCTACATCAGCAAGGCACTATGATTCAGGCACATCATTGAATTATTTATTGACGAAGATACTGGTTTTTTTTTGTGTATTGACCGGGTGTGACCAAAGACATTCATATATTGTAGCGTATATTAAATCTCTAGGTGTGACCAACGTGACTATAGTGTGGTAAAAACTAGGGTGATAGATCATATAGATAGAAAATCACCTAACAATGACCGTGATTTTAATCAGGAACTAATATCAAATAATGAATTCATTTTCGGGTACACATTTTTTGTCGCTAACGACTCATGAGATGTCATGATCAGCCTTATCTATTTATGCTAAAAAGTATTAGCTGCTTTAGAGTTGGTTCAGACATTGCTCGTAGCGATATTAAGCGTCTCAAACTCGCAAACGCAAGCGCGAGCGTGATTGAGGTATCAGACACTTAGTAAGTTTGCGTTGCGGGATATATACCTTATACAGGTTGATGTCAAATACATTAAACTTTTAAAGGTGGATTCTACCAATGAAACTGAATAAATTTTCCCAAGAAACAAAGATCGTCTGACAACGTTGTTCAGTTTCATTGCTAGAATCCACCTTTAATATAATGAACGTGTCCACGTTTATTAAAATATTCGTTTCCTTCTTCTCAGCACTTCTTACTGACGTTGAGTCATATTATAGTGAAGATTCGCGAGTTACTTAGATGATAACCAACAGCATTCGATAATGAATGGAATACTCTTGAGCTTATCGGTACCTATAGGCACTTCATCTGGACGAGCTCTTATTGTAGTTTCAAGGTTACGCTACTGGATACTCATGTGGTTAGTCAGAAAATCATATACGTCATTGTCATTAAGTATATTGATGGTAATAATGTTTTGACCATTGAGTTACATGGTTTGTACCATGTTCGCAGATCCCTTTGATAAAGAAATATGGTATCAATTTTTTGTTTTTTAGGCTGGCTACTGTATTTTTTGCATCAATTAGTTTATATCGGGGTTCCCACTGAAAACCAGTGCTGTGTTGTGGCTTATGTTACAACACAGCATCATGCTGAGTGGAACCTCATTGTCGTGCAATTGGCCTATTATTTGTTTCTGTCTTAGCTGGTACAATAAATATTTTTTCTTGATTTCTTCTACAACGTCACTTTTTGTTAACGCAATTTGAGTACTAACTAGTTTGTTCAAAATCACTAGGAGAATCGATTGGGATAATTTTTAAACCAGACAAAATTGTAACAAAAAAAAAAAACTTAATTTGGTTATTAAGGTTCAATTAGCGGATCGTGAATAGGCTCTTAAGGTCCAGGAAGAACAGCTCGATTAGTTTCCGTGCATCAGGTAGTCCCTGTGCAACATTCTTCACTTTCTGCGCTACCAAATGGGTAACTTACAATAACTCTAAAAGCGTGTAATTTTGTGATTTAGAAAAAAAAAAAAACTCAATCGACCTCTTCGTGTTTCTGAACAAGATAGTTTCACAAATTGTCTAAACAAAAAAACGTTGCATTTTTTCTCTCGTTTACATATTATGCATACTTTTGTTATTTAATAAACGAGAGAAAAACACATTTTCCACATCAAAACCTGACAAATATACAGTACATTGTATACAGAATTGTTAACAAAATGAAGAGATTTCCCTAGAATTCAATATAACTCCTCCTAGAAGTCACAAATCCGCTGGATTTCGTAGCATCAATAAAATCGAGTCGTATTTGTTTAAACAACGCGTGTAAATTGATTCGAGCGATATTGGTAAAGTTTGCTGCAGTAAATCTCGGGGAGGCCCAAATCTGGCTGAAGGGGAGAAGTCACGACATGGGTGACATGTCTCAGGGTATTTGTCAATGTTGTTAGGCTATTTGTTAGTAGTGGGAGTAATATGTATGCGTGTGTGTTGCTTTTGTGTGAGTGTAGCGTCTGTCAAAACGCTGATAAGAACATGTTTGGTATATATAAAAGGACTTTTGATTCATCATCATCATCATTTAGCCGAAAGACGTTCACTGTTGGACATAGGCCTTCTCCAATAGGGAGGGGATATACCATAATCGCCACGCTTGGTTGGCGGGTTGGCGATCGCAGTTGGTTGAATAAATACTCAGAGAACCCTATTGCCCATACTCTGGTGAATGCTTTAGGCGCCTTTTACGACACCCACGAGAAGAGATGGGGTGGTGCTATTCTTTATATCGGGCACCACACGGAACTTTTGATTACTTTGATGTAAAAAACAAATAAGTACCTACACTATTAATTTAAACAATTTAATGCAATGACCGTTATTAAAACTCGCTGGAAGGGTCTTAACCTTTTGAAAGAAAGAAAAAAAATTGCCACAAGATACAATAATTAAATACAATATATGAATTCCATAGAGGCAATGCTCAATGCTTTGTTGCATTATCACTATTAGTCACTGACTGCAAGTTCTTCGAAGGGTTAGGTGATCATAAGATATCATCAACGAGACTCACCTGACTGACAGGCATGTTCAAGGTTTGCTCAATGCTTATATAAATGGACAACTGTATGTATTTCAAAGAGTGAGATGATACAGTCATACCATCGATGCATATTTGCTGTATAAAAGCTGCCGTCAAAAAGACTGCGCAGGAGCATGACTAGGTATATATATTGCTGTCTTTTGTGATCCAATCAAATGCAACTGAATGAAACTGATTTGTCATCATTTTGAATTGTCTTTGTGACAGTTATCTCTTTGAAACTTAGACCTGTCTTGAGTAACGATCACGTTAGTTGTGAGACTAAGTTTAGTTCAGCAAGGAGCAAAATTGTGTTTTTTTTGTTTTGTTTTTAATGGTCCTGTGTGTCTCACCACTTAATTTATTAGTTTTTAGTTATTGCACACACACACACACACACAACAGTATTTGCAGACGCAAATACTGTTTAGAACAGTGGTTCCCAAACTTATTTTGTCTACTGACCACTTTGAGAATAAATTATTTTTTAGCGTCCTCATTTTTTCACCTACTTGAAAACCACTATAACATCAAATTAAATTAATTAATTATTGTGAGCTATATTAGCGGAGATTAAACATTCATTCTAAACGAGACTTCAGGTCTCAAGTTAACTCTTACGGGCTACACCTGCCAATGAGAATTATTATTGAAACGCAACATTATAGTATTCAGACAGAATATCTTTTATTCAAAATAAAACAAACATAATCGATTCTTATATAAAAAACTAATGTGAAGGATGAATCTGATGCTGTTTAATAAGTTTGTGAAACGGAGCGACCGATTGACATGATTTTATTTTATTTATTCAATAAAACAGGAAAGATATTTGAACTACGCGGAGAGAAATATCGAACCAAGTTTGAGCAATCTCTTAATTAATATTAGTTGATGTTCACAAGTTGTAGTCGAAAGCCGCGAGTTCAGTCGGTGTCTAAGAGTCCTCCTAGCTAGATGAAATTACAAATCGCCCCCCAAGCCTTTACACAACGCCCCCATTTTTTTTCTGGGTCTCTTACCACTCTACCCTTTACCACTCTAGGCCTGCAGCGCCCACAAGGGGGCGTTATCGCCCACTTTGAGAAAGACTGGTTTAGAATAATTATTATATTTTTTAAACCACAAAGTACGTAGACGTAAGTATACATGATTACAGGTGTTGGTTTACATTGATTGAACTAATATTTTGTGTTGCTCAAGATACAGTATTTGCCTAGTTTGGGACCAACGTAAACCATTCTGTAATTATAAGGTTGAAATAAATTATTTATACTTTTTTATAAGAAAGAAAGAAAGATAAATCGTTTATTATCCCAGTTTTTGTTGTTGTGTTGTTGTTTGGTTTATTTTTTGTGGTTTAAAACAATATTTAAAAAAAAAACAGTTTAAAGTCGTAAATTGAACAATTAAACATTTTAAGAGCGACTGCAAAAGGCTCAGCTTGAAAGTGATAGTATCAATTCTGAATTATTCCTACACGACTAAACAAAACCAAATATTTTATAGTTCCTATTAATTTGAGGCATGTTAGAAAGTGTACTGTACCATCTTCTAAACACGTTACCAGGAGCACATAAAATCACAAAAACAAAAAGCGCCATAAACTAAGTTGTCCCCACATTGCATAGCATAAACAACATTTTATCAAACCCACATCGATTCACGCTGAATGCGAACAGCATTGAAAAGGACATCAAAGTGCCAATGCAAATAGATATAAGAACACACAGGAAATATGTAAATTTTAATGCCATGTATATAAAGATCAAAGTGAAAGCCACAGGAGCCGACTGATTTTCGCCCAACATCGGTATTTCCTCGTATTTTTTCTTTTAAGTGTGAAAGCACTCTTCATTTTCACCGCTTTTAAAGTTGGAACTGTTTTGATGTGCTGGCCTCTATTATTGTTGTGTGGTGTGTGAAAGTTGTGTTGGTAATGTTTTTTTAATATAGGGTTTGTGTTTTGTTTCATGTTGTATAACATAGGTTATAGGCCTATAAACAGAGGTTTTATTAGGGTTCAGTGCATAGGCTTGCGTTTAAATTAATTTTCATCTGACTGTTGCCTTGTTAGTCCCGGTGCCAACTGCACAGCATGGCAAAGGGATTTTTAGGTGACGAATTATAATATAACATAATATTATGACATTATAATTGAAATTTCAAAAACATGACAGTCATGACTTACGGTGCCGAGACGTGGACACTGATAGTTGGGCTAGTCCACAAACTCAAAGTCGCTCAGCGAGCTATGGAGCGAGATATGCTTGGAGTTTCTTTTAAAGATAAAAGCCATAACGAGGCCGTAGAAGAACCGGAGTGACCGACATAGCTTCTAGGATCAGTAAGCTGAAGTGGTAGTGGGCTGTTGGCCATGTCTGTCGAAGGACCGATGGCCGTTGCAGCAGAGTCCTTGAGTGGAGACCGCGAATCGGCAAAGGCAGTGTAGGGTGCACCCCCGCCAGTTGGACCGATGACCTGAAGGAGGTGGCTGGGGGGGACTGGATGCGGAACACAGAGGACCGAGTGTTATGGTGCAACTTGGGAGAGGCCTGTGTCCAGCAGTGGACTGCGATAGGCTGAGTTGATGATTTAATGATAAAAAGTATAGCATCTTGACAATGTCAAAAAACCCGCTCCATTTTTTTCAATACTTATGAGATTCCTTTTCCATTGTTTTTGTAATTTTAACAAATACATGTCTACCTTGGTTGCAAATTTAACTCTTATTTACCAAAACACTTTCATCCCCTCCAAACATAAAGAGTTTGCGGAAAACCCAAAAACACATGAACGGACATATTAAAATCCACGTAATAACACTTTTCCCAACTTTAAGTTGTCATAAAACCGTATTTGTGTAAGCGGACGGCACATAATAGTTTCAGGGGTCATTATCTGTTATAACAAGAATCTATTCCCGTTTATTGACTGTTAATCATTAAACCTATTAGGGTTCTGCAGGAGCGAAACGATCAAACTTTGCTTATAACGGTTATGGGCAACAAAGGTTACGTAATGTGGTTTTGTCGTGTCGAGGGATATTTTGAGAAGTTAGTGGCATAATTTTGCCTCTTCAACACTTTCACTGAAGTTTGGGTAAACAAGCTTGGGAAACGATCCAGTTTTCAGTAATGATTAAAATGGAAGCGTTGCAAAACCCGATCTTGAAAAACTAGGTAAATCCTTAAAAATTTAGGTGCATAAAACAAAAAACAAAAAAAAACGTGTGCGGTCAGGGACCAATTTATTCTTAAAATTCATATTTTTTATCGGTTCAATTAAATGCTAATTTTGAAACGATAATATAAGAATAAATGGCAGGAAACATCATGCGTTGGACTTAGATACCACAGGACCCAGGTTTGATCCCCAGTACAAGATAAATACATACATGTCTTTTTGTATGTTTTATTTAATAGTTAGCTGTAACTTTGACGTTACCCACCAGATGGCGCTTAAAGGTGAGGTCAGCTGACAACTCTATGTCCATATATTCAATGTAGGTACTCTATGGGTATAGCGAAATCTTAGCGTGACGTGACGATACAATTTCTCCCAAATCACACCTATCGCAAGCCCCCTTATGGAACTTCGTTCCAAAAATCTCTTTTAAGACAATTAAATCATTCTATTTAGCTTAGGCTCTATTTCTAGATTCGTATTTATAACAGGGATCTTATCATATTCCTTTAAAAAACCAGTCTGAATAAGCCAAACTCCTATATTCTTCCGTCTACATCTTACATTACCGTCCATGATTAAGAGACGGTATCATACAAACGAGGTTTGCTACAATATACGGTGTAATTTGCGTAGTCTGCAGGCGGGACGCAATCAGACGAGCGTATTGTGTGCCGGATGTGTCTGCAGTGTTTTCCAGCCATTATTTATATAACTAAGTACGTGTTTCCATGTCCTACAGTCTGGAGCTCTTATTTGTGTAAGAACTAGCTTAGCTTCTGTTCGCGACTTTATTCGCATCTTTTTAGGGTTCCGTAACCGAAGGGTGCCAAACGGGACCCTATTACTCTCGCTACGCTGTCCGCCCGTCCGTTCGTCCGTCCGTCCGTCTGTCTCTCACAAGGCTGTATCTTTTGAACGGTAATAGGTAACCGGTTGAAATTTTCTCAGAATATGTGTTGCTATGAGGTGTATGACGACAAATCGTAAAAAAAAAAAAAAACCAAAGGGGTCCCCATACAAGAAACCTCGAAAAACGCATTTTTTTCAACGTTTTTGTTCCTGGTCTATCTTCAAAACGGTAATACATACCGGCGTCAAACTTGGTCAGATTATAGTGCATGTTATGTAGTTTAGCAACAAATACTAAAAATAAGACAAATATAGACATATGTGGTGGTACCTGCGTAAGAAAGAGATGCAAAAATTCATATTTCGCGCCTGTGCATTGATGTCTTTTGATAAACTCTCGTAAATTAAATCAGTTTCTATGGGGTATCAGGTCGATGGGTGGTACGGAACCCTTACTGCGTGAGTCCGACTCACATTTGTCTGGTTTTTTATATGATATGATGGCCAAACGAGCTAAAGGCCCACCAGTAGGCCAATTCACGTAACTAAAGAAGAGCAGTTGCAGTGCAGTTGCGATTAAGTTTTGATCAAAACAACGCTTTTCGTATTCTCTTATCTTCGGCGATCGCTGTCAGAAACGAACTGCAGCGTCACTGCAACTTGATCGCTGCGTCATGAAATTACGTGAATTAGGGCCCTAGTGTTAAGCAGTTAACTTTGCCCATAACAACTGCAATATCATCTAGGCTGTTACCTAAATGGTACCGCAAGTCAGTTCGCCAAACTGAGACATGAAGATGAAAAGTCTTATATGATTGTAATTTCACCGGCATCCGTACCCTTCACACCGAAACACAGCAATGCAAGCATTACTGTTTGGCGGACAAGTAGGTACGGTGGTAGTACTTTCCCGTCGAGCTCCTTCACAAAGGAGATCCACAACTACTAAACTTATGTCGATTAGAAGTATCCGAGGTCCTTTTTCAGGATTACTATCTCAGTGTCAAGTTTTATCAAAATTTGTTTAGATGTTTAATTAATTGTGGAGAAGTAGTTTCGACCTTCACCGACGACCTGGTGAAGGTCGCAGGAATCCGCTGGATGCGGAAGGCGCAGGACCGGTCGTTGTGGCGATACTTGGGGGAGGCCTATGTCCAGCAGTGGACGTCTTTCGGGTGAAATGATGATGATGATGGAGAAGTAGTTTGTTTGTTACTTACTACAAAAATTGATTTTCACATTTATAAAAAAGTTTAGTATAGATTCTCATATGCGGGCAGCCCTCGTACAGGAATATAGCTACAGAAAATGTCTGGATAGATTGAAATTGATTGAAGGAACAACATCACCGTTTCGTCTGTATTTCCTTTTAAGCAACACATACATATGTCATATGGTCTGAGAGGAGTCCAAAAGGAATAGCTAGAGGTACACAATATACACAACATACAAGTTTAAATGAAGTGCAGAGATGTTGTAACTCGGTTCAAAGATGACGACGATACTAAAGTCGTTTATGAGGCATAATTCTAGTACCAGGGGCTTTACTCTCAACTGGTTCGAGCTCTGAACCAAATCGAACTAATGTAAATTACTAGAAAAATGCACACTAACTCGAATTCAAATTCGATTGATAAAGCACTCGATCCAGGCGGGAGTAAGTCCCCTGGCCTGAAAAAACCTATTATTTAATTGAACAGTACTTATACTGGGTGTCAGGGAAACGCTCCCGAAACTGAAAGGCTATTATTATACTACCTAAACACAATCGAATACCAATAACCATTAGCCTTATACTCATTGTTTTAGTGAATTGGTATTTTGCAAACCCGCAATGTAAAGCGTACAAAACTCGGGATCAATGCCGCGCGTACCTAACCTACCTACTCTCGCTACAACACGGACTGCGTATGCGAGCGGATGTCGTTCACCCCTAGCGCCATCTAATATTTTATTTGAATTAAATTGCGAACTTTAAAAAATTAAGTAAATAAATGTTTTTTTTTTTACAAATCATATTTATTTAACTGCCCAAAGCTTGTTATGTATGAAAAAGCAAAAAAATATATGAAAAAAACTAAAAAAAGAATCACATTTTTTATGTAGTTTCGTATCAGTAATCACCAGCACAATCACCTATCTTCGTTTTCGGAAGCGTTTCCCTGACACCCAGTATGTATGTTGCATCTTCTTTCTAAATCTTTTTAAATTATGACAAAAGTATTACCCTAATCAGCTTACTTTCAGGTTCCCTCAGAGTTAATAAGCTTAAGAATATCTTCAGTAGTATTAAAGAACTTTGTGTAATAAATTAAGTAGGATCTGTCATTCTTTAGTTCTTTTTCAGACCTAAATCTACCAAAGATTAAATCGATAGGACACAACGTTTTATTCATACTTATTGATGTTGTAATAATCCTAAAAGCTTTCGTTCTGCTAATTGAAGCTGTGGCAGCCAAGGGCTTAAAGTAACGCCACCTGACGGGTTCATTTGAGCAGATGCAGCCAATGCACTGATATTATTGAAAGGGGTATGCAGGGAACGTGGATATAGTGTATGGAATAGGACTTTATTAACACAGACCGTGTCTCTGGATAAGCTTTTTGAACTGTTGCCTTATAGAATTCTTAACTAGATTTTGTTTTATAAAATTAAACCTGAAATCCAAAATTTACAAAAAGACATGGTTGAAAAAAAAAAAACCGGCCAAGTGCGAGCAGACTCACGCAGTAAGGGTTCAATTCACTTCAATTCAATTCAGTTTTATTTATTTGCTAACATGGGTACAAAATGGAGTTATAAATTTTATAATAATAATCATCGGCTTTCGCCATGCAATTTTTTTACAAAACAATCAATTAAGTATTAGTTATAACACCCATCGACCTGATACTCCATAAAAACAGATTTAATTTACGAGAGTTCATCAAAAGACATCAACGCACTGTGGGCGAACTAGAATTTTTGCATTTCTTTCTTACGCTGCCTGGTACCACCATATATGTATGTCTATGTTTGCCCTATTTTTAGTTTTTGTTGCTAAACTACATAGTATGTACGATAATCAGATCAGGTTTGGTGCTGGTATGTATTACCGTTTTGAAGATAGAGCTGGAACAAAAACATTGAAAAAAATGTATGTTTATCGAGGTTTCTTGTATGGTTAGATTTATTTTTCTTTTTAGTATTTGTCGTGATAGGAGTCATAGCAACACATATTCTGAGAAAATTTCAACCAGCTACCTATTACCGTTCAAAAGACACAGCCCTGTGACTGACAGACGGACTGACAGCGTAGCGAGAGTAATAGGGTTCCGTTTGGCACCCTTTGGGTACGGAACCCTAAAAAGACTTGACTACTTGAAGGTGCTTTACAAACCAAAATGATTGTTACTCCATACGGAATTGTTTATGTTGCAAGAGTTGCTAACTTAGTTTTTAAAGAGAGGGACTGTAATTAATTGTAGGATGTTTGTTTAATCTTTAGATCTGAAACAAGCAATTTCCACATCTTAAAACATTCTTATACATAAACAACTTGCTCATTAAAATTCGTTCTGAGTCAACATTAGAGAATAACTTGAAGTGAATCAAAAGGTGATACGAATGTTCCAGCCCTCTCTCTACTTTTGCACTGAAAAAAGCATGTCTCAAAACATTTACGAATATTGAACTTTCGATTTGAAAATACACATTATTGCCCAGAAAATACAGTAAGTTCTGCAAAAAAATTAATTGCGTAGGTATGAAAACAAAAAGACGTAAACTTCCAGAGGTTTTACCATAAACAATAAGTTTATGGGTTTTATACCAAGTTGAATGTTTAATGAGGAGGTAGATTTTTGTTTAATTAAGTTTGAAATAAAAGCAAACCCACGTAATTTGAATCACAATAAGAATTTAAGGTCGTTTGCAGATTTCAAGTGTTCGGTTGAAGGGACCGTCTTTTGTTTCTTTATCAACTGTTTTATGTAGACAATTGTTATGATTAATTTTGCATTCTGATTAAGGACCGAAATTATCTAATTAAAATTCTTAGAATATTGTAGGTTAGTTAGAAATTGATTTGAACAAAAAGAAGACTTTTAAGAGAATTGTACAGAGTGTAGAAATAAAATTAGATTTGACTGTTTTATTTTATTCAATATAGCAATAATGTGACATTTGATTTGATTTGATTAATAATGAGACAAGAAAAAGTTCATGTTATCTCTATTGTTATCCCTATTGTATGTACTTCTATCATCCTACCACCTCTATGCAGATGACCTACAAATTTATTCACAGGCTCCTTTAGAAGAGTTGTCGGAGGCTGTTAAAATGGTGAACACAGATCTAGCTCGAATATCTGAGTGGAGTGTTGCTCATGGACTAAAGGTGAACCCTACCAAGACCCAAGTCATTGTTGTTGGCAGCCCTGGGATGACTTCCAGAATTGATTGGTCACAATTTCCTCCAATTGTATTTGATGGTACCACAATACCTTTAAGTGATTCAGTCAAGAATCTTGGAATTTATATTGACAAAAATCTCTCTTGGAATCATCAGATGCAGGAAGTCAGTCGTAAATTATTTGCGTCAGCGTGGTCCTTGAGACGACTACGCAATTTTCTCCCTACTGCTACCAAAACGGCGCTTGCTCAATCCCTCCTTCTCCCTATTCTTGACTATGCCGATGCTAGCTATTTAGATCTTACTGAGGCACAACTAAATAAGCTTGAGCGACTTCAAAATGTTTGTATCAGATTTATATTTGGCTTACGCAAATATGATCATGTCTCCGAATTCCGCACTAAGCTCAAGTGGCTCCCTATACGTCTTCGCCGGAATACCCATATTTTATCACTTCTCTACAGTATTCTGTTTAATCCTAAGACCCCCCTTTATCTCAAAGAACGTTTCAAGTTCCTTCATGACACACATACACGATACTTAAGATCATCGGAAAACTTGGGGCTTCTGATGCCAATGCATTCTACAAAATTTTATGATAAATCTTTTACTGTTCAGGCTGTGCGTCTGTGGAATGAGTTACCTGTGTCTATACGGCGAGCTCAGTCACTGTTTTCATTTAAAAAATTAGTTAAAGAATACTGCCTTTCCAAATAAATTGTAATTTATTAAGACATTGCCTATGTATCCAATCTCTATTCTAAATTGTAAGATTATTTATATATATATTATATATATTTATGATACCTATATGTGTAATATATTTTGTGCTATTTAATTATTTTAGTTTAGTAGTACGCCACGGACTGCCCCCATTATCTAGATCTTACGTCTTCTTTGTCCATCCAAAGGTTGTCTGGAAGATATCGCTTTTAGCGATAAGACCGCCCATGTACCCATAATTTGTACGTTGTTCCTGTTTACTACTATTTTCATGGTGTACAATAAAGTATATTCTATCTATCTATCTATCTATGTAATACATAAGAAACACCCAGCCCAACCCAAACAATAATGTTCATCACATAAATATTTGTGTCCTGTGGGAATCGAACCCACGTCCATCCGATCCGATCTGACACTCGAACCACTAGACCACAGATTAGTAAAAAAAAAAATGTTTTTTTCATTTTTTTTATTTTTTTGTTTTTCGTTTATTTTATTATGATATATGAATTAAATTGTGGAAAGAAAAAATCGCTCACGAGCAGGATTCAAACCTGCGACTCCTGGCTCAGTACGCCAGTGCTTTAGCCACTAAGCTACCGTGAACACTGCTCGTGGTATCGAAATTCTCATCCACTTGGCACATCTTTGGGTGACGTCAGCGATATCTTATTAAGAAACAGTGTTTCTTAACCGAGTCGACTAACTTTTCACTTAATAAAAAAAAAAACTTTCAATTTTCTTTGCAAAAAATAAAATAATTAGTAAGGGTAGGCATATCTTGACTTTGAATTACATATAGAGTAATAGTAATTAGTATATGTATAGACTACTTTTGTGAAAACAATTTCATTTATTGTTTTTAAAATTCCGTTAGCTAACATCTTCGATTTGTTTTTTATGGGGCTGGGATATATTAAAGATAAGTAAGAGTTCAATACCAAACTTCCACCGATAAATTAATAACGTTGTACAAACCTAGCTAGATACACAAGTTGGATTGCCACAGTATATTTTGCTCCCTCAAAGCTTTTAACAACAATGAAACAGAATGGGTTTGAAAGACAACTTAATAGGGTTTTTAATAGGTTTATGCCACACAATATAGAGTATAGACTACTTTTGTGAAGATGCTTTGTTACATTTAGCAATATTGTTTTTAAAATACAGTTCAAATATCAAATAACATCTTCGCTTTCTTTTTTAAGGGGCAGGAAAATACTTTTTCGTGAAGTTTAAAAAAAATATGAGTAGGTACTTATTAATCATTTGAAAGAGAAGTCAAGGTCTATGACTTGTGAAAATATTTTGCTTTTGTCGCTTTACGTTATCCAAACGTTGTTGCGGACATTTCAGATCGTGTTTTTTGGATATTTTTTCGTATTATCTTCAAATTTTGTAAGTAACGAGATATCCACATATCCGAAATGTAATGTTATTGGAATTCTTTTATTGTATTCTATTCTATATAAGACGTAACTTGAAGCTGATAGAACGATGTTTTGCCTACATTCTTCGTAAAATGCTGACATGTAGGTATAGTCAATAAACTCCTGGGAGATTTCGTTGAACTCAGTAGGTACCTATTAAAATGGGAAGTAAAAAACTTTGTTGGAAGAAAACCAACGGTAAATTATGCGCTAATAACGAACAATTATGCAAGAAAATGGAACTCAAAAGCTGTTAATTGAACTTTGTTTAAATAGGCGATTGTGGTGTTTAAATATTTGCACTGTTTTAAAGTATTTTTTTGACTAAGAAATTCCTTGCATATTATTTTAGGTAAGATTCTTTAACTACCTAATTAATGTTATCCAAATAATCGTCAAAGATTAGTTTCCTACTAGTTCTAATAGACTAGCTTACTAGTTCTGATAGTAACATTGGAAAATCCATTACAGATTGAATGATGTACACACGGCACGGCTACACATCAAGCTGTAAGTTTCCAGTGTAAGCTGACCTCGCATTGTATAGGTTTTGCTTACAACGCGAGGTCAGCCTTTACTGGTTTTTTACAGCTTGATGTGTAGCCGTGTGTACAAGAGAATCATTATCATCACCAGTGTTTAACACAATATCAACGTTAAAGTCAGATTTAATTGTTGTATTGAAAGATTTATCCTCACTCTTAGCATCGATTAAGAGATAATAGATCGAATAATTCCTAGAAAGTTTTCTCTCGTTACGCTTTCAGTACTGATGGTGATATGATGCATCTGAGATGCGCACGCGATCTTTACTTTACTTTCAGCGTCATACTCTTTTGTTCATTTATAATATGTTGACCAATTTATTCTATGTTAGTCAAAAAAACACAGCTATTATAGTATTAGGTATAATCTGTGGCTGTAATAAAATTAACGTTCTGTAAAAGTTGTCTTTTGAGTTTCTGCTAAAATTGTAAAGTGATTCTGTGATTAAGTAACATAGGTACATTTCAGTATTTCAAATGACACGATTTATGAACAACATAACATAACATAAAATCACGCCTGTTTTTCCCCGAAGGGGTAGGCAGAGGTGTAATAGTACTCCCACATTTCGCCAGTTACGTTATAGTCCCATGTAATAGGGGGCGAGTAGCCTATTGCCATTATTGCGATTTATGAAATTTTAATTAAAATTGTTTTGTATCCAGAAAGGTATTATTAATGAAGCTGTTTTGAGAATAGAGAGAAATAGGGTCTTAAAAACTTGAAAAAAATTTGTAAGGAATAAATTAGTTGTAATTTTTGTGTAACGTTTATTTTAGATACCCTAAAAAATGCATGAAAACGGTATTTACAAAGAAAATCACTAAAATTACAACAGCATCTAAATTAATCACAGGATTTTGTTATTTTACACGTAAATTGGTGGCAGGTAGCTTTTCATCGATGGCCCTGCGCGCCCTAAGGGAGGTAAGTTAACAGTTTTCACAGGCGGTGGAATTAAATTTCTTCTTAGTCCGTCAACATCATCTTGCTCAACATTTGCGTAGTTATTATTTCGATGTAGAACTTTGTAATTTTTTATAACTCCGCGTAACTCTTCTTGTTGTTGTATTGTACGATAATTTCGGTTATTTTCTTCTACAACATCTCTACCCTCTTCAGGTGTATAGTAATGCATTTCGTTCTTTTGTTTATAATTATTGTTAGGCACCTGCTTTGGTTTTGATTTTAATTTACTTGATTCAAACTGATTTCTAGATATGTAATTGAGTATGTCAGCTATTTCTATTGGCTTTTTCTTTGTAACTTTGTCCTCATTGTGGGGCTTAGACTGATATTGAATGAGTTTGGGATGTTTATCTGTTCTGGTATCAATCGGCTTAACCTGAAGATAGTTATTGTTATAATTTTCTTCTCTGATTCTGGTACTGACTTCATGATCATTTTTATTATTCCTAAACATATTTTTCAAGAAAATATTTTCTTCAAAAACATTTTCCATGCTTGCTTCCGTTGTAGTCGTAGTTGTTTCCTCAGGTTTAGGTTCAGTAAATTTAAATACTGGTTTGAAATCGTCTTTATTATGAGGCACGATAAAATCAGTGAATTTGAAATTATTGCTACTCTTTGTTGAGAAATCTGTTAATTTAATCGTAGTAGTAAGTGGTGTTGTTGTGATAATTTTTGATTCGTTCTTGGCTTCATTAATTTGGGGCTTAATGTTAAACTGCAGATTTTTTTCGTAATTTAAAGGAATAACACTTAAGTTCATATCGTGGATATTAGACGTCTCTGAGTTCAATACTTTGGTTCTTCTAGATTCGAAATTATCTTCATCATAATTGTAAGTTTGGGTTACTGTTTGACTTTGAGGAATAAATTGTTGTTGAGTAATAAGTTTTGGTCGGGAAGTTTGACTACCTTCATTTTGTAACTGTCTAGAATTATCATTAGGGTTTTGAAGACTGTTCCTGTTTGAATCATATTGGTTTTTGTACCAGTCAGTCGAGTGTGTTAAGGGCGTAACCCTTTCTGTTGAGTACTGGTTTTCTTCACTATTTACAGGATTTTCTGATTTGAAATTATCGTTGCTGTACTGATAATTATTTGGTATATTGGAGTTGTAGTCAAGATTATAACTCTTTTCCTTGGAGTAATAGTTTTCAACATGCTGCGGTGTCTCAAGATTTTCCCTCATATTAGGTTCAAGTTGTTGCGTTATCATTTTAGTATACTGTTCTGGAGTCATGTCATTAAAATTAATTACTATGTCATCTGCACCGAATGA
Organism: Asteroscopus sphinx; assembly: GCA_949699075.1. NCBI lineage: Eukaryota > Metazoa > Arthropoda > Insecta > Lepidoptera > Noctuidae > Asteroscopus > Asteroscopus sphinx. The sequence goes on from OX453016.1 coordinate 12,497,333, forward strand.
TCTTGAAATAGAATTTTTCTCCATATTTTGATTGACATTCGAATTAATACCGTATTGCCATCTCCACAATGCTTTATTACTCTCTTGATCAGATTCTTTCATGTTGGCTTGGTAATTTACTAACTGAGGCATTGTTGATTTCTCAGTTGTAAATATTCTACTTATTGTTTGTTGTGGTGTGTTCACAGACGGAACGTGAGCACCCTGTGAAGCCAGAAAAGTTATTTGTGGGGAAATTGTTCCACTGTGTTGTTTAGTTTGCATTTGATCTGTGAAATCAATGACCGTTTGAAGCGGATTTTGCGAACTAGCTGCGGCTACTAAATTATTTTGTGTGTTTAATGGTTGTGAAAAACTATGTGAGAATGATTCAGGAGTTTTCCCTGTAAATAAACTACTAAGCCGCGGCGGTGAGACAGCAAACTGATGTAGTTTTTCGCTTTCGCTTAATTCGTTTTCCTGCTGTTCCCCATTCCATGACATCAAGTGCGGTGGCTTTTTGGATTCTTCGGCCAAGTTGTACTGAATTGCTCTAAAAATAAAAAATAAACATACTAGAAATTGAACCGTTGTTGCAATCTATTAGTTGAAGTGAATTTTTTGTCCACATACAAGACATTACATCGATTTTTTATGTGAAAATGTAAAGTGTTATTAAGATTAGCCCGCGTATAATTCGGCTCAACACAGAAACACTTATCGCGCATCCCTCGGGAACTGTTCATTTTACCTATATTTTAATCCAAAGTATGGTTTACCGGTGTACCAAATTTCATCAAAATCCGTTTAGTCGTTTCATGACTGAGTAACATCTAAACATCCAAAAACATCTTTACAAACTTTCACATTTATAATATTATACGTTGGTCTAGTAGTTGCAAGCGCGACTGCTGAGTGAGGGGTCCTGGGTTCGATTCCCGGGTCGGGCAAAGTGTTATTGGGTTTTTTCATTACGAAATTCTCGATGATGTTATGTTATGTGTTATGCCCACGGCTTCGCCCGCGTGGATATCGTTTATCGCGCATTATCTATTTGTTTATCCGGGTCATGTTCTATCTGTATGCCATATTTCATCCAACCTCGTTCAGCCTTTACAGCAATGAGTAACAAACATCCAAACTTTCACATTTATAATATTAGTAGGATAGTAGGATTGTTGTACAAACCTCTGAATAATTTCAGGAACAGGCGGAGCAACGGGTAAATGATCACCACTCGCTCTAAAACCATTCGCATCTGCAATGTAGTGGACCGTGTATGTCTTCCCGTTATCTCCAACATAAGAATATGATCCTTCTACAACCTGCTCGTCTTTACCAGTACCCGCATTTTCCATGCGACTATGTTGCACGTAATGGGTCTGATCTGCTCCTAAAGCCCTAAAAATATAGATTATTATTAATACCGGTCAAGGTTAATCGTGTATTAAATGGATTTGTATTTCCTACTTACTCATAACTAAAGCTTCCATCTAAATCCATTTCATTTGATAACCGTAGAATGGGAATCGCGGTTTCTGTTGTAGAAGATATGAATACACCAGGTTGTGGCACATAATGAGCGCCCGGATAACTTGCAGCCTTCATTTGATCCATAACGTGATCTCTTTGAATGTCAGATATCATTATACTCCGAGGCGTCATAGTTTGCATGCCACTTTGTGTTGAAGGTTCAGGACTAGTGTTGAATTGAAAGGGCATTTTCGTATCTATTCTGTCTATAGGATTTTGAAAACTCTTTGGTATTGGTCTCAATTCTCTTCTTTCTGCCCTTTGATTAGGTATTTTTTCAGTGCGATTAAATTTGTTTCGCAAATATAATGGTAGTGGTGTCGTTGGTTTTTCATCCTCATCTTCATCATCATCATCTGTTTTAAGAGGTCTCAAAGATGATGAAAGTATTAAAGGAAAAGGAGAAGGATACCCCATTGGTGCTTTTGTAGCAGTTGGGGGAAGGTATGGAAATTGCAGTTTGTTCATATTATTCATTTGGAAATATGGGAGAGGAGTATGAGCCTCAGGTGGCAAGTACGAATTTTTCTCAGATGTAAATATACCAGAATGAGAGGTTTGAAATTGTGGTGGAAAAGTAAAATGTTCATGAGCTTTACATTCCACTGCTAAACTTATCGTCAAAATTATTAGTGGTATCTGAAAAAGAATATCGGTGTTAATATAGGCACCAACTTACGGTTTGTAACCATCCAAATTAAAATCCATTCTCACTACACACAAACACTTTCCACTTACCAGCTTCATTTTTCTTGAAGCTGTAAATGTTTTTAATAACAATTTTCACGTCACACTATAGCACTTGTGGAAAATAGACTGGTAATGAAAATGAATTCCGCATACATTTATACGCACGCAAGATGTGTCCAGGCATTTGTGAAAGAGATCGTTTGGAAAACGTTTCTCTTCGTTGATGCACGCTTTTTGCTTCGTTGTTGTTTCTATCACGTATCCGATTCTGCATCGGCTCGGGTTGTAATTACGGCTACAAAGTAAAAGCACCATTGAACGACGTGTGATTGGTAGTTCTGACGAAGGATCATTTATATACGCAGTATTGGGGTTGTGTTCGGATACCCGTGTCTTCAATGTTTTTATAACTGTACTTGTTCGAGTCAATTACCTCGGAAATTTGTTGTTGGTACGAAAAGCTAAAGAATGACAAATTCTGTGACAGAATTTTGAGTGACATACGATGTATTTTAGCTATGAAGTTGGAAGTTATAAATTCATGTTCACTCTGAATAATTGTTTATCTCTTCCAAAATTGGAATCTTTCGTCGCGTAGTAGGATTGATTCACAAAGTGTTTCCAACGGAAGAAATACAAAAGGAACAAGTGAATCATGGATTTTAATTAATTAAAGGGATCAAAAACCCCCGAGGCGGATACGGAGGGGCAGCGTTCGATAAATTGCAAGATAAATTGAAGGTTTTTATGCGGTCATCCCAAATTTGCATGTCGTAAAGTGATGCAAGTTCGGTAATGGTCAAAGTCGAGTCAATGGCCCAAAAAACCGGTTATGAAGAATTTTGGTTTAAACCTACCGCGGTTAAACTACCTCTGTACGTATAAAATGTTGGGTTATTTTTTATAGCTCGTTAAAATGGTCATGTGACTCTTGTTTTAAGCTTTTTTTTACGGAATTGAAAGTGTTTATTTGTTTTCTTTCATCCACATTTATTTTTTTATGGAATTTAATCACTCCCCAAACTGTTTTGTTTCGCTTTAGTTTTATTTGTTTATAAAAAGTTCCTAATTGGATGGTTATATAATTTTTTTGATTTTATCTGTACATACTTACATCTTATGTAAATTGATCAGAATAATATTTCCCTGTAATAATGGATTAAGTGAATTCATAATTTGGATAATCTACTTCAATATATTTTCTTTTAGGTGTTTAGGGGTAGGTATACAAAACCTGTACATGCATAATTATTTTGTACCGCAGTGTTTTCATGGGAACCAAACAATCCAGCAACGATTCTTCAAAATATATCTATGGGCAAACTCATTGCATGAGAATTGCATCTGCACATGTCAAACAAAACCGGATAATTTCCAAAATCGGATGAAGAATAAAATAACAACAAATTATATACAAAACTAATTTATTGATTACCAATACATCACATATCATGGCTTTGAACATATAATACTATCACAAAACCTGTCATACCTCGATCAGTGATCGAATTCACAATTCATAATCGTGACTAAGATCACTGATTCAAATCGATCGAACCGATTTACATCACTAAAATCGTTCAGAGGTAATATTATTCGTATACCTACAGAGCTAAGCGTCTCTGTACATTAAAATTCATCGATTCTATTAGAGAAATACATAACCAATGTATCGATATAAAGTACAGTGAGAAAATACTTTTAAAGATATTATTTTTTACTGTAACTGCGTAAAACTTTTGGTCTCATGATAGCATTAATTTAATACGATTATGAGCTCAAGTAACCGTTACCAGAAAGTTGTATCTTTTATCCCTGTACTTTCAACAAATTATAGTTAATATTAAACACGAGACGTTTTAATGCACAGAACACAATTGTCACATTTTATACATAAATAATCTCTATGGTCGTTGTTTGCTATAAATAAACCACAGACTTTATGACTATCTATAATCTAGGAGTTAAATGTGGTTATGTTGGTGAGGCGGGTACTGCGGGTAGTAACTCGGGTTCGAGGGTTGCTGGGGAGGTACGTAAGATGGTTGCTGAGGAGGTATATAAGACGGTTGTTGGGGAGGCACGTAGGTTGGCTGCTTGGGAGGAATATAAAGCGGCTGCTGGGGATAGTAAGTGGGTGTCTGAGTAGGGTAGTGCACCGGCGGAGGTGTCTGAGTAGGGTATTGGATTGGCGCAGGACTCTGTGTAGGGTATTGGTCGTGCTGAGGCTTGTATTTTTCGGCTTCCTTTTCCTTGTCAAGGGCACTGAAACAATAAAATTGATTTAAGATTATTTGGTCAAGCTTTAATCAGAAAATATAAGGCTTTAATCAAGCATCTGTGTTTAAATCACACGCCGAAAGAGACTATCAGAAAAAAACGCAAAAGTTACTTCTTTGCGTTAAATGGTAGTTGCAGAACTTTAAAATAACAAAACTTTCAATAGAAAATCCTGACTCTAAGATCTTGAGGTTGAAGGATCGTGTCACCCAAATCACCCAACAGTGTCCAATATATAAAACGACGATGACGCTGTTTTTATAGTAAAGATAACATAAATATCCCATAGAAATCTGCCTGTCATCGTTATTTAGGTTTGTGGTTTGTATGTACCGTAATATCAGCTATATTTCACATTTGTAAATCATATATTATTGTTATTTGGAAAAAAGAAATTTCTAAATCGATTTGCATCTGATTCACTGATGTTTCTTCAACATAAACTTCAAGACCAGGATTTTAGAGAACTATTTCAGTGGTCAGTAGTACACTCTGACGTAAAAGATCCATGATTTTCCAGAAGATTTCCATCCATTTTATTCAACTGGTTTCCTTACTGTATAATAAATCGGAATAGTCGTTACTGAAGAACCAATTAGAGCACAAATAAATCAATAGAAGTATGAAACAAAAGAAATACAGCGCTGTAGTTTATTCTTTTTTCTCACCACTGAATTAAAAAATGTGAAATACCTATACCTATTATTTAGATGAGGTAAACGGTTATAGTCAAAATTTATCTGGAACCACACAGCTGTGGAATCAAAGTTGTTAATACGTTAGTTTTTCTTTTGTTCTTCTTAACCAATATGGAAGCTTTTAAAAATTCTTACCAGTTGATTGATGCTACATTTAAAGCAGCTATTTAACATCTCTGACCCACAATCCATTATGTTATATGCTAATTCTAGATTTGATGTGACAAGCGGGCGGACAGCTAAAACCTCTGTTCATATTGCTAACTCCATTAATGGTGGTATGTCATATATAATAACTGTATATTTGCCATTTTTTTTTTAAATTCAAAGTTGTAGAGCTTTCAGATAGTGTGTTGTACATTGTTTAGTAATTGAGACATGTTATTATTTGAGACGGAATAACTTCAGATGCATGTACGGTTAAGTGACTTTGCAAAAAGCATTGTTTAAATAATATACCAACATCGCTTGCATGATTAGATGTGAGTATATCAAAGAAGTTAAGTTAGTTAGTTAAAGTATTTACAAAGTATTTTTTATTCTTTAGTAAGTACGTTTTCTTTTCTCTGTTAATTGTGTGTTATCAATTGTTTAATAGTTTGTATTGTCATAAAGGAACTTGATAAGCAGTTTGTTTATTAACTGTGCCTTTTTTTCTGAAAAAAAAAACCGAGTCCGTATAACGGTACGGAAACCAGCACAAAAACATAGTTTTTTTTCTAGAACATTTCTGTGGACTAGATCGGTAACCAAACTGGTATTATAATAATTATACAAATAATTATGTGAGTCACACCCTACTTATTTTTTGTTAAAAACTATAAACAAAATAAAAATAAATAATAACGGTCATCTGATCGTCAGAAAACACTTTCGTTTTTACGAGAATATTTCTAAAACTTATGTTTGTTTTATGTTGTTGTTATTTGTCGCCATTTGTTATGGCTATGACAAACAACTTGAGGCCATAACTCACTCAACAACACGCCCTCCTGTTCGGGAAAATAAGGGCCAAACAACACGGCGGAGCCACGACTTTCTTAGTAATTCTAAGATTTCAATTCGTAGAAAAATTATGAGGTTTCCTAACATTGTTCGTTGTTATTTACTTCTAATTAATATTAATGAACCTACTAGAGTTTATTTTTTTATCGTTTATTTTAAGTTTACGTTACTAATAAGAAGAACTTGTAATTATTTTTATTTCTTAGTCTACCCCAAATTGTAAACTCTGTTAGATGCTTTTTTAATCTCCTACTGAATTGGAATAACTTGATTTTTTTTCGGACTTAACGTTTTCTACGCAATCAGAACCGTGACATTAGATCCAGCCAAAATATAATAGTTAGCAAGAAATAAAATTGGTAAAAAAGGAAAAAATACTTACGCTTGAATAGCGGCAGGTGCAGGAGGAGGAGTGGGCAGATGGTCACCATAAGCATGGAAACCAGTCTTATCAGCCCAGTAGGTGGTAGTGTAGGTTTTGCCATCAGCTCCACGGAATGAGTACCAGCCCTTCTTTACAAGGCTGTCTTCGCTTTGGTTGTAGTCCGTGTAGTAACCTTCTTCTCCTACATGAGTGCCGTCAGCGATCTGGTACCTGGAGAAGGAAATTTTGTTTCAAATTACTCGGTGGTTTACTTACCAATAAATGGCAAGTTCGGCGTGAAATCAAATGACTGTTTTGTCAAGTATAAATGATTTTCTCTTTTTGCCTTACGAGTTAGGAGTGATATCTTTGTATTCGCTATACCTTATCGCTAACCAGTGATTTGAGTACACCAGAAAATATCACGCAAAATAGATCTTGCTAGAAAAAAACAAATGCAGGAAAAATTCGTTTATAAAAAACACGTTTTTTTTGTCAATTCTATCATAACGAGCAAAAACCATGATTCAGGATAACACGCATATATCACGTTGATATGTTAGAACTTATGTTCCAAGTGCTAGTTTCTTTCAAGGCCTGCCACACTATAAAGATTACCATCACCGCGGGATGTGCTTAACAGTTTTTTATCCTCCCTACTTATATCATCCAATTGAAGGAGTACCTAAACAGCTGTAGAAGGAATTAATCTCAACAACAATGGAGGCCGAAAACTTTATAGATCAATAGGTTGCACCGTTAATTTATTCATCATTAATTCTGCATTCATGTTTATCAGAAACACATTCTGTATACGGAAACGTGATTTAAATTAAATTCAAATATAGAGACATCATAAAAATTATTAACCAATAAATTTCGATTCAAAGGGATAACGGTAGTTGTCAAAAATATTCGGAAATCTTGTAACTGCAGATTACGGTAGCTATACAGTTATTGGGACTCGAGTGTGTTACCTTATTGGGACCTTTTTGGGGTCTGATGATCTGCACAGTTATGGGTAAGATGACCCGCGATTTTATGTGAAACCTGTATAATGATCCGTTACGGACTGTGTCATCGTAACAGAGCTTTTTACATAATATTTAAATTTCGACCTGAGTTATGATTGTCAAGGACAATGGACCCATTTTTTGCTCTTCATGTATGATTTACATGTCAAGATTGTGCTAATAAATGTGTATTTATTTAAGATGCAACTTTATTAGCTGAGATCAACGACCATACAGCCCAATAGACACCTAATGTTGAATATAATGCGTACAATAAATTCTGCCACTAGCTGAGGCGGGGGGACTACAATCCGATTGGCGTTTCCAAGGCGGCTATTGGCTAATCACTAACGCGGCAGTTTTGATGGCTCATGGTAGTGGTCGAAACTCATTTGAAGATTTCAAGTGGCGAATAGTGGCGACCTAAATTAGTGATGACCTCAGTAGAGCTTCTGATAGAGTGGGTCTTAAAATGAATATGGACAAGACAAAGGTTATGTTGAATTCCCATATAGCACCCATTCCCGTAAACATCGGAGAATCTACACTCGAAGTTGTTGACGATTATGTATACCTAGGACAAACTGTCCAGCTAGGTAAGTCCAACTTCGAGAAAGAGGTCAATCGTCGAATCCGACTCGGTTGGGCAGCGTACGGGAAGCTACGCAATATCTTCTCGTCCAAAATACCGCAGTGTCTCAAGACGAAAGTCTTTGACCAGTGTGTGTTGCCAGTAATTACTTACGGTACTGAAACGTGGTCGCTCACAATGGGCCTGATAAGAAGGCTCAAAGTTACTCAAAGGGCAATGGAGAGGGCTATGCTCGGAGTGTCCCTGCGTGATCGAATCAGAAATGAGGAGATTCGCAGGAGAACGAAAGTAACCGACATAGCCCGAAGAATTGCCAAACTTAAGTGGCAGTGGGCGGGGCACATTGCTCGCAGAACGGATGGCCGATGGGGCAGTAAAGTTCTGGAGTGGCGACCGCGTACTGGAAGGCGCAGCGTGGGTAGGCCCCCCACAAGGTGGACCGACGACCTGGTGAAGGTCGCGGGAATCCGCTGGATGCGAAAGGCACAGGACCGGTCGTTGTGGCGATGTTTGGGGGAGGCCTATGTCCAGCAGTGGACGTCTTTCGGCTGAAATGATGATGATGATGAAATTAGTGAATTTTCATGGATGTGTTGCAGACATCGGTCGCTTGTTATGAGGCGTCTATGGGGTGTATGGTCGATGGCTGAGACCCTTTCAAGGGGTCTTCTTCTTCTTCTGTCGTGTCGACATGAGCTACATAATGATAATAGCTCATGTCGTGGTGTAAAGATTAGCTAGTCAGCAGGTTGGTAGCGGGGCTGACTGCCCAAGGGGCACTGATCATAATGAACAACTGAAAGCACTGATCATAATGAACAACTTTTATTATAGGAGCAACCCTGAAATCACGACAAAATAAAACAGTTCTTCCCTAAATTTGTGTTCACATAAATCGACAAAATGTAACAGCTGTTTTTTTCGCAATTCCAGGGTTGGTCCTATAATACAAGTTGTTCAAATTCATGAGTAAAGTCATCCCTTAAAGAATTGCTAATGAATTAAAAATTACTCTGTATACCTAATAACGGATGCAGTCTGTACTACAAAGTTGGTAAGGTGTGTGGGAATAATTGAAGAGCACTGACATGCCACAACAGCTTTACGATATTTATGTTGTTTAGTCTCGTTGTCGCGGTAATTTTAATCGTTTTCTTGTCAAGTAGAAGATTCAAATTTAATGGTCTCATTTATTTTAAGAATAGTCGTTTTTTTAATATAGTATAGGATGGTAAAACGAGCTAAAGGCTCACCTGATGTTAAGCGGTTACTTTTGCCTATAATAACTGCAATACCACCTAGGCTGTTGCCTAAATGGTACCGCAAGTCGGTTCGCCAAACTGAGACATGAAGATGGAAAGTTTCATATGATTGTAATTTCACCGGCACCCGTACCCTTCAGACCGAAATACAGCAATGTAAGCATCACTATTTGGCGGAGAAGTAGGCACGGTGGTAGAACTTCCTCGGACGAGCTCTTTCACAAAGGAGCTCTACTACATTACGTAGGCTGAAATGCGTACGTAGCTTCTAGATACTAGCTGCTACAGCGTTGATCGTAGGAACAGATCCCCTAGCATAAGTTTTTGCTATATCGTGTTAATTGTATTGTGTACATTTTGTATGGAATTGTTTATTTTGTAAACTTTCGCTGATAAACTTCTCATATACAATTTGTTGATAACTACACAACTTCATGCTAGGCGTACTAACTAATATCTAATCTTTGCTAGGGGTGTCTAATCTGTGTGTTTCGTTGAGATTATCGTAAACGAATTTGTAAACAATAATCAGTTTACAAATGCGAGTAAATTTTGCTATGTTTATTCACGTAAGCTGTTTACGCGTGTTTGTTCTCATGTAAAAGCGTTTAATTCACGCTTTTACAAAATATTCTGAAAATTAAAGAGATTTTTAAGGTTTTTATTATTTAAATTTAACGTAAAAGAAAAATATGTAGTTTAAAATGTTATATTTATGACTGGCTGACATACAAGGGCTCAATAATAATAATAAGTTAGGGTTCACTGTTTTCCCAAGTCTGTTGTACCTAAATAATTAATTAGACATCTTCGTATAAGAGTTCCTGCTTTATTTCAGCCTTTTCTCATATGTATATAATCGGGATGATCTATATTAAACAGTACTGTTTTACACAGAACTTTACACCCCGCGCCCCGCCAATTGCCACTTAAGTTTTAGGTAAGAATTGCCAAGTCTAGTATAATAATAAAGTATCCAACTCACTCATATTTGTAATATCCATTGTCTCCGAAGTACTGTTCATTCTTGATCACCGAAACTGGCGTAGTGGTGGTAGGAGGGTGAGGGTGGTAGGAGCCAGGAGTGCTGAACTCTGGGATATAATGGTGGTGGTGATCGTAGTAGTCATTCTGTACGTTGGCTGGCACGCTCGTGTGGATCGGCTGAATGGGTTTCACAGGTTCTTTAGGAGGCAGCCAAGTATTCTGAGGTGGTATTGAAGGTTGGATGTAGTTCGGTGCGGTCCATTGGGGAGGCCTTTGGCTAGGAGGGATGTATGCGTTGTATGAACTCGCGGCAGTGTTAAGGTCAGCTCCTTCTTTCAAAAGCTCCATGGATGCACTCGCTTCGGCTTCAGAGTCTTCAATTACTTCTTTTTTCTTCTTCTCTTCTTCGGCCAGCGAGAGCGCCAAGATGGCGGTGAAGATTAGTAACTGTGGGAGAAAAGTTATGTTTAGTTCATAAAGAGATGTTATTTAAAATATGCAACTCGTGTCATTATTATTATACCTATTTCATATTATTTGGTTTATTCTAAATGTAGCTTTTTAACACGTTTTTATTAAATCGCTTTCAGTCATGTCTGTTTGTTCGGTACATATTTAGCAATCGATTTTAAACTAACATCCCGATGAACTACAGACTTGAAACTTTAAACATAGCCCAGGACTGGATGACAATGCAATATTAAACACGCTTTTTTTTTTAAACGTGGTTTAGAAAAAAAAACATTTTAATTTCAGATATATTGTCACCAGGTCACCAGCCTCTTTAAATAAGAGTAAATACAAGTTCTCTTTAAATATAAGTATGTACATAAACTAAACATAGAAATGGTAGGTATGTAGCGTGCATCAGAAAAATAAAAGCTAATAGTTTCGGTTTTCGTTTTTTTTAGTAGGTACATCTCATTTGTTTCTTACCGTGGTAAGATTTAAGACCGAGATAAACTACTGTAATTACAGTGTCAGACTTTTTAGAATTATTTATTTTCTGATTAATTGTACCTATCCGTTTACTGAACCTGCCAGTTAAAATTATTGACAGCGTAATTAAACAGTAAGATTTATTACTAGGTATCTTGTTTTGGTACAGTTATGATAGTAAGTAATAAATATTTTTTTATTTTAAATTAATGCGTATTAAAGTTAATGTATACTCTGAAATCTAAATTAAAAGCTAAATGAAGATTAATTGCAACAAGATTTAGATTTGAGTGAGAATTAACATGAAATGAGCGATAAAAGGAAGACGGCACTCAATTAAACGCTTCTTCAACCGAAATGCTGTTTAGTTAAGATTTAATTAATTAATTATTTTCGTTGAATACACTAGCATTTTCAAGATTTTTAAGTTTATATTAATAAATGAAATGCAGGATACAGATACAGAATCAAAAATTTTTGTCTCACTGAATTTAAAATTGAAATTAAATTACTCAAAAAATAAATTCAATATGAAAATATTTAAATAATAATCGAATGTACAGACGAGCACAAAATTTAATTCTAATTTTTTTTGCACTGATTTTAATTTAATATTTTTTCACACACTGTTGGCACTAGACTAAAATTCCAAGGACTCACCAGCTTCATGTCTGTGTCCTTCCGATCCTCGTTCGATACTGTGGCCACAAGGGGTCGCCCAACATTTTTATAGCAAATATCCTGCGTCCTCATGCGTCCGCACATCTCTGCGCTTGCGCACAATGACCTCGCTCTTAGATCATACGTATGATTAATAAATGTGATTTTAGGTTAAAATAAGATTTATTGTGATTTTATAAAAAAAAATCTGTACGTTAAAAGAGTGAATATGGATAAATTCAATTATTTTTCAGTTTCGTTGTGTCGATTTTTTTTTGTTCAGATGAGTAATAAAGTCTACGCATAAGAGATTTTTTTTACAAATCCAAGGACGAGTAAATATTTGTTATATTTAACACATGTTTGAATGTCAGTTAAATAGAAAATTACAAGAAAACTCTTAAAATAACACAATAGTATTTTGAATCTATTAATGAACTAAAGAATGAATGGGCCAGCAAGTGCTTCATTCATAACGAATCGTGGGTGTAAGTTACGTTTGTTTAGTTATTTGCTTAGCAGGTGACCGAAATAAGGCGATGTGAATAGTTCTAATTGATTCTTAAGGCTTGCACTTGTATGATTCATGGGTATTAAGTTATGTAAGTAAAGCTTGTACAAAATACCTTTTGTGTGGGTTTTCAAGGTTAACAGAATTGTGCGAAGATTAATTGGCTATTTCTGTACTTAATGTTTTAGTAGGTTAGATATATGTAGATTCAGTTACATGTCAACGTGTATCAGAAATTGGATGGCACATTCAGGGCACAGCATAGAACAACTTTTAATATGACGAAAAACCAGAAATCGTGAAAAAAATATGCTGTTTCAATTTGATTCTGTAGTGAAAGTGGTTCAATAGCATTCCCTGAATGAGCTCTCCAAATACATGACGACACTTTTCTGATAGACGTAGGTATATTAGAGTTGTAAAATAAAATATAAATTGTATTAAAGTACTTCATGCTAAAATTTGATTTAAAAAGGAGGTTTAAATAACGTTTTTGATGTAAATTATTCCACAGTGTCATTATAAAGAAAAAACTAAGTTAGAACGTGCCAACATATTCCTAACACAGTAGGTGACACAAACCTACCTATTATAAATCCAGAGTTAAGTATTAATCTAGGAGTAAAGTAAATTAAAAAAATGAAACAAAACATAAAATAGCAATATTTAATGTTAATTCCGCCAAAACTAGGTCGGCAAGCTTGGATGCAATATGCAGCACCGCCCTCTCGTCCAGAAATACAAAATGCACATGCAGAACCGTGCCCCCTCGTGGGGGTTTCAAGGGTGCCTCCTAGAGCTCCCTTACGGGCGGTATTGCTGTTAGAGTCCCTTTAGCAGTAGCGAGTGGATTTAAGTAGTGAGTGGATTTACCTCCAAATCCCCTAGCGGGGACTTCGACTCAGTTTCTACATTTTCACGAGTTACGACTTATACGGCAGAATAATGTAATTTTTTGTTATTACTAATAGCGGCAGAATAGCGTAATTTCTTAGCTTGCCACTAGTGGCAGGATATTCCTTTTTGTTAATCGGCTACTAGTGCCTGACTAGACACTTCCTTATTTAACATAACATAACATCATAACATAACATCACGCCTGTATTTCCCCGAAGGGGTAGGCAGAGATGTAATAGTACACCCACATTTCGCCAGTTATGTTATAGTCCCATGTAATAGGGGGCGAGCCACAAATCCAGACTCCGAGCTGTTACTAGAATTTCCTAATGAAAAAACCCAATATCACTTTGCCCGTACCGGGAATCGAACCCAGGACCCCACGCTCAGCAGTCGCGCTTGCAACCACTAGACCAACGAGGCAGTCTTAGTCTTAGTCTTAGTCTAGTCTTCCTTATTTATTTATGTATTAATCGCACTTTCTGCATACATTTGTGGACGAGAAGGCGGTGCGAACACGGTGAATTTTCGTTGTTTTTGAAAACGAAAAGAGGTCATTGTACTCATCATTATGAACAACTTTTACTATAGGACCAACTCTGAAATCACGAAAAAAAGTCAGCTGATCTCTACATGTGTAAACATAAATCTACAAAATATAGGTACCTATCAGCAGATATTTTTTTCGCGATTTCAGGGTTGGTCCCATAGTAAAAGTTGTTCATAAGTAATAAAACAACGTGATTGTTTGGAAACCATCAGCGGAAGAAGAACTTTATTACCTTTTTTAAATACATAGACACAGTATAGACACTCTCATAGATAATAATAGAAGATACAGATTGTCGTTTATTTGATGTTACCATATTATAAAACATATATTCTAACACCCCAACTACAGCAAATAAACAAAAAAAACATTTCATATTAAATGACAATTTTTAACAATTTTTTTATTTATTTATCCCCATACCCTCTATACATTTATAATGTTTTAAAGGACTTAAAGCCTTAGTTAAGACATCAGCTGGCATAGCAGTCGTTGGCATATATTTTAAATCAATAACTTTATTGCTAACTGCATCCTTGACAAAATGATACCTGACGTCAATATGTTTACTTTTTCTATGACATACATAATTTGCCACCAACTTCTGTGCACTCTGGCTATCATTAAACAAACATACTGTACATAAATTACCAGTGAGTTCACACAGTAATAATCTTAAATACATAGCTTCCTTACAAGCTTCAGCTATAGACATACCAGGCCCCTCAGAAAGTATTGCGAAAAAAAGTTTTTATATATGGGAGACTGGCCAGTTATAATGTTTTTCGAAAATATGATTATTTATAAGTAAAAATAAGTATGTTCCAATTTCAAAATTTCCCTCCACATTTTTTGCGAGTTAATTCAAAGTATTGTGTCTTGTAAGAACCGACAAATACATCAGACTTCCAATCAACTCTTGATATGGAATCTCTTGGTCACAAGTTTCAGATGTTTCAATATCTAACTTACAGTCCATCGGAGTACTGGCAACTTTACAATTTAACATTTGAAATTTATTCAGTAACTGCTCTACATATCGCTCCTGATCTAAAGTAATAGTATTACATGTTTTATCAATTTTAACTCTCATGCCTAAACATTGTTGAACCTGTCCTAGATTCTTTATCTTAAAGTTAGAACTTAATACAGAAATTAACTTTTCAGTTTCTTCTTTATTACTAGAGTATATAAAAAAATCGTCAACATACAAAGCAATGATTAATTTTACATTATCATTCATCTTTGTAAAAACACATGGCTCTAAAAAACTCTTTTTGAACCCTGATTCACATAAACATTGCTCTACTCTCTCATACCAAGACCTAGAGGACTGCTTTAGCCCATAAATTGCTTTATTTAATTTAACAATAATCTTTTTCTTATTAGAACCACAATTAATGTCTGGTTGAAGCATATAAATATCCTCTTTAAGATGACCATTCAAAAAAGCTGTTTTCACGTCTAAATGAGTGATATCTAAATTTAACTGCACAGATATTGCAAATAACAATTTAAGAGTAGAATGTCTTACAACGGGTGAAAAGGTCTCTTCATAGTCAATACCAGGCCTCTGCGTGAAGCCTTTGGCCACTAAACGTGCTCTATACCGCACACTGTTATCACTATTGACTTTTCTTTTGAATACCCACTTAAATTGAACTAGAGTCTTATTAGAAGGTAGTTCGTCCATTGGAACCCACGCATCATTTTCCTCGAATGCCTGCAGCTCATCCTTCATTGCCTCAATCCATTTTTCTTTATCTGGGCTCTCCAGAGCTTCTCGGATACTGATGGGATCACTAATGAAATCTGGACTTAACGTTGTACATAGGTTTGTATAACCATAACGCTCCGGCTGCTTCCTCACTCGTTTACTGATTATTGGTTCTGGCTCCTTTTCTTCTTCTAGCTCCTGTGATTGTAATGTAGAATCCAAATCAGTCACTGCATTAAAATAATCTAATTCTGAAGACATATTTAGGCCTACAGGACTCGAAACTGGTAGATCCTCATCAGTGTTCCTAACATCACTGCCTGACTCCTCTGCTTGGATAATATCCCCAACTGAAACTGTTACACTGGCATCCATTGTACAGTTTCTTA
Source organism: Asteroscopus sphinx (assembly GCA_949699075.1). Lineage (NCBI taxonomy): Eukaryota > Metazoa > Arthropoda > Insecta > Lepidoptera > Noctuidae > Asteroscopus > Asteroscopus sphinx. The sequence continues at coordinate 12,513,399 of OX453016.1, forward strand.
CTATATTCTCATGAATAATTACATCTCTACTAGTTTTAACACATCTCTTAGTAGGGTCATAGACTCGGTAACCTTTTACATTGTCAGAAAAACCAACCAAAATGTGCTTCTTAGACTTAGTATCCCACTTAAGCCGTTTCTCTTTTGGCACATGAACCATTACCTGACTGCCAAACATTCGGATATGACTTAAATCTGGTTTCTTATTTGTCCAGAGCTCATACGGAGTTTTATTATTTAATCCTGATGCAACAGACCTATTCCTTAGATAAACAGCAGTGTTTGCTGCCTCTGCCCAAAAACTCTTATCTAGACCTGCATCAAATAACAAACAACGGGCTCGCTCAACAATGGTCCGATTAATGCGTTCGCTTAAACCATTTTGTTCAGGAGTATAAGCATTGGTTTTTTGATGAACAATACCTGCTTCTTTCAAATAATTCTCAAACTCATTGCTACAAAACTCTAAGCCATTATCTGTCCTGAATGAGTTTATCTTCCTATTTTGTATATTTTCAACCATTGATTTAAATTCTTTAAAGTATTTGAATACTTCACTTTTTGCTTTAAGAAAGTAAACAAAAGCCATACGGGTATAGTCATCAACAAATATAAGGAAATACCTTGCTCCGCCAATTGAAGTTGACTCCATAGGTCCGCATACATCAGCATGAACAGTATCCAGTGCTACACTGCTCCTTTTTCCTGCATGACCAAATGGCAAGCGCGACTGCTTTCCCTCACAACACACTGTGCATGTATTCTTGTTGATTACTGTCTTGTCTGTGTATGATATTCCCGTGACTGCTCCTTCTTTCATTTTATTTAAATCATTTATGTTCAAGTGGCCCAATCTCCTATGCCATTCTTCACTGCTAGCCACTGAAGAAGAAGATGTAAACAGACATTGTTTTTCTTCCATGACTAACTTATAAACACCATTTATCTGATTTGCCACAGCTACCAAACTGTTCTCTCTATTGTAAACATTACAACACTTTTCCTTAAATTCCACTCTGTTGCCATTTTTGATAAGCTGACTTATTGATATCAAATTCGTTGAGAGGTTAGGTACACATAATACGTCTTTCAAAATAACCTCATACTTGCAACTAGGAGTGACGGTCATAATTTCTACATCACCTGAGCACAGCACTGGCATTGTACTTTGATTTGCTGCCATTATTTCCGTGACACTTGGTGTAAAAGATGCATTTGGTATCATGTTTACATCTGTCGTCATGTGGACACTCGCCCCGCTATCCAAATAAAAATCTTGTTTACTGTAATTTCCACTTAAGAAAACAGCGGAAAACGCGTTTGTTTTCTTTACTTGCTGCTGATTATTCTGTTTACACTGAGATTTATAATGTCCAAACTGCTTGCACTGATAACATTTTATATTGGTCTTATCCGATTTGTTTACACTCGAGCTGCCATGATGACTATTAGAACTGTCATTCTTTCCATGGCTGTCAATTCTGCCAACATTAGAAAATTGTTGACGACCGCGCTTTTCTCTACTCAAGAATGCACTTCCGGTTTTGGAATCGGTATCGGTACCTCCTGCTATGTCAATCAACTTTGCCTTCACTACGTCAGCAGTAATGGCGATTCCGGAATGTTCTATTGCCATAATCATTGGAAAGTATTTTTCAGGTAAACCTGCCAACAATAAACAGCCAATCCACTCGTCGTTCACAGAAAATCCTGTTCCTGATAATTTTTGGGCAGTCTCGATAATTTGCGTAACATAGTTGGTCATCGAGTCGCAGTTATCGAGGCGAATCGATATCAAATTACGCAATAAAATAATTCTTCGAGAGAATCCAGAATCATCGAACATAGCCTTCAATTTCTGCCATAAATTATTAGTGCTTGAAGCCTCCTTTATGTGAACATACAGTGACGGATTGATGGTTAGGATTAACTTGGCTTTTGCTTTTGCATCTTCTGCGGCTGCAGTAGTTGGGCTCTCTTGCTTAATGCAACTTGCCATGCCCTCCAAAACTAGCAGATTCTCCGCTGCAAACGCCCATTCGTGGTAATTCTCACGCCCCATTAACTTCGGAACGTTAGTCAGAAATGAGTTCGACGCCATTTCTCGTAACCATATAGAAACAATCAAAAATTTTCAAAACAATCCTTTTACTTTCAGTACGCACAATCCGGTTAACACCACGCTTACGTTAGCTAAAAAAACTTGAACACAGACTATTTTTGAACTAACTATAAGGCATACTGGGCCCATAACCTAATAAAACAACGTGATTGTTTGGAAACCATCAGCGGAAGAAGAACTTTATTACCTTTTTTAAATACATAGACACAGTATAGACACTCTCATAGATAATAATAGAAGATACAGATTGTCGTTTATTTGATGTTACCATATTATAAAACATATATTCTAACAATAAGGATGAGTACAATGACCCCTTTTCGTTTCCAAAACAAACGAAAATTCACCGTGTATTGCAACCAAGCTTGACGACTTAGTTTTGACGGAATTAACACTAAATATTTTAACTCCATATTTTGTATGTCATGGATGTCAAAAGGCGAAAGTAACACCTGATTCCATTCTTTATTTAAAAACAATGTAATAAACGTGAAATAAATGCTCGAGAAAAACCAAGCCATTATTATAAAAGGGGGTGCGCACTTAGCCCACAGGCATGATTCTAGACCTAAGCTGCAACTGAGATTTCCAGGCCGACCTGGAACCCTACAACTCTTTGACCTCTATCAAGATTTTGATTACTGAGCTAATAAGGCAATTGTCTTTTTCAACATTAATTACATTGTTTAAGGAATTGTGTTGGCGGAGCTAAACTATTTCGTCTAAAAACGTAAAGTTGAAAACGTAAAGTTGTACTTACGTAAACAAACAATTTAGTTTTGAGTTTAAATTCATCAAAGTCGGTAAGTCGGTAACTTATGTTCTTGGCTGTACTTTATCTACGTCGTATTTATGCATTTTTGACTTAATACAGAGCAATACGAACGTGTATAGAATACAAAGGATCTCATCTCATACAAATTACATACATGTCATACATAATCGTTTGGTAAAAAATACATACTAAATTGTAAGGAATTTGAAAGTGTCTAAGTGGTAAAACCCAGGATATTTTGAATCCTTTTAATTCCCTGGGTTATTAGGATTCAGTATGCAAATCTGACGTTAGCATACGTAATAATGAGTAAATGTTGATTTTCAGGGTTACGTACCCAAAGGTCGCCAAACGGGACCCTATTACTCTCGCTACGCTGTCCGACCGTCCGTCCGTCTGTCTCACAGGGCTGTATCTTTTGAACGGTAATAGGTAGCCGGTTGAAGTTTTCTCAGAATATTTTTTGCTATGAGGCTATGACGCTAAATTCGTTTGCTAACACGAAAAAAACTAAAAATAAAAAGTCTAAAAAAAGGGGGTTTACCCCATACAAGAAACCTCGAAAAACATCATTTTTTTTCAACGTTTTTGTTTCTGCTCTATCTTCAAAACGGTTATACATACCAGCGTCAAACTTTGTCTGGTTATAGTGTTAATATGTAGTTTAGCAAAAAAAATTAAAAAATTTGGTAAACATAGACATATTGTCACTCAATGTTAAAAAATGTCAATACATAACATTCACAAATAAAGTAAAAAATGTAGAATTTAAATACCATATAGATGGAGCTTATTTAGGCAGAGTTTCTGTCATTCGTGATTTAGGCGTTCTTTTTGATACATCTCTATCTTTTCGCTATCATATAGATAGTCTGGTGATTAAAGCTAATAAAATGCTAGGTTTTATAATTCGTATGTCCAAACCGTTTCGTAACAACAGCAGCATTATTTTGCTCTATAACGCTTTGGTCCGAAGCTCCCTGGAGTATTGTTCCACTATATGGTCTCCTTATTATGTATCTTACGCAAACAGTATAGAATCCATTCAGGCTCGTTTTGTTAGTTATTTGTGTATAAGAAATGGCATCCGTAAAGCTATTCCCGAGTATAATTTTAACATTTTAAACTATTAAGTTTAAAGAAACGGCGAAATATATGTGACCTACTAATTCTTCACAAAATTATAAACGGCTGCATTGATGCAGAATTGATAAATTATTTTAAATTTAGGTTTAGCAAGCGTGTTATGCGACAGCATCATATATTTGAAATCCCAACCTCGACCTTAAATACTACATTTAATAGCCCTCTTACACGCATGGCAAGGTTATATAATGAAAGATCCATCCAGTTAGATAAGCCTATCGATATATTTTGTATGAAATTTGTTTCGTACAGACATGTCCTGATGAACTAATGTTATTTCTCAATGGTATTGTTATTATTACTACATTTATTAACTACATTCTTTAACAGTAACTTTTCAAAATTGTATACTTAATTATTGTAGTCTCTGCTATAACATTTATATTCAATGTCATGCATGCCTATAATTTGTGTAATCACTATGTAAGTTATAGTTTTTAGTGTCTGTCTATATGCACTGCTGTGATTATGCTGTTGGTGTGCTAAATAAATAAAAATAAAAAATAAATAAATAAATAAAATATGTGGTGGTACCTGCGTAAGAAAGAGATACAAAAAAAAAATCGCTCACGGTACGTTGATGTCTTTTGATGAACTATCGTAAATTAAATTAGTTTCTATGGGTGGAACGGAACCCTTACTGCGTGAGTCCGACTCGCACCTGGCTGGTTTTATGAAATGTGGCTTCGTAAAATTCATTATTTGTATAAGCGTGCTCACTTTTGTATAAGCGTTATTTTATTTAAGCTTACTTAGAGCTTTTTGATGTACCTATGAAAGATGTTTATTCGAGCAATACTGCTGGGTTACATTTTATTTAAATTAACGGTTAATTATCGCTCTTAAAATTTACTTTTCCCAGCTACGTAGCTCCTTAGGGTGATTATTGTCTGTCACTATGTGAAATTTACATTATAATAAATTCGCAAACACAAAGGTTTTATTGCGCCAATGTTGATACCAAGACACAATTTACGTGATATAGGTATGAGCCACACGCCTTATAAGGCTACAGGGAATTCCCAAAGCGTAAACAATTTGGGTAGAGTTAGAAAAATAAGTACGATCGCGTGAGTGAGTGAGTTTCATATTATCAGTTCGTTGAAGTTTATTGCTTCCTAGGCAACCTAGGCTTATAAGGATAACCCGTAAATGCGAGAAGTTAGAGGGTAGGTAATATAGCCACTATCGCCAGGCAACTGCCATTCAAATTAACAGCACGCATGCTTAATTAATTTTTTTCTTTCATTCAATTTTTTTCTTCATGCTCTTAATGAGCTGCATTATTAACCTAAAAACGGTGCAATAAGAGCCAGTGTGTTGAAAATGTATTTAATACTTACCTTTTTCTATTTTTTCTCATTATTGCTAAACTATTCTTAGTTAATATTCTTTTAATTATAAATGAAAAAAAAAAAAAAACAACTTACCTTACTTTGCACTTAGAACGTACCCACATAATTTTTATAAAATATAAAACATCAAAAACTTAATACGTGATTGTTGTTAGGACTAATTATTTTCGGCTTCTTGACCTTGAGGGTGGGCGCTGATACCTATGTTACAAGATATTCATTTATCTTAGTTTAGATATCAGCTGCAACCTTAACTTGTAAATGTATTACTACCTTGTCACTGTTTTAACCCTATGTTATAAGTAAACGTATGTAAATTTTAAGGTGCAAATAAAAGATTTTTATTTATTTATTTTATTTTAATCAAGGGCATGGGATAGCTATAGCTGTATTGTGACTAACGCACAGGAGAATACTGTTTTCAATCTGCTTGACGGGCCTTATTCACTTTTGGGCATAAACGAGGTGGACGATTAAAAAGGGGATTCCCAAAAAAATCAGCAGTTTTATAAAAAAACTAGCTTTTACCCGCGGCTCCGCTCGCGTTAAATTCTGCTAACCCACGTCAGTCCAGTCCAGTCCAGTCCATTCCAGTCCAGTCCACTGTCCCACTGTCCCGCTGTCCCGCTGCCCCACTGCCCCGCCACCCCAATGCCCCGCTGCCCCACTATCCCACTGCACCGCTGCCCATCTGCCCCACTGCCCCGCTGCCTCGCTGCCCCACTGCCCAGCTGCCCCGCTGCCCCACTGCCCGCTGCCCCGCTACCCCACTGCCCCGCTACCCCACTGCCCAGCTGCCCCGCTGCCCCATTGCCCGCTGCCCCGCTACCCCACCGCCCCGATACCCCACTGCCCCGCTGCCACACTGCCCCGCTGCCCCGCTGCCCCACTATCCCACTGCACCGCAGCACCGCTACCCCACTGACCCACTGCCCCACTAACACACTGCCCTAAAGCCTGCTCTGTTGCCCCACTGTCGCGCTGCCCCACTGCCCCACTGCACCGCTGCCCCACTGCCCCGGCCCCCCCTGCCCCGCTGCCCCATTATCCCACTGCCCCGCTGCCACATTGCCCCTCTATTCCACTGCCCCACTGCCCCGCTGCCCCGCTACCCCACTGCCCCACTAACACACTGCCCTAAAGCCTGCTCTGTTGCCCCACTGTCGCGCTGCCCCACTGCCCCGGCCCCCCCTGCCCCGCTGCCCCATTATCCCACTGCCCCGCTGCCACATTGCCCCTCTATTCCACTGCCCCACTGCCCCGCTGCCCCACAATCCCACTGCCCCCGTAACCCACTGCCCCGCTGCCCCACTATCCCACTGCCCCACTATCCCACTGCCCCGCTGCCCCTCTGCCCCACTATCCCACTGCCCTGCTGCCCCGCTGCCCCACTGACCCAGCACCCCACTGCCCCACTGCCCCACTATCCCTCTGCCCCGCTGCCCCGGCAGCCCACTGCTCCGCTGCCTCACTGCCCCACTTTCCCACTGCCCCGCTGCCCCACTATCCCACTGCCCCGCTGCCCCGGTTACCCACTGCCCCGCTGCCCCACTATACCACTGCCCCGCTGCCCCGGCAACCCACTGCCCCGCAGCCCCATTGCCCCGCTGCCCCACTGCCCCGCTGCCCCGCTGCCCCATAGCCCCGCTGCCCCGGCACCCCACTGCCCCGCTGCCCCACTGCACCACTATATCACTGCCCCACTGCCCCCGGTAACCCGCTGCCCCGCTGACCCACTGCCCCGATTCCCCACTGCCCCGCTGCCCAAATGCCCCGCTGCCCCACTATACCACTGCCCCACTATCCCACTGCCCCATTGCCCCGCTGCCCCACTATCCCACTGCCCCGCTGCCCCCGGTAACCCGCTGCCCCGCTGACCCACTGCCCCGCTCCCCGAATCCCTACTGCCCCGCTGACCCGCTGCCCAAATGCCCCACTGCCCCGCTTCCCCACTGCCCCGCTTCCCCGTTGCCCCGCTGCCCCGAATCCCCACTGCCCAGCTGCCCCACTATACCACTGCCCCACTGCCCCACACTCCCACTGCCCCGCTGCCCCTCTATCTCAATGCCCCAATGCCCCGCTGCCCCACTGCCCCGCTGCCCCACAATCCCACTGCCCCCGGTAACCCGCTGCCCCGCTGAACCACTGCCCCGCTTCCCCACTGCCCCGCTTCTCCACTGCCCCGCTGCACTGAATCCCCACTGCCCCGCTGCCCCGCTGCCCAAATGCCCCGCTGCCCCACTATACCACTGCCCCGCTGCCCCAGTATACCACTGCCCCACTGCCCCATTGCCCCGCTGCCCCACTATCCCACTGCCCCACTGCTCCGCTGCCCCGGTAACCCACTTCCCCGCTGCCCCACTATCCCACTGCCCCGGTAATCCACTGCCCCGCTGCCCCACTATCCCCCTGCCCCACTGCCGGCCCCGCTGCTGCACTCCCCTACTGCCCCGCTACCCCACTGCCCCGCTACCCCACTATCCCACTGCCCTTCTGCCCCGGTACCCCACTGCCCCGCAGTCCCACTGCCTCGCTGCCCCGCTTACCCGCTGCCCCACTGCCCCGCTGCCCCATTACCCCACTGCCCCACTGTCCCACCGTGTCACCGTCCCACTGCCACTGTCCTACTGTCCCACTGTCCCACTATCTCACTATATCACTATCGTCCCGTCCCATGTCCCATGTCCTGTCCCATATCCCAACCTATGTCCAGTTCCATGTGCCGTCCCACTGTCCTGTCCCATGTCCCGTCTCATGTCCCGTCCCATTTCTCGTCCCATATTCCGTCCCCTGTCCCGTCCACTGTCCCGTCCCCAGTCCCGTCCCCTGTCCCGTCCCCAGTCCCATCCCCAGTCCCATCCCCTGTCCACTCCACTCCACTCCATCGTACATTACTATCCGCTCGTGCAAATGCATAGAAGCTTCGATCTGTCGGGTGAGTACGCAACCCACAAATTATTGTTTTTCTTTTTTTCTTTCTTTCTTTCTTTCTCAAAACCCATACCAGTTTTTAAGTCAGATCATCAGCTTTCAAACAAAAAAAAAATCATCAAAATCGGTCCAGTAGTTTTAGCGTGATGCTGGAACAAACAAACAAACAAACAATCAAACAGACGTTTACAATTTTATAATAGTTAAGATACAGGGAGAATGAACAAGGAAAGCTCAATCGCGTAAATGATATAACCAATTGTATGTAGGCTGAGCTTTGGGTATTTTGAAGATTTGGCGCACCTTACAAGGGTCCCGAAGATACGTGGGACACTCAGAAAGTTTTGCGAAACTAAAAAAAATTGTTCTATACGTACATATATTTTTATCAAATCTTTTCAAAGTACTTTCCACCAGCCTCTATACAAAGATTCATGCGCCTAAACCAGTTTTCAAAACACTTTTTCCAGTCCGCCGCAGACACCTCGTTTACAGCCTGCTCGAACGCAGCCAGCGCATCTTCCGGCGACGAAAATTGTATCCCTTTGAGCTGATTTTTTATTTTTGGGAATAAAAAGAAGTCACACGGTGCTAGATCAGGGCTGTAAGGAGGGTGACCCAGGAGTTTGACTGGCGTGCTGTCCAGGAAGTCCCTCGTTTTGAGTGCGGTGTGCGCAGGTGCATTGTCGTGGTAGAGCAGTAGCCCGCGGAGCCCTGTGTTTGGTCGCTTGTTGCTTATAACAGAGAAAACTTCTGGCAAACATTTGGTAGTATACCATTCGGCATTAATGCTTCTTTGATCCCGTAAGGGAATTGATACCAAGTGGCCAGTCAAATTAAAAAAGCTAGCGATCAAAATCTTACCCCCGCTTCTAGATCGCTTCACTTTGGTAGGCGTTGGCTCATTTTGAAACACCCAAACAGTCGACTGGCGCTTGGTTTCTGGGTCGTATTGATAAATCCAGGACTCATCACCTGTAACGATGTCGTAAACACGCCGAGACGAGCCTGCTTCAAATTTGTTAAGCATATCACGGCACCATTCCACCCGGGCCTGCTTCTGAGCATCGGTGAGGTTGTGCGGCACCCAGCGTGATACTATCCTCCTCACGCGAAGATGGCTGTGTAGAATCTCGTGAACGCTTCCCGATCCAATCTTCAATATGTGTTGAATCTCCTGATATGTAATTCGCCTATTGTCTTGGATTAAATTTTTCACTGCTAGCACGTTTTCTTCGGTAAGAGCCGTCAAAGGGCGACCGCTTCTTTCGTCATCCCCCAAAGTTGGTCGACCGCGCTTGAATTCGTTATACCAACGAGACACGGTTGCCTTGGAAGGGCCTTCATCCATGAATGCCATTTGAAGTCTATCGTACGATTCATCCGGTTTCAGGCGACACTTGAAATCGTATAAAATCATAGCTCTAAAATGTTCCCGGCGCAGATCCATATTTCAGTGAGACACAATACTTTGAATTAACTCGCAAAAAATGTGGAGGGAAATTTTGAAATTGGAACTTACTTATTTTTACTTATAAATAATCATATTTTCGAAAAACATTATAACTGGCCAGTCTCCCATATATAAAAACTTTTTTTCGCAATACTTTCTGAGGGGCCTGGTATGCAGAAATATGATTCATAATTCATATCTTTTATAACTTTGACAACCTTTTTGACAACCTCTGTGGTCTAGTGGTTCGAGTGTCGGACTGCTGATCACGAGGTCTTGGGTTCGATTCCCACAGGACACAAATATTTGTGTGATGAACATGAGTGTTTGTGTTGGTCTGGGTGTTGCTTATTTATTACAAGTATGTATTTACAAAAAAAAAAGGTATTTAAGTATTATATCCATTGTCTAGTACCCATAGTACAAGCTCTGCTTAGTTTGGGACTAGATGGTGATGTGTAAAATGTCCCAAAAATATTTATATTTATTATTATTATTTATAACGGTGAAACAAATATCCACACTAATATTATGAAAAAAAAACAGTGAAAGCAAGCCTGTTTAAAATTTGTTAGGTATTTTGTTTGAAGTTTTCACGGCTAAAATTCCAAGCTGATTTTGATTATGTAGGCAGGCAGGTAACATGCTAGAATGATTTGATTTAAAAGTTTTTAAAACGAAAGCGAGTTAATATATACGTGGGACACTCAGAAAGTTTTGCGAAACTAAAAAAAATTGTTCTATACGTACATATATTTTTATCAAATCTTTTCAAAGTACTTTCCACCAGCCTCTATACAAAGATTCATGCGCCTAAACCAGTTTTCAAAACACTTTTTCCAGTCCGCCGCAGACACCTCGTTTACAGCCTGCTCGAACGCAGCCAGCGCATCTTCCGGCGACGAAAATTGTATCCCTTTGAGCTGATTTTTTATTTTTGGGAATAAAAAGAAGTCACACGGTGCTAGATCAGGGCTGTAAGGAGGGTGACCCAGGAGTTTGACTGGCGTGCTGTCCAGGAAGTCCCTCGTTTTGAGTGCGGTGTGCGCAGGTGCATTGTCGTGGTGGAGCAGTAGCCCGCGGAGCCCTGTGTTTGGTCGCTTGTTGCTTATAACAGAGAAAACTTCTGGCAAACATTTGGTAGTATACCATTCGGCATTAATGCTTCTTTGATCCCGTAAGGGAATTGATACCAAGTGGCCAGTCAAATTAAAAAAGCTAGCGATCAAAATCTTACCCCCGCTTCTAGATCGCTTCACTTTGGTAGGCGTTGGCTCATTTTGAAACACCCAAACAGTCGACTGGCGCTTGGTTTCTGGGTCGTATTGATAAATCCAGGACTCATCACCTGTAACGATGTCGTAAACACGCCGAGACGAGCCTGCTTCAAATTTGTTAAGCATATTACGGCACCATTCCACCCGGGCCTGCTTCTGAGCATCGGTGAGGTTGTGCGGCACCCAGCGTGATTCTATCCTCCTCACGCGAAGATGGCTGTGTAGAATCTCGTGAACGCTTCCCGATCCAATCTTCAATATGTGTTGAATCTCCTGATATGTAATTCGCCTATTGTCTTGGATTAAATTTTTCACTGCTAGCACGTTTTCTTCGGTAACAGCCGTCAAAGGGCGACCGCTTCTTTCGTCATCCCCCAAAGTTGGTCGACCGCGCTTGAATTCGTTATACCAACGATACACGGTTGCCTTGGAAGGGCCTTCATCCATGAATGCCATTTGAAGTCTATCGTACGATTCATCCGGTTTCAGGCGACACTTGAAATCGTATAAAATCATAGCTCTAAAATGTTCCCGGCGCAGATCCATATTTCAGTGAGACACAATACTTTGAATTAACTCGCAAAAAATGTGGAGGGAAATTTTGAAATTGGAACTTACTTATTTTTACTTATAAATAATCATATTTTCGAAAAACATTATAACTGGCCAGTCTCCCATATATAAAAACTTTTTTTCGCAATACTTTCTGAGGGGCCTGGTATAAGTTAAAAAAATAAAAAAATTGCATTGTCATCTAGTCCTAACTTGTTTAAAGTTTCAAGTCTCCAGCACATCGGAAAGCTAGTTTAAAATCGATTGAAAAATAAAAATAAATTGATTAATGAAATTATTTTTTAAGTTTACCTCCCGCATGTCGTCTTGTTGTGGAAATGAATCATTTTTCTTTCTTTTCTTTAAAAATTTGTACGAACAGACAAACAGAAAGGAAAGCAAATTTATTAGAAAAAGTGATAAAAACGTAAAGATTTAAATTGTGGAAAGAAAAAATCGCTCACGAGCAGGATTCGAACCTGCGACTCCTGGCTCAGTACGCCAGTGCTATAGTCACTAAGCTACCGTGAACCTTAAAAAAAAAAACGATTGATTCTTGATTGATAAAAACGTGTTAATAAGGGAACACATATACTACTCGCGCAAACAATCAATGGGATTGAAAATGGCGGCACGTATTTGCCTCTCGCTCACATGTACAGTATTGTGTGAGCGAGAGGCCCATTGAAAAATATAAGTGCCGCCATTTTCAATTCCATTCATTATATGCACGAGTAGTACGTAGGTACTGCTAATTTCAGAATAATCAAAACGAAAATAAGCGAGTGCAGTCACGGTTTCAGCTAGTTTTGTATAAAATGCATTGAGTGAAGTTAAACCAGTAGAATTACAACGCTAAGTGTTTTGGTAAAGAAGCTTGCTTAAACAATTAAAAATTCAAAAGTTATCAAATATTTATCCAGGTAATTTAGGTATTATTTTTAGGCACTTAGCTTTTAAGTTTTAAAAAGTGTTTTGGCAGCAAAGGGTTAATGAATGTTGATTGCATTTTCTTGTTAAAGTTGCCATTAGAAACACAAATTACAAGAGAAAAAAACGAAATGAAATCCTTAGTTAAATTCTCTGGTGATATTGATTTTCTTTTCGTGGAAATTCTCAGAGTTGCCTAGTATATAATTTCTTTAAAAAAACCGGCCCACTAAGGTTCACGCACACATGGCTGTTTTTTTATTATTTCTTAGTTATTTCTCGTTTAACTATAGAGTAGTAATAATTGCTCTTAGATATAGTACGCACTACAATAATATTAAACAACAGTAATACTACTGTTTTTAATATAGAGCAGGAACATTTTTTTTAAATGATTCTTTTTCGAGCTTCCTTGTGTTTAGACTTTTTATTATTTATAAGTATTTGCTATGTTATAGGCCATAGTAACACATATTCTGTGAAGATAGACACAGCCCTGTGACAGACAGACGGAAGGACGACAGATGGCGTAGGTAGAGTAATAGGAGTTCGTTCGTAGGAACCTTTTGGGTGCAGTACCCAAAAAAACGTTTACCCACACTGCATTGTCATCCAGTCCTGAGCTATGTTTAAGTTTCAAGTCTCTAGCTCATCGAAAAGTTTGTTTAAAATCGATTGCAAAATTTGTACCGAACAGACAGTCATGACTGAAAGCGAGTTAATAAAACGTGGTAAAAAGGCATGCCTCACCTAAATATAAGATATCTGAAATAATAGCAAACTAATGTCAAATGGAAGCGAAGAAAAATATTGATGATGACGTCACACGAGAACATAAGCCTAAAAGTATATTTTTGTATGAGAATACTGACGTAAGGGAAAACATTTTATTATGAAAATTCATTGGAGCGCGTAGTGGGGTTTGAAATAACTCGAAAGCTTTGTAAGAAAAACAAGATTACTTATTTTAGCGTATTTCTTGCTGACCCAACATCCTAAGAGATTTCGGTCTCCCAATAAAATTGGCGTGTAATAAAATTGCTTTAATCGATTATCGATTGAGATAATTGTGCCTTCTACGGTATAGACAAGACGTTTAGCTTTAGATTTTGGTTTTTCGGATGCAATACAATGCGTAGGATGAAGATTTTTCCCCAAAAGCCTGACCTTGACATAGCTTGAAATGTTAAATGCCAGTAAACAAGCTTCCAAACAATTAAACCGATATTTTTTCAGAATTCTATACTTTGTAACCAAACAAATGTCAAAGCAATTACCACATAAAATCGGCTAATCGATTGATTTCGTACCGGATTTGAGCCTGTAACTAGAAATATAAAATCATTATGTGAACGCTAATGTTTCCTTGTCAAAAAATTACAATTATTCGTCAAAGTCAAATAGGTGACATTTTGTTTTGCTTTAGAAATAAAATACAAAATTATTTTTAAATATTGATGTCCAAAAAAATATGTGTTAAAAACTACCAGTATTTAGCGCTATTTCATGGCTTAAGTGTTGTTGGGAGCCTTTTTACCCGACTGCCCCAGAAGGAGGGTTACGTTTTTCGGGTGTATATTTTACGGTTTCACATTTAGTGGTCCATTCCATAATATATCTCTCAAATCTTAACACCAACCATTCGGTGCTTTACGACGTGTTTTTACTACCTAAATAAAAAGCTGTTAAAATCGAGTGTCATGGCTCAAAATGACACAGGTACAACCAACTAATGCTTAGTAATGAAGCACATAATTCGATTTTGTCTTTATCTCCACCTAAAGTGGATTTATATCAAGACACAATAAAACAAGGGTTCGTATCAAGAATGAATACATCAATTCTGATACGTTTGTGTTTGCTAAACCTTTGTTACAAAGAAAAGAGTTAATAATTCTAAATGATTGGGAGTTTCAATTGTATTATGATATATTGTAATTACAATGGAGTTAACACAAATGTGTAGGTAATAAATCTTGTAAGGAATTTTAGTATTTAATTTCATGAATAGAGACTAACATACATAACATAACCAGCCCATTACTGTCCCACTGCTGGGCACGGGCCTCTTCTCATGATGAGAAGGCTAAGGCCTTAGAGACTAGTTCGTTTTATATTAACTTTTATGATGATTTAGTCATTTAGTTAATGACTGCTATGTGCATGTTATAAAAGCTTTGTCTACTATAGGTATACCTTTATATGATTAGTATCCTCATCATCATCATCATTTCAGCCGAAAGACGTCCACTGCTGGACATAGGCTTCCCCCAAGCATCGCCACATCGACCGGTCCTGCGCTTTCCGCATCCAGCGGATTCCCGCGACCTTCACCAAGTTACTAGTATAGTATTATATTATCTGTGACCAAGTCCACTTTCTGGGGGCTTAGTAAATAATATTCATCTGTGATGTCAAGAAACAGCATCACCTATGTGTGTCCGTGATTTATGAGGACCATTACTATTATGCTTATATCTTTATTTTTAATCCATGTAGGTAATAGGTCTATAATCCTATTACTATAGTTAAAATAAAGTGTTAAACAAACAATATCTCCATAATATACAGCACGTTAACATGTAAATATGACACATTTATATGCATATGGCTGCCAGGTCTAATAAATATTGTAATTTAGAAGATTATTGAACTTGCTCTGTCACATAATATAACGTAGGATAGTTTTTTCGCCGACTGCTTTAGCATGAGTCATACCAAATACTGTGTTTGAGAACCGAGCTTTAGGGCTCCTGATCGTGGTAATATACCATTTTCAATATGGCGGCCTGAAGCTGAAAACAGCATCTCAGGTGGTGCTGTCAAAATGAAGTCGTCGGAATTGCATACATTTGTAATTTTTTATGGAACATAGAGGAGACATTTGACAAGTAACCGATTCATTTCTAAACCATTTTTACTCTCTTTCAAATCTTTCAAACAACTGTCTATGAACATATTGAACAGCCACGGTGACGCTACACATCCCTGTCTCACACCCTTATCGATGCTGAACCAGCCAGTGTAGGCACCGTTAATCCTGACACAATTGCTAGAATACGCATAGAGAGATTTCAACGATTGAATCAGACTGCTATTCACCCCATAGATAGACAGTGCAGACCATAGTTCATTCCTAATTATTTAAATAAATAAATAATATTCGTGTGAAACCTCATAAGACAGCACTTTATTCAAATAGCTTTTTAGGTATGGCTCCAAAAATATTTAATAAATTGCCTAAAACCATTAAATCGACTGATGATATACGTACATTTAAAAAGAAGCTCAAAGATTTTCTTGTTCTGAAAGCTTACTATTCAGTAAATGATTTTCTGACAGACACAACAAACTTTAGGTAAAGACACAAGAGTCCGATTTCTTTGTTAATCTATTCATTAATATATATTAATAAAAACAGTTATTATTATTAAACAATTAATTTCCACAAATCTGTAATAAGTAGGTATTATCTTTATCTTTATGTTACCAAATTTGTACGCCTATCAAGGCAAAACATAGTGATACTGGATTATTTAAAAATTAACACCATGTCTTGTACATCATACCTATGTTTGACAAATAAATAATTTTGAATTTTTTTTGAAAATATTTTGGGACATTTTACACATCACCATCTAGTCCCAAACTAAGCAGAGCTTGTACTATGGATACTAGACAATGGATATAATACTTAAATACTTTTTTTTTTGTAAATACATAGTTATAATACATAAGAAACACCCAGACCAACACAAACACTCATGCTCATCACACAAATATTTGTGTCCTGTGGGAATCGAACCCACGACCTCGTGATCAGCAGTCCGACACTCAACCACTAGACCACAGAGGTCATCATTGATCGAAGATTTACTCTCTTCAGTTCATCATACTAATATTACAATTATAAATCCGAAAGTACAGTCGACCGCATGACAGTGGTAAAACTTCAATTCGAAAACCGCCCTTACTGCTTACGAAATAAAGATGCTGCTAATGTCAAAGTGTTACCACCGACGTCGTGCGGTCGCCCGTACCAATGATGTATGTTTATCTGTCATTCAGTCACGCTGAAATGGCTGAACGGATTTGGATGAAATTCGGCACGCAGATAGACCATAATCTTGATAACAGATAGGATACTTTCTATCTCGGGAAGATAAACAGTTCCGGATGGATGCACCGAATTATATGCGGGCGAAGCGGCAGCGGCGTGCATAGGTTTTAAGATATTATTATAGATTATATTATGGTAGTTGATTATTATACTATTTAAACTATCCTATGCATTAAAATTGGACATGGTCTATCTGTGTATCTAATTTCTCCCAAATTCGTTTAGCCGTTTAGCGTGATTGAATGAAAAACAAACAACCATCCATATTTTCAAATTTTTGCTATGGGCATTAGTTGGATTGATATCGTCAATGACGACATCTCATTTATTTAGGTAATAAGTATACCATAATTATTTGATCTTGGTCAATCAATTTGCAAAAAATGCATCAGATATATTTTGACTACCCATTTCCTTCCGGAGTTAATTTTTTTGTGCAATTGTCGGTAGTTGACGTCAACAAAACCTCAACTATAGTTAATCACAATGATTTTAATCTAAATTATTAATATGATGAATAAGGTACTATATACCTAGTCACTCCACAGTTTATCCTAATTTATTTACTTACCTACTCTTTACCTCTTTTAAAAGATTTAATTTACCCTTACTTCGTTGTCTGTTTGTCTATCTGATAGAAATGTTAAGTAAATTTTGAGCGAGTTCTTGTTATCCGAACAGGCTGAAATTTTACACACACATAGTTTCGATGACAAAACAATAAATGTTTAGTTAAAAAAAAATATAAGTATAGTTTATAATAAAACAAAGTTTAACGTCAGGGAAACCAATTTAAATAATATACGCGATTTAATCCGGTTAAACTTTGTTTTATTATAATGTGTAGTGATCGCGAAAACCTAAGAAGTTATTATATAAGTATATGTCTTTTTTATTTTTTTTAACGCATTTACGCATGCGAAGCGAAATCTTACGATTTAAATTGTGGAAAGAAAAAATCGCTCACAAGCAGGATTCGAACCTGCGACTCCTGGCTATATGTCTTATGTTTAAAATTTTCTAATTAAAAATTTGTTCTTATTTTGCTAAAACCTGAGGAGAATCAAAATATTCAAAATATGTAACATATTTTGTCTCCGAAGAGGATTTTTTTTAACAAAGAATAAAAATGATTTTGTTTTGATAAATTGCAATAATAAATATAAATATATAATTTGGTAGGCAACATAAAATTTCTTCTAATACAACAAGGTACGCGAAAGAAAGATAAGGAAAACGAGGAAAGGTTTAAACTGATATAATAATTATGATTAATTGAGGAAAATAATAATTTGAGCAAATGTTCTGGTAGAAATATTGTGGTCGGGAGTTTTGAATGAGCTCTTGGTTCTTATGAAATAGTCTACTTAAGTGCCTACCGCTCCGGATTCAAATCAAGGTCTTCATGACACATAGTTGGTTTCTTCAGTTATTTAGTTGGGCAGTAAAATGTGTTTTTTATGATCCTTGTTTTGTAATTGACCTAATTATGCTTCGACGTTTGATGCGTCATGGATGACCTGCATACGCACCTGATGTAAATATTGTCGTACCTATGACAGTGTAATTGTAATTATATTCTCCGAAGAGTGATTAGAAGTGTACACAAACATGTCGCTGATGACAGTATAGCATTATTCTATTATTGTTTCACTCGGGCCTCTTTTTAGATCTCAAGGGTTTAGTCCTTAATGCCTATGCACAGGCGTCAACGCGGCGACGACGCGATACAAACGCGATACACACGTGCGTCAGTCGTAGACTGCGCAGATACCTTTGCATACGTTTGTATTATGTATATTTCTATTCCCCTTTCCTTAATATTGCAACGCAATGATTGCGCGCATTCGTATGCATATAAACGCGCGTGCAACGTGATACAGGCGCGCTTCTCACGCACCTTTGTATCGATACAAATGCAACAATCTGCTTTTTGGACTGAAAAACGCGACGTAAACGCGCGTTTTTGTTCTTGTAGAAAATATGCCATGTCTGTAGGCCCTTAGTCCATGACGTTAGTCTGGTGCTGGTTGGCGGACCATCAAGTAATACTGAAATGGCGAACTTGATTCTTTGCAACCGTGTTTGCTACCACAAGACGAATGAGGAAGTAATTTTTTAAGGAAAATTGGCATATAGTGTTGATGGCGTATAACAACTCCATTACATTAAAATCATTTGGAACTCGATTTTCAGTCTTAATAATTATGAGTTATTATCCTCAGATTAGCCTGTGGACGCCCAATGTTAAACTAAATATAAAAAAACAAGACTTAATCGTAAGCAATTTAGAGTTGAACCACTACTAAACAAAACTACTAAACTTTTTTTTTACTAATCTACTAAACTTGGTTATGTCTATTGTGTCATCGTCTTTATTTAAACTACTAACCCAATTGACTCACATGTTGGATCGTCCTTTTTTTAGGATTCCGTACCCAAAGGGTGCCAAACGGGACCCTATTACTCTCGCTACGCTGTCCGTCCGTCCGTCTGTCTGTCACAGGGCTGTATCCTTTGAACGGTAATAGGTAGCCTGTTGAAATTTTCTCAGAATGTGTTGTTATGACGCTAAGATTTGCATTGTACCCATAGAGTACATTGAATATAGGGACATAGAGTTAGAATAGAATAGAATAGAATAAATTTATTTGCTTAAAATGTAGGTTACATGATGATGGAAAATTTAACATTCAGTGCCAGATACATTTTGTCGTTTCACGACATGCAAATATTAAAATGAAATAATTTAGTTGTCAGCTGACCTCACCTTTAAGCTCCATCTGGTGGGTAACGTCAAAGTTACAGATCACTATTAAATAAAACATACAAAAATACATGTTTTACTGGGGATCGAACCTGGGCCCTGTGGTATTTTAGTCCGACGCATGATGTTTCCTGCCATCTATGTTTGTGTTATAGTTGCAAAATTTAGCATTATAATGAACCGGCCAAAAATATGAAGTTTAAGGAAAACTTCGTCCCTGACCGCACACTTTTTTTTCTTCTTATCCCATAAAATTTACAGTTCCTGTGGGATAAAGCAACACGGGAGCGAAGCCGCGGGTAAAATCTAGTCTATAGTAATATTATAAAGAAGAAAGATTAGTTTATTTGTTTGTAATCGACAAACTCTAAAACTGATGAAACAATTTTAATAATTCTTTCACCATTAAGAAGGCTACTTTACCCAGTAGTAACAGGCTATATTTTATTTCAGGATGCGGGCGAGGCCGCGGGAAAAGTATAGTAATCAATAAAATTAGAATTAGATTGAAGTAAAGCTTCATTATGTATTGATAGGATGCTCCCCTCATTGAATTATTGTACAACTCGCTTTATACCAGAAAAGCTTTTATTAATACAAGTACAAACACAATTTTATTTATCAAATGCAAAATATAATAAGGCATGTGGGTTATTAGGATGAGAGTGTGGGGTCCCGAAAATATGATAAATCTTCGCTCTGATAACGACAAGCCTTTGTGATTTGTTTGTCTTATTGCTTTTTTGTATGACTTCGTTATTTTTGTTTTATTTAGTCACATTGGTAAAAACATTGGATCAGAGGGGTGGGAAATGAGTTTTCAGTTATATATCTCTCAAAATTTAATTTCTCCGTAAAGCTTACACAAAGTAGATTCAGTTAAAGTTAAGTTTTTGATAGATGGCCAAGCAGTAAGCATGAGCACCTGAGTAGAAATAGCAACAGGTTTATCTAAGAGAAAGCAAACCCTTGCTTTTAGGGAGCTTGCACTACCATCTACAAATCTACTATGTATTTGTGTACTCGCTAATGAGCCCTAACTTGTTATTTAGATTTCTGTGGGCTTAATATGTGTAAAAAGTCATATAAGAACCATTTCCTTCAGGCTCCATCATCAGACCTTACCTTGCCTTACCGTACCTTAGCACGTACCGTACCGCGCTGCGCTGCTTATCGCATTGTCACTGGACTTGCCCATATAGGTATGCTAAATTTCAGCTCAATCGGATGCCAGTAAATGGTAAAAAAATGGATGACAAATTTTGAACCGGAAAGAATTTAATACAATATGAATGAAGCAAAGTTACGTAAAAGCTTGCAATAAAAGCAAAAATGTTACTAAACCTGAACTGAACAATATAAGGATGAACGGTTATTGGAGATTTTCGATATAACTTTAACGAAGACCTTAATGATGGACATACATCAAGCATACATTGATCAATAAAATCGAATAAACTGGTTGACCCGACTGGATTGAGTGCTGTATCAATCGAATTTGAATTCGAGTTAGTGTCAATTCGTACTGCATTCCTCTAGGAATTGACATTTGCTCGATTTGGTTCAGAACTCGAACCAGTTGGGAGTAAGGCCCCTTAAAGCAGAAAAAGATTGAGTTTTCATAATAAAGTAGTCTCACAGCAGTACTAGACATTATAACCATCGAATAACGGTAAGATGCAGCCATATTTTAGCGAACAAGGAGATATTTTCACACAAGCATAAAATCCAAGTTTGTGATGGCTGGTTTAATTATTTATCTTAGCAGCTCATGAGACAAATGTCAAAAATATGTCAATCTCAGTCATCAGTACTTTTAAATTTAGTACCTGTTAAGTTAAACTGGTTACTCAGTATGTTTGTAGTAAATTCGTAATACTTCGACGTCTGAGCTGGCTCCCGTTTTTGGCAAATAAATCCTTTTTTGGGGATTATGTTTTCTTTGTTTTTACAGTAAGTACCGTTATCTTGGGTAAAGGTCATGCACCGTTCATGTTAGTGTTTAAACTGCTTAGCTACTGGTTTTATAGTTACTTTTACTTTACAAAAATGTGGTGGTGATATTCATGTAGCGTTTACATTTAAGCAAAGCCGCGAGGTTGATGCAAATTAGGGTTTGCTTTGCTAATTTTATTTAAATAAAAGTTAAGGTTATTTACCTAAATAATTAACGCAGTCTATTTCGTGTTAATTTGGGCTTAGAGCCTGTTTAACATTTCTTTTTAATTGTTTTGACAGATGACCGCAATAACATCTCGAATTTAAATCCTACTAATATCATAAATGCATGGTGCAATGTAAAAGAAAGAAAGAAAGAAAGAAAAATGATTTATTTACTACAGCCACACAACACACACAATAACAATAATATACAGCTTTAATCAATATAGTCTCCTAAAAGTATAATTGTGTGCCTCGCGGCTGCACCAAATAGGCTCAGTTCAGCAAAAAAGCCAGACAACTAGTGTCTGGCGCTGGTTTTCAACTGGACCTTGTTTGAAAGCGTCACGGACGAAAATCAGTTTTACAGTGAGTAAACTAAACATAGATAAAAATAATTAGAAAGTTTTTCGCAATAATAATATAATATAAAATATAAATATCGTGATATATATATATACGTGTTAAAATAGTAATATTAAATAAATGGGAAATAAGTGGAACGGACGTCATCAATTAATAAATACATATACATGTCATGTGTATTGATGTTTGTTTGTCCCTCAATCACGCTAAAACTGCTAAACGGATTTGGATGAAATTTATCAGACAGATGGGTCATATCCTGGATTAACCCATAATATACTTTTTATTGACACACTACGTGAGTGAAGCCGCGGGCGTCAGCTAATATAAAATATTTCAATTTGTAATTCGACTCTCATATTCTTGGAGGAGATATTATGACTACTTCGAGCTCATAACTGTAATAAACTTTCGTTCCTTTGTTCAAAAATGCAAAAGCTGTCGATACATCCAGAGCTCTTTTTGTAAAAAAAAAATAAGTCCCAAGCTCCCAAAGCTTGTCTCTTACTAATTTCCATTCTTTAGCAATGACGTCAGGCTCGCTGGGAACTCAGTGTAAATTTTTCGTCAAATCAATAAATAATCAATCCCTTTCCTTTGGAGATATGTAATAAAGTGCGCCCACGTTTGCGGTCAAGCGAAGATAATATTAATAAGAGTGTCAGCAAAAGTTTTGATATATGGTAGAACAGTTCTTTCAAAGCCGTTCGAAAACAAATAAATCTAAGCTCTTGTTTTAAAAAATGAGGATTTCCAACTCCAAGAAAGTCTGCAGTAATGGGTTGGTAGATGCAATTAACCTACAAAAAAGCTTTTTGTTGAATGTTTTTGCCTGTATATTAACATACATACATACATACATATTATCACGCCTGTTTCCCATTGGGGTAGGCAGAGACTATGGATTTCCACCTGCTACGATCCTGACACACCTCTTTCGCTTCATCTACGTCCATTAACCTCGTCATGCATGCTCGTCGGTTTAGAGAACTCTTAACCTGGCATTTTTTGAGAACATCCGCGATTTGATCGCGATACGTTCGCCGAGGTCGTCCCCTTCCAACTCTTCCATCCACACTCGCTTCGTATACTTGTTTCGTCAATCTCCTCACGTCCATCCTCTCTATATGTCCAAACCATCTTAACATACCTTTCTCAATCTTTGTCACTACATCTTCTTTCACTCCACAACGCTCCCTTATCATGTTATTCCTTACTTTATCTCTCAAAGTTACACCACACATACTTCTCAAAGCTCTCATTTCTACTGCATTTATTCTGCTTTCATGTTTCTTCTGCCATACCCAACTTTCACTACCATACATAAGTGTAGGCA
Source organism: Asteroscopus sphinx (assembly GCA_949699075.1). Lineage (NCBI taxonomy): Eukaryota > Metazoa > Arthropoda > Insecta > Lepidoptera > Noctuidae > Asteroscopus > Asteroscopus sphinx. Next base: position 12,536,689 of record OX453016.1, read on the forward strand.
CTAACACTCCCCCATGAACAGCCAGCCGTGCCTTTTCCGACACTTTGCGGCTGTTCATGAAGGTGTGTAGTGCCCCATTCACCTGATTACCAGCACTCACTCTCCTTTCAATGTCCTTCACATGCTTGCCATCTCTTGTAAACATGGAACCCAGGTATACAAAATCTTTCACTTGTTCCACCTTTTCGTCACCTATCAAAATAATGCACTCTGTCATAACTTCTTCCTTTTCAAAAACCAAAACTTTTGTCTTACTAACATTAACTTTCATTCCTTTACTCTTCAAAGCACCATCCATAATTGTTACCATCTTCTGTAACTCCCCCTCCGACGATGCAAGGATAACTTGATCATCGGCATAGAGGAGACATTTGACAAGTAACCCATTCATTTCTAAACCATTTTCACTCTCTTTCAAATCTTTCAAACAACTGTCCATGAATAGATTGAATAGCCACGGCGACGCTACACATCCCTGTCTCACACCCTTATCATAATATATAACAATATATTAACATATTAACATAATAACATATTAACATAATATTGAAAGTTTTTGTTGATAGAAAAATAACAGTGTTTAAAAACCGCAAACTTCTGAAGACTATCGCTATAAATGCAAACAAAAATAAAAATAATATGACAGCCTTCTAAAATGAATAGACTGTTTAATCCAATATTGCACCAAGTAAATTAAACATAATTTAATATCTAGTAAACATTAAATCATTTTATCCGCAACATATTTTTCTGCATTCTCTTGAATGATTTATAAAACATTCATTAAGCATATCGCTCAGAGTGAATGATGAATTCACTTAGATAAATGGGTAACAGTTCGTAAATTTTACATTAAGGAAACCTGTCACTGGTCCAATCAAAATTCAATTAGGTATATCTTGGTGAAGAATGTTTTATTTATTATCACTTGTACGTTTCTTCCCACCGTTTGATGTGCCTTTTCTAAATATACTTTTGTAACTTAGTTTTGTAGGGCCTTTTTTAGTTTTACGCCCCTTGAATGTGCTATGATGTCATGTATTAATGTTTTTTGTCTACTAGCTACTTAAAAAAGCAATGCCACAATAACATGATTCAAAAATTATTAAAGTACGTGAAAACACATACGCTTCGGACGCTGAATCATCAGGTTTCTCTGAGTTGACTTAAACATGGCTTATCATCACCATCTACAGCCATTCTACGGCCGGCACAAACAATGACCCCAGTGGACCATACGTTTGCATACTTCCGTGTTGTACTAAAAATATCTCCGCAAAATATAACATTAACCTCCTACCGCGATTATATTAGCCTATTTCTAGCAACCATAGCGTAAAACCTCTTCACATCAACCGTTACCTCTTGACCCAGTCGAGGAGTGACGTTATTATAATCTACATATTTGTTTAGAAAAATTCATCTCCCGTGTCGATGAGAAAATTATTCTAATATGTAGGCTGAGGTATCGAGACAACTTGAATTATGTTGAAGATTGTCTGGGATTGGCTGTTGCTACGTGATTCTGTGTTTACGTGCGAGTGTTCACTAGCTTTCGTCCTTGGATTCGTTTGTATAAGTTTCCGAATTCAGTAGCTGTTTTGCAGCATAGCTACTACTAGGTAATTAGTTTTTGTTGTTTTTGTCTTGCTTGTTACAATTTCCATTTTTGTCAACAAGGGAGTGACATCCTGGTGTGGAAGTTATAATAAGTATAGATACATTTTAAAGGACTTAATATTATTTATGAATAGGCAAACTAGATAGAATTCAATTCAGTTGATAGTTGTAGCAGAAAACCTGTTGAAAAACTAATTCAGCAGTTTTTGTAAAAATCCCCCAACAAATGCCAAAAATCTTTTTACCTGTAAAACTCTACCGCAGCACTTGCTTTATTAATCCAATATCTACAATTTCACATAACATTACTAAGGCGTACCAGGAACTGGCACTTCGTAAATCCCTAAGGATCATTTTGTAATTAAGTTTCCGAAACGAACAAGTGGTAACACATCGAAACCTACGACGATAATAAATATGGCGACCGAATCACATCGTGATTTATATTTGCCGTCGGTGATAATTTCTTTTAATTGTGGCTTGTCAGGTTCGGTCTGCGGTTTGCGGCAAGACTTAGGTGGCTGTATTGATTGAACCTTTATAATTAAGTTTAGATTATGGTTAAATTCGATCTGAAAATGAGAATTATCTTTTAGTTTGGCTGGTTCATAATACATTTATTTGAGGGAGTTATGTCTAAGAATTTTCAACTTCAATTTAAAATGTTAAGATAAAGAATGGAATCAAAATACAAAAAATGGAATTACAATATTTAGTGTTGATTGCAAAAATAGTTTGTCAAGTATAAAAATAGCTTTTTTGAAATTGTTAAGTCCATACTTTTAAATATTGAAAGATACAGTTTAAAACCACAGACATAGTAAAAAAATGTAGACGAAGTGCTGCAAAATTGCTATGCTCTTTCGTGTACAACCAGCGCTCACACATACACCATGCACCTGAAGGATATTTGCTTTCGCGATGTTTACTGGACGATGCCGCGACATGTGTACTGAGAGGGGAGAGGTGCATGTGAGTGCGTGAGCGCTGGTTGTACACAAAAGAGTATAGTTTTTTTTTGGCTTCACTAGATTGTTCGCAGCATTTCGTCTATATTTTTTACTCTGTCTGTGTTTACAACAAAATTTCTTTAGGCTAGCAGAGCAGCTGTCATCTGTTAATATTCACATATTCACACTCAACGATCGACTTTTAGCTTGGGGTAATATTAGCCCATCTCGGTTGAGTTCCTATGTTAAATTTTTGCTCATTTAACATAGGGCGACAGCATGAGTGATATATTTTTTGAAACATTGAGTCGATGACCCATTTTTTGCCATGACAAGTAATTTTAAAATCTGCCCATGGGCATTTCCAGGAATAGTGTCATATTTTTGACTAACAACCGAAAAAACATCCTCACGTTTTAAAATTATGGCATTTTGAAAACTGGTTTCTTGTGTTAGTGACCCCTGATGGTGAATCACAGTGACTGTTTACCTTACCTCCACAAATTCAGGGTTAAGATGCGATTACGTTTGATTAATTTCTTTTAGATAAGACCCATTTTATTTGATATGACATATCACTGTTAATTGGGTAAATCTACTGTTATGTGAGTTCGTTAAACTTTGGGTGTAAGTCAAAAATGTTTATTGAATGTTTTACAAACATGTTTTTTTGCAACTTTACTAGTTTTCTTGGCCTTCTCAACTTCTCAAGTTAAAGTAGTCCGTTTTGTGAAAGAACTTTGGCATGGTCTGGGTTAAGACTGGTCATGCTGACGTCATTCCTGAATTTTTTATTCATGTCCGTTGGGTTTTTATGGTCTCGGTCCTGCCTTAAGGGCAATGCCATCAACCGGAACTGACTGCTGTCTTATATAAGATTTGCATACAAAATGATCACTGCTTAGGCTGTTATTTATCCTCCTTCCATATAAATATTTTATCTTATGCACTATTTTATTTGTAGTACCTCGAACTTGATTAACTCTTTGTTTAATTTGATTTAGAAGATAAGATTTTCTTTTAATGAGCCTTCCTAGCAATACAAATGTGACAAATATTATTTTGAATAGATAAAGGACACGGCTGAAGCTTGATTAAAAAAGTAACCAAATAATATTTATAGAATTACCGTTAACGATAAGTCATATCTAAATTATACTAATAAACATGACTCATATGATGATTATATCATACGAATTCATTACGGGAATTAAGGGCTGGCGGACCTTAACACAGGCTACTTTGTAACCTGGGGTGCTGGCCAGAAAACCTCCACGTGTGCTTACGGCTGCTTGTCCTTCTGGACACGTCTGGAGGGAACGGCAGTTGTTTGGCCGGTGCATCCCGGGTACGGGCAATAAAATCCTTTCGAGGGATTAACCTTCGGGGGATTTTATTGCCTGTGGCGAATATTCTGGCGCGGGAGGGGCCCGTTCTGGGCCAGTGTGGAGTTGCTCCACGTGTCCCTCTGTTGCCAACAGAGGGCACAGTGGAGGAGCAGGGGCGGGCCCGGTGTGCACTCACCCTGCCACTGGGCAGGCAGCGGGGGGACTGTTTTTCCCTGCCCCCGTCGATCTCGTAACCCCAGGAGTGCCCGCTGAGTAGTGTTCTCACGCCTCTTGGGACCGAGGGTCTTGGCTTCACCGCCCGGACCGCGAGGAAGAAAACCTCTATAAAAAATTACGGGAGGTAGGGCCTGCGAGCAGCAGACTCGGGGTAGTCTGCTGCCCGCCCAGCAGCTGGCGTAGTTGGCGCAGCTGATAAAGGCCCATGAAGTGAGGTGGCGTGCAGGGTGCCGTGTGCGCCACCGAGGAGGGTGCGGCCGTGAGGCCGCACGGGGAGAAGGGGCTCGCCTGCTTGTGGCGGGCCGGTACCTGTCGGGGGTGGTTGTGTGAATACTCACGGGTTCCTACGCCCCCGGCTAAGGTAGGTGAAGGAACACCGTGGTGGTTTTAGTCGGTAAGAGTCCGACACTGGCTCCGCCTACCCCGGGCGGAGTGCGTCCATGAGGATTTCCCCACGGAAAAAAAAGGCTACTTTGTAACCTAGCTAGGACGCCAGTTCTACTTTTCTATTTGTTACAACTATTGAAGATCGATCCCTAACTTATACTATATTTTTGTAACAGACTGTACTGTACCACATTTTATGAAATAAATAAATATGAAAAAAAAAAGAATTGAAAATTAAGTAAAAAGGCAAATAAAATATATATGAAGGAAATATATATAAATATATATGTGGATGAAGGCTCCTTATAAACAGAAATGATATAACCAAGCGTATATTTTAACGTAGTAAAAGGTAAAGAAAAGCAGGTTAAAACAATGAATTATGCGGACAGATTGATTAATTTTACGAAAAAAACCCGTAATCAAAGGGAACGATCGCTTAGAATGCAAATGTAAGTAAAAGGAAAAGTATTCAAATTAACTAAAAATGAAAGCAAATGATCGTATAAATAAATGAACCTATCGAAATATTCGAATTCCAACCAAGGTCATACGAAGTCAATGAACTCAATGTCGAATAACTAGTGCACATTTTTATTACACTTGACATATAATGCTGATTAGGTACCTTAAAGATATTGATAGTGCAGTAAGTTTAATTCCTGTTTCATAACCTAAAAACATTCAATGTTTTTGCTAAATTTTGTAGCTTTAAATCTAATGTAATGAAAATATTGGCATCGCTTCAAATTCGTTTAGCAGTGATTAACTAACTCTTTGATCCCAATTTGAAGTTAAATATTTAGTAAAATAACGAACTGCGAATATATATAACGGTGCTATCATAGAAGCCCAACGCTTCTGGCACACACGATTTATGATGGAATATTGTTGGAATAGTATCGCAAGTCGATTCGCCAAACTGAGACATGGAGATGTAGTCTCCTGTGATTGTAAATTCACTGGCACCCGTAGCCTTCACACCGGAACACAGCAATGCGAGCATTACTGTTTGGCGGTAGAAATAGATACGGTGGTAGTACCTCCCTGGATGAGCTTCTCCACAAGGAGCTCTACTACTACTTAATAGTGCCTGTAATTAGGTGTATTTAAAACAAAAACAATATGAATTTGAACAAAACTTCTATAATTTTAATTGGATCTGTCGTAGGTAGTTTTTCTATCAATAAATTTGAGCTTAGGCTGTTCCAACTCATAAAATTGAGTTTTAAATGGAATGATGATTTAATAATCGATACCAATATACGTGGGACACTCAGAAAGTTTTGCGAAACTAAAAAAAATTGTTCTATACGTACATATATTTTTATCAAATCTTTTCAAAGTACTTTCCACCAGCCTCTATACAAAGATTCATGCGCCTAAACCAGTTTTCAAAACACTTTTTCCAGTCCGCCGCAGACACCTCGTTTACAGCCTGCTCGAACGCAGCCAGCGCATCTTCCGGCGACGAAAATTGTATCCCTTTGAGCTGATTTTTTATTTTTGGGAATAAAAAGAAGTCACACGGTGCTAGATCAGGGCTGTAAGGAGGGTGACCCAGGAGTTTGACTGGCGTGCTGTCCAGGAAGTCCCTCGTTTTGAGTGCGGTGTGCGCAGGTGCATTGTCGTGGTGGAGCAGTAGCCCGCGGAGCCCTGTGTTTGGTCGCTTGTTGCTTATAACAGAGAAAACTTCTGGCAAACATTTGGTAGTATACCATTCGGCATTAATGCTTCTTTGATCCCGTAAGGGAATTGATACCAAGTGGCCAGTCAAATTAAAAAAGCTAGCGATCAAAATCTTACCCCCGCTTCTAGATCGCTTCACTTTGGTAGGCGTTGGCTCATTTTGAAACACCCAAACAGTCGACTGGCGCTTGGTTTCTGGGTCGTATTGATAAATCCAGGACTCATCACCTGTAACGATGTCGTAAACACGCCGAGACGAGCCTGCTTCAAATTTGTTAAGCATATCACGGCACCATTCCACCCGGGCCTGCTTCTGAGCATCGGTGAGGTTGTGCGGCACCCAGCGTGATACTATCCTCCTCACGCGAAGATGGCTGTGTAGAATCTCGTGAACGCTTCCCGATCCAATCTTCAATATGTGTTGAATCTCCTGATATGTAATTCGCCTATTGTCTTGCATTAAATTTTTCACTGCTAGCACGTTTTCTTCGGTAACAGCCGTCAAAGGGCGACCGCTTCTTTCGTCATCCCCCAAAGTTGGTCGACCGCGCTTGAATTCGTTATACCAACGATACACGGTTGCCTTGGAAGGGCCTTCATCCATGAATGCCATTTGAAGTCTATCGTACGATTCATCCGGTTTCAGGCGACACTTGAAATCGTATAAAATCTTAGCTCTAAAATGTTCCCGGCGCAGATCCATATTTCAGTGAGACACAATACTTTGAATTAACTCGCAAAAAATGTGGAGGGAAATTTTGAAATTGGAACTTACTTATTTTTACTTATAAATAATCATATTTTCGAAAAACATTATAACTGGCCAGTCTCCCATATATAAAAATTTTTTTTCGCAATACTTTCTGAGGGGCCTGGTAGGCTAGAACTAATCAATTCATATTTCGATTTGATTAATAATGGGGAATATGCAAATATGTTTTTGTACTGATGACGATTTGGTTTTCAAGGCTTTTTGAGTTAATTCGATTTGATGTTAGTCTAGCATATAAATGAAATCAATTAGTCGGGTGTGTCGAATAAATTAGTGACTAATAATAAATTGGTACATGCGTAGTCTTCAAGATTAGGGTTGAATAAAGCACTCAAGAAATTTAAAATTTAATTTTTGGTTTTTGCCTCTGTAACGTCGTAGTTAGTGTCATTTAGTATAATATACGTAATTATTCATTCGTTTGTTGAATTAGTGCGTCTATAAAAATGTACACTTACTTCAATTCTTGCTTTTTCTTATATGATAATGTCTCCGGATGTCTTCAGCATATAGTCATATGTCCCCTGCATTGTTAGTTCTATAAAAACATGATTTACTTTGTAACAGTTTAGTTTACCGCTTCCAGCCCTGACGGTTTCCGGTTCATTTGCATAGACAAAATGTAGGCCAGCGTTACGTATGCCTTCAACCATGAATCTGTTAGTACTAGTGGGTTACTTGATAACCGAGATTAACATAATAATTCTATATTTTTGTTACAAAATGTGAACTCGGCAATAAAGGAGAAGTTCTAGATCTAAATAACGCCGCGCCGCACCGTCCAGAAAGCCAGAGTGTCTTATAGATTTTGGGATCATGAATTTACTCCTCATTTTGTTTTCTGTTTGTTGGTCTTTCTCTATTTTATGCTTGCCGTTATTGGTCCCTTCTTTTGAATGAGTCTGCTTAACTTGGGTATTTCTTTGAATAGACATCTCGTCAAGGGATTTCTATTAGCGCTATACTTTAAGTATTTCTTAAACGAATATAAATAAAGCAAGTATCGATCGCAACATATAGAGATGACTGAAACCTAAATTAAATATCTATCTCGTCAAAATGTCATAAAACTACATTTTATGATATCCAAATTGAAATGCAGGAACCACTACAAAAACGTCCGAGTAAACTTCTTAATCGACCGAGACATATTAAAAATGAAAACCATACGAATTCTGAAGAAGAGGAACTGAATGAATCCGTACTTCCACACAATAGACAACCGCGAATGTAATACGAGAAAATGAAAGAGGTTTCATTCAACTATTGGAGAAGAAAGGTTGATGTAAAGTTCGGCTGACAACTTTGGACGGTAAGAAAGAAAAGTTTGCGGAGAAAAATAATATGTAGGTAGTTTTACTATTCGTAAGAATATGTTCCTACTTATATATGCAAATTTTTTTGCCGTGACTGAAACCAAAAAAAAACCCCATATCAATAATATATTCTTTTTGTTCTTTCAAAACAATTCAATATTGGATTGGATAGAGTTTTGAAAAAAAAAATTCATTGACACCACAAATCTGACCTCCCAATCGATTCTTTTATTGATATAGAGTACGTTTTTCGTTTCCAAAACGACAAAATTTTCAGCGTTTATATTATTTATCGAATAATCCGAGGGGTATATTGCTGTTATATGGACTCTTATGGATAAGTAATATCTAATAGTATAGGTACGGGCTGATGATGTTGCCTATTACTTAAATTAAACTTCTTAAGACTTGTGACACCCGCCAGAAATTATTGAGTTAGCCGCAAAGATGTAGACATAACGACTTAATTATTAAAATAAAAATAAGGTTTCAATTTTATAATTAGGGACTTCCTGTATAAGATTCAAGTTATCTTTTTTCAGTGACCAATTAGAATATTTCACATATTTTGAAGTTCAAGGTCTAAAATGAATTTATTGAGTCATAATATGTTTAAATTGAGCTGTATCCTTAACTATTCACATCAGACACGGTCTTGACATTGTAAAAGAAATCAATGGCAAATAACCAAAGAAGGAAATGCACGTTTGTTGTATACCCTTAAAATTCCGCTTGTGTATCGATTATGTAAATGACTCCTTCGATGACATGAATATAATCTCCGCCCTAATTATCAACCCAAAAGCAATTTATTTTGCCCCAGGATCAAAATACCAGATTAAAACGTTTCATGCCGACGTGACGAGATTACCACCGTCACCATCCTCACTTTCTTAATATTTCTAGACACGTAAGAAATCTAGATTGTCATCGGCATTATGCGTTTGTATCACAAGAACCTTTGCGTGGGCTTCTGTAGGATAATAGATGCCCTTGAAGATTTGAGACACTCCAAGAATATGGTCTATCTTGACTGTATACTCATGTAGAGAATGTTTTATTTCGTAAAGATGTTGCAGTAATAATTGCGACGTAAAAGGATAACTACGTCTTCTATCTGATGATATGCGTTCCTCGTATTACCCTGTTTAATACTTGGCAGTATGATGATGCTACAATTCCTAGGGTTGGCATACGGAATGGCGATCATAGTACCTATGACTTGAAACAGATTTATTAATTTACTCAAGCGTTTTATTAGGTATACTTTTTTGATATAATACTTAAGAAATATTATCTTGTTGTAAAATAAAATACATTCATATGAAATTTGTGAGAATCGTAAGTCAACTTGATTTGATTCGATAAAGTAGGTACAACAAGTAGGTACCTACTACACATAAGTTACAGCAAGTAGCAGTTTGTGAGCAAATATGTCTTTCCCAAAACCATCAAATTGAAAATGCCAGAATTGGCAAAACTTCAAGGTACGTTTAGCGTGGCACAGCGTTATACCTTGTTATGCCCCTCTTGACACTTGTCTCCATGTAATACAGTTTTTATAAGCCATATGAAGTACGACGGCATGAAACATCTGCACCAAATTTTATCGCTGAATTAATTTTTGAACGGTCATGCATATTTGAGTCGTGTTCAAGGTCCTTTGTGTTAGGATTTGTATTGAGATATTTTGTTGTATCTGCTTCATCATCCATGTACTGTTATTTTGGTTTAAAGTTTAGGATGATTATGCAAATTTTATTGATGTCATGTTCAACTTTCAAAAAATAGTGGTTGCATAAGGTCCTTAAACCAAGGGTCTCTTAGGGTTCAATGTTCATGTTCCATTTACTTTTATCAAAAACTGTAAACACTTCTGCTGCATTGATGGTACAATTTGATTGTGTATTTATAAATTCAAGTAAATTATAGTCAGATCCTTTATTTGCTTGGTTTGTGTTCGTACATTTCATATATCCATAAGCGTCAAGTTCACGTCTTCTGAGAGGTATGACCTTGTATCAACACAATGCCGCGTAATGATGGCGGCGCTATTGTCAACGGACCGTGTTCAGACCATCGATATCTGCATTGATATTGCCCTAGACTTAAGAATGGCGTACGTTTAGCATTATTCTTATTTAACTTTGTGCAGTATATTTTTAAACAAATTTTTTCATTTTAATATAAATTAGTGTCAGCATCGAACTGAGGGTATGCAAGGTGACAGGAGCTTTGAAATATTTCCTTAATTAAGATATTATATGATGGTGAGACCATTCTGTAACATGATTTTTAATAGGTACTTAAAATATTACATGTCGACCACAGACAGTAAAATATGTAGAAGAAGTGCTGCAAACAATCGTAGTGAAGCCAAGCAAAACCGTGCTGCTCTGTGAACAAACCAGCGCTCATGCACACACATACACCTGGAAGATATTTGTTTTTGGCTATGCTTACTGGACGATGCCGCGACATGTGTACTGGTTTGTACACGGAGGAGCACGGTTTTGTTGGCTTCACTATGATTTTTCGCAGCACTTCGTCTATGTTTTTTACTATATCTGTGATTTTGACTAACTTTCATTAAACAACTCTGGAGAAAAGTTCTTACGTAAATACATATGAACTGTTATTGGCATTAACTTATTAAATAGGAATTTTTCCTTTTATATTGTTTGTACCTTAGCATTGAATTATTTTAGTCATCATCATCATTTCAGCCGAAAAACGTCCACTGCCGGACCTAGGCCTCCCACAAGCATGTTGGAGGGATAGTCGCCTTTCACGACACCCATTAGAAGAGATAGGGTGGGGCAATTCTTTACATCCGGCACCACACGGAACATGGAATTCTTTTAGTAAAAGTTATCTATTCAGTTGATAAAAAGAAGTCATACATTCCCAATATCGGCGGGTGATACCGTTTTTATTGAACCTGTTTTTCTATTGACCGTGTGACCTTGTGACACAACTTTTGGGACTTATTTATGAGACAAAATGTTAAATAATATGAAAGTAGATACTTCATTATAAAAGTCTATATTCTTATGTTTATTATTCTTTGCTTCTTTTATTATTTGATTTGTAGACTGTCTACTTTCAGGTTTATATCTAAAGATAATGTTATGTTTAGTCAGTATCTTGTCACTTAAAGTACTTTTTCAAGTCTGTACGTACCGCAGAATGTTTTTATTCACATTCGCATGACGTTGTAGATTTTATCGATCGTTATCACTCACTTGTTCGAGCTTACGTTTTATTTGTTCACTTCTCCCGTCAAAGATACCGTGATTGGATTTATATCTCGGAAAGGGTTTCAAACATATGAATGTATGAATATTTCTGGCATTTTGTATTTTATTGTTCTCTGAGAATCAGTGTTTTATGGCTATAGTTAGGTTAAGTTATTATTCTGTTTTTGATGAATATTTATAAGGGTTTTTCTAAGTGATTAAAATTTTGGGTTCACAGTTAGTTCAATAATATGGTTGCATTACAGCAGTTATCTGTTCTTTTGCAAAATAAATCTTGAAATAGAGTCCTCTACGAGTTGGTAGAAACTTTGTCTTTGTATTCTTTCTATTTCTAACATATTTCGTTTCTGAAGTTTTTACAAAATACTTTATCCAGACGGTAAATACTAAATCTAATACAAAATATTTGCAAAGTTATGATTCCTCAGATCTGAATTTGAATTCAAGGATGTTATTAGCGCAGATCCGTTTTTGCAAACAAAAGGACCGGTCGTTGTGGCGATGCTTGGGGGAGGCCTATGTCCAGCAGTGACCGTCTTTCGGCTGAAATTATGATGATAAAAAAAGCGGGACTGGGGCGATAAAATCGGAATGTAGACTTTTACAATACCTACCGCGGCTTTGCTACAGAGATGAGAAAGCGGTATTTTGGGCGTCCCGCTTACGCATCCTGAGAAAACGGGGTATACCGCCAAAAGTGGGACATCTGGCAAGGCTAACTGTTATGTTCAAAAGTAACGTAATCAGGTTGTTTAAACTGTTACCTCCAAAATCGAGAACAAGTTTTTTTATTACATTATTGTCTAAAATTACTTTACGTTTAAAAAGAAAATGTAAATTATATTTCTACCAATGATTTGTTAAATTCAAAAATATGTTAAATAATGGCGTTTCTATAAACTGCAAAAGAAGTCAATAAAATAATTCTTTTGTAAGACGATACTCTTAAGTTAGCATTTTTAAATCTATTGGCTATAAAAATAACAAATGACACCTACTTTGACGTGCATCTAAAGTAAACTGTACATTTGATGTTATATGGAGTCGTAATATGATACCTAATATATCATTCGAGTGTTAAAATGGCTACAAACGATAAGATCTACTCTTTAACCTTAAAAGTATTGTGTTACGCTTGCTGACTAGTTGATTTAGTGGTGTTAATATGAGCAATCAACACGATTTTTAAATTAAAGAGTAACGGTGATATTGTTAGTGTATGTTGATTAGTTTTGCAAGTATTCTTGATAGAATAAACTCATATTTTGATGGTGAGATGAGAAGTGAACCCAGTTCTAAAAATAATCAAGTTCAAAACAGCACGCTACACTTTAAAAGATAACGATATTGAAACGATTTTAACGAATTATACATTTACGGTTGTTTTTTTTATCAGAAATATCTGTAAAGACGCTTGTCATTTTAGTCTTCCTATGACCACGAACGCTGCAAAGCTTTCGAAACGTCAGGAAAACCAATTTAAATAATATACGCGAAGTAATCCGGTTACATAACATAACATAATCAGCCCATTACTGTCCCACTGCTGGGCACGGGCCTCTTCTCAGTATGAGAGGCCTTAGTCCACCACGCTGGCCTAGTGCGGGTTGGTGGACTACACACACCATCCAGAACTGTATGGAGCACTCTCAGATGTGCAGGTTTCCTCACGATGTTTTCCTTCACCGTTAAAGCAAGTGATAATCAAATTCTAATTCGGTTAAAGTTGTTTTATTATAAGGTGAGAAGTGACTTTGAGTGAAAATTAAAATAACCGGCCAAGTGCGAGTCAGAACCGACTTGCGGTACCATTTAGGCAACAGCCTAGGTGGTATTGCAGTTGTTATTGGCAAAGGTAACCGCTTAACATCAGGTGGGCCTTTAGCACGTTTCGCCATCCTATATTACAAAAAAAAAAAAACACGCATTAAGGGTTCTGTACCACCACAAGTATCTGTTTGTGTTTACCTTAGTTAATTTTGTTGTTTAAAAAGAGTAAGCACTAACACAGAGCAACTTTGACGCTTTAATGTAAAGTCTGTGTCAATCCAATTAAATAATTGATGTAATGTTAAAATTTGTGTAAGTGGCAATCCTTGCACAAATTTCAACTTTACGTACATAAAAACTAAGTTGAATTCAGAATGACAAAAGCAGTTAAAAAGGTCTTTAAAATATTTACGTTGCAAAGAAAACTGATGCTTGTATCTTGTTAAATAGGGTTTTAATCAAACCATGAAATCATTTAAATTGTAAGATTGCCATAGACTTTATTAATATACCAGGAACAGAAAACGTTGAAAAATGAAATTTTCGATGTTTTTTTTAAAAGGAAACCCGATTTCGATTTGAACTTTTTATTTGTTAGTATTTACCTATCACGATAGTTACACATATAATTGTGAAAAATTCTACTGGCTACGGCCCTGTGTGACAGACAGACAGACAGACGTACGGAACGAAAGATGGACAGTCAGTGTGGACTAGAGTAATAGGGTACTGTTGGCACCCTTTGGGTAAGGAACCCTAAAAGTTGTCTTCTTTTGATAGAAGCCTCGAAGAAAGAATTATTTAACTCCAGGCTTGTTGAATACCCTCTTCCTTAGATTTACTTTTTGATCACATGCTGATAATTACACTTAATACTGCAAAAACTCCGAAACCAATATTTCGAAACAAGCGTGAATGTTATTATCACCAACGTTTCTTCTGGATTCTGTCCTACCTAATATTATAAATGTGAATGTTTGTGAAAATGTTTGGATGTTTGTTACTTAACCACGCTGAACCGGTTGAATGGATTTGGATGAAATTTGGCACAACATATACCATAATCCAGATTCAAATATAGGTTACTTTTTATACCGCGAAAATAAACAGTGCCCGAAGGATGCGCAATAAGTTATTCTGTGATAAGTCTTTGACCAGTGTGTGTTGCCAGTAATTACTTACGGTACTGAAACGTGGTCGCTCACAATGGGCCTCATAAGAAGGCTCAAAGTCACTCAAAGGGCAATGGAGAGGGCTATGCTCGGAGTGTCCCTGCGTGATCGAATCAGAAATGAGGAGATTCGCAGGAGAACGAAAGTAACCGACATAGCCCGAAGAATTGCCAAACTTAAGTGGCAGTGGGCGGGGCACATTGCTCGCAGAACGGATGGCCGATGGGGCAGTAAAGTTCTGGAGTGGCGACCGCGTACTGGAAGGCGCAGCGTGGGTAGGCCCCCCACAAGGTGGACCGACGACCTGGTGAAGGTCGCGGGAATCCGCTGGATGCGGAAGGCACAGGACCGGTCGTTGTGGCGATGCTTGGGGGAGGCCTATGTCCAGCAGTGGACGTCTTTCGGCTGAAATGATGATGTGATGATGATGAAGCCGAATTACTCGCGGGCGAAGCCGCGGACAAAGTCTGGTTACATTACATTTATAAACATTGTATTAATTTATGGGAGCAGATGAATGAAGTGTCTAAAAACATTGATTGTTTAGCAACTATCTACGTCTTCTCCTTCTTCTTTTTGATCGCTGCCTCACTGCTGAGGATCGTAACTCCGTTTAAACTTTGTCAACTGTCTGCCTCCATTTGTTTCGATCAGACCCTTGGTGGAATGCGGCACTAACAGGCATTTCCAACGCTTGGGGCTCCGGCCTCTAAGTTTTTTTCCTTCTACTTTCCCTGTCACTATCAGCCGTTCCAGGTTATCGGTACTTCTGGCAATGTGTCCAAAGTATCGCACAATGCGCTGCAGGGAGGTTGAAGACAGATGCTGAACGCGCTCAATTTCTAATTATTTTAGAATTGAGACGATTTGTGTGGTGGGCTGTCCACGGTATTCTTAACAAGCAACGCCAGCACCACATTCCAAAAATGTCAATTCTTTGTCTATTGCTGCCTTGAATGTCCACGTCTCTGCTCCATAAAGAAATATGGAGAAGGGTAGTGTGCGGACTAGTTTTATTTTTGTCCGATCTACGCCTGAGTATCTAGAATTCTCTAGTGCTCATGATATTGCACTAGGATATTTTTGTTCATGTCGCCTACGAGATTCCTATGAATCCGAAAACAAAACTCCACATAGTAGCTCGGATTTATTTCCCTGTTTGGCATTCATAACTTGAGCGGAATAACAAGCAGTTGATACATTCTAGCTTTCTAGCTAGGCTCTTTCTCTTAAATAAACATAGAAATAAATAATATAACATTGCATTTTATTTATATGCAATGGTGTGACAATTGGATTGCGGAAGTCAAATAACATATTCTCCCTCGATGCTCGTAGTAATAGTTAGTAAAGAGACCTATGTGTTAATCCAGGAGATGGCCTATCTGTGTGCCAAATTTCATCCAAATCCATTCAGCCGTTTGAGAATGATTGAAGTACAAACAAACGTGCATACTTTTGTATTTATAATATTACTTAAAAATAAATAGACTTGCCGAACGAAAGCTTAATCTTCAGTCACACGGCACACCTGACCGTAAACCATACCAGGCCCCTCAGAAAGTATTGCGAAAAAAAGTTTTTATATATGGGAGACTGGCCAGTTATAATGTTTTTCGAAAATATGATTATTTATAAGTAAAAATAAGTAAGTTCCAATTTCAAAATTTCCCTCCACATTTTTTGCGAGTTAATTCAAAGTATTGTGTCTCACTGAAATATGGATCTGCGCCGGGAACATTTTAGAGCTATGATTTTATACGATTTCAAGTGTCGCCTGAAACCGGATGAATCGTACGATAGACTTCAAATGGCATTCATGGATGAAGGCCCTTCCAAGGCAACCGTGTATCGTTGGTATAACGAATTCAAGCGCGGTCGACCAACTTTGGGGGATGACGAAAGAAGCGGTCGCCCTTTGACGGCTGTTACCGAAGAAAACGTGCTAGCAGTGAAAAATTTAATCCAAGACAATAGGCGAATTACATATCAGGAGATTCAACACATATTGAAGATTGGATCGGGAAGCGTTCACGAGATTCTACACAGCCATCTTCGCGTGAGGAGGATAGTATCACGCTGGGTGCCGCACAACCTCACCGATGCTCAGAAGCAGGCCCGGGTGGAATGGTGCCGTGATATGCTTAGCAAATTTGAAGCAGGCTCATCTCGGCGTGTTTACGACATCGTTACAGGTGATGAGTCCTGGATTTATCAATACGACCCAGAAACCAAGCGCCAGTCGACTGTTTGGGTGTTTCAAAATGAGCCAACGCCTACCAAAGTGAAGCGATCTAGAAGCGGGGGTAAGATTTTGATCGCTAGCTTTTTTAATTTGACTGGCCACTTGGTATCAATTCCCTTACGGGATCAAAGAAGCATTAATGCCGAATGGTATACTACCAAATGTTTGCCAGAAGTTTTCTCTGTTATAAGCAACAAGCGACCAAACACAGGGCTCCGCGGGCTACTGCTCCACCACGACAATGCACCTGCGCACACCGCACTCAAAACGAGGGACTTCCTGGACAGCACGCCAGTCAAACTCCTGGGTCACCCTCCTTACAGCCCTGATCTAGCACCGTGTGACTTCTTTTTATTCCCAAAAATAAAAAATCAGCTCAAAGGGATACAATTTTCGTCGCCGGAAGATGCGCTGGCTGCGTTCGAGCAGGCTGTAAACGAGGTGTCTGCGGCGGACTGGAAAAAGTGTTTTGAAAACTGGTTTAGGCGCATGAATCTTTGTATAGAGGCTGGTGGAAAGTACTTTGAAAAGATTTGATAAAAATATATGTACGTATAGAACAATTTTTTTTAGTTTCGCAAAACTTTCTGAGTGTCCCACGTACTTAATTCTTCTTTTTCTCATCGTGTCAATGGCTTTGGCTCAGATGAACTTTGACCAGAAAGTGGTACACTTTATGCCCCTATTTGTAGCCTGCATTAAGTCTTCCCGAGAGCAGGCGAGGCACAGCGGGCATGCAAGCAGATTAGACGTGCTTTGCGAGGGAGCTCTGCAGTCACACCCGGTTTTACTTGCGTTGATGAAACCCCACTTAGCTAGATTATCCTTGCAGCGAACAAATTGTACTGAAGCGTAGAACGCCCCCCCCGCCAGGTAAACCGACGACCTGAAGAACGTGGCTGGGGTGACTGGATGCGGAAGGCAGAGGACCGAGTGTTGTGGTGCAACTTGGAAGAGGCTTATGTCCAGCAGTGGACTGCGATAGGCTGAGTTGATGATTGATGAACAAATTGTGTCCGTAAGCGATTAAGTGACTTCCAAATTGGCCACTGCAACTCACCCCCGGGAGGCAAATGCTCATATGGCTCTACATACCTTATGATATCAAATATGAGTCACGCTCAACATAAATATACTCATCCCCTTATTAGATAGATCATTTACTATTGTCGCCACACTAGAATTCCATGTTCGTGTATTCTAGTTGTCCTCATAAATTTTGAGGCAAACTGATGTTTTGAAGTGGTTGGATACCGACCACGAAAAGGTGGAATCTGGCTGTGGTTTCGAATATAGTGTAGTGTTATGTGGCGAAAAGGTTTTTAGGTTTTTTTGTCTCTGTGATGCATGTGTAAAGCCGGGTGAGCAGTTGGTTTTAAATAAAAACATGAAAATCATTGGGAATGACAGCTCTAGGCCCGAGTAAAATGAAAGCATGACACTGACAGGTCAACATGCTTATTTATTTAATTCAGTATTTAATATACCTGCGATCGACAAGTGTATAATTTGTGTATTTGTTTTTTTGTTCGTATCTCTGACCGGTTTTTATGTTGCAGTCAATGTCGGAAATCCGGCAATTAATAGAAATACGAATGTGTATTATTTTTGCCGTCTCGTTTTTTTTATCAAATTTGTGTAGAGGACTTACTTATTACACACGATATCTAAAACGTGACAGATTGACCTTCAATAAATAGCATATCATATAATTATTATACATAATAAACGCAAGACCTCAAACTCAAAATACTATCTGGTAGTATTTTTTTTTTTTCAAATTCACAAAATTACATTGTTTTTAGGTACCCGCAAGTTAGGGTTGCATGCTAGATAGCTGCAGGATGCCGTTTAGAGGTTATCTGATACACGGAAACACATTTCACTGGCCTTTCTGGACCTCAAGGATCAACTCGGGATCCGCGCTGATATACTAATTTCTCCTTAGTATCCAAAACCAAATTTGAAAATATTTTTTTGTTTAAAATGTAACATGTTCTAAAAACCATAGCAATCAATTTTCCTAGTGATTTTGAACAAACTAATTTCAGGACTTCATGTTATATGTTGTATATTTAAGGTTATAGTAAATTAATAGTTAAAAAACGCTAGTTAACCCGCTTCCACCCTATTTACACGTCAATATACATCGTATATAGATATATCAATATTATTCTGTTTACACTCTCCATGTCATCATCATCATCATCATTTCAGCCTTAAGACGTCCACTGCTGGACATAGGCCTCCCCCAAGCAAATGTTGGGGGGATATGCCATAATCGCCACGCTTGGCAGGCGGGTTGGCGATCGCAGTTTGTTGGTTAAATACTCAGAGAACCCTGCTGCCCATCCTCTGGTGAATCCCTTAGTCGCCTTTTACGACACCCATGAGAAGAGATAAGGGTGGTGCAATTCTTTGCGTCCGGCACCATACGCACTCTCCATGTACAGGTCTATATTCATTTTATACAGGCACCTATGTCAATATTTACACTATTCAATATATAATAGGTTTGTTATAACCTTGAAACCTGATCGTGTTCAAAGTCCATTACGTGGCCTTTCTCACAAGTGCAAACACGACTATGATACGATATTCGATCATGGAATGGCAGTGCCTATCTTCCGGCTTCATCATCAGACCTTGAAACCTAATCGTGGTCAAAGTTCATTACAAGACTTTTCTAAGAAATCCAAAACAGCTATGATACGATTTTCCATCATGAAGTTCCAGTTCATATCTTCCGGCTCCATCATCAGATCAGTTCGACAGTACCATATTATTGGATTGTCATCAGAACTACATACAGCTGCCAATTTACATTACGCTACGACCCTTGGAAAATGGTTAAATTAGTTACCTTAGATTCCATTACATAGTTACATACAGGTCGACCTAATAAAAGCGTGTTAAAAATCGTATTATACAATAACATAAAATACCTCATTTTCGTCTTGCCATGAAATGTGACCGATAGGGTGACAGTATGTACTCTTTTTCTTTTTGCTTGGTCCTAATTATTTCCGTTTGAAACGGAAACCATCCTGGCTACGTTACGTACTTAATGATATATTATGACGACGTTAAGCTACATAAAGTTCACACAAAAATAGTTAAATAATAAAAAGGATTACCTTTTTTTCATTAAATTTTTTCAGCCTCATGGGGGAGGGGCTGGTTTGTATGGGATTTTTACGACACTAAAACCTCCCCGGTGGCCATCTTCAGCACAATAGAAGAGGGACTCCGGGAATGGGTTATGTTACCGGTGCCCCCCCGTGCTACGCCTATAAGGCACGTCCCATGGGTGACTTGTCTCCCTGAACACCTTCCCGATGCGATAACAAAAGGCGGCATGAGACTACCATGTGCCACCGTCATCTCTGAGGTCACCCAATGGACACCAAAAGCTCCTACTTTGGATGGCCGTGACCTTAATAAGTTTTCTGTTTTAGGCATAAAATATCAGTAAGATGTTCATTTTAGGAAATGTACCTATTGTAAATGTAGTGAATTAACAGGGAAAAAATGCTTACCATGTTTCTCTGAGATAAATAAAATTAATTATCTTCATATGAGTTACTAGTGGACGTCCGCGGTTTCATTTCCGTGGTATGTCGATAAAAAGTATTCTATGTGTTAATCCAGGATAGGGACTATCTCTGTGCCAAATTTCATCTAAATCCGTTCACCCTTTCAGCGAGTTTGAAGGACGAACAAACAAACATCCATACTTCCGCATTTGTAATATCACTAGCCTCCGCCCGTGGCTTCTCAGTGCACGATTTAATTTATAACAGAAAGATGTTATGGCGTATCGCTCAGGAATTGTTAATCTTCCAGGGATAAAATATAGCCTATATGTTAATCCGGGTTTTGCTGTACCTGTGTGCTAAATTTCATCCAAATCCGTTGAGCCCTTTCAGCGTGATTGAAGGACAAATAAACAAACATCCAAATTTCTGCATTAGTAATTGTGCCGATTCTCTTGGCCACGAACTAAACTCATTATAAACTGTCGCTCTCTTTTAATAATAATAGAAACAAGAAAAGAATGGCAACAATTTTAGTGCTGTAAAATTAATAGGAACTAAAATTTCCATACAAATTTAGTCGTGATCTCATAACGTGCCTACTAAAATACATAGATATGTAACACGTAAACTAATTTGACAGTTTTAAAAAATGTTGCCATCCTTTTCTTGTGTCTACTATTAGTAAAAGAGAGCGATAGTTTTAAATAAGTTTGGCTCGTGAACAAGAGAATCGACACCATTATTAGTAGAATTTACAAACTGCAGCGAAGGACGGTTCTATTTACAAATATTCATAATACAACCACGAATGCACTGTTTGTAGTTGTTATAAATAGCTCTTGGTAAGACTTACAGTGAATATTTTCCGTTATAGCTAAATGTTCATCTTTGTGGAATTCAATCGTAATATTTTTAACATGCGTACAATTATAATAAAACAAGTTTAACCGGATTCGTGGTCGCAGGAAGACTGTCTTCCTACGACCACGAACGCTGCAAAGCTTTCGAAACGTCAGGAAAACTATGTTAAATAATATACGCGATATAATCCGGTTAAACTTGTTTTTATTATAATGTGTAGTGATCGCGAAAACCTAAGAAATAATTATGCGTAAAATTACTCACGAGTCACGACACAAGGAAAACTAGAATTTAATCATACAGACAGATTTGATAATTCGACAGCAACTTTTATTATTGACCAGTGCTACTCTAAGGAATGCTTTCAGCCTCATTTGTTATTTTATTTTGGCAATCAGTTGGTTCTTTTGTTAGTGATCGGAGTAAATCCCGTGCGATTGGATTTGCCTGAATAGTGATGCGGCAAACGCACATTATGTCTGGCAATCGATTAACAAAAGTTATCTCGTTGGGTTCATATTCGATTAGTTTATTTACTGTGTTAATGAAACGTTAATAAAGCCTTTTAATATTATATTTATGAACTTCTTGATATTTTAAACAAATATCAGGGTTTTTGAGTGGGAACTTGGAAACTTTGAATTTTTGATGCAAAAAATATACGAATATCCGTAATGACGAAAACTATCATATTTTTTGAAATATCCTTAATTTTGAAGTTCCAAAAAATGTTTATTGAATTTATTTCGAGCTACATTTTATAATTTTTAATTCACTTTTAAATATTTTTGAAAAAAAAATACACAGCACCATCTAGTCTCAAACTAAGCAGAGCTTGTACTTTGGTCAATGGATATAATACTTATGTACTTTTTTTTTGTAAATACAAACTAATAATACATAGGGACCACCGACCTACCCAGACCAACACAAATACTTATGTTCATCACATAAATATTTGTATATGTTACTGGCTGAATTTATTCTTCACTAGGTTGTTGCATGAAGAAACGATCCCACAAGAATGGTGTAATAGTACGCTAGTGCCCATCTTCAAAAATAAGGGTGATGTACAAGACTGCAACAACTATCGAGGAATAAAGCTCATGTCACACAGTATGAAAGTATGGGAGAAGGTGATAGAGAAAAGATTGCGAGAGGAGAGTGAGATCACCCAAAACCAGATGGGATTTATGCCAGGTCGTGGGACAACGGATGCCATATTTGCACTCCGCCAAATATGCGAAAAGTATAGACGTGCGCATAAGAACTTGCACATGGTGTTCGTTGACCTAGAGAAGGCGTACGACAGAGTACCCCGCGAGGTCTTGTGGTGGGCGCTGAAAGAGAAAGGTGTGCCTGCAAAGTATGTGGAGTTAATTCGTGCTATGTACAGCCAATCTAGTACCCACGTTCGGTCAGCCGCTGGCAACACCGACGAGTTCAGTGTGGCTGTAGGCTTGCACCAAGGGTCGGCTCTAAGTCCTTACCTCTTCTTGCTGATAATGGATGCTTTGACATCAGAAATCCAGGAAGAGGCACCCTGGTGCATGCTGTTTGCTGACGACATTGTCCTTGTTGGTGAAGATGGACTTGAGGTCCAGAGTAGATTGGCAAAATGGCAACAAAATCTGGAGAACGTTGGCTTGAAAATCAGCAGAACTAAAACGGAATACATGTTCTGCGATTTCGGCGGTCTTTCCGGTTTTGTTGCTATTGCGCTAGATGGCGTGCCCTTGCCAGTCTGCTCCGACTTTCGGTACCTCGGTTCACTTGTGCAAAGCGATGGTGAAATTGACCGGACAGTCAAGCACCGAATTAACACAGGATGGTTGAAATGGCGGCAGGTCACGGGAACTACATGTGACTCCCGAATTCCTCTTAAACTGAAGGGGAAAATATATAAGACCATGATAAGACCTGCTGTCCTGTATGGATCGGAATGTTGGGCTACGAAAGGAATTAATGAAAGGCAAGTGCATGCAGCTGAGATGTTAATGTTAAGAGGAATGTGTGGTGTAACGAGAATGGATAGGATAAGGAATGAATATGTAAGAGGGAGTCTGAAAGTAGCGCCAGTGACAGAGAAGTTAAGTAGCAACAGACTATCATGGTATGGACATGTGATGAGGAGGAATGAGGAGCATGTTACGAGGAAAGTTTTAAGTATGAATGTTGATGGCTATAAGAAAAGAGGGAGACCGAAGAAAATATGGATGGATTGTGTGAAAGATGATATGAATAGAAAGAAAGTAAACACAGAGATGACGGCTGATAGAGATGTATGGAAGAAAAAAACATGCTGCGCCGACCCCATATAAATTGGGATAAGGGCAGGAGGATGATGATCACATAAATATTTGTGTTCTGTGGGAATCGAACCCACGACCTCGTGACCAGTAGTCCGATACTCGAACCACTAGATCACAGACGTCGTCAATTATACTGTGTATTTAGATTATTGAAGATTTGAAGTTATATTAATTAATCTAAAAGACTTTTTTAATCATTAAGAGGTTAGTCAAAATGTTTGTTACATTTTGATTTCATTGTGCGCGACAAGTTCCGTAAACATAGTTAGTTAGTTTAGCCTTTAACAGTTTTGTAGAATTAGGTATTTTATACAGAGCGGTTTCTTAAATGTTATTTTGTTCCATATTTTCAATGGAAGCTCTTGTACTATGCTCGCATAGATGCACGCCAGCTGTTTCCACACCACCATATTAACGTAGTAACTGATAAGTAATCTGTGACCATACGTAAGTGATGGGTCATTGACGGTTTTTGTTTCAATGAAATGTAACCTTTTTTCCGTTTTATAACAGGTTCAAAAAGCTGTTAATTTTCAACAGGTTTAAAAACAGCTGATTTCATTTTCTCCTTTATTACCGTTTTTGCGTTTAAAACATTTTAATTATAAAAATTAATATTACTTAACTGCATATTGAAATAAAATTGAATTGGTTTTTTGTAACAGTTCGTTTGTCAAATGCTTAATTTTACAATTGGTCTGGGAAAACAGTTAATTGGTTTCTTATAAAAAAACTGTTGTAAAAAGCCTTTCGTTGATGCAACGCCCCCGCTAATACGTAAATGTGCAGGGTGCGGCCGGCTCTAATGCCGTTTTGGTGATGACACTGGGGCAGACACAGCCTGCAATGCCCTGAACTAATGATTTTTATTTATTTATTATGAGTTGTAAGGGGCTCGTGTCTAAGTAACCATCGGGCGGTAAAACTCAAGCAGTGCTAACTATTAAAATACATACATGAAGTACATATTTCCAACTTTATTGCATGAGTTTATTACTTTTAATAAAACCGCAAAATGCCCACGAATACTTGTTCAATGTTCCCGGACGTTCAAACTGGTTTGAAATATTTGGGAGAGGTTTACCACGATCCAGTTTTATATTCGATGACCGACACCAAAGAGTTATGTCCATTGCTGCAAAACTATATGCTTTGATAATCTCTTGTATGTGATTGGAGTAATGGAATCTAGTCTTTGGATTTGTACCGCGTTGATTATTCAATATTATAAACGGTATATGAAAAGGAACGAACTCAAGATTGCAGGGTTTCTCAGGACATTTTTGAGAAGGCAAAGCGGCAAAATACATAAATTTGTTATGCAACGATGATTTTATGTGGCAGAGTTAAGTTACATTTTTTGTACCTAAATTAAAACTGAGATAAGTTGAACGCGTTGCACGCGTGATGAATTTTAAATACGAATGTTACAAAAATTGAGTATTAATTTGTGTATTTGGCTTGCTTTATATTTTTTAAAGCTGTGATGATTTATTCAGCGTGTTTATAAATTCGGACAACTTAATACACAGTTTGTAGTACCCTTAATTTGATATCGTTCCTCGTTTAATTTTACCAAATATAATTAAAAATTAATTAAAACTGGTGTAGTAATTATAACGTAATCAATAGATTACCAATACCAATATAGGTAGACTTATTGGAAAATGATGAAAAGCCTCTTTTGTTGCTGGCTGCTCTGAAAGCTTAAATCCGCTATGAAAAGGGAGATTACTCGTCATACGCGCATTACGTAATTGAAACGCGAACTCAATATTTTCATATTTTACCTTTGTGTATGTGCAAATAAAAATAAAATGAGACACAAATAAACATGCATCATTTAGATTTTTGAAGAAAATAAATACGTCATGGCTATACGTCATGAAGCATACGCTTCAAATGGACGGCAGAGGGCTCGTCATCCCTTCAGTAGAAAAGGGCTATTTGGCAGGAACGTTCGTTGAACGTTCCGTGTAGCAAAGAATAGCACCACACCATCTCTTCTCGTGGGTGTCGTAAAAGGCGACCAAGGGGTTCACCAGAGGATAAGTATTTATTCAACCAATTGCGATCGCCAACACACCTGCCAAGTGTGGCGATTATGGTATATCCCCCCCTTTTGGGGGCCTATGTCCAGCAGTGGATGTCTTTCAGCTGAAATGATGAGGTAAGTTTATTTCCTCTCAAAATCTCACAGTGAATCAAAAAGAGGAACTTGATTCGTAGTTAAAGGAATTTTTCCAATGAAAAAGCTTTTGCGAGTTCCGATGAACGAATTTCTGGTTTCTAGAAAAAGTGCTTGGTTTGGAGCCTGTTAACACCCCAAAACGAAAAGAAAGAAAGAAAAGATACTTATTTGCACCAAGGAGCACAAAAACACCAACATTAACAATAGTGATCTATAACAGGTACAAATACAAAAACGAACAAAAAGTTTGGGAAGGTATGCGCGCGTATATCACACCCGCGCAAAACGGCCATCGCTCAGCATAATGCCACAGTCTAGTAACTCCAAACAGTCGTCCAACGCGAGAGTTAAGTGTCCCAAGCTGCCTTCAAAATTGCCAAACAATGTTCCGAGTTGCCTTTAAAAATTGTCAATGTCAACTTTCGTTGAACCACTCTATGGAACAGATACACTGTGATAATGCTGTGGTACATGCAAGGAGTAGACCCACAGCGCCAGTTTTCAGGAAACACAACAGCTTCAGCTGGTATGATAATTTTTGCTGTAAAAAAATCTTTTGTCTTTTTAACAAGCTTTTATTAGGTCGCCCTGTATGTACCTAACTATGTAATGGAATCTAAGGTAACTAATTTAACCATCTTCCAAGGGTCGTAGCGTAATGTAAATTGGCAGCTGTATGCAGTTCTGATGACAATACAATAATATGGTACTGTCAAACCGATCTGATGATGGAGCCGGAAGATATGAACTGGAACTTCATGATGGAAAATCGTGTCATAGCTGTTTTGGATTTCTTAGAAAAGTCTTGTAATGAACTTTGACCACGATTAGGTTTCAAGGTCTGATGATGAAGCCGGAAGATAGGCACTGGCATTCCATGATGGAATATCGTATCATAGTCGTGTTTGCACTTGTAAGAAAGGCCACGTAATGGACTTTGAACACGATCAGGTTTCAAGGTTATAAGCGTGTTTTTATAGTGTTTTTTAAACTATTAATTTATTACAATAGCAACACTATGGATTTCCACTCACGCATTCGTAATAGAGCGATAATTTACGCGTTGTTTATTGAACCCTCTATTTTGTTACATAAGGGGTATGTGCTCAGCCCTATTGTTTAGGGATGATAAATTAGCGTAGCTTACCTACCTACCTGTCGGGTAGGATTAGCACCCTCGAGCGGACTCAATCGACACCCCTGCAGTATCTAGATGTCGTTTGTACCTTTTTATTTGCATTTGATTGTTGATTAATTTGTTTTGGAACAATAGTGAGTGCTACAGGTGGGTTATTGTAGCGTCGGTAATGGATTAATCGATCATTGTATTGTCGTGTTGAAATGCCGTCTGAATGTTTGTATTAATCACTGTGTCACACGACTCACATCTAAAGTGTTCTAAATATAATAAAACAAAGTTTAACCGGATTCAATCGCGTATATTATTTAAATTGGTTTTCCTGACGTTGCGTTGCGAAAGCTTTGCAGCGTTCGTGGTCGCTGGAAGACTAAGATGACAAGCGTCTTTACAGATATTTCTAAAAAAAAATTTTTAATCTACCGTACAATTTTTATTAATTAAAATCGTTTCGATGCACGCAGTAATCACTCACAATGTCATTGTCTTTTACAGTGTTGCATGCTGTTTGGGACTTGATTATTTAATCCGGTTAAACTTTGTTTTATTATAATGTGTAGTGATCGCGAAAACCTAAGAAATTATTATGTACTAAATATGTTGAGTTAAAATTTTCGTTATAGCGTGTTTTGTTTTTAAATATGTACACCTCACATTTGTTGTCCCCAAAGAAGGTACTGTTGTACACTCACACACGGGAAAGACGGTGCTCTTGTATTGAGTTTCTAATCGTCTGATTATTATCAGCCTTTTTTTATTTTTCTTGGTTTCTAGTTGATAAAGGCAGCAATTCGGGTACAAGAAACAATCGTCCCTAGGTAACTACAAGTAGATGACAATGTTTCCTCAAGTCATACAAACTTCAGAGGATCTCATACCTAAATATTGACGATTTCATGTCATTCCTTAATAGGTACAAACTGCAAAATGTCGCGTCCTGTGTGACACAAGTTACACACCACTTTCGTTATCAACGAGTCGTATTTATATGTTTTCAGTAGGCGGCAATAACACAGATGCCATGCGATTCTTTTAACCTAGCTCGAAGGTCAGCCAAAACATTTTATATATAAAAACATAACAACGAAGTCTAATTTCTTGAACGCTAACACAAAGTAACGCGAGGATATTTAAGTCACAACAATTACGTCTCACTTATCGGCGCGTCTCGTCGAGTTTTTGCCAAGTGCTCGACTCATGTGAGTTATGACGTCGACGTCAGCTATCTTGACGATAAATCATGCTCGGGCTTCCTCGGGCATCCTCGGGTTTTCTCGGGATATCTCGAGCAACTAACATCACCGGTAACGAGCTTCTTATGTTTGAAAGCTGAAGACTGAGATGTAAGCTCTAAAAGAAGTATCTAAGTACTAACATGGTTGTAGCCTTTTGTTAGATAAACTCATTTTCTTAATCGAGAACATTCCTGTGATGTTTTATGGCACAAAAGGCTTTGTAATACGTATTCACGTCGTGTTATTTCTCGTTCAGTTTGGCATGTTTTGCTTGTCGTAATTTTCTGAAATGTTTTTAGGATATTAATTCGATATTTTTTGGCATAGAATTCTACTAGTATCTTTTAGCTGAAAACTAACTTGGAAGTTGATGAATTTTTGGTTTTCATGTTATGATAAGTTCAATTGTTTCGATGTTTAGGTAAAACCATAGGAATCGGCGTCTGTCTATTTAAAGACTTTCTGAAAGGCCTTACTTCTAAGAAAGATATGTATGAAACAATTTATTTGCGTGATTAAACTACAGAAAGTTAGTTAATAACAACTCTTACTCTGACCATAATTTCGGTGTGAAATTTTCATTCATTTTATTTTATTAGTAACCAGATCAGGTGGCCCTTGAGCTCGTTTCGCTATCCTATACTATAAAAAAAAGAAAAAGAAATACTTGTATTTACATAATTTTACATAAGATTAAATAGGGGCTCGTAGCGAAGCAACGACTGCGCGGATTGTATGATCTGCAAGGTCAAGCTGCACTTGCCGCGGTCAGTCTGTGGATGGGTGACCGTTTCGTTACACATCGAGACCCCTCCGTGCCTCGGAGAGCACGTTAAGCTGTCGGTCCCGGTTGTCATACGAATATCTATGGCAGTCGTTACGGGTAGTCAGAAGCCTAAAAGTCTGACAACTGGTCTAACCTCCGAATGTCAGTATTACCCAGTAACTGGTAGTCAGAAGCCTAAAAGTCTGACAACTGGTCTAACCTCCGAATGTCAGTATTACCCAGTAACTGGGTTGCGGGTGTCTGATGGAGTCGCTCCGTGTAAAATACTGATGTTCAGCCGCATCTGGCTAGACTGGAAGCCGACCCCAATATAATTGGGAAAAGGCTCGGAGGATGATGACATAAGATTAAATATAATTTAATTTACATCATCATCATCATCATTGCGTCTGTATAATAATCATTTTCACGTGTAAGCCTCCTCCAAATTCCTTCACTCCTGGCGGTCTTGAGCCCTTGACATTTAATCCAGGCCTGTGTGTCATCGGATGTCGTCCACCCAACGCTTGGGTGGCCATCCCCGCAGTCTAGTGTGCTATCGTGGTCGCCACTCCAGCAGTCTCCGCGTCCATCGTTCATTGTCCATTCGAGCAATGTGTCCTGCCCATCTTCACTTACGCCTAGCTGTTAGTATAGTATAGTATAGTATAACGGGCTGGTTTCCGCAACTCCACGATCAAGCGTGTATTTTGCGTACGGGTGGGAACTTACTCGATCCACCCTAACTCCTCGAAAAAGGCCAGCAACGCCTTGGTGTTGCTGGTGATCTCTCTGAGGGTACCTGGGTTACCGAAGTACTTGGCCCTGTATGTGGCGACCTCAGGGCAGTCTAGAAGCACATGGGCTGCTGTCTCGTCTTCCACCATGCAGGCTCTGCACAGTGGGCTGTCCGTGACACCTATGACAAAAAGATGTTTGTTAAAGGACCCGTGGCCAGTAATAGCAGCTGTGACTGTACGCAGCTGTTGTTTTGACAATCGGAGGGCCTGTTTCGTAAACCGGCCGTCGATTGTGGGAAGTGCCTCCTTGGCCTGCCTGCACTCACCATGGTCTTTCCATAGTTTGTAGTGTTTGTCCTTGGTGCGTTTCCTTACCAAGTTGTGTAGGTATCCAAAGGGGAGTGGCACTATGGGTTCAGGTCCCACGACTACCATACTCGATCCCCTTCTGGCCAGTTCATCCGCTGCGTCATTGCCTCGGGAACTGCTGTGTCCTTTTATCCATTGAATGGTTATGTTATTGAGATTACCTACCTGGTTGAGGTTTTGCTGGCACTCGTGTATCAGCCCCGAGTTTACCGTGTGGCTGCTTAGTGCTTGTAGTACAGACATGCTGTCCGAGAGTATACGAATTGAGTAGTCTTTAACCTTCCTGGCTATAATCGCCGAAGCTGCCAGGGAAATGCCCATGCACTCGGCCTGGAACACCGTGTTATGGACCCCCAATGGTGTGGCTATGTGTATATTGAGGTCTTCCGAGAAGATCCCGGCACCCGTACCTGTACCTGTTTTGGATCCATCCGTGAAGATTCGCACCTCTGCAGGGCACAGCCCTTCGCATCGGTGATCCTCATACAGCTGGATTTTGTACTTCTTGTCGAAAATAAATTGCTTGGGAATCCGGTCGTTAATGGATTTCAACAGAGGGAATTCATTGCTGAGTTCCTCTATCAACGCGGTGTGTTGTGTACTACTCTTACTCCATAGATTTAGTGTTTTTAGACGTACTGCCGCCATCGCCGCCTCCTGTTGTATAAAAAGGTGGAGCGGTGGAATTCCCAGCATGGCTTCGAGTGCTGCAGTCGGGGTAGTCCTCATGCAGCCTGTAATCGCCACACAGGCAAGTCTTTGCATGCGCTGTAGTTTGTTTGAAGCTGTAATCAGCTTGGTTCTAGGCCACCAAACTACGGCCCCATAGGCAATCATGGGGCGGATTACCGCGCTGTATAGCCATAGTATAATTTTAGGGGATAGGCCCCACTTCTTACCTATCATTTTCCTGCATTGCCAGACGGTGATGCAGGCCCTGTTTAGTTTGTTTTCTAGGTGATTACTCCAACTTAGCTTACTGTCTAAGATGACACCGAGGTACTTGACTTCGTTGGCCAGCTGGAGTTCATTGCTGAACAGTTTGGGTAAGCAATAGGGTCCTAATGCTCGCTTTTGGGTGAACATGACTAACTCAGTTTTGGTGGGATTCACTGAAAGATCAAATTCTCTGCACCAGCGTTCTACAATACGAAGCGCTTGTTGGGTGAGGTTGCAGATGGTCCCAGTCACCTTACCCGATACGAGGATGGCGAGGTCATCTGCATATCCTATTGTGTAGTAGTGGTTGTCGTTGAGTTTGGTAATGAGATCATTAATTACCAGATTCCACAGAAGGGGAGACAGCACCCCTCCCTGGGGGCAGCCTCTAGCTATCATGGCCATCTGTTGCTCTCCTTCAAGACGAACCACCCGTTTACTTAACATGTTTGCAATCCAGTCAGTTAGTACCTGTTCCACTCCGTGCTTGGAGAGGGCTGTTCTTATGCTGGAGAAGTTTGTTTTGTCGAATGCTCCTTCGATGTCTATAAAAGTGCCCAGGCAAGTACCTTTGTTGTGTATCGCTCTCTCTATCTGACTAACCACCAGATGGAGAGCAGATTCTGTGGACTTACCTGAGCTGTATGCGTGTTGGTTGCCGTGCAGTGGTATAGTTTTAAGTGCGCCGTCCCTCAGCTCCCTTTCGCAGAGCCTCTCCAAGGTCTTTAGCAAAAAGGAGGTCAGGCTGATTGGTCGGTGGGATTTGGCGTTTGTGTAGTCGCCCTTACCTGGCTTTGGGATGAATATAACTTTCACTTCCCTCCATCCTTTGGGAACGTATCTATAGGCCAGGCACGCTCTCATTAGGGGCACCAGTCGTTTGGCAACGGACGTTCCACCCCACTGTAGTAGGGCAGGGAACACTCCCTCCGGGCCCGCTGCTTTGAAAGGATGGAAGCTCCGGATGGCCCATTGGAGTTTTTCCATCGTTACCATCTTGTGCGCGCAGAGCCAGTCGCCATCCGATGGTGTTTGAGGTACATCTTGCCAATCGATTGCATGAGTAAATACGCACCCTGGGAAGTGAGTTTCAATGAGGACGCGTCTTACTTCTTCTGGTGATGTTGTAAGCGTGTTGTCAGGCTTACGAAGAGTGTCAGGCACAGATGAACTCTGTTGCGCCAGAACCTTCCTTACCCTGTTGGCTTGTTGGCAGGATTCAATGTTACCACAGAATTTACGCCATCCCATGGTACTCCTGAATCTGATGCATTTTTTGTAGCTGAGTTTGGCTGCGTAGTAGACATCCCAGTCTTCGTCCGCACAAGTATTCATGGCTCTGTTCAGAGCTCTTCTAACCTTTACACGTTTGCGCTCCAGCTCCGCGCCCCACCAGGGCTGTTTGCCCGGTGTTTTGGGCGG
Organism: Asteroscopus sphinx; assembly: GCA_949699075.1. NCBI lineage: Eukaryota > Metazoa > Arthropoda > Insecta > Lepidoptera > Noctuidae > Asteroscopus > Asteroscopus sphinx. The sequence goes on from OX453016.1 coordinate 12,568,947, forward strand.
GATGGTCTCTGGGCAGGCAGTGTGGTAGCTGCTTATCATTGATTCCGTGAGGTGACTTACTTGCTCATCGATATGTGTCGTGTGCACGAAAGTCAGCGAATCGTTTAACGGTGCAAGTCTAGATTCAAGTGTGCACGTGTAAGTAGTTTTGTCCGTATTGCGTGGATTCCGACGAGGTTGTGTTGGTGTTATACAGACCTGGATGTCAAAGCGGATCCACCTATGATCGGAGCATGAGGCCTCCTTGGAGACCTGCCACCCTGTGGTGATTTCCGCTGCACCCTCTGATGCCAGAGTGAGGTCTATGATTGTGCGGCTACGCCTGGTTACAAAAGTTGGTTCAGAACCAGTGTTTAGTAAGGATAGGTTAGTAGTAAAAAGATAGTCAACTAAAGCTTTACCTCTATCGTTTTGCGTATCCATGCCCCATAAAGGGTGATGAGCGTTGGCGTCGGCCCCAATTACAACCTCTATCCCGGTTCTCTCGCAATGGTTTACAAGGCGGATGAGGTCGTAAGGGGGCGGCTCCTCCCCCTCAGGCATGTAGACCGAGGCGAAGGTGATCCCCACCTCCCTGGCGTCACGCTGTATGAGCAGCCTTATGGCAGACAGATCTCTGCAACAGAAATCCGTTAAAAGCTGTGCTTTGATATTACCTGTGACAAAGATGCACGACCTAGGGTGATCGTGATCTGTGGTGACTAAGATCTTACCTCCGAGATTGGATAGTCCCTGTATATGGCCAGCCCTGATCCACGGCTCTTGAATCAAGGCAATGGCCGTGTGTTGAACCTCCAACCACTTGCGCAACTGAGCCGTCGCGGCTTACGCCTAGCTGTTATGAACACTACGTTTTTGACTTTTGTCTTAGACCGTATCCACTCATTCGTCTTACGGTCTTTTAATTATTTACATAATAACCGTTAAGTATCGCAGGAATCAGTTGACAATCTACAACCTAGGTCCTAGACCAATTCGAACAAATTGTTTTGACTAAGAGCCAGAAACTTCCGACGTGGTCACATTAAAAAAAAGCAATCTCTTTCATTGTTAATTATTTCAAAAGTACCTATGAGGGAAATCGCAAGTTATTAAGACAGCATCCAATAATGTTTACTTGGACGATAATAAGAGATTAAAACGTCAACATAATTGCTATTGCGTGCACGCACATCTCTAGAATGTGCTATTTTCAATAGATTAACGCCGATAAAAGAAAAATATGTGTAAACTAAATGCGTGATTAAAATCAATGTTGTGAACTAAAAGTAAAAACAGAGATAAATGGATTTTGAGTATGGTAGGATACAGAACCATTACTGTCCCACGGCTGGGCACGGGCCTCTTCTCAGAATGGAAAGGATTCAGGCCTTATTCCACCACGCTGGGCTACTGAGGGTTGGCGGACTACATACACTATCGAGAACTATATGGAACACTCCCAGGTGTGCAGGTTTCCTCACGATGTTTTCCTTCACCGTTAAAACAAGTGATAATCAATAGGACCAACTTTTTGGAAACGTGCAACTTGATTCATAAATAATCAACTTTTTGAAAGTGCATGTAAATGCTTATTCGAAATAAAAAAAATGACTTTGACTTTGACTTTGATACGACTAGAAAGTGAACATTACGATGACGGTTGATAAAAATGTATAGAGGTAAAAAACGCCGACTTAAAAAAAATTGGTATAAGGACAGGAGATTGAAGATAAATTGAGCTCCATCAGCCAATTTTGATATGTAAATCATATAGAACATGAGAAGGAGACTAGACCCCCGTTCAAGGTTCTCCATTGGATAGAGAAAGTTGGACGGGAGTGAAGTCCATCTGTAGAGTGCAATATGATAATTGTACATAGATACATAATAACATCACGCCTGTTATCTCCGAAGGGGTAGGCGGCGACATATCCGCCTGTGATTTCGCCAATTAATATTTTATTGCATAAAATTAAATGGTGATCATTTTATTGCATACAATTTAATGTTTTTCTACACATGGGAGAGGGCACTGACTCTTGTAACACAGGTTTCTCAATTAGCACAGGGGCCAGGGACTTCACACAACTTGTAACAACATTTTATGTCAATAAAGTAGATTATTATTATTATATTCGAGTCGTTTGTTGCTTAGTTTTCGTGCATTCCATTCATCACAAAGTTTGTCACATTAAATAATGTAATAAATGAAAGAAATTATAATGATCTCAACATAAAATTTGCACGCTTGCTTGCTAGATCTTACCTTTGTATTATAAATGTATTTCTAGCAAATAAACGTTTGATTTGATTTGATTCGATTTATAAATGAATTTGCCAACCTTCGGAATCCTTTTAGGTGCACGGCCTTTTGCCTTAGCCTAAAAACAGTCATGAACTTCCCTGAAGTTCTTACTTCACTAGAAGAACCAATAAACCTGAAACAAAAACGAGAACAGTTACAAGATCAAAAGTACCAAATGCTATTTACGTATTTTGTGCAAAATTTTCACCGTACGTTTTCAAGTCCTAAGTTCTAATTCGTGTTCGACTGTTGTAATCTAGTTTTAACATTAAAGTTAGTTTCAGTACTCGAATTTGCTTTTGCAACGAGTGTGAAGTTAGTTTTAAACTTTTCTACCAACATTTTGGTTCATTTGTTACGATTCTGCCTTTCATGCGTGTATGCTGCATTGTGTATGGCGGAAGTGTTGTATGTATGATTCTTTCGTCATGTGAGTGTTAGTGTATGTCCGAATAATCTGATTCGTCTTTGTATGTGTTCATATTAGTGACATGTGTGGGTGTTGATATCTTGACAGTAACATGTAGATTTTAATTTTGTACATGGTGTCATGGCACAATTCATCACGATACGTGTTAAACGACTTCCTTTAACTTATTTTAATAGTTAATTAAGAAGTGACGATGCATTTTTTGCGAGAAATAGAATTTTAACTGGCAATGATACTTTAATTACTTAAATATTTAAAAAAAACGACTAATGACTTTGAATGAACTGCTGTGGTAATCGGGTCGGTTGGGGAACATGGTCTGTTTCTCAATGGGATGTTGCTGATGTCACCGAAAGATGTAAGTGGAAATTAAATTTGATAGCACAAGCAGAGTTTTACGGTAGCTTAGCGGCTAAAGAACTGGAGTCCTGAACCAGGGGTCACAGATTCTAATCCTGCCCGTGAGCGAATTTTTTTCACAACTTTTATCTTTAGATTTCGCTTCTCATGCGTAAATGCGTAAAAAATTCTAAAAATAATAACTGAAATATTATTTAAACCCTTATGTGTTTATACGCTGGCTGAAGACTAGCAATTTAGGTAGGATTTAGCTTCCATAAAAATAAACAAAATTGACTAAGCACAACATTGTAACACCTTCTTTGAGAAATCAACGAAAAAGCTACAAAAATAAATAGAAAAAAAATACAACAAAATCCTCACTTCAGCCAATTACAATAAGATTACGATCAGCTTGGCTTGAAGGGAAATCTGTTGCAGCAAGACGGATGGCGAATTAAACACAGGCCTGTACCGCTGATCGAGTATGAAAAATCGCTCGAGATGGCGATTCGATTGCCACTTATCGATCAACGTATGACGCGATGCGATTTAGATTGTGAAATTAGGTGTTACTTCGAATCGTATTCGATTTGGGAAATATTTTTTGAATAGTTTTGGAGGTTATGTAAGTTTGTATTATTTTGGCAAAATGTTTGTAGTATTCACATAATAACCTTCGTCGTAGACACATAATAGTACTCTTTCGTAGCTCTACTGTCTTATTATTTTCACTTTTCTTTTGTGTATTCCGTTTTCAGGGTTCCGTACCCAAAGGCTGCTAACTGGACCCTATTACTCTCGCTACGCTGCCCGTCCGTCCATCCGTCCATCCGTCTGTCTGTCTGTCTTAGGGCTGTATCTTTTGAACGGTAATAGGTGCCTGGTTTAAATTTTGTAATCGCGAGCTGATCCTTCAATTTTTTCGATTTATGTGAACACAAATGTAAGGATCAGCAGATTTTGTTTCGGTATTTCAAGTTTGGTGCGATAATAAAAGTTGTTCATACTGATAAGTACAATGACCCCTTAAGAGGAATGAACTACAGTACCTGTACTTCAACCGTTAAAAATAATTTTCGATAAATGATTTAGATAGATAGATAGATATATAGAATATTCTTTATTGTACACCAATAACATTATTAAACTTAGGATTAACATGTAAAATAAGGGTACATTGGCGGTCTTATCGCTAATAGCGATATCTTCCAGACAACGCTCGTTTTTCGTTCTTTTGATGAAAAAAAACCAATTTGAAAGCCAATTTCAATTTCAATTTCAATGTTTTTTATTTCAAATAAACCTAATTACAGGCACTTTTGAAAGGTCAGGCTCTAGTTGCACGGTTCCAAATTGTGGGTCCTATGGAGAAGAACCGGCAAGAAACTCCATGGATAAACTCTTTTTAAAATAGGTTATTGTTTATTACATCAAATTTATTCAAATAATGTGAGTATAATGTAGGTTAATGTCAGAAATAAACAAGAGTTTAAAAGTGAGTATATTGCCTTTAGAAATAAACGTAAGAAGAGTTGCCATAGTATGTAGAAGCTGACCTGTCCCGACAGACGGCACCCGTTCACGAGCATGACGCGAGCATCAGCCATCGCTTAACTCAACCATATTGAAGGGAACTTAACGACCCGACACTAACGCCACCATCAGCATGACATTTAAGTGAGCATGACAGACTCATACTGCTAGACAACAAATAGGCAGGAATATATAGAATTACTGTAAAAAACATTAATGGCCACATGATACTTACATTTTACATTTTAATCACCTATTAAAAATTGTAAGCAGTTCATATACGTTGCAGTTCTATGTCAGAAATGCAATATTAGAAATGCAATCTCTTCTGTTATCGAGAAATTAATCCACAGTAAACTATTTTATAATCATACAACTTATTTGTTGCTGATTAAGTTTGTTTTCATGCTGCATGTTTACGTAAGAGTAAGATAGCATACATACGTGGGACACTCAGAAAGTTTTGCGAAACTAAAAAAAATTGTTCTATACGTACATATATTTTTATCAAATCTTTTCAAAGTACTTTCCACCAGCCTCTATACAAAGATTCATGCGCCTAAACCAGTTTTCAAAACACTTTTTCCAGTCCGCCGCAGACACCTCGTTTACAGCCTGCTCGAACGCAGCCAGCGCATCTTCCGGCGACGAAAATTGTATCCCTTTGAGCTGATTTTTTATTTTTGGGAATAAAAAGAAGTCACACGGTGCTAGATCAGGGCTGTAAGGAGGGTGACCCAGGAGTTTGACTGGCGTGCTGTCCAGGAAGTCCCTCGTTTTGAGTGCGGTGTGCGCAGGTGCATTGTCGTGGTGGAGCAGTAGCCCGCGGAGCCCTGTGTTTGGTCGCTTGTTGCTTATAACAGAGAAAACTTCTGGCAAACATTTGGTAGTATACCATTCGGCATTAATGCTTCTTTGATCCCGTAAGGGAATTGATACCAAGTGGCCAGTCAAATTAAAAAAGCTAGCGATCAAAATCTTACCCCCGCTTCTAGATCGCTTCACTTTGGTAGGCGTTGGCTCATTTTGAAACACCCAAACAGTCGACTGGCGCTTGGTTTCTGGGTCGTATTGATAAATCCAGGACTCATCACCTGTAACGATGTCGTAAACACGCCGAGACGAGCCTGCTTCAAATTTGTTAAGCATATCACGGCACCATTCCACCCGGGCCTGCTTCTGAGCATCGGTGAGGTTGTGCGGCACCCAGCGTGATACTATCCTCCTCACGCGAAGATGGCTGTGTAGAATCTCGTGAACGCTTCCCGATCCAATCTTCAATATGTGTTGAATCTCCTGATATGTAATTCGCCTATTGTCTTGGATTAAATTTTTCACTGCTAGCACGTTTTCTTCGGTAACAGCCGTCAAAGGGCGACCGCTTCTTTCGTCATCCCCCAAAGTTGGTCGACCGCGCTTGAATTCGTTATACCAACGATACACGGTTGCCTTGGAAGGGCCTTCATCCATGAATGCCATTTGAAGTCTATCGTACGATTCATCCGGTTTCAGGCGACACTTGAAATCGTATAAAATCATAGCTCTAAAATGTTCCCGGCGCAGATCCATATTTCAGTGAGACACAATACTTTGAATTAACTCGCAATAAATGTGGAGGGAAATTTTGAAATTGGAACTTACTTATTTTTACTTATAAATAATCATATTTTCGAAAAACATTATAACTGGCCAGTCTCCCATATATAAAAACTTTTTTTCGCAATACTTTCTGAGGGGCCTGGTATGTATGAACGCATCTCGCCGTTAAACTTAATAGTTTGGCGAGTTTTCTAGTAAAGTAAAACTAAAGAAAATGTACATGTGATTAAAAAAATTATTCAGCGAGTAATGTTTTTTTTACTGATGGGGGCGCCACTTGGCAGCAAGCCACATTCCCCTTAAGAGGTTTTCAGTTATTTCAATAACACGTTGTATATTACACACAATAATGTAGTTATATTTATTTTCCCATATTCCAAATAATAAGTATCCCTGACTAATGACGCAAATTAAAAATGAAATATATTAATTAATATTTACCTTTCGGTCCGCCAAGGGACGTACCCTTTTAATGTATACATTTTTTACAAGTATAAAAATATTTTCTCCCCTTACGGTGAAACATTTGGCCCCACGAAAGGGCAAATTAAATCATACACCGAGCGTCTCAATTATTCCAAACGCGCGGTATATGCCACAGGCAGTTACAAAAAGAATGGTGGCGCTGGTCCTTTGAAAAGCCCATCGGGGGGTGCTCTCAAAGCTGTCACCCCCAGAAGCACTCTTCACTACGATCGTAAACATCGAAATCAGCAAAAACGCTCGTCCGAACATTCACTAGCGCTCACGTTGCTCGAACCACACAAGCGCAAATAACTAAAGCGGCAATGTATACAACATGCACCGACTGCGCCTCGAGAGTCGTTTTTCGGATGAGGTAGAGGCGCCGCGGCGGCTGGTGCGGCGCGCATGCGTGGAAAATCTCACCCTATTGGTCTAGGATGACGTCATCGGGGTGAACCCGTAGGTCTGAGTGACACTAACAGTCACCCCCGAGCGATCGCAGGGGCACCTCGTGTCCCCAGTGGTGATAGAAAAACAATCGCCTGATTAACAATCTGTTACAGACAGTGATATTGTACATTAAATTGTGTTGCCAGTGTTAATGGTAAAGTGTTAGCTTACACCTAGAAGGCTGTTCAGTTGCAGAAGCTGGTTCTTCATTGACAAAGGTAACGTTATCTCATGTTGTTTACAGTTCAGGCCGTGTCAGTGTTCTCAATGATGCTAGCTCATGCATGAGTTTGTAAGACGTGTTTTATCATATTTTGTGGATTTACGAGAAGACCATTGAATAAAAGTTATGTCGTAGAAAAATGTTCAGTCGCTGAATTTTTATGCTGATGAGATTCTGATGTTTTGCAAACTACAAATCACATGAAGCCGGTTATTTGTTTATCATACAGAACATTTTGTCTTTTACAAAGAAATAAGCTTATCCCTAAAGTTTCAAGTGAGATAGTTATAAGAATAGACAAGGAAACTATTTGAGTCGAGATAAAAGATCGTTTGTACAAAGTTTTCGTCTCAAGTGTATGTATGTTATTGTGTTAGGATGCTTCTGCATTGTTATTGTGGTAAGCTTTAGAAAAACCGCAGCTTTGTCGCACAAGACAAGAGATTCTGTAGTATTTTTAGCATTAGTACTACTGGATATAATATCCTCGTACCAAATATTGCAATGATGGTGTATGGCTAATTTGTTAATTATATCGTGTGGTGTTTCACTTTAAATTATCTACACAAGCCTTTTTTCTGACTGTTTTTGAAAAATATCAGGTGAATGGGCAACAGCATCCGTATCTACACTGATAACATCGGTAATCTTGTTTCCAAAGGGTTACGTAGTTCAAAAAGCAGTACCTTTGTGTAATAGCGACCAGATGTTCGCCATCGCCATATCATTGATGAAGGTGTGATGGTATGGAAGACTAGTTACTTTCAGCTAAATGAATCTAAGCCATGAGTTCATTAATAATCTCAGAATGACGAAAAGCAATCTGATGTACTATTAGAACAGATTAATGATTTTAGTCATTACTCATTAATAATCCCTGTTATTTGAAGAAAATTGTGTAACAAATTAAATAACATGGGACATGGAAATTCTTATTTCATTTCTGGCTACACAATAGGTTTCTTTATTATCGTTAAAATTGGAGACAACAGTGGTTGTTTTCCATTCATAACGAGTTCCAAGAGTTTATTTACTCAGGTTACATACAACAAAGTCGTTGCCAATTTGAATCAACAGTGGTATCACGTTTTAGATATTGAGTAGACTGTGGAACCAAGTAATCTAATACTTTACATAAATTAATGTCCCTAGGAGCAAATATATTCCCGATCTAACCAACCATTACGGGCTTTCATATCTTATTTGAATATTTAGAAGGAACAAAACGGGTGGTGTAAAGTTTGCATCGCGAAATTGTTTTTTTTTGCGTTAGACATGGCGGTTTGTTCCAATGGGGATATCATTTAAATAACCCCTGAGTCCAGAGGGATAATACGCCGCCTAAGTTAATTTGTTATGTGGTGCTATACTTCACATTTTGTAATGATCTAAGTTTTTAAATTGTTAAAACTTAGTCAGTAAAGTTTTCTAGTCGGTTAGAAAGAAATCTATGATATCTTGTCTGAATTTGGACTAGAACTTGTGACACTATAGAAACCTTCTCTAAATTTGTATCTAAAACTGTTTTGTTAGAGTCACTTGATATAAATATTAAGATTGAGGAAATAACTTTTATGTCAATGAGTTTTATGTAATAACTTTGGATTTACCAATTACTACACCAGCATTCTCTTAATATCGTTCCAGCGTCGCCCAAAAAACTTAATGATTGTGTTAAAGCTTCCATAGTTCAAATCACTGATAAGTATTTTCTTGACCTGTTATTCTATTGCTTGTTTTTCACTAGTTGGCACCGCCACTACGTCAAGAAAATTTATAATTTGATTTGTATATATTAGATAAATTTCATCTCGACATATTTCGCCTTAAGACTATATGAGCTCCTTAATTATAAAGGAAAAATATCTGCAGCCATTTTAGTAAATGCTACTAACAATATTTTGCCTAACCAAAGCATGTTGGGTCTCTATGTACTAAGTTCTCCTATTTTTTCATACGGTACAACAATTTCATCGTTGTTACCAGTTCGATAAAAATTTGACTGCCCTCAAAACTGATTTTATTTACTACCGGCGCAAAAACGGTTTATATGACAATAGTGTGAGTATTATGCAAGACTATAAAACTGAATTAATTTAAAATCTTATCATGAGAAAGTATACAAACTTCAGATTTTTTTTCGGCTTATACCACTTAAAACGAGTAAACTTGCTTTCATGCTTGTACTCGTACTTTCAGTAACACGTTTTATATGAAATCCAAACTTTGAAGAGACTAAATATAAACTTGAAAATGATCTTTGTTGCTCGTTGTCGTGTACGTTTTACGATGTCGAAGAAGTTACGGCTTATCTTAGTAATATGTTAGTCAGAAGATTTTACAAGTTGCCAGTGCTAGTTTAAATATGAGCAGGTGAAATGGAATCGTCACAAGTTTTCGTTTTATTACAAGACTCGCTTTTTCTGGAACTGAATTTATTTTATTTCAGTAAAACTTGGATTCTTGTTAGGATTCGAGTAGTGGAAGGTTTTCGTTCTCTTTTAAAAAGGTTTTGTTAGTTCAAGTTTTTCTTCGTGTAAGTCTGTGTAAGTGTTTTGCTTCTGATTTTGAATCATTTGGATTTTATCTGGTCTTATTAAAAATATTTGGATATTATTTTAATAAGATCAGGATATGTATTATAAGTATGTATTTACAAAAAAAAAAGTATATAAGTATTATATCCATTGTCTAGTACCCATAGTACAAGCTCTGCTTAGTTTGGGATTAGATGGTGCTGTGAAAAAAAATGTCCCAAAAAATATTTATTTATATGTTTTATCAGATACAAGTGAATTCTTACTTCATTTATTTTCCTATCTAACACCAAATAACTACGGATAAAAAAGAAACAAAAATAAAACCTAATTTAAAATCTAATTTGTGTAGATACCTAAATCCGATTCCGCTTTTAATCCTTATCCTTCCGAAAAAAGAATAAAATTCTGCAGAACGCTTCGTAGGAACCACTGAAGAAATAAAGGCAATTACTGAAATGGCAGGCCGCATGTGCGTTGAATGCCAATAATTGGAACTAATCACCGATACGGACTCGGAAAAGCTATTAGATTATGTCGAAAAACTAGCCATGGACGTAACTGAAATGTTCTTTACGAGAAGTGTTACATGTTACATCAACAATTTGTATTTGTTTTTATAATTAGTCCATTGGGAACCTCTTTGTTTGTTTAGGTAACCATTTCAAGAACCGCGAGCTCATTTACAAAATGTTGGGAAATATCTTAATGTATAGCTTTATGTTAATATGTATAATAATCATTAAAAGTTACATCCCCCGCCACCAAATGATGGTGCACCTTCGGGATCGTGTGTGCCAAAAGTAGGGGGACTCGATGCATTATTAAGTGGCCCTGGGGAAGGCAGCAGCACGTGGTCGTCGCGTGCTGCTGTTGGGGAAACCCTGAAACGTGCCTAAGGCATAGCACTGGAGGGGCACCGTCGCGATCCACTGGAGTTTCCGAAGCTCCTCTATTTGTAATGTATGCTATACATTATTCTTAAAACATCAAAGTTTTTAAAATATTTCTCTTAAATAAATAATAAACTAAAAAAAACGTCTCCGGTAAAATTCGTTCAATGGTCGATTGGACATTCAAGCACTGAAGCGACGGTGTGGTTTTAGTCAGTAAGAGTCCGACATGTCCCTCCACCCTCCCCAGACGGAGGGTATCCATGAGGAGTGACGTTTTGACGTCTACACTGGTGGGAACCTTGTCCGAGTTTTTACGATAAATAAATAAAAATACTCAAATATAGTGGCAAATCGAGTTATAATCTAGTGTAACATAATATAACAGACAACATACAGTGTAGTGAGTGATGGGACAATCTCCTAAGTGCATTTAAACATATATAAGTTCGCTTTTGCAAAAACCATAAAACATACTTTACCCTCACAATTTTTTGGTTGTTATTAATTACTACATCTGACACCAAAGCTTAAAACACTGCCATCTGTCGTGGGAACAATTTCCGATCATCGCTAGCGACATCTAGCAGTAACCTACGAGACCACTACACCGACTGCGTTTCAAACTGCCACTAGCGCCATCTACTAGAGATCAAGTGTACTTGTGGCACTTAATCAATAGTGATCATGCCTCTTGCAAAGTGTGGTGGCTGCGGTAAATTTTTATCGCCACTAGATGCCGCGAGGTGTGCTAAATGTAGCGCATCTTATCATCGTGCGTGCGTAGGTATTCTATCAAAAGGCCCTGTGGCGCACTCCTGGCATTGCCCAGAGTGTAAAAAAAATGTCCGTAGGGACAACAAGGCTGAAACACCAGTCAGAGGCAACACACTAGACGCACAGAGCGGAGAACGAAAGCCCTTGCAGACGCCTCCAATTGCAACAACACTGTCGCCGGCGATGGCTTCGCCCGTGCTGTCGGAGCTGTCTTCACCTATGCCGTCGGAGCTCGCTTCATCCGTGTCATCGACACGGTCACCGGTGATGCAGATGCGGTCACCAGTGCTACTGACGCGGTCACCGGCACTGGAGACGGCCTTGCCACGGTCAACGACGCCTCCGCCGGTCGCAGTAGTGATCGTGGGCACCGAGGAGCATACTGGTCAGGATTTCCCGCAGGATTTCGGTTCAGCGTTAAAATCCATTATGGAGGAAATACGGAATTTAAGAGATGAATTCCTAGAGCTCAGAATTGAGCTTAAGAAATCTAGCGAATCATGTCAGGCGCGTATGGATAGCATAGAGACTAGACTGGTGGCTTTGGAAACGCGACAGGTAGATCTCCCAGTCGATGCCGGCTCGGTGGATGGTGTGATCAGTCAATTAAAGCGGGACCTAAATGACAGAGATCAGGAACTTATGGGAAATGACCTGGTTATTGCCAATCTGCCAGAACCTCAAGTGGAAAGTCCGACGCATCTGGTGAAGCTCATTGCCTCTAAGTTGGGGGTTGATGTAGACGAGCGGGATGTTGTGAGTGCTGAACGAGTTGGTGGTAGGCATATTAAAGCGACGAGCCCAGCAAACTCGGTCGAACCCCGGCCACGCGCTATCATGGTGCGCCTGGCGCGCCGGGACCTACGTGACGCCTTCCTAGATAGCGCCCGTGTGCGGAGGGGTGCCACAACTGAGGATCTTGGCATCTCTGGTCCGGCCCGTCGATTTTTTGTCAACGAGCGTCTGACCAGATTAAACCAGCAGTTGTTTCGCAAAACGCGGGCAGCAGCTGGACTCCATGGCTGGCGTTTCGTCTGGACGAAACGAGGACGCATTCTGGTTCGCAACAAGCCTGGAGATCCAACTCGCAGAATCACGTCCGAAGAAGATATCCAGCAGGTTATTGGACCGTACACAGACACGGAGTAAATTTTTGTTTATACAGCAAATTTTTCATGTTTTAGTAATTAGTTTTCTACTATATTTTTGTACTTCCGTGGGAATTGTGCGTCGTATCAACCGGAAAATACAAGGGCCTTGTGGAGATGAGAGTGAGTATTATTGTTTAGGGAACACAGCTAAATACGCATTTACAGACTATACATTTACTACACAAATAATATTAAAAACAATTTATATATACAAAATATATCTACCCATGCCATACAGATCACAGTATTTATATAAACAGAGTAGATCAATGTATCTCATTTATCCAAACTATAATAATTTATTACACAAAATAAAAATTATAAATAAATGATTCGTCCTAAATATTTAAAGTTAGGTTTATTCAATCCGGGATCATTAGGAACCAAACAGGACGAATTCTTGATAGCCATGTCACACCATACAGTGGATATAATGGCAATTAACGAGACGTGGCTGAAACCCGGTGAGGAGGGACGTGCGCCGAGTGTACCGGGATATAGGTTAAAGCATATACCGCGCCCGAGAAACATTAAAGACGGAAAAGGTGGAGGAGTAGCCTTTTATGTCAAACAGGGAGTTAGGGCGCGTGTAATTCCTCACCCTGAACAACCAGATGTTGAACAGATGTGGTTAAATATAAAAATCAATGGGAAAAAGTTGCTAGTTGGTACTGCATATAGACCGCCTTGGTTTAACTTCTCCAGGTTTTTAGAGGGAATAACTGACAGTATTAGTGCTTTGGCTCCGTATGATCACATAGTGTTACTGGGGGATTTTAATGTTAATGTTTTGGACCCAAATCACGAAAAAACTAAAAAGCTTTTTGAATTTCTAAATTACACGAACCTAAATCAGATGGTTCGGACACCAACGCACTTTAAAGGAGATGCTAGCACACTTATAGATATTATCTGTACTGATGTTAGAATCCGGAATGTAATAGTGACCCATGTTGTTGAGCTTGGACATCACTCATTTATTACATGTGATACTGTGATCAAGAAGGAGAGGCCCAAGCCAAGACTTGTTGTGTATCGGCCTTTAAAGGACATACTTGTGGACTATTTTTCAGTAGATCTCGCATCGGTGCCATGGATGGAAATTAGCTGTTTAACAGACGTAAACAGCATGACTGATTATTTTAACTTGTTCTCCACTCAATTATTTGACCTACATGCTCCCATAAAAAGTAATGTTTTCAGAGACCATCCCACGCCTTGGATAACAGAAAATGTACGGCTAATGTTCAAATTGCGCGATGAAGCAAGAGACAAATATCATAAGCTGAAATCAAATATAAATGTACAGACTAGATTAGACATTGCAAAAAGATATTATCTAGATCTGAAGAACCAAGCTATCATTGCATTATCACAAGAAAAAAAAGCCTACTTCACCAGACATATAAATAATAATATAAAAAACCCAAAAGTACTGTGGAAAAATTTAAAAGCAGATGTGTTACCCACTCATAGTGATGGCTTGCTTCCTGAACATTTTGATGATCCTGATGAGATCAATAAAGCTTTTCTCAACGTACCGGGGGAGTCCAGATTGACCATATCGCAGTTGACATTCCTTGAGTTTAATAGAACTAGTGACTCTCAGTTTGTACTCAATAATGTTAGCCAGGAGGAAATTCTGAAGATAATAAAAAGTCTAGGTTCGAATGCAAAGGGTGTCGACGGAATAGGTTTAGATATGCTCATGCTCACGTTGCCGTCTTCCCTGCAAACTATCACATCAATAGTGAATCAGTCGATAGACACCCATACTTTTCCTGAAGCATGGAAGTGTGCTATTGTGCGCCCCATCCCTAAAACCAACAATCCAAGTAATGTTAAAGAGCTTCGGCCAATAAGCATACTGCCCTGCCTTTCAAAGGTCCTGGAGAGAGTAGTACACACTCAAATGTCGGAATACTTGGAAAATAATAATATTCTTCCCGACCTTCAGTCAGGCTTTAGGAAGGGCCGTGGGACGGCAACTGCTCTGTCAGATGTGATAGGTAACATACTTGAAGCACGTGACCAGGGGGAGGGCTCATTGCTTGTTCTTCTGGATTTCTCCCGGGCGTTCGACGCAATAAACACCTCTCTGTTGCTTTCTAAATTATCATACTATGGGTTTGCAGCGGGGACAGTTGAGTGGTTTGCAAGTTACTTAACGGGGAGGACACAATATGTCGAGATCCGGAAGGAGGATGGATTGACCTTATCATCACCTCCACGTCAGGTATTACGTGGTGTGCCCCAGGGATCCATTTTAGGACCTCTTCTTTACATTCTATATAGTGCTGACATAACAAGCTCATTTCATTTTTGCAAGTATCACATGTATGCGGATGATATTCAACTATACATAAGTTGTAAACCTATTGACACTTTAGAAGCAGTACAAAAAATTAATGCAGATTTACAGAGAGTGGTTGCATGGTCTGAGCAAAATTTATTAGTTTTAAATCCAACTAAGTCGAAATTTATGGTGCTGGGCAGTAGGCAAATGATTGGCTCAATGCTGTCGGTTAAACCAGAAATTACAATTTTGGGCAAAGAAATTGAAAGAGTAGAAACAGCATGCAATTTAGGTCTAACAATCGATCCTGAGCTACGCTTTGAAAAGCACATAAATATTTCCCTAAGGAATTGCTTTTACAGATTAAAAATTTTATATTCCATCAGAAACCACATAAGTGTGCAATTGCGGAAACAACTAGTAGATAGCCTGGTTTTGTCAAAACTAAATTACTGTGACACCGTGTACGGTCCATGTCTGTTAGCAAGAACGGATAAGTTGATCCAACGTATTCAGAATGCATGTACCCGGTTTTGTGTAAGCATACCTCGAAGAAGCCATGTCACTCCTTTCGCAAACGCTAACAATATCCTTAAGATGGCCGCAAGGAGGAAGCTACATATGGCTAGTTTACTCTTTGGTGTCATTACTACACAAAAACCACATTATCTGTATACGAAACTGAGTTGGAGACGAAATCAATATAGAAGCTACATACGGTATGTAACAGATCCCCTTTCAATCCCAAAACACAGATCCATGGCTTTCAGAGGGAGTTTTAAGTGGGCTGCCACTCGCTGCTGGAATGACCTTCCTCCTCCGGTAAGAGACCTGAAAACAAAGCATACTTTCCTATCACATCTAAAAAAACATTATATGCAGATACAGCAGGCCTTATAACCTGTGCAAACTAATGTCATTGATGGTCTTACCGCAAGGGTCATGGCCTCCTAGCAATGGTATCAGGTCTTCAGCGGTGAGTTGGAGCTCTTTCTGACTGCCTTCTCTGCCTTGGTCTATGTGAACATAGAACACAAATATACCCTGTTGTGTAGGTACGTCAATCTAAGGTGACTGGAAAAAAAAAAAAAAACTAATAATATGAAACACAGTATAATAATATAATGCATAGGTATACTAAGTAGTTTATTTGCAATGTATTGATTTGTCTACATTATATTATTTCTATTAAAGTATGTAGGTACAAGAATTTAATTGCAGTTTCTTCCTTAGTTGTTTAAATAAGTACTTTATAAAATGCAGTTAAGTACCTAATAGATATTTGGATGTGTAGTTTGAATCACAACATACGCCTTAGTTGTTGCTGGGATATGAGTTGAGCAGATAAATCGTAAATCATATTATTATCCGTTGGAACTAAAAAATATTGCGTCTTTGATGGTATTTTACGAGTGCGGAGCGCAGTCTGTCTGTAACGTAGTATAGGTATTAGGTAGGTAGGTACCGATAGGCGTCTACGCAATTATGGCCGCCGCCCGCTTGGTTACTGGTTACATACTTACATAGCTATTTTTGATGTAACTGTGTTTTCTTTGTACCATAATAAGACTAGGTTTATTTATTGCACTGTATTTATGTATACACTATCTATATGACATTCACTCATTATCATAGACATATAACACACTCATTATAATAAGTAGTACTTACTTGGTTTGAGTTTCTCTGTAGTGGGATTTCATTAAGTCACTCATAAGGTTTTTGCTGAAAATCAGCGCTGCTGGCACTAGGTCCGTCCTAAGCCACAGCATTACGCTGAGCAATGACCTACATTTTTGCGCACATGCGACGCACAAAGATCACAGCAGTATTTATAATACTTAACATTTTTTATTATTGTTTTTGTTTTGATTTGACTAACTGTAAATCACAGACAATAATGTAGAACAAAAATCCGATCATTACCGTTATAACCACAGATCATGTATTGTTTATGTCCAGTGTTGTCAGTTGTCAATTTAACTGTAACTATACTAATTTGTCATGAAATTGTAAAGTATTATGTATTTATTATTAAGTATTATGTATAAGTTTTGTAGTGAGTGCGTCAAATGGAGCGCAAGAATAAAATCTTTTTCTTTCTTTCTTTCTTAGGATTACCACTCGAAAAAAAAATGGTATAGAAGTATTTAACTATGTTTACGGGACTATTCACGCACAATTAAATCAAAACAAAACAAAACTTTTTGACTAACTTCGATGTTTCGGCAAAGTTGAATTGGCCGTGGTCACAAGCAGACCAGATTGTAGTGGTTTTACATAGGTAATATACAAATAACAATGAAAATGAAAATGAATCCGTATTATTGAAAATCCAAAAAAAAGTCACAGAACGACCCAATTTTTCTACTCTAAGAATGACAAAGCACTGTAGCAAAATCAATTTCCTGATAATATTCAGAGGTATTTTCCCTCAAATTATGAAAGGAGATTACTCGAAATCCCTGTAGCGATTGATTAAAAGAATTTAATCCGTAGATTAGCTTCAGTAGCGATCGTTCAAAGCGAGTCCTGATCGGCATCTTCAATAATCGCTCCTAATTTGATTGGCACTCGGGCAGCTGGCAACGACGTGAAAACTCTATTACTCGCCAACTTTGTAGGGTTTTACGGACCATCAAAGGAAATTTAGTATATTGATTGGCCTGTTTACGATTGGTTTAGTTTAGTTGTTGTGGTACTCTCTCGTATACCTGTTCAAGTTTATGGAGTTTACAAGTGTTCCAGGAATTGTTTTCGCCGTATTGCCGTGGGTTGGGTGTTACCTCTGGGAATCAAAACGTATATTGCAGTAAGGGACTGTAAATTTCAAATAAGTCAATTGAGTCAGGATTAATATTAAATGAAGTTAAGATTAATATAAAGCATTAGGTTTAGATTCCCATTTTATTTTTTATAAGAGCTGTATTATTAGTAAATATAAAGATATTTATTCGCAATGATATGGTACAGAAGATACTAAAAATACATGTTAAAAACATGTATTTTTAGATTTACATTAGATTTCGACAAATCCGCCTTTAGGTGGCGTACAAACATTTTGTGAACATCTTATTATTTTATTTCTCAAGTAATATCTCTCTGCGTGCTACTGATTTCTCATTCTGAGTTAACTAGGCCGCTTAGCATTTTGTCCGTCTCTCTGTCTGTTTGGCAGAACCTTATACCTTCTAATCCAATTATAATAATTACTTCAAAATCTCACATAATACGTAAAACTTTCGGCCAAAGCCGAATATGATATTTCATATTATAAACAATGAAATTTGAGAGGGGCCCTCATACATGCAAAAAAGGAGCAAAAAAGATTTTTTCGTTCTGCTAATGTATCGTTGAGGCATAGAGGATTTCACCGGAATGACCATGTTTAATGTAACACGGTTATTTTTAAAGGCTTGTCGCCTAAATATTTTCTGTCATAGTAAAAATATTTTGGCAGTTACTTGTCTCATAAATATTTCAAGTATTCATCATATTAATTACTTTAACGAAACTGTCAAACCTTTAATGGTTTACCGTTAATCTTAGACAGTTTAATTAATAAGCCTACGAATGGATATTGGTTAAGATTGTACCTAAATTGAGTCATTTATCAATTTACCGTATTGTTTAATTGATTACGTTAATGAAGTTTATTAATGCATTGTTTTGAAGATGTTAACGTATAAATAGATGTAAAAATAGATTTATTTCATTCTTTGTACTAAATTCGACTATAATCTTTACTAGAATCAGTTTGTAACCTCTAACATCCGTAAATACATGATTATTGAAGTCTAAAATTACATTTTAATCTTGTAATGACATAAGAACAAAATAAAATCTTACGGCGGTAGATGTCAAATCTGTGATAAAATCACAGAAAACCAGTTCTACGTTTTTAATTGACTGTGTGGCTTCTCAGCGAATAGTTAAGTTTATTATTAAGCCTAATCAAGCATCAGAAGCCTGAACCAACTCAACAAGGGAAGTGGTTTTTCGTGTTAACTAAAAGGGGAGACAGTATCATTCCCTTTCCAGTGATTTGGTTAATTGACTGGTATTGGTAGTCCACATATCTTGGCTGTAAATATAGTGTGTAAGCTTATTATACCTAAGTAAAAATATCTATTAGGTACTAGCTTTTGCCCGCGACTTCATCCGCGTGGTTTTTATTTTTTTATGATACATAGATCTGCTCTTGACCGCAATCTAGACAGCTTTGTCAGGATGTGGTCGACGATGGAGCGAGCAAACCTTATATATTTTTATTTATTATTTTATATACATTCTTATAATGTATAATACTAATACTCATTATTATGCAAATAATATAGCGTAGGGAGCCGACCACGCGTCCGAGCCGCGTGGTAAAGGTACCTCGCAGAGGTACCGGGCGGCCGGGAGCGCGAGAGCGCTCACACATAGTTCGTGTAAAGTTAAATATGTATATTTTAAAACAATGATATCTCCTAACATATTAATTGAAATCAAATGATGCCATGGGTAATTTTGTTCAAAATTAAATGCTTGTGCTGAATAACATATTTATTAGTATAAGGATTAATATCATGTTTTTAAAAACACCTTTTTAATTTATGCTCCGCTCCTATTGGCCGTAGCGTGATGTTATATAACCTAAAGCTTTCCTCGATAAATGGACTATCCAACACAAAAATAATTTTTCAATTACTAGCAATAGTTCCTGAGATTAGCGCGTTCAACCAAACAAACAAACTCTTCAGCTTTTTTTAATACGTACCCACCTATTTGAACAGCTGGAATTGTTAGGTACGAGATATATGAAATTGTAGCTACCTTTGGAACCGTGCAGATAAAGAATAGGATTAAAATGGTGGCACTTGTATTTTTCTTGTGTCTCGCTCAGGCAATACCGTACGTTACTGTACGTTTAAGAGGCTGACAACACCCAAAAAATCAGACCTCTGCGGTCACTGTCGTTTCGTACAGAACTGAAAGAGAGGCAACGAGCCGAGGGACGTCGGATACGCCGCTCAACTTGAATGAAAATTAACAAAAACATTTTTAAATAAAAAACTAAAAGGTTCTTTGAAAAACGGAAACAACAAATGTTTAGATTATTGTCTTTCTCAATTGTTTTCTTAATTTTATTTATAATATTTAGTAAATAATAGAGACTGTTTGCTTTAAAGCATTTTTTAAGAGGTTAGTTTACACTTCTTTTCTATCGAGAAAACTTCAAGAAAACGTGTTTTGGGCACAATACAGTTTCAGAAAATACGATCAAGATTAACATATATTTTTTTCACTGCCACAAACTGAATAGATACAGCTAAAAATGTTTTTAAATGAAGCCTATTTGGGGCATTTGGCTGTTGTCAGCGTCTTAAGTGAGAGGCAAATACATGCTGCCATTTTCCATCCCGTACTTTATCTTCGCGAGTAGTACAAAATGAAGGCTTGGATATAATTTTCGGTTATGACAAATTCTCTACAAATGCTAAAAAAACGTCAAATATGAATTGAAGAGATAAAAAAGAAAAAGAAAAACCTCTGTTACGATTGGAAAACGGCCCCATATATATAAATTAATTAATGTTTTGTTACCGAGTCGATTATTAACTCAAACTATACTAATTTGTCCTATGAAAAGAATGAATGCAACTGTAAACTTCAATGTTGGCGAATATACAAATATCCAAAACCATAATTTGGATCAATAAGATGGGTGAAATATATTAAATAAAAACGCTTTTAGAAGTGAAATATTTCAAAATCAATATTCTTCCCCAAAACATACGATTACGGCATGTAAAATATTAATATTCTATTAACTATTTGTTCTTTCGACAATGTGTTGACTTTATTAATCGATTTTGTGTAAACCAATCCAAACAACCGTCTATAGGCTTACTGTTAAAATGAGGTACATTTATATTGTACAAACAGCTCACTGCGGTAGCATTTACACGCAAATATGACATTTATGTAATTTTTGTGTGAATTTTATATTTGCGTCCATATCGCGGAGTGTGAATGCGTCATACTTGAAGCATAGCGCTAATAACAATGCTTAATTAGTATATGGTGTGATATGTAGCCGTTTCTAGTCTAGTCTGGCTAATTTGTATCTGGAATAAGTTTATGTAGGTATATCCTTGGGAAACTCATTATTTTATAAGTAGTAGTAAGTGGTTTTTTTTTTTGCCCTCTTTATCTATATCTTACGTCTTCTTTGTCCATCCAAAGGTTGTCTGGAAGATATCGCTTTCAGCGATAAGACCGCCCATGTACCCATAATTTATACGTTGTTCCTGTTTGCTACTATTTTCATGGTGTAGTATAAAGTTAATTCTATCTTTCTATCTATCTATTTTTATGATCAAAATTTTTATTTTCAAGGCCGTAATTTAATTAATACTTTGCAAATATAAAGATTTATTTCGAACTGGCCGTGAAATCACTTTCAAATTCCCTTTGCAACGTGCAACATGCCTAATAGCGATAATTATTTTAGTTCCATTATAAAGAGACTTTAAATTCGCTGATTAATACGAAAAAACCAGCCCAGTGCGAGTCGGACTCACGCAGTAAAGGTTCCTTACCACCTATCGACCTGATACCCCATAGAAACTGATTACGAGAGTTCATCAAAAGATATCAACGCACCGTGAGAGAAATATGATTTTTTGCATCTCTTTCTTACGCGGGTACATGTGTCTGTTTGCCCTATTTTTAATATTTGTTGCTAAACTAAATAGTATGCACTATAATCAGACCAAGTTTGACTTTGGTATGTATTACCGTTTTGAAGATAGAGCAGGAACAAAAACGTTGAAAAAAATGCACGTTTTTCGAGGTTTCTTGTATGGGGACATCCTTTGGTTTTATTTTTAGTTTTTGTCGTGATAGGAGTCATAGCAACACATATACTGAGAAAATTTCAACCTAGGTTACCTATTACCGTTCAAAAGATACAGCTCTGTGACAGACACGGACGGACAGACGGATGGACGGACGGACAGCGTAGAGAGAGTAATAGGGTCCCGTTTGTCTCCCTTTGGGTTCGGAACTCTAAAAACTGACGTTATTTTAAGTAAAACCCTCATTTTAGAACTAAAACAAATTTCCCACGGTACCTAAAATTGAAAATGTATTCCACTCACGTCAAAATAATCTCAATGTCCTCTAAGTATCCTGTCTTAACCAAAATCAAACATGAACCATCTTATCAAAGCTTCATCGTGAACAATTCCATCAAATTCAAAGGTAAACTGGTACATCATAAAGTTAATATCAGATGGCCCGTACCCACACACACACGCACACAAACACACAATAATTGTGATTTACATAGGGGACAAGTGATAGGGACAGTGGTTCCCATGAGTGTATGTCACCTGTCAGTACACTGATTGTACCAATTATAACTGGTTTGTAATCAATCCGTACTTATCGAAGTAGGTACTGTGTTTTCACCAATACCAATTAGGGTTCTAAAAGATAGCCGAGAATTATGGTGGTAGAAATTTTGCAGTCAGCATTCAAGTTGCTTGCCTATTTTGGGACATAAGTTTAGTAATCTTTCTAGACTCGGAAATAAGTACTCGGAGTCGGAGTAAGATTTGACTTAAGAGGAAATGCGGGCAGAGAGACTTGAAGATTAGGTATTTGAAGAAACTATCGCTGTCGCTTTGCCTCAAGTAAGTGCGATAAGGACAACTGCAGTTCCGACTGAATAGCCTTAGTAAAATAGTCATAATTCGAGGTTTGGCTCTCGACTATTTTCTCCTCCGAAACTAGACCAATTTGAATGATATTTTATTAATTAAAGAATATCTACTCTGCCGTTATGTTTTTTTATTCATTAATTGGTGTCAAATTCATACACTTAGGCTTCTGTAGATTGCGGTTTAAATAAGCGATTTAAAGATTTTTTGAGGGCTTTTAGAAATAATTTATCAACGAAAACGAAACATAGTGGCATAGAAAAAGCTGATATATATTTTACTCTAAAAATCATTGCTCTGGGATTATAAACCAGAAAGAAAACAATCGAGAGCATGGAAAAATTGGTATGGAGAAAAGACCACCCGAATTTCTTCGTAAGTGCTTTTTTCTTTCGAGCGAGAAAATTATTACTAGGGATGAAAGATAACTACGCAATTGGAAAATACATAGGACCTTTTCCATAGATTTTCCACAATAAGCACTAATGAAATTCTTTGTGTATTCTATTTTTGAAAATTTAAGTTTCGATTATATCTGTGTGTAATACCACAAAGGCCGCATGCAGCTTCGCCCGCGTGGATGTCGTTTATCACGCATCCCTCGGGAACTATTTGTTTTCCCCGGAATATGTTAATCCAGGACATGGTCTATCTGTGTGCCAAATTTCATCCAAATCCATTCAGCCGTTACAGCGTGAAAAAGTTACAAACATACATGCATACACACAAACTTTTGCATTTATAATATCAGTGTGATCATTTTCCTTGGTCTGACTGCCTTCCGCTCAGGCACTTCTATTATCTTCATTTCAGCCGGAAGACATAGGCCTCCCCAAAAGAGTTATTCGCCAGTTTGTTGAATAAATACTCAGAGAACGCTGCTGCCCATCCTCTGATGAACCCCTTAGTCGCCTTTTACGACACCCACAAGAATAGTTGGGGTGGTGCTGTTCTATGTGTCCACCTCTATATCGCGCAGAAATCTCTGGCGCATTCAGCGAGTTCCGTGTGGTGCCGGACGTAAAGAATTGTACCACCCTATCTCTTCTCATGGGTGTCGTAAAAGGTGACTAAGGGATTCACCAGAGGATGGGCAGCAGCGTTCTCTGAGTATTTAACCAACCAACTGCGATCGCCAACCCGCCTGTCGAGCGTGGTGGTTATGGAATATGACCCCATATTAGGGGAGGCCTATGTCCAGCAGTGGACGTCTTTCGGCTGATATGATGATGATGATTCAGCGAGAGATGTTGACAGAGTGACGTAATTATTTCATGTCAATAATGATGAATACGTTAGAATTGAATCAGTTTCTTACATCTAATTAGTATGATAAAGGTACCGTGACGACTTTCCATTAATTTAAATCAAATCAAGTTAATTCCTCTTCAAAAATAATGATGATCAGGACGACAAACTGAGGGCGACAGTTAACGAAGTGAACTCCTAATTCAAAAGTTTTCCCAAACAAAACTTGAACGCAAACGTTTGCGTTAATGTTAAAAAGAGTAGGGGTGTTAAAATATAAATCATTTTTAACTTAATGAAAAGAGAGAATATATCAATCTTTTTGTCTCAAGACGTGACGTTGGGGTGGGAAAATTAAGACTGAGAAAAATGGCCACCCATTATGTAAATTATTATTTGTTTATAAATAAAACGGTGCTTTTAAATAATGAATTAAGGTAGGAAATATATTCACTTTGCGGAATTAAAAGAAAGGTAATAACTCTCATTAAGTTGTGTGGTAATAGTCATTTGTTTGGCTTTGCAGTTTACACCAGGGAACAGATTATTTGTAAATTGTCACGTAGTGTGTTTTTGCTTGAGCTCTTCTACTTTAGGAAAATGTTGGATAATATGTTATTTGTATTTGACTTTGTTATATGAGGTTTAATTATTTATTAATCCTAATTAATTGCCCGCTAAAATATATTGTACTACTGTAGCCTAACCTTTTTAAATGATTGTCTAATTATATTGTAGTGATGTGTTCAGAATCGATTAGTATATTAATTTGTATACCTATACAAACGACGGTCATCGCCTAGATAATCTTAATAATCGGTAGGTTTTTACTTACGTTTCATGTCAAGTTGTACCAAGCGATAAGAAGCTTTAGAAAATATTTTTATAGTCGGTTTAATGCTATTTTCATGATAATTATTCTATTATTACCCGACTGCGCCAGAAGGTGGGTTATGTTTTTCGAGTGTATGTATGTATGTATGTGTGTATGTATGTATGTATGTATATTTCTTTGGCAAGCTCTGTAGCCTAAACGGCTTGACGGATTTTAGCTTAGGAGGTGTCGTTAGATTCTTCTTAATTGTGATAGTGACACTGGTTATATCAAAATTATAAAAAATAAAATGGCCGCTTTTTGGCGCCATTTTAAGTCATCAAAAATTTTTTTTTTCCCTCGAAACCTATCGAGGGGGGTATCAAAATAAAGGGCTTTATAAATGCTTTACACAAATATATACAACTTATATATTTAAATGTAATTTGGAATGAGAAATGCTGAAAACAACAAAATATTCATCGTTAAAAAGAATTACATGACAGAACTAAAAATTTTAAAATAAAAAAGTTAATTAACAAAACCAAAAAACCCGACTGCGTATAAATATAATTGAAAAGATGTAATTCATGACCAAAAACATACGTAGCCTCCGCCTGCGTGTTGATTTGATAGTTTCACATATACCTACATGTAACTATACAAGTCTTGTTTACATCTTTTCAGTTATACCAGGCCCCTCAGAAAGTATTGCGAAAAAAAGTTTTTATATATGGGAGACTGGCCAGTTATAATGTTTTTCGAAAATATGATTATTTATAAGTAAAAATAAGTAAGTTCCAATTTCAAAATTTCCCTCCACATTTTTTGCGAGTTAATTCAAAGTATTGTGTCTCACTGAAATATGGATCTGCGCCGGGAACATTTTAGAGCTATGATTTTATACGATTTCAAGTGTCGCCTGAAACCGGATGAATCGTACGATAGACTTCAAATGGCATTCATGGATGAAGGCCCTTCCAAGGCAACCGTGTATCGTTGGTATAACGAATTCAAGCGCGGTCGACCAACTTTGGGGGATGACGAAAGAAGCGGTCGCCCTTTGACGGCTGTTACCGAAGAAAACGTGCTAGCAGTGAAAAATTTAATCCAAGACAATAGGCGAATTACATATCAGGAGATTCAACACATATTGAAGATTGGATCGGGAAGCGTTCACGAGATTCTACACAGCCATCTTCGCGTGAGGAGGATAGTATCACGCTGGGTGCCGCACAACCTCACCGATGCTCAGAAGCAGGCCCGGGTGGAATGGTGCCGTGATATGCTTAACAAATTTGAAGCAGGCTCGTCTCGGCGTGTTTATGACATCGTTACAGGTGATGAGTCCTGGATTTATCAATACGACCCAGAAACCAAGCGCCAGTCGACTGTTTGGGTGTTTCAAAATGAGCCAACGCCTACCAAAGTGAAGCGATCTAGAAGCGGGGGTAAGATTTTGATCGCTAGCTTTTTTAATTTGACTGGCCACTTGGTATCAATTCCCTTACGGGATCAAAGAAGCATTAATGCCGAATGGTATACTACCAAATGTTTGCCAGAAGTTTTCTCTGTTATAAGCAACAAGCGACCAAACACAGGGCTCCGCGGGCTACTGCTCCACCACGACAATGCACCTGCGCACACCGCACTCAAAACGAGGGACTTCCTGGACAGCACGCCAGTCAAACTCCTGGGTCACCCTCCTTACAGCCCTGATCTAGCACCGTGTGACTTCTTTTTATTCCCAAAAATAAAAAATCTGCTCAAAGGGATACAATTTTCGTCGCCGGAAGATGCGCTGGCTGCGTTCGAGCAGGCTGTAAACGAGGTGTCTGCGGCGGACTGGAAAAAGTGTTTTGAAAACTGGTTTAGGCGCATGAATCTTTGTATAGAGGCTGGTGGAAAGTCCTTTGAAAAGATTTGATAAAAATATATGTACGTATAGAACAATTTTTTTTAGTTTCGCAAAACTTTCTGAGTGTCCCACGTATTTATACGCAATCGGGTTTTTTGGTTTTGTTAATTAATTTTTATGTAGCGCAACTTGGGTGAGGCGTTTGTCTAGCAGTGGACTTCGATAGGCTAAGTTGGTGATGACGTATAAGGAGCGACATTTAAAGATATAAACGTCACCCAAAGACGTATTCAAAGCGACACCATGAGCAGAGTTCTCGGTAGCCTAGCGGCTCAAGCACTGGTGTACTGAACCAGAATCCGCAAGTTCGAGTCCTGCTCGTGAGCGAATTTTTCTTTCCACAATTTATATATCCATGATAACTTGTTACCCATATCCTTATCCGCTTATTCATTCATGTACAATCAGAAAACTTTTCGGTGAACCACCACTAAGGCTAAAATCGCTTGCGCTCATTGTTCGACGGCAGCCGTAGTTACGTGTTATGTAGCAGGATTCGTTCAAGGGACTTTGTCGACAAAATGTATCACCCGGGATGGATCGTGACTGTACATAAACAAGGTACCTCATCGCCTCCTAAATTATGACTAAACATTCTCAATTTAGTGAGTGAAATGGTTTTGCTCCAAGCGATGGGCGATTGAAAAATTGTAGCGATAGAAGCTTACGTAATTTGCTAGTGGTGGGTTGATACGGGGTGAGTACGCCTCGGGGTGCCTCAGTTACGTAGGGAGGGTACGAATGCGGGGTGACAGTCATGGCTGATGTTAGTGAACATTATTTTCGATTATCGTTCTAGGTTTGATGGCGAAAAAGAGAATTATGTGTTATTTTCTAGGAATCTTTTAAATTAATAGTTTAAAAAACTAAAAAACACGCTTTGTAAAGAAGGTAAAGTATATAATGTGCATATATCATAATATATATATAATTCTTCTGTACGTGTGTTTCTCACCTAACTCCTATACGGCTGGACCGATTTGGATGAAATTTTGTGTGTATATTTAATGGGTTCCTGGATCGTTTGACAATATAATTGGACCCGGTAGGTGGCGCTGCTGTCGGTATGTCACTGATCTTCTCCTAAACGGCAGGGACGATTTGAATGATATGTGGCGCTGCTTTTCCTGGCAGGACGACGTCTGCCGGGTCCGCTAGTATCTATATAAAAATTGAAGAGTTCCACTATCCACCTCCTGGCTTCATCATCAGATCAGCTCGATGGTACCAAATTATTTTATTGTTATCCGGATTACACATACTTGCAAAGTTTCAAATCAGTACGACATTTAGAAGTAGGTTAAAATCGACTTCTAAGATTTGTTTACATAGTTAGTTACAAGAGAAGCTAATATAAGTGTATTAAAATAAAGGCTACGGAATAAGGTCCGTGAAAGCCAGACACAAGTAAATATAATGAAAGGCAGACAAAGAATCCTAATAGCAATGTAGGACACGTAATATACACACACAAAAACTCAAAGGAAACATGAAAAATTACGTGCCTTCGTAGACGTTAGTGTCTGCGATAGACGCATTTATTTCGACATCGTAATCTATTTACATCACAAAAATTCATGCCCACAGAAATAGATAGATAGAATGGTTGTAATCACAACTTTACTTGCGATTCATGCGTGGCAACTTTTGGACAAACCACGCCTCCCATGTTCATCATCCTCCTGCCCTTATCCCAATTTATTTGGGGTCGGCGCAGCATGTTTTTTTCTTCCATACATCTCTATCAGCCGTCATCTCTGTGTTCACTTTCTTTCCATTCATATCATCTTTCACACAATCCATCCATATTTTCTTCGGTCTGCCTCTTTTCTTATAGCCATCAACATTCATACTTAAAACTTTCCTCGTAACATGCTCCTCATTCCTCCTCATCACATGTCTATACCATGACAATCTGTTGCTACTTAACTTCTCTGTCACTGGCGCTACCTTCAGATTCCCTCTTACATATTCATTCCTTATCCTATCCATTCTCGTTACACCACACATTCCTCTTAACATTCTCATCTCAGCTGCATGCACTTGCCTTTCATTAATTCCTTTCGTAGCCCAACATTCCGATCCATACAGAACAGCAGGTCTTATCATGGTCTTATAGATTTCCCCTTCAGTTTAAGAGGAATTCGGGAGCCACGCCTCCCATGTTGACGTCATTAATTTAAAAAAAAAACTTTAATCAAATTCATGCCATTGCTATTAGCACAGGGGCCTTACTCCCGACTGGTTCGAGCTCTGAACCAAATCGAGCTAATGTCAATTAAGTAAGAATTGAGGAATGCAGTACGAATTGACGGTAACTCGAGTTAGCCAATTCGAATTCAAATTCGATTGATACAGAACTCGATCCAATCGGGAGTAAGGCCCCAGATGTTTATTTAACATTTGTTGTAATTATGCCCTTAACTGTCGAAGGACCGATAGCCGTTGGAGCAGACGAGTCCTTGAGTGGAGACCGCGTATCGGCAAACGCAGCGTAGGGCGCCCCCCTGCCAGGTGGACCGACGACCTAAAGAACGTGGCTGGGGGGGACTGGATGCGGAAGGCAGAGGACCGAGCGTTGTGGCGCAACTTGGGAGAGGCCTATGTCCAGCAGTGGACTGCGATGATTGATTGATTGATGCCCTTAACTTAAGTCTCGGGTTAAGTAAGGAGAGGCAAGTTAGCGTAAGAAACGTTGGTGCTGTAATTTGTCTTCCTGAATGAATACAGCTTGAACAAGATGGTAGCGGGTGATACACTGCACGGGATTCAAGGAAATGTAATTGTTTGCTAGTGAATTTTTGTTACATAAGTATTGTATGGTTGACCGCACGTCAGTAGTAACAGTTTGACATTGACAGCGCCTTTTTTTTGTAAGCAATAAGGGCGGTTTTCTAATTAAAGTGTTACCACTGTCATGCAGGCGACTGTACAAGCAAACTAAATAAAAAAATATATACTGATAATAATAATTATTAAATTACCTTAATCAGTACACGGTTCAATTGATCAATTAACTTGATCAATCGCAGTCCACTACTATACATTCGTTTTTACAAAGTTTTGTCCCATAATTAAGAGATGAGATATAATTTATTTATTTATTATATATTTTGTAAAAAAACCTACACTGAACAAGACAGGGACACTTAGCTACAATCACATTTTATTGGGAGCTGCTGGTACCCGAACTACTTAGGTAGAACCTGTATCTCAAGCATCAGTAACCTATTTATTCAAACAAAAACGTTTATAGAACTGGTAAAAAGATTTTAGGCTGATCATAATCATCATCATTTCAGCTGAATGTCGTCCACTGCTGAATATAGGCCTCCCTCAAACATCGCCACAACGACCGGTCCTGCGCTTTCCGCATCCAGCGGATTCCCGCGACCTTCACCAGTTCGTCGGTCTATGTTGTGGGGGGGGGGGCCTACCCACGCTGCGCCTTATAGTACGCGGTTGCTACTTCAGAACTTTACAACCCCATCGGCCATCCGTTCTGCGAGCAATGTGCCCTACCCACTGCCATCTTTGGGCTTCGTTCTCCTCATTTGACGAGGTCTGTGGTCTAGTGGTTCGAGTGTCGGACTGCTGATCACGAGGTCGTGGGTTCGATTCCCACAGGACAAAAATATTTATGTGATGAGCATAAGTGTTTGTGTTGGTCTGGTTGTTTCTTATGTATTATAAGTAAGTATTTACAAAAAAAAGTTACAAGTTTTGCTTAGTTTGAGACTAGACGGTGCTGTGTAAAATGTACCAAATATTTATTTATTTCTGATTCGATCACGCAGGGAACAAATTAGGCTAATAATAAAATTTAAAAAGGGGACGAGTGTGGGAGTTTGCAGCAGTTAAAACTAAACGAGATTTTAAGTATAGATGATCATTATTTCATGATACTCAATAATGTCTCGGTTTCATCATAGTTAAAATGTCAACAACTATCAATATAAATCAATGTTTAAGTTATTTAATCAGGCTTTAGATAAGCTTCTCCGTTTCGAGAAACATAATATTCACACACAACTGCACACACTTCTAGCAGTGTCAATATAATGACTTCGATCGTACGTGGACACCCTGATTCATCGCGTTCAGTACTAATATAGGGGAACAGAATCGGATTAACTGTAGGGCTCTACCGCACGACTGCCGGACGACTGCATGGCGATACCGTGACGGATTTGCTTTTATTGTACAGAACCACCCTTTCACCTGGCCGTGAGTTATTTGGAGAGCCAGCCTAAAAATATCTGCCACTTTGCATAATTAAATTTGGGAATTATTTCCAGGGCCTTAGCTGGGAATTATAGCCAGGCTAAAGTTGGAACTACATATTTACTAGAGCTATTTATACCAGGCCCCTCAGAAAGTATTGCGAAAAAAAGTTTTTATATATGGGAGACTGGCCAGTAATAATGTTTTTCGAAAATATGATTATTTATAAGTAAAAATAAGTAAGTTCCAATTTCAAAATTTCCCTCCACATTTTTTGCGAGTTAATTCAAAGTATTGTGTCTCACTGAAATATGGATCTGCGCCGGGAACATTTTAGAGCTATGATTTTATACGATTTCAAGTGTCGCCTGAAACCGGATGAATCGTACGATAAACTTCAAATGGCATTCATGGATGAAGGCCCTTCCAAGGCAACCGGGTATCGTTGGTATAACGAATTCAAGCGCGGTCGACCAACTTTGGGGGATGACGAAAGAAGCGGTCGCCCTTTGACGGCTGTTACCGAAGAAAACGTGCTAGCAGTGAAAAATTTAATCCAAGACAATAGGCGAATTACATATCAGGAGATTCAACACATATTGAAGATTGGATCGGGAAGCGTTCACGAGATTCTACACAGCCATCTTCGCGTGAGGAGGATAGTATCACGCTGGGTGCCGCACAACCTCACCGATGCTCAGAAGCAGGCCCGGGTGGAATGGTGCCGTGATATGCTTAACAAATTTGAAGCAGGCTCGTCTCGGCGTGTTTACGACATCGTTACAGGTGATGAGTCCTGGATTTATCAATACGACCCAGAAACCAAGCGCCAGTCGACTGTTTGGGTGTTTCAAAATGAGCCAACGCCTACCAAAGTGAAGCGATCTAGAAGCGGGGGTAAGATTTTGATCGCTAGCTTTTTTAATTTGACTGGCCACTTGGTATCAATTCCCTTACGGGATCAATGAAGCATTAATGCCGAATGGTATACTACCAAATGTTTGCCAGAAGTTTTCTCTGTTATAAGCAACAAGCGACCAAACACAGGGCTCCGCGGGCTACTGCTCCACCACGACAATGCACCTGCGCACACCGCACTCAAAACGAGGGACTTCCTGGACAGCACGCCAGTCAAACTCCTGGGTCACCCTCCTTACAGCCCTGATCTAGCACCGTGTGACTTCTTTTTATTCCCAAAAATAAAAAATCAGCTCAAAGGGATACAATTTTCGTCGCCGGAAGATGCGCTGGCTGCGTTCGAGCAGGCTGTAAACGAGGTGTCTGCGGCGGACTGGAAAAAGTGTTTTGAAAACTGGTTTAGGCGCATGAATCTTTGTATAGAGGCTGGTGGAAAGTACTTTGAAAAGATTTGATAAAAATATATGTACGTATAGAACAATTTTTTTTAGTTTCGCAAAACTTTCCGAGTGTCCCACGTATGTCATCGTGTTTTTGGCTTTGGTATCTGTTATTACAAGTTAATAGTATAAGTAAGCAACTTAAAAACAAACTTAAACTTGTTAAGGGGAATGTTGCAGCCAAGTGGCGCCCCCATCAGTAAAAAAATATATTATTCGCTGAATACATCATTTATCAAAAAATCTTTTTTAACGATTGAAGTACAGGTACTGTAGTTTAATCAGAAACTATTAACCATGTAAATTACTTATTACTTCGCTTCGCTTTTACTTTATTACTTCGCTGTAGTTGTAGTTAGAAAAACGGCCACTTTTGGCACTTTTTCTATCTACAACTACAGTGAACTATATTTTACAGAGTTAATAGTTTATGATGAAACTACAGTACCTACCTATACTTCAATCGTTAAAAACTAAGTTTAGATATATGATGTATTAGAATAGAATATAATATGCTTTTCTCCCACATGCTCGGAAATTGGTTCATTATTCAAAAAAAAGAATACAACAATCGGCTCTTTTCCGTACGCAACGAAATAACAGGCCGGTAATATCTAACAGGACAATAATAGAAATAGCTGGACACTTTTTATATTTTAAATTATGCTACCGAGGTTTTTAAGTACACACTTACATAAATTAGGTGTTTTTTAGGTACAAAATATTTATCATTATATAGGATGAATGCGCATTTTTTTTTTCAAAACTTTGAAAATAGAACAAGATCCGCGCGCGTGCGAATTGGTGTGAATGAAAATGAGATACTGTTGAATTAATTTGTGTTGTGTTTCCTCGCAAATGAGAGAAAAGTACTATACAAGTCTTGGCCGAAATAGCAATTAACGGCCTCGTTTAGTTAAAAAGGACTCGGCTTGCGCCTCGTCCTTTCAAAATCACTTGGGAAGTACTCGGCTTCGCCTCGTACTTCCAATATTACTCAGCCGTAAATTGCTTCATTTCAGGCCTCGACAGTAATGTACTATTATTGACTGCCTCGTTGGTCTAGTGGTCACAACTGCAGCGCGACTGCTGATCGTGGGGTCCTGGGTTCGATTCCCGGGTCGGGCAAAGTGTTATTGGGTTTTTTCTTTAGGAAATTCTCAGTAGCAGCCCGGAGTCTGGATTTGTGCCCGGTTAATAGCAATAGGCTCGCCCCCTATTACATTGGACTTAAAACATAACTGGCGAAATGTGGGTATACTATACACCTCTGCCTACCCCTTCGGGGAAATACAGGCGTGATGTTATGTTATGTTATGCGTTATTGTCTGTCCGGAGTCTGGATTTCGTGCCCGGTCAATGGCAATAGGCTCGCCCCCTATTACATGGGACTATAACATAACTGGCGAAATGTGGGTGTACCACTACACCTCTGCCTACCCCTTCGGCGAAATACAGGCGTGATGTTTTGTTATGTTATGTTTACTTTATTATACACCATGAATAGTAGTAAACAGGAACAACGTATAAATATATGTATTTAGCGAGTACTAATTTTATTACTGATAGGAGCGCCACTTGGCTGCTAAATTCCCCTTAAATCGTTCAATAACTTGGTTTTACAAATGTGTGGCTTAAGAAACTTTTCCTTAAAGTTGTCTTAAATAAAAAAAGACCATTATAAAATACGTATGTTCGTAACACACATGTTTTCCCGCGAGGCGGTCTGACTCACAGGCAAAGCACACATTTTATATATTTATGCATTAGCACAACTCAAAGAGGGTGCCCAAAGAAACGTTTTCGGAGTTCGGACGCCAACCTCTCAGACATTCTAATGAGGAGGTCGCATTTGTCTTAAGAACGGCAGACTCTCTGTATATTCTTACAACAATGTTATTTTATGTGATGTTATTTATTTTTTGTAAGTAATTAGGTAATGATGTGTTTAACACGTTGAAAATCCAGACAGCAGATACATTATTTAAACAATCACCCACATCATCCGTCATTCACATCATTTAAACTGATTTACTGAAAAAATATCAAAACATTTTTAGTCAAAAATGAATGATGGTTTTAGTTTTTTTAAATTTAATTTAATTACTCTTCTCGTCATTCTGCACAACTTTTACTATAAGACAGCGAGAAAAAGAAAATCAGCTGTTTCATAGATAAGTGGATACCTAACTTGATCAAAGTTTAACTTGTAAGTAACAGCTGATAATTTTTTCAAGATTTCAGAGATCCCATAGTAAAAGTCTCATTGGACAGGACATGTGTTAAACAACTTCAATGACAAGCGAAATAAATAATTCAAAAACATCAGACATACGTTTGATGTAGCTTCAAACTATCATTCTGCGAGATGCTGAATTCTACAACAAATCTGTATTTTTGACATGATTATGGATTAAAAACCTTCCAAGTAAGAAGACTCTACATTTTAACTTATGTTAAAATGTTAATTTACTAACTAACTATTAACTTATGTTAATTTTAACTTATGTTAAAATGTAGATTAAAGTGTAGTGGCTAAGGTTTTTTTTTACCTACTAGCAGATGGACGGTCAAACAAATATTAAAACAAAAATCTGTATGTATGTATGTATTTCTTGAGAATTAATGGAGATATTTTATTTTTATTAAGTAATTTTAGGTGCGGTCGACCGTATGTCAGTGGTAACAGTTTGGCGTTGGCGGCGCCTTTATTTCGTAAGCAGTAAGGGCGGTTTTCTGGCTCGGGTGTTGCCACTGTCATGCGGTCAACTATACTTTTCTTATATTTTATGTCATCTGTCCTTTCCTTATATTTTACCTATGTGTTGTTTTGTTTTACTTTATTTGTAACCCCACCTGTTACAAAGTTACTTGCTTGTGTTTATCACTGTTGTTTAAATGTTGCGCGTCGTTAACTGTGACAATCAACCATTTTTCTTTCTTTCTTTTCTTTCTAATAAAAGCTTTAAAATTGTCCACCTCATAGAAAAGTAAATAATAATGACGAGCTACAAAACTTAACTTAAACTATGCCGAGATATTTCATTCTCATAGCAAAATTATTTTACGTTTTCAACTTCGAGATCGTTTCATGGCGGACCCCATGTTGGCTCTCTAGTTTAAACAGTACACGTATCCCGTATGCAATATTAATAGGAATGCAGTCGCACCCCTAGTCCCTACGCTACAGGAGGGATCCCACGCTAAATACATCACTAGTGTTAGCGGGGTATCTATTTACTGCCCGAGATTAATTAAATTTATTGATTGACACTTCACGTGATTTTAATGTAAATATACCTTCAATTTTGTTGTGGAACTGATTTGATAAAGTAGCTTAGTTGTTGGTAAATTGGGTTTCGGGAAGTTCGCGAGTTAACTATGTTTAGGGAATTCAATTTCAAGGTTCTTGGGAATTTCTGTAAAGCACTTGTAAATTATACTATAGTTTTTATTTTAACTGCTATAAAAAAGTAATAAAAAAATGTGTCTTACGATATGCACACGGTACTACAAGTAATCGATGGTATTCTAGTTTGCTGAAACAGGTTCAGCAATTAAATATCGATGATATAACATCCTGTGTGTACATCCTGTAAGTATCTACACTTCCACCATCGTATTCATGAAAATAAATAAATAAATATTTTGGGACATTTTTTACAGAGCACCATCTAGTCCCAAACTTAGCAGACCTTGTACTATGGGTACTAGACAATGGATACTTACATACTTTATTTTTTGTAAATACTTACTAGTAATACATAAGAAACAACCAGACCAACACAAACACTTATATGCTCATCACATAAATATTTGTGTCCTGTGGGAATCGAACCCACGACCTCGTGATCAGCAGACCGACACTCAAACCACTAGACTACAGACGCCGTCTAATGTAGTATTTTTGACATTATTTCTAGTAGTAGTAGAGCTCTTTGTGAAATAGCCAGTACAGGGAAGTACTACCACCGTGCCTATTTTTGCCGCCAAACACTGCATGCATTGAGCCGTGTCCCGGTGTGAAGGATACGGGCGCCGGTGAAATTACAATCACATGAGATTTATGTGACTTTCCATCTTCATGTCTCAGTCAGGTAAACGCGACTTGTAGTACCATTTAGGGCCAGTATTTCAATAGTCTGATAACTTTTAACCGAGGAATAAATGTTACGTCTTGACAGATTTTCTATACTACGACTGTCAAAATATCAAACTTATTCCTCAGTTAAAAGATAACTGGCTATTGAAAGACCAACCCTTAGGGTCGGTCGGTAGTATAGAAAATCTGTCAAGACGTAAGTAATATGCATCGGTTAAAAGTTATCAAACTATTGAAATAGGGCCGGCCCTTAGTCAATAAACTAAGTGGTATAGCAGTTGTTATGGGCAAAGGCAACGGCTTACATCAGGTGGGCCTTTAGCTAGTTTCGCGATCTATACTATTCAAATTCAAAGGCACTTTTGAAACGTTTGACTCTAGTTGCACGGTTCCAAATAGTGGGTCCTATGGAGAAGAACGGCAAGAAACTCCATAAAAATGACTCTGTGGGAACTGTGGTGGAACCTAATCCACTCGTTCGTGAATGAGCCTTCATAAGCCACTCACCATTATGTGGGATAGTGATTGCAGGATCACTACAAGACTCATTAGCATCTGTTAGCTAAATGAATACTTCAAAGCACAATATGCGAGTACAGCCACGTCTACACGATGTCATCTCATCATTATTCAGTATGAAACGGTCCTTGTTCATATTTTCCGACGGATCCTCCATCCAGCCATCGTACATTGTTTGTTTGGAGTGTCGTTGCACTGTACATCATAAATAGCATTGTATGTACAATACGTAGTCGGTTTAAGTGGATTACACTCGGCATTGGACAATGCTTTAGTTTTTATGACCGTTTAAGCTGTGAAACGGGTGAGGGATGGATGGGTCGTTAGTACTTTTCTGTTATGGCCTGAGGGTGCAATTTACGGCTATTGTTTGCTTTGAATGCGTTAGATCACGATTTGTTCTGAAAATTTAGGCATATATTCACCTTATTTTATCGTGATATACTGTGCCATGAATTTTATTTGAAGTAAATCAGAATAAGATATGGCAAGGTTTTCACATTTCCTCCCAATAAGGCTAAACCACTTAAGTGGCAGTGGGCGGGGCACATTGTTCGCAGAACGGATGGCCGATGGGGCAGTAAAGTTCTGGAGTGGCGACCGCGTACTGGAAGGCGCAGCGTGGGTAGGTCGCGGGAATCCACTGGATGCGGAAAGCACAGGACCGGTCGTTGTGGCGATGCTTGGGGGAGGCCTATGTCCAGCAGTGGACGTCTTTCGGCTGAAATGATGATGATGATGATGGTGAAGGCTAAACCAGTAAAGTTAGATTCTACTATTCTACTAATATTATAAATACGAAAGTGTGGATGTTATACACTATGGAAAGAAAAAATCGCTCATGAGCAGGATTCGAACCCGCGACTCCCGATTCCGTACACCAGTGCTGTATCCGCTAAGATATCGTGAACTCTGCTCATCATCCTCCCAACTATGTTGGGGTCGGCTTCTAATCTAACCAGATGTAGTTGAAAAACAGTATTTCTAACTGCTATCAGACCCCCGCAACCCAGTTACTGACATTCGACATTCGCTGGTTACAGTTGTCAGACTTTCGGGCTTCTGACTAACTTCTGACGACTGCCATAGATCTTCGTATGGCAACCAGGACCGACAGCTTAATGTGCTCTCCGAGGCACGGAGGGGTCTCGATGTGCAACGAAATGGTCACCCATCCACGGACTGACCGCGGTAAGTGTAGCTTAACCTGGCAGATCATACATATCATACTCCGCGCGGTTGCTATATAGCCATGAGCCCCTCGTGAACTCTGCTAGTGGTATCAAATTTAACTACGATGGATTTATGAATGATTGTTTGTTTGTCTTTCAACCACTTCGCTAGTTATACGCACTCCGCCTATCTTATTCTTTTGGTCTGAGCCTCAAAGCGATAAAAAAATACCATAATCAAATCTCCATGTTATTCCAGCTCATTCCTCACTCCTTACAGTAACATCGTGTTATGAAAATTCATTTAATTTCTTGGCAGTGCGCCTGTAGCCTTTATAATACAAATGTAGCAGCGTGGCGCGTGTCAATATATTTTATTCATGCATACAGGGACACTGCAGATTGCGTTTTGTGCAACGAACGATGATTCTGTCGGAGTGTGTATGGTTAGCTTTATGTTGTGTTGCGAGTGTGATTGAAATAGGGAAGGGCTAATGTTTGGATAAAAGTGTTTTGTTTCACTTTCACGGCTTCGGATTTAAGGGGGCTATTTATTTATTTATTTATAATTAGGAAAACCAACAGCTATATAAAAAATAATAAACAGCTAGCATAGGTTACATTAAGCCAATTACAGGTTTCCACGGATAGTAATACGATAAATTAACACTGATTTTAACGATCACTAGCAAGCACAAAAACTACAATTGATTAGAGTTGAAAAATATTACATAAAATACTTGAATATTAATTATTCAGTCATTCTAAAGAAGTCAAGGTTTAGCACATTGCGTACCATTCTATTCTAGGCGTTGTAGTGATAAAGTGTTTTACAATGATGAATGAATTGACATGCATCAGCATTATTAGTAGTATTAGAGTACGAAGGGTACGGGTGCCAGTCACGTCATGAGCCTTTACATCTTTAGGTCTCAGTTTGGCGAAAGCCATTTGCAATAACCTTAGGCAACAACCTAGGTTGTATTGCAATTGTTATGGGTAAAGGTTACTCCTTAACATCAGGTGGGCCTTTAGCTCGTTTCGCCATGCTAAGCCATAAAAACATCATTATGACGTCATCTGTGGTCTAGTGGTTTGAGTGTCGGACTGCTGATCACGAGGTTGTGGGTTCGATTCCCAAAGGACACAAATATTTGTTTGATGAACATGAGTGTTTGTGTTAATCTGGTTGTTTCTTATGTATTATAAGTATGTATTAAAAAAAAAGTATATAAGTATTTGTCTAGTATATCTATTTGTGTAGTATTGTCTAGTACCCATAGCATAAGCTCTGCTTAGTTTGGAACTAGATGGTGATGTGTAAAATGTCCCAAAAATATTTATTATTTATTTTATTGGTTTCGAAACATGCATACGAATGCTTTGTTTCCTGGATTATAGTAGATTAAATATAAACGGTAACGGTTTTGCTTTTATTTACTCGTAAGCTTGCTTATAATTGGATATTTCAGGTAAAGTGAATCTTGTAATAGGTATGACCAGATGTGACGCTTTCGAGCCAAAAGCGACACATCTGGTTTCTAAGTAAATGTTACCAGCAATTTTAGTTTTAGCGCTTACTCAAGGACAGTCCTAGTTTCTCGTACATTTCTAGACAGGTTCATGACCCTTAATTTATATAAAATATATAAGCAGCCTAAGCAGCCCATTCCCTGTCCCACTACTAGGCACGGGCCTCTTCTCCGTATGAGAAGTTTAAGGCCTTAGTCCACCACGCTGGCCTACTGTGGGTTGGCGGACTACACATCCTATCGATAACTGTATGTACCTCTCTCAGGTGTGTAGGTTTCCTCACGACGTTTTCCTTCATCGTTAAACCAAGTGATAATCAATTTGTGATCTGCACATGAATACGAAAAGTCGTAGGTGCGGACTGGGTTTGAACTCGGACCCTCCTGCATGGAAGGCAAGCATTCAACCACTAGGCTATGCTGCACATGATTTAAATAAAATCCCCTGACACCTCGTCTGATTAAAATAAAACATTATGACTTTTAAACTCTAGTTTTATGATGTCATTAGGACTTGTCATAAACAAGCGAATGGTATGACAATGTTACGGGACATTAAGTGGAACTGTACTTACTAAGTTAGCTTAAAGTTACTTAAATTACTCAAATTATAGTGTACTCTTAGTTTTAAAAGTACTTAACTCTCTCGGGGTATGTTTGCGGGGTGTGTTTTTTAACTAAAAACTTGTTTATTAACTAGGACAATTTTATTGTAGTTTTGTTAAATGCAGTTTCAGACTAAAATTTCAAGCTTATTTTTAGGTCAAAGAGCATTGTCTGAAATAAGTTGTAAAGTTATTTATAAGTATAATTCAATGATAAAACGAAAATAACAGAATTATTCAAACAATACATGCCTGCAGAACCAAAGTAGAGTTTTAAAAAGTCTACTATTAATCTTTTTTAGGGTTCCGTACCCGAAGCGTGACAGACGGGACCCTATTACTCTCGCTACGCTGTCCGTCCGTCCGTCTGTCTGTCACAGGGTTGTATCTTTTGAACGGTAATAGGTAACCGATTGAAATTTTCTCAGAATATGTGTTGCTATGAGGTGAATCACGACAAATACTAAAAACAAAAAAAAGTCTAAAAACAAAGGGGGTCCCCATACAAGAAACCTCAAAAAACATGATTTTTTTTCAACGATTTTGTTTATGCTCTATCTTCAAAACCGTAATATATACCAGCGTCAAACTTGGTCAGATTATAGTGCTTATTATGTAATTTAGCAACAAATACTAAAAATAAGACAAACATAGACATATGTGGCGGTACCTGCGTAAGAAAGACATGCAAAAATTCATATTTCGCGCACTGTACGTTGATGTCTTTTGATAAACTCTCGTAAATTAAATCAGTTTTTATGGAGTATCAGGTCGTTGAGATGTACGGAACCCTTACTGCGCGAGTCCAACTCGCACTTGGCCGGTTTTTCTTATTTTTAAATAACACATCAATCTTAAAGTAGCCGATAAAGATGGAATACGGTTAGAATTTGCGTGTTTCTTTCTAAAACACATGGTGGTCCGTTATAATTACTTTGCATTCCTACTTAATGTATTTTAGATGCAGTAGTTTTTTACCTCCTAGTTATCGATTTTTAATTCTGAGTTATTAGATATTTTATTTTATTTGGTCCAGTGTATCACGAGAAGTGCCAGCTTCCAACTTGGTGTTATATTAAAGGAGACAATTTATACAATACTAAATTTACTATTAAATGCGGCCACTAGGTAGT
Source organism: Asteroscopus sphinx (assembly GCA_949699075.1). Lineage (NCBI taxonomy): Eukaryota > Metazoa > Arthropoda > Insecta > Lepidoptera > Noctuidae > Asteroscopus > Asteroscopus sphinx. The sequence continues at coordinate 12,610,267 of OX453016.1, forward strand.
GCTTACGAGATGTCTACGAAATGCCTTCGTAAAGTCTACGCGACGACTTTGAGATGTCTACGCGAAGTCTACGCGACGACTACGGGATGTCTACGTGAAATCTACGCGACGACTGCGCGACGACTACGATATGTCTACGAGATGACTATGTCTACGCAACCACTACGCGGCGACTGCGTCGAAGTTTAAATAGATAGAATATTCTTTATTGTACACCATTAATAGTACTAACATGTAAATTAAGGGTACATTGGCGGTTTAGTAACATAAATTAAATTACTTTCTGGAAAAAAATACATTTAAATAGACCACATTGTCAAAGAATGCGTGACTGGCAGGGTCGAAAGATTTGATTGACACGTCTTCAATATTCTATCTGATAGGAAACTAATGTAGGTGATACCACCATCTTATGTAATATTATAAATGCAAAAGTGTGTTTGTTGGTTTGTCCTCCTTTTACGCAGTAACGGAGCAACGGATCGACGTGTTTTTTGGAGATATTTTGGTGTCCAGAGAGTGATATAGGTTACTTTTCATCCCGGAAAAATGCACAGATCCTGTGCGAGTAAAAGCGAATACATAAATAATGCGAAGTTGCTTAAGATACCTACTTCATACTAATTGTTATGTAAGTATGTTGCCAAAAAATTTGTTTACAAACAGGACCATAGACCCTTCCCTTTGCTGGAATGATAACACCAACATTGTTCAAGTTTGGAATTCCAAAACCATCTCTAACTTCCAAAATGGCGTTTCCATAACAAATGACCGAATAACGTACTTAGCTCGTAATGGTGACCATTTATGCAAATGCTGTCATCTCACCAATAATTTATTGACCACCTACGACTTACTTTAATAGATGAACATCGATTAACACCGTTTTTAGAGTTACACAGTTGAAGAAGAAAACTTTGTCAATTCTGTCTGTTTTGCAAATTTGTGTCTCCTCGGTCTTTGTCTCCATCTTCCGAGACAAAACAAATCATCTATACTTAATTAATATATACTTAAGTACCTACTTTATGTTAAGAATCTGAAATCTACCAATCAATCATCAACTCAGCCTATCGTAGTCCACTGCTGGACGTAGGCCTCTCCCAAGTTGCGCCACAACACTCGGTCCTCTGCCTTCCGCATCCAGTCCCCCCAGCTATATTAATCAGGTCGTCGGTCCACCTGGCTGGGGGGCGTCCTACGCTGCGTTTGCCGATTCGTGGTCTCCAGTCAAGGACTCGTCTGTTCCAATGGCCATCGGTCCTTCGACAATCAATCAATGCTTCTGAAAAACTGCACAAAGCATAAAGTGGCATGTTATATGTTTCGTAAAATAAAAGATTTTGTGATTTTCCTTTTCTTAATTAGGTACCAATAATCTTCTACGGAACTCTAAGCCTGTTTTATCTGTTTCTAATAAACCAATTTTGATGACATAGAAAGTTTACATCTAGAGTCAACAGTTACTTTATTATTCTTGGTAAACCATGTATCTTTCAAGATAATGAAATTAAAGCAGTTTAAAAAAAAGTCGTTTCCTATTAGGAAGTAAAAAAAGGCCTGATACTTAGTTGCTAATAAACGTTATTTTATTTTATAATACAGCAAAAGAAGAAAAGTACTACACCGACAAGAGTTTAGCTTAAGATAATGATGATAAACTTATTTAAAAAATCAATTAAGCCCGCTAGAATAAAGAAGGGTGAATTATTTAATAATTTACAGTTGTTCATGTTTGAATGCACCGAGTAATTAATGTTTTTATTTATTTTTTATTTACGTATAAAAGAGAATATCTAGCCTAGACAGTGTCAATACTAAACATAGGAGCCCGACTAATATACCCACCTTCGAAGCAAGTATGAACTCTATTGAACCAATTTTCGCAAACGATTAAAACTTTAATGGGATCACAAGTCATACAGTCAGTCAGTCAGTCATAGCGGTGTACAGAAAAACCTAAACTGGTTTATGTTCTACACTGTATCTGCCAAATGTATGTTTCTTTCTTGTGGAAATAAAATAAAATAAATAAATAAATACGATATAACCATGACTGGCGGTCCCATCAATCAATGGGACCAAGAGTCTAAAAATTTCGAGCTGGTTGGACTATGGATAATAGTGGGACGAAGACGGTGGGGCCACGAGTCATTCATCACCAAAACGCATGAGAAAATTTAACAAAAGACATTCTGAAAACTGCTTCAACAAAGTTACTTACAGCTTTCCACGTAGTTTCCATACAACAAGCCTGGCTAGCGAGCATATGTACCTATGTACTTCGCAACCTTCCAGTAAATATTCAGATAGTTATGTCAACTTGCATCGTGACGTCATTTGTAACTAACGTTAACATCCACGATATATGATCATAAGGGTTCGGAGTTAGGTAAGTGGGGGTAGTGAAGCTATAGAAGATATTTGTACGTGTTTTTCTTTTTTTTTTCGGTAATTATTTTCTTACATAAATTAGGTTGAGGTGGTTAAGTGTGAAGTACCTTTACCGAAGTATTCAAGTAAATTCTTTTCTCAGTCCATGAGACGATGCATTCTTTGAACTACCTATTATAACTACCTATTATACCTATTATACATACATTTTCTGTTGAACTGTAAACACGATGTTTAATGTTACTAAAACGCATTTTAGTGAGAAACCGCCTGTTGCAAAAATGTGGACCGTTACGAGATATGCGCTTTATTGCCGCGCATAAGTGTGCAGGCGTTTGAACGAGCATTTTATGTTCTTTGTTGTAATAAAACAATTATTGTTTTACTGACGTCTTGCGTTGCGCTTTCAGTTCAACCATCTGGACGGTATTTTTATTACAGTTTTTAGTTATTTTTGGAACGTACCTATCTGATTTCAGATTTTTATTAAACTCTTCTAGATAATGCTTCTGTAATTTGTGTAACTGTACAGTGCAGTGTACGTACTACAAAATATCATTTAAATCATAAACTTGAATGTTCAAACGATACATTAACAAGCTCAACAACCACTTATCCAGATAGTCTTGGCAACACGTCCAAACGTAATTTGTAACAACATTCGGCGCCGGCGGACGAGATAAGGGTCAGTTTGTGGTGAAACTTTAATATTGCCAAATTCACTCCTTAAGAAACCACCGAGGTTAAGTCGAGACGTGTATAAGCCTTTCATTACCAAATCTTGTTAGTCTCAAGGAGTTTATGTACTCAAGAAGGCAGGTTTTAGGCCTTATAAGCATATACTTACCGTATTATATAAACACCTGCTTTGCATACATATAGAGAGCTGTATCACGTTCAGGGTTTCTGAGCGTTGGGAATTCTAGTATCATTCAGACCGTTAGGCAAAATTAAACCGTTTCAGTTTGGGACTGTACCTGCTTGGGTAATAATCTGCTGAGTTCTAAGTTTCACTTCACGCTAGTAAAATAGTTTAATATTAGAATCGTATTATACAATTATATGAAGCAGGTGCGGACTGATGATTGGTGCACAATTGTTTAGCAATTTAATGACCTGTGATCAGCAAGAATACAAGTTTATGTTAAACGCCCTATGAAACTTAAAAAAAAACAATCAAATGTTGTTAACTGACTGAGAAAAGGGTGTGACTGACAGGCGCGGTTCCAGCCCAAGATTTTGGGTCAACTTGGCTGACGTAAAGTTTCAAGGTCCAAATTTACCTTCTTTTTTATGCAATGACAAGGTAAAGTTTGGAGTTAGTTTATTATGTAACAGAATAGTTACTTACAAAATGAACGTCAAGAAAGAGGAAACGAACGTTGGGTACAAGCGCGAGCGAAGCGACCGCGAATTTTTCATATTTATGCGAAAAGTTGACTTAAATTTAAGTGTATTTTTGTGGAACCGCAGGCTATGTACGTTAATGAAGAAGCGCGAGCGAAGCGAGCGTGAATTTTTTTCACCGCCAAAGCTTCAATCGCTTGCGTGTTTGATATAGTGTCCGATCGCAACGGCAGGCTCATGTAAAGTAGCGCAAACCGTTCAACAAAATTAACTACCGCCGTCCTATGTGATATTATTTTTCATTAAACTGGAAATATCATATACCTATACTTTATTTTGAGCAAAATAATACCTATGCTGTAAATTGAACTTCAGTACATAAACAAAACTCTAAAATAATGTTAGGTATTTTTTGACGTACGAGTAGATGTCGTGTTTGAGAAAGTAGGTAGTACTTACCTAGTTATGATTTCATTGTTTACTTTTGGACGTTTAAGCAGGAAGTTAATAAAAAATGTCTATTTTAGGAGTTTTGTCAGTTTGACGTGTACTTTTTTGGGAGGGATCATGACCCCTAGAACCGCCACTGGTTACTGAGTATGGCTTCAAAATGCACGTCACACGTCCGTGTCCATTTAAAAAAAGCGCCTGTTAAAAAACCGAGAGCAAAGCAACAATTTGTTAATTTATTCGCGGCTACAAGGGGCTACGGGGGCTAACATTAAAATTTGAGCCTTGTCAGGTGCTAAGTCCATAATTTCCCCAGGGTACAATCCGGGATCGCGTTTTAAGGGTTTCCATGAATGGCAGTTCTAATTTTCAGTGACGCTCGTCTTCCCATTTGTTTTAAAGGTTATTGTATTAAATTGTTTTGACCCTGAAATCTTAGAAGCGCGATGAGATGTGGCTTTGATGTTAATGCTTGCTATTATATTTCTTATAGAGCCTTAACATAATTTCGTGCCGTAATTTTTATTAGAGTTTAAGGTTTTGTTGATCGATTAAAAATTTTGTAATATTCAGAAATCTACATGGTCCTATTTCTTGGTAAAAATATGCAGGTAATTGCTGACCTAAAAGACAAATAAAGTTTAAATTTCTATCTTTGCTTTCGTAACATGTTTTTTTTTATGTTTCAGGTAAAACATAACAAGATTTCACCTTAAATTTTTTGGTAAGCCGAACTATAAAATAGTGGTTTTACATTTTATTTCTACAAACAGTGTTAGTACGAAATAAACTTCAATAGAACCAGAAGTCACGACTCGCCTCGTTTGCGTGGTTTGTATGCAAAAGTTTACGGAATGTTTGGTTCCATAGTGGAAACCGTAGAATACGGTTTTATTATGTGGTTTCTTTCAAAAAGGAACAAAGGGATTGTGATTTTGAGAGGTGTATCTATTGTTTGGAGAGAATAAAAATGGTCTTGAATGTAGACTCAGAGAGAAAATACAAATACAGTATAAACAGAGTCCCACAATACTATATTAAATTTAATCAGTCTGTTTATTATTATGAGCTAAAATGAATGGATTTGAATTTTCTAACTCAAGAAGAATTTTTATTTGCCTTTTTGTCTTACAAAAATTGAATATCCTGATCAAATGGCACTTTTACACTACAGAGTTGTAAAGACAGGACTGATGTAGGAATATTTCTCCTAATCATAAAAGCCAAACTGTGACGATGTAAGAGGTCTGTTTAAATATATGTTTAATATGTCCAGCAGTGGACTGCGATAGGCTGAGTTTATTAATTGATTGAAGTGTTTTGTAACTTTTGATTAGGGTATGATGGGACTGTCATTCGCTACACGCGGAAAAGTCTCATTAATGTTTCAAGAAAAAAAGGACATTGTGGTCAAACAACAACTGTTTTCTATGTCTCAATAGTAGTTCGAGTAACTTTGCGTACAAACTTATGTTCCAAAGATCAGCCTGTTTCCGATTTTGCATAAACAAACTGATCTTACACAGTTAAGGAACTAATTATGGGTTTATTTAAGGGCAAACGCGATGTGGTCCTTGGATATAAATAGCTGTAGCAAGTAGCTGTAGCTGTAGTAAGTAGCTGTTTAACCTCTTTGATAGTTTGATAAAGAATCATGGCGATTTTTTTTACCAAAAATCAAGTTTTTAGAGAAGTTGGTGTGATGTTGTAACTTACAGGAATGTTATTTAAATAATACAACTCTTTATTGTAGCAGCCATGTCTATTCATCATAGAGTAACAGATTCACCATACCATAGATTATATCACATAAAGCCCTCACTACACAATAATACCATTAGATACTTAACATACAACATCCTTCCCTTCGACTTAAACTGAATTACATTTATTTATTTTATTTAACAATTATCTCTCAATTAAAATTAAAATATTACTTTCTTGTATTCTTTAATAGAAGGTTATGAAGTTTTACTTAAGACTTATTTAAATACATGAAAGTCTTTAAAATGTGATGGTGTTTTAGTTATTCTACCCGATCTTGTTACATAATTTTGCTCTACATTTTCTTCTGTTGACATTTGAACATTTTGTGGCACATTATTATCTGAAGTTACATTTTCATAAGTACTATCCTCTATCCTCTCTTCTTTTACATTATATTGTCCTCCTCTAATCAACATGTTTCTATTTCTTTTAATTACATCTCCATTCTCATTAATAATATTGTATGACCTAGGACCCTCAGCCCTACTTAACACTACTCCACTTTGATGTGGCTTTATATGAGATTCATTTTGAATCTTTACAATTTCTCCCTCTTTCAGCTCAGGTAAAGACCTAGTTTTTCTGTCAAAATAAGATTTTTGTGACATCTGTCTTAACATTAAATTTTTCTTGTGACGATTTCCATTATCAATAATTTTATTAGTTTCAACATAAGGTAATAAATGCTTTACTTTTCGGTTATACAATAATTCACAAGGAGTTTTCTCACTATTTGCAATAGGTGTATTTCTATACATTAATAATCCTAACTGCACATCTTTGTTAGTATATATTAATTTTTTCAACATATTTTTTACGGTTTGAATGTACCGCTCTGCTAATCCGTTTCCTTGGTGATGCTTAGGACTTACAATTTTATGTTCAAAGTGCCATGTTTTATTAAATTTCTTAAACTCATAACTAGTGAACTGAGACCCTGAATCTGAATACAATATATCTGGTAAACCATGTCGTGCAAAATTTTCTTTTAAACAATTTATTATTGATGTAGCATACAAGTCATCCAATTTATTTATTTCTACATACTTGCTGTATGAGTCTACTAATAGAATATATGGTTTTCCATAGAGAAAAAATATATCTGTTGCTACTATTTGCCAAGGTCTAGTTGGGATCTCTTTATTTATCATGGGCTCTTTTCTATTACTATTTTGAAAGCTCTTACATGCATCACAATTCTGAATGATGTCTTCAATTTCTTTTGACATATTGGGCCAAAATACTGTTTTCCTAGCTAAAGCTTTGCATTTTTCAATACCTAAGTGTGCATACTGAATTTTTTCTAATATTTTAGGTCTATTGGTTTTTGGTACTATTATTTGTTCTCCTTTAAAGATTAATCCATTATATTCACTTAGCTCATCTCTGTAACTATAATAAATTTTAGCATCAGTATCAGTTTCATTTTTGCTTTCAGGCCAACCGTTCAATATGTATTTATAAACACACTGTAGTTCCTTATCCTTGCCAGTTTCTTTTATAAATTCTGTTAATTTCTGATCTGTTATTTGTACACTACCTAGAACCATTGCTACATGAGCTTCTACATCTAAATCATAAGTTTGAGTTGTGTCATTTAAGTAAGAACGACTTAAATGATCCGCTACTAATAATTCCTTTCCGGGTTTATATGTTACTTTAAAGCTATAAGGTTGTAATGCCATTTTAATTTTCTGCAATCTTGCTGGACATTTATTAAGTGGTTTAGCAAAGATTGACACTAGAGGTTTATGGTCTGACTCTACAGTAAAATCCTGTCCATAAACATACTGATGAAATTTTGTAGTTCCATATAAAATAGCTAAACTTTCCTTTTTTTTAGGAAAAATAAATGCGAGTTTACACTCTCATTCTTTATCGGCACAAAATGTTTTGTAAACAAGTCGATAACTTCTTCATATTTTTCAGATCCTTTTAGATTAAACGTGTTGTAGATATCAATGCAATCTTCACCCATGCAGTGTAACAACAATGACACCTGCACCTCATCGGACTTTTTGTTCGCCCCACTTGCTTTTCTATAAATGTCGAACCTCTGTTTCCACTTTTTGTATTCCTCCGCTGTATAATTTCTTAGTTTTTCTGGGGGTTTTAAGCCCAAAACACCATTTTCTGGAGTATCCGACATGTTGTATTATAGTTTTCCAACTACCACATAATACAGTCTAATTTCCGCGTACCTTATTTTCCACCAATAGATTTCGTTTTTCTCTGTTTTCCTCAGCGCCATGTGATGTTGTAACTTACAGGAATGTTATTTAAATAATACAACTCTTTATTGTAGCAGCCATGTCTATTCATCATAGAGTAACAGATTCACCATACCATAGATTATATCACATAAAGCCCTCACTACACAATAATACCATTAGATACTTAACATACAACAGTTGGAATAGTTTTAATATTAATCCTTGGTCCCTAAAGAATAACTTTCAGCATTTAAAATATTTTATAACCCCGGAATAAAATATAATATTTCAAAGTAAATCATTTGAAATAGAGTTAATTACGCTTACGTATCCTCAGTACTAAGATATGGTATTATTATATGGGGTAACTCAGTGGAAGTTGACAAAGTTTTTAAAGCTCAGAAAAAATGTATACGAGCAATTTCTAGTGCTCACTTTCTGGATAGCTGTAAATCCCTATTTAAAAAACTTAACATTTTACCTTTGCCTTGTTTATACATCCTAGAAATATGTCTATTTGTAAAAAAACATCCCCATTTATTTTCAAAATTCTCCGATAACCCAAATAGCCGATCTCGGCACAAAGATCGTCTGAGCTTACCAAAAATAAAATTAGAAGTATTTAAAAGAAACGTGTATTGCATGTCTCTTAAAATATTTAATCACCTACCCCAGAATCTTAGTAAACTACCTCTGAAATTATTTAAAAAGGCATTATTCAAATTGTTATTAAATAAAAATTATTATTGTGTAAATGAAAGATAAGAAGATAAGTCGGTAATATTTACAATATAGATACAATACCAATATAATTATGTTAGCCTAATTATATATATAAATATAAATTTATTTATTTCAGGCAAATCCACCCATAGTTACAAGTTACAGTCATTGCAGTTATAATAATACCAATAATATAAACAACAACATAATTTTATCATTATTACACAAAATTAAACGAATTTCAAAGACATGGAATTAGAATAGCTTAATAACTAACTTAACTTAATGTATATTTGCACACCATATGCAATGGTAGAATGTAAATGGGCCATTTCAATTTAAGATCATACATGTACACCTACATTCTGGCAAATAAATGAATTGAATTGAATTGAATTAAATATTTTTGAAAGTCCGTTATTGTTTAATTAAATTATTTGAAATTTTAAATTAAAATTGTATATCAATATTTAATAATATATATAAAATTATTACGTAGATTGGTACATATTAAGTTTTATTTATTATGTACCTAATGTTGAAATTTTGTTATTTTTAGTTATTTTTTAAAATTTCTATTATGCACCCCAAGTATGTTTGCACGTCATACGTGACAGGATATGTTAGAACACAAAAATTTTGTAACACCTATTTATGTACCATATTCTAGCAAATAAATATATTGAATTGAATTGAATTGAATTGAATTGAATTTCTGAACGCGTCATACAGCCAGCTGTCAATTTAGTCATGTCCAGAAATTAGCTCAATGTTATCAATGGAATGATAAATTATATTATATTTTTACTGCAGGGTTTTAAAAATATTTCAAGTTTTTCACGCGTATCTATGTATGTACAAATGTGTATGTATATATGTATATGGGATTCTTTATACCCTCGAAGCATCCCATCGGCAAGATGGATTTCTTATGAATGAGGTGTTTATCGACTCGTCTAAGCCGTAGATTTTTTGTATTGTGGCCACAAGTATGCAAACATATTAACATTATTGTAAGTGGACTTTGTATGTAAGTTTAATTGGTCGTTGACACGAGTTAGGTTTGTATTGATATTTTTATGACCACGGTATAAATATTATTAAGTGCACACATGTTAACTATTAGTACAGGTACTGAAGCTATTAGTCTGATATAATGAATGTCGTTCTACTATATTGCTGGCTTTTAAACCAAACCCATGGCTGACTTATATACCTAGTCATTTAAAGCTATGTACATATTATGTACACTATAGTCTGGCTCTCCAGAAGATATTTTCACCCTTACACCTCACGTTACCATCTGGTTGAAGAATCTAAATACATTATTGTGATTAATAAATTAATAATAATAAATATAATGAATTGCTCACAATAAGCCTGATATAGTGGTGATAGATCCATCTGAGCGCCGCGCAGTGATTGTTGATATCACTGTGCCTCATGACGGAAACTCCGTCAAAGCTGAAAAAGACAAGCAAACTAGATATCTTGATCCAGCACACGAGGTTGTCGACATGTGGGAGCTGGACTCAGCAATCATTGTGCCGATAGTTGTTACGGCTAATGGCCTTTTGGCAAAGAGCCTCTACCACTATCTCCAGAGGCTCTCGTTAGGCGGCTGATTCAAGGGCTTGATGCAGAAAGCGGTACTCCTTGATACGGCTCGTATTGTTAGGAGGTTTCATTCTCTGGAGCCCTCACCACCGGTAGCTTGGATCCTGTACCCGATACCGGTGGGTCACATTGTTTTTAATGAAAATATTTAAAAATATAATTAATATGAATATTTATGACGATAAAGAATATACATAATAATATACATAGCAAGTAAATATGTTATACGATTACATAGAAATTACCTACCAAGTGCAAAAAAAGTCTTTGCCTTTAAGTATTTGTTTAATTTTAGAATTAAATAAAAAAGAGTTAAGTTAACATTGAGCCAGACAAAAAAACATCACAACACAACTTCTTATTATGTATCATATGTATCACAACACTACCATTTATACCCTAAACCAGCTTCCATTATTGATAGTCACAGACCATTTTCAAACAATAACTCAGTTTTACATTGTTGTCCATTACGTAGGTCCGTGAAGGTTCGTTATGCAGCGGATGTGAAACTTTGTCGGGATCGATGGAAATTTTAGACGATCCAACTTCGCTGGAGTCATGGACATGACCGAGACTGCTAGACCCGCTAGTTAGAGAAAATTTGGCTGTTGTTGTGTAGGCTGTGAAATGGCTGCCTTTGCCCAAGTTAGTGCCGGTACCCAATAGTTTTGTTAAGAAAGTTTGCATAGTTTAGACGACATATTTTCAGCGTTCTTTGTGTATGTAAAATTTACACGAACAAAATTCGAAAAGAAAACTCACATAGCTGGAAGTACATTTTTTTATGGTATTGCCGTAGAATTAAATAGTATTTTTTATACATATTGTACCAACAGAAATGTATAATAATATGTACCTATTTTGTTTATCAAATAATATTCTGTCTTACACACAAATGTATTACCTGTTTGCTTTTAAGCCGGATTTACATTGTTCCAGTGTTTAGCGAAGTGAATAAGTACAGTGGGTAACGACAGTACCTTTTTTTCGTTTTCGGTTGAAAATCCTCATGGATACCTCCATCTGGGGACGGCGGAGGGGTATGTCGGACTCTTACCGACTAAAACCGAGTAAAACCACACGGTGGCCATCCTGTGCGGAAAATAGAGGGGCTCCGGAACGCTCCAGAACTCCTTTGGATCGTGCCGGTGCCCCTCTAGTGCTATGCCTTTGGCACGTCCCGTGAAAACAATATTGTTTCCCCCACAGTAGCACGCGACCACCACGTACTGCTGTCCTCCCCAGGGTCGCTATTAGACGCCTCAAGTCTCCCCATTCTTGGCGTCCACGATCCCGAAGATCTCCTGCCAGACCTAGTGTAAGCCGATCGGACACTCGGAGTTCGGACAGTTGCGAATCAACTGCTTACATTACCTACTGGCCTTGCCCACTGTACTTATTAACTTCGCTACAGATTTGACCAATTTAAATTGGGCTTTAATCGGGACGACGACTTGGCTTTAGTCAGACATTTGTGTAGCATTATACACTTTTACAACTGCTTACAATTTTTTAAAATTTCTTTTGTTTCGGTATGTGTCATGGTGATTTAACAATAACAAATAACAAACCTACATATTCAGGAAATGTAATTCAAGCTTTTATCTACGTACCGTATGTAGTAGGTACAATGTATGTGAACACAAATCAATAAGGGTTGGGCTTGTTAGTAAACACAGGATATTGGGTTTCATGATATGGTTCATGTATGGCTTACGGTGTCTTTGATGTTATATTACCTATTTACAGAGAGACGACTTGGGAACTGAGAATCGATGTTAAATAACATTTGAAAATTCATCAAACTCTTGAAAATCATATCTAAATCCAATTTTTATTAAAAAAAATGTCACCAACGAAGGAGTATTTTTGAATAAAAAAAGATTAATTCATTAAAAATATTGTATTCAAAAGTAAACATATGGATGGATAAAATAGATGACACGTGTATTTAGTAGAAAAAATTATTAACAAAAACAAAAAACCCGACTACGTCTAAAAATAACAGAAAAGATATAAACAAGACTTCTCAACACGCAGTCGGAGGCTACGTATGTTTTTGGTCATGACTTACATAATAGTTCATAGGTAGCCTCCGCCTGCGTGTTGATAACTCTTGTTTATATCTTTTCTGTTATTATAATAACTTCTTAGGTTTTCGCGATCACTACACATTATAATAAAACAAAGTTTAACCGGATTCATCATCATCATTACAACCGAAAGACGTCCACTACTGGACATAGGCCTCCCCCAATTAAGGGGGGGATATGCCATAATCGCCACGCTTGGCAGGCGGGTTGGCGATCGCAGTTGGTTGGTTAAATACTCAGAGAACGCTGCTGCCCATCCTCTGGTGAATCCCTTAGTCGCCTTTTACGACACCCATGAGAAGAGATAAGGGTGGTGCTATTCTTTAAGTCCGGCACCACACGGACCGGATTAAATCGCGTATATTATTTAAATTGGTTTCCCTGACGTTTCGAAAGCTTTGCAGCATTTCGTGGTCGCAGGTAGACGAAACCAATTTAAATAATATACGCGATTTATTCCGGTTAAACTTTGTTTTCTGTTATTTTTAGACGCAGTCGGGTTTTTTGTTTTTGTTAATAATTTTTTTTATTTGTTTTTTTTTAGTTTTGTCATGTTTTATTTATCATACTATTAATGTTTTTTTTGAAAAGCCAAATTCGTTTTTAACGTTGAATATTTTGTTGTTTTTTAGCATTTCTCATTCCAAATTACATTTAAACATATAAGTTGTATATATTTTCGTAAACCATTTATAAAACCCTTTATTTTGATACCCCACTCGATAAGTTTTGAGCAAAAAAAAATTTTTGAATTCACTTAAAATGGCTCCAAAAAGCGGCCATTTTGATTTTTATAATTTTGATATACCCAGTGTCACTCTCACAATTAAGACGAATCCAACGACACCTCTCAAGCTAAAAGCCATCAAGCCGTTTAGGCTACAGAGCGTGCCAAAGAAATATACATACATACATACTCGAAAAACATAACCCTCCTTCTGGCGCAGTCGGGTAAAAACAAGACAATAACACAGCATCTATGAACTGTTGTTGTATATTTGATTGTGTTCCTGTTGAATTGTGTCAATGTATCTATGTGCTCGTTGGTCGTTGTAGCGATGCTTGGGGGAGGCCTATGTCCAGCAGTGGACGTCTTTCGGCTGAAATGATGATAATGATGATGATCTATGTGCTTTGTGTCAAATAAATGTTTCATTCTTTCAAAAACACAATTCAAAGACATATTTTAAAAAAGAACGCAACAAACACAGCAGAAAGCACAGTAACTTTTCAAATTTTGTTGTCTTTGCATAAATAAGTGCGAATAAATACGTATTGTCATTGCATGTTGAAGGACTGGAAATATTTTGAAGACGAGAGTACCCCTACATCACAAATTAACTGTTCAAAATATTAAAACCATCAAAGATGTCAACACTAAAATAACTGAATCCTACATTATTTATGCTTACATATTAATTAGTTAGAAGGCTTGGCTCACTGAACTGCCAAATGCATTGACCTGTTTATTTCATCGCCAGCGATTTATAACTCGGATTAATAACTTCCCTTTTATAATCAAATCCAGAATCCGATTTGGAGAAGTGTTGGAAAAGTCTTGGAAAATACTCGGACGAGCTAACAGGGGATTAAGAATTCCTTTGCCCCTTAATTACTTAACTTGACAGCGATACCTAATGAATTTTTCGGGACAGTTTTTCGGAATCAAAAAGTTTGGAGCTGTCGTCCGACTTTTAGATTTGTTTTGTGAGAAATGAAAAGAGTGGGGTTATTGATGAAGTGGATTTGAAAGATGGTGGTATATTTTTGCGAATAGGATTTAGATTTTTGTGAGGGAGTTTCTTTTAACAGTAAGAGAAACTCATATTGAACTATATTTACGGGGCTTTTCGCGCACGATGAAAACAAAACAAAACAAACATTTTGACTAACCTCGACGTTTTGGCCAAGTTGCATTGGCCGTGGTCACGAGCAGACTGGACTCATTGAATGATAAATTGCATTGAATTTATTTTTGTTAAACATCTCATAATCCATACTAATATTATAAATGCGAGAGAAACTTTGACCGCTAAACTGATTTTGATAAAACTTTGTCCTGACATAAACTAGAACCCGGAGAAGTAATAGACTATGCTTAGGCTTTTATTTGTGATAAACGAATCATTTGCAATAAAAGGATAAAAATATCTACTACTAAACTACGACTAAACAATACCAGAAGACTCGATAAATTTTAGTCGTAACTGTTCTCTCAATACTAAAATAGTCATGTAATTAAACTTTACTTCTGCATTTGTCGTAAAACTATATCGCTGGAACTTGCCGTTAATTTTCGTACTACCAAGTTATTAAAACCTTTAATATTAGATTAGACAGAGCTATTTTCGTCCAGTACATGAAACAAAGCCAACTGTAATTAAAGTTTAAATTAATGCTAGTTAGGGTAGAACTTGTTGTACAGTCGACTGCACGTTAGTGGTAACACTTGAATTAGAAAAGGGCTTACTGTTTAAGAAATAAAGGCGCTGTCAATGTCAAACTGTTACCACTGAGGTGCGGTCGACCGTACAACAGACTACCGAACTAAATTACTGTAGTTGGTTTTTATACTCTGTGTTTTTTTTAAGCTGTTAGCTAGTTTAGCTAACTAAGATAACTAACTACTAGTATTTGAAGACTTGCCTTCCATACAGGAGGGTGTGAGCCGTATAATAATATTACTGTACTCTGGTATGAGCTCAAACTCGGCTCACATCTCTGACTTTTCAAATTCATGTGCAAATAAATAAATAATAAATCTTTCATTTATTTCTCCACCACATAAAGGATTTTTACAGTGTAAATTATTAAAATAAATATTTGCTTAACATTGTTGTGGAGACTGGAGCCTGTACTAGGTGAACCTGTGTTACAGGTCTCCAGGACTCCCAACTACCCGGACATAGTAAATACAAGTTAATATATTATTTTAACATTTCAGCATTATTCATAAAAATCTTGTTGTCACCGATGTGTACATACGTGGGACACTCAGAAAGTTTTGCGAAACTAAAAAAAATTGTTCTATACGTACATATATTTTTATCAAATCTTTTCAAAGTACTTTCCACCAGCCTCTATACAAAGATTCATGCGCCTAAACCAGTTTTCAAAACACTTTTTCCAGTCCGCCGCAGACACCTCGTTTACAGCCTGCTCGAACGCAGCCAGCGCATCTTCCGGCGACGAAAATTGTATCCCTTTGAGCTGATTTTTTATTTTTGGGAATAAAAAGAAGTCACACGGTGCTAGATCAGGGCTGTAAGGAGGGTGACCCAGGAGTTTGACTGGCGTGCTGTCCAGGAAGTCCCTCGTTTTGAGTGCGGTGTGCGCAGGTGCATTGTCGTGGTGGAGCAGTAGCCCGCGGAGCCCTGTGTTTGGTCGCTTGTTGCTTATAACAGAGAAAACTTCTGGCAAACATTTGGTAGTATACCATTCGGCATTAATGCTTCTTTGATCCCGTAAGGGAATTGATACCAAGTGGCCAGTCAAATTAAAAAAACTAGCGATCAAAATCTTACCCCCGCTTCTAGATCGCTTCACTTTGGTAGGCGTTGGCTCATTTTGAAACACCCAAACAGTTGACTGGCGCTTGGTTTCTGGGTCGTATTGATAAATCCAGGACTCATCACCTGTAACGATGTCGTAAACACGCCGAGACGAGCCTGCTTCAAATTTGTTAAGCATATCACGGCACCATTCCACCCGGGCCTGCTTCTGAGCATCGGTGAGGTTGTGCGGCACCCAGCGTGATACTATCCTCCTCACGCGAAGATGGCTGTGTAGAATCTCGTGAACGCTTCCCGATCCAATCTTCAATATGTGTTGAATCTCCTGATATGTAATTCGCCTATTGTCTTGGATTAAATTTTTCACTGCTAGCACGTTTTCTTCGGTAACAGCCGTCAAAGGGCGACCGCTTCTTTCGTCATCCCCCAAAGTTGGTCGACCGCGCTTGAATTCGTTATACCAACGATACACGGTTGCCTTGGAAGGGCCTTCATCCATGAATGCCATTTGAAGTCTATCGTACGATTCATCCGGTTTCAGGCGACACTTGAAATCGTATAAAATCATAGCTCTAAAATGTTCCCGGCGCAGATCCATATTTCAGTGAGACACAATACTTTGAATTAACTCGCAAAAAATGTGGAGGGAAATTTTGAAATTGGAACTTACTTATTTTTACTTATAAATAATCATATTTTCGAAAAACATTATAACTGGCCAGTCTCCCATATATAAAAACTTTTTTTCGCAATACTTTCTGAGGGGCCTGGTAATTTATAGTAAAGGTAATAATAACAATGAAAGTGAAAGGATGTAATAAAATGCGTTGTGTAATAAAGGGGAGTGTAGGGGTTGTGTGAGTGAGTGTGTGGGGGGTGTGTGTGGCTGGGGGTTGTGTCTGTGTGGGGGTTGTGTCTGTGTGGGGGTTCTGTCTGTGTGGGGGTTATGCTTGGATGTGGGGGTTGTGTGTGGATGTGGGGGCCATTTATGATGTTGGAGGTATTGTGTGAAAGGGAGCGTGCGTGGATGCGTGTGTGAATCTTTGTTTATCACTTGCTTTGATGATGAAGGAAAACATCGCGAGGAAACTTGCACACCAGAGAGTGCTCCATCCAGTTTTGTATAGCGTGTGTATTACACTAACCAACACTAGGCCTTCGTGGTGGACTTAGGCCTTAACCTTCTCATACTGGGAAGCAGCCCGTGCCCAGCAGTCGAACAGTAATGGGTTGATTATAATAATAATAATAATTTATTCATTTATTCCTCTCTCTTACGTGTGGGTGTTGGGGTTTAAAAAACTTTAAATGTTACTATGATGCTTACGAAACCATAGCATTGTTCGGAACCATACCAAGTTTTTTACAAAAGTCAGTGATGACAGCAAATTTACTCAAAGGGATGAATAAAATAAATAAAATGAAAAGATGTAGAAGCACCCTTCATGACAAAAATTGCTTAATTATGACTATTAGAGTGTTTAACAACATACCAAAATAAATCAGAGAGCTTCCTTTGCGTCAATTTAAAAGTAAACTAAGTCCTGGCTACTAGAAAGATGCTTCTACACGATAATCGAATTTATGAATTTTAAGAACCAACTAGAATATATTATGACTATTATTTTAACAATGTAATTTGACATCTACATCATTATAATAAAATAATTGGTTTCATTTTTTTAATGCATTTATTAAATTTATGTTTGAGTTGACATGATTATGTAAATGGTAATGAAAATGTGATATATTAGTAATCAAGATTTGCATGCATTGTAATAAAATATTTGCCTGCCTTTTTATAAGGTGGAACATGATTCTATCGACACTAATATTATAAGAACTTGTAAGACAACTGTTCCTGCGAATAAATATCTATTCTATTCTATTATTTCTATTTTTTTTAGTAGTAGTAGAGCTGCTTTGTGAACGAGCTCGTCCGGGGAAGTACTACCACCGTGCCTTCTTCTCCGCCAAATAGTGATGCTTGCATTGCTGTGTTTCGGTCTGAAGGGTACGGGTGCCGGTGAAATTAAAATCACATGAGACTTTCCATCTTCATGTCTCAGTTTGGTGAACCGACTTGCGGTACCATTTAGGCAACAGCCTCGGTGGTATTGCAGTTGTTATGGGCAAAGGTAACCGCTTAACATCAGGTGGGCCTTTAGCTCGTTTCGCCATCCTATACTATAAAAAAAAAACGAAAAAATCTAAATATGTTTATCTTTGTGGATTAATCTATCGGTAACACCTGTTAAAGAATCGTGACCACGATTCAAGGGCAGCAGGGGTTTCATCACAAGAATATAAAACACTACTGAAATTCAACAGTTATATAACTTAATTATCCGAGATTATCCGGAGAGTAACCGGAGTAACTGACATAGCTCGTAGGATAAGTAAGCTGAAGTGGCAGTGGGCTGGCCATGCCTGTTGAAGGAACGATGGCCGTCGGAGCAGACGAGTCCTTATGTGGAGACCGCGAATCGGCAAACGCAGCGTCGGGCACCCCCCAGCCAGGTGGACCTACGACCTGAAGAATGTAGCTAGGGGGGCTGTATACGGAAGAAGGAGGACTGAGTGTTGTGGCGCAACATGGGAGAGGCCTATGTTCAGCAGTTGACTGCGATAGGCTGAGTCGACATAATACAGTTGTATCCCACTGCTGGGCATGGACCTCTTCTCAGTATTAGAACGATTCAGGCCTGAAAATTTCAATTTTTCTAGTAAAAAGGTAGAGCGTAAGTATAAGTGTGTAACCACACACATACACACACATAACATCACGCCTGTATTCCCCGAAGAGGTAGGCAGAGGTGTACAGTACACCCACATTTCACCAGTTATGTTATAAGTCCCATGTAATAGGGGGCGAGCCTATTGCCATTAACCGGGCACAAATCCAGATTCCGGGCTGCTACAGAGAATTTCCTAAAGAAAAACCCAATAACACTTTGCCCGACCCGGGAATCGAACCCAGGACCCCACGATCAGCAGTCGCGCTTGCGACCACTAGACCAACGAGGCAGTTTTGTAACCACAGTGTAAATAAATCGATAAAAATATTATATTGAGGCTTTTAGTTGATATTTTTATTTGTTTTGTATTTGGGATAAAAATTAAACTAATTACACAAACATGTCTGAGAATCTTTCAAAATGTTTTCCAGAATATGTTGCATTTATTTGTGTGTTTACTACAAATATATTATGTGAAATGTAATGCAGTTTCACACAAACAGCAATGCATCTCGCAAACATTTGGCGTAATCCTTTAAATTATTCACGTGCACACATTTAACTTCATTTAGCACTTTAATTAAAACGTTCCACGATTTCGGGGTTCTAAGCAAAATGGGTGAATTTTAGTCTAGAGTCTGACTACACTAACTCTGCAGTAGAATTATGGCAACACCATAAACAATAACTCTCAAAATCTCAGTAATGATCGTATTATTCCAAAGCAGAGGTAAATTTACTGGTCTGTACTTACTTACTATTATCAGCCTGTAGTGTCCCACTGCAGGGCAAAGGCCTCCCTTCCCTTTTTCCACTTGTCCCTGTCTTTTGCCTTCTGGGGCCAATCCTTCAGATAGGAGTCAAGTTCGTCCCACCATCTCCTTCTGGGCCTGCCGCGTTGTCGTTTGCTGCTGTCTGGAATCCACTGTGTGGTTGTTTTCGCCCATAGCTCCTCCGGCATGCGGCAGATGTGACCAGCCCAGTTCCACTTAATCTTGGCAGCTGTTTGGCCTACATCAGCAATTTGTGTTTTGGAACGCAGTATAGAGTTTCTTACGCGATCAGTAAGTCTAACTCCTAGGATACTGCGTTCCATTGCTCGCTGACAAACTCCAAGTGCGGACTTTTGACGCTTTGTCAGTGACCATGTTTGCGCTCCATAGGTGAGGGTGGGGAGGATGCACATGTCCATAAGCTTTCGCTTTAGTGAGAGAGGGAGGGAGAGGTAATTACTTACTAGTCTGCAAAAACTAATTCTGTATTGAAGATTTTGATAGTTATTGTTTACGGTGTTGCCATAATTTCACTGCAGAGTTAGCGTGGTCAGACTCTACACAGAAACTCCAAAACAGATGAATTCGATATTCAAAATTAGAGCATGTTTTGTTCCTTTATAAACGCTGACATATTCCCGTTGGGCACGTTTTCGGAAAATGTTAGTTTTAGTCATAGACCAAGTAAAAACTCAAGACAAATTCCAGCGGAACATTGAATTGATGCAGGGTCTGCAAATGTATGAGTGACATTGACAGCGATGGAAGTGTTGCTAGATAAAATCTTTTTACCCCTGATATCAAACAACTGACCACGACTAATATCAAGTCTTTAAATAATTAATACGATCCAATTATGAAAAGTCACGGAAAGGGATTGCTTAGCAAATTGACTGTCAATTTAAATTTTCCGTATATTACTAATCACAATTATTGTCATTCGTTATCAGTATACCAACGACTAGGATCAGGGCTAGAAAGGCAAAATACGGCAAAATTTGTGTCTCAATTTGCTAAATAATTCGTGTCCCTGGCCGTACATAGAATATAACTATATAATAAAAAATAGTTATTTGCTATGCAAGACTGTAAAGTTGATATTTAGCGCGTTTTCTTCAATAAAGCAAGCGAAGGATTTAAGATTGAATTCTAAAATATAATCAAACAAATGTGAAGGCACGAGACGCAAATAATTTTGCAGCCGTGCAAAACACACAACTTTTCATCTCACTGCAGCGAAGAAAATGCTAGATGTAAGAAAAGCAATTGAAATATAATTAATCAGGGTTTAATTATTCATAGTAGTTACTTAAAAAATGGAACATTATACTAAAACTAAAAATAAAATTACTGCTGTTGGTTGGATACTTGTGTACTATTCCTTCCTATCAAAAATTACTCATTTCATTGGATTCCATTGTGGTAGATGTGAAGGATTCATTATGTTGTTTTAATAGAAATTTTCACCCGACTGCGGCGCAGCCCAAAAGGAGGGATCACGTTTTTAGTCATGTATAAATCATGCTCAACAAAGTGTTCGCTACAAATGAGTGAATAATTGGATGGTGACCAATTATTTTCATTTATGTTATTACGTATTACTTCAACCCACTCTTTTTTTCTGTTATGGTCTTTCGGAAAGCTAAAAAGTAATAAGCGTAAAAATAACATGACGATTAATTTTACCCGATTTCTGGGGTAAATTATAATTTATCAACATGCAACACAGGAATATTCCTTGCCGCGGTAAGGTTACAAGAAAATGAATTGTAAACATTAAAATATGATTAAAATAAATTACTAACTTTTGAAAAGTAATTCCATCTGATTTTTTATGCGCTGTAGAATTATTTCTGCACCGTTTCACGACATACGAAGGCATTTTAAGATTTTTTTCAAAGCTCTTTGACAGTTAAGTGTCGTGGTGACACGTTCGGTGATTCGAAATACAATAAACAGTTCGGCTTGGTTTGAATGTGAGTGTGTGCGTAATTCGCGTGTACTACGCAAATCGGCAGGGTTTTGAATGTATCAAATTTTTGTTCTTGACATTTGGTCTATAGGTATATTGTCAAAGGTTTTAGTTTAAAATTTTACGACGAAATTGGGACCGACGGAAATGAATTTAGTTGAAAATTGGACCACTTAGCTTACCAGTTATTAAATTATACAATTGAAATTCTTAGGGAATGTTTTTCCATATCGTGTTTTTTTATGTAAAATAAATATCCTAGAAAAGTTGTTTAGTTTTTTACGGGAGTCACTCGTAGTTGGTCGAATAATTATATCAGAAGAAAGTTAATAGATAACACTGCAAACAATTTTATTTTACTTCAATATTATCGCATCAGAATGAAGTGAAGTAACGACAAGAGAAGCTGTTTGTCGAGTACTCCACATGTACTATATACTCGAATTTTCCGGCTACTACCTCCACTCTCTATTTTTAGTATCCCATAATGTTTACATTACACCTTTTACTAACAATTGATGTACTTACCTTTTTTACTACTTACACAAATGTAATACATGCTTCATTGTTTACGAGTGGCTCCAATTTGAGAATAGAATTCGCCTCTCTGACGTAACACTGACACGTTCCCGCCAATCACAGTTTAGTAAATTTTTTTTCGAATATGTCAAAGTAAAGTACAGTTTTTACGAGATTCTCGTAAATAAGGTTTCATTGTTCTGTAAAGAAAGAGCATTTTTGTGACGGAGCTTTTGTTGATAGTGACGTTTGATATTTGTTTGAAAATAAGTAATAAAATTTCTTATAAAGACAAACTTATTTTATTTATAACTGCCTCGTTGGTCTAGTGGTTGCAAGCGCGACTGATGAGCGTGGGGTCCTGGGTTCGATTCCCGGGTCGGGCAAAGTGATATTGGGTTTTTTCATTAGGAAATTCTCAGTAGCAGCCCGGAATCTGGATTTGTGCCCGGTCAATGGCAATAGGCTCGCCCCCTATTACATGGGACTATGACATAACTGGCGAAATGTGGGTGTACTATTAAACCTCTGCCTACCCCTTCGGGGAAAAACAGGCGTGATGTTATGTTATGTTATTTTATTTATAATTAAAAAAATGTTTATTACATAACACATTTCTGTATAAATCGAAATTCATAAAATACCAACCATACCATAGGGTTAACTGAACAGGGAAATATATTTTGGGAAGATGTAAATGCAGTAATTTACTTCCTAATTTTATTATTTTAGAGCCAATTATATCATCGTATTACACCTGTGGCTTTATTTACTTGAGCCATCTTCAAAATATTCGTCAACTTGTTACTTAACGTTTTTATTACGTTGTTATTACTCATAAAAGTTAAATTTTATCACCAAAGTTCGGAATATGAAAGCCTTCGTTAGACTTTCATTAAACCAGCCTTGTAGTTAATAAAATTAATGCTTGTGGATGTGCGTATAAAATAGGTCATCGCACAAAGATAGCCGAGTATACTCGAATATAACCGAGCGTTTATTAGAATGTGTGTGAAGTTATTGTAAATTATTTTTCATTATTTTCTAGAGATAACGTAAATGGTTGTTGTAAGGCATACCCAACCAGCAAAAATGTGTACTATAGCAATAGAGAGAACGTTTTCGGACACACTATTTAGTGTATCAAATATGTCCTATAACAATGATGTAAACGTTTACCCAGGCAGGTTTTGGCGCAGTTACATCGCAATTTTGTGACAAAGCCAAGTTATTGTAGCTCCATACATCACAAGTTAGTACTATAATTGTACTATAATAATGTCGTAAAAGTCTTTTCAAGGTTTTTTTTAACAGTGATTTTGTGGCCCTTTCATCACAAAACAGTTACAAAAAAGCCACCACGACTCTATTAATCGACTTTTTTGTACTATAATAGAGATCGGTGATCTTTAATAGTACAGTTTAATTTAGTGTCATTTCTCGTGTGGATTGTGAGTTTGATGTGAAATAAAATTAAAGATTATTACGTGGCAAGTAAATTGATATTACTTTTAGCAATATGGCGCTCACGACTTATGAAATTAGTGTTATCTTAGATAAACAGTAAATTTAACTTGCGACTAAAATTTTATTGATAAAGAAGTTGGTATTTTTTAACAAAATTTTAATGCCCCCCCCTTGATTTTCAATATTATAAAATAAAAATCAATTAAAACATGGCAATGTCTCCAATGTTGCTATTAACGGATAAAAAGGTACCCACGTGCTTACTATAGGCTTAATTAGTGCACAACAGTGACAGCCATCGGCAGCCATGTTAAAAATAGGGTTCCTTGGTACATCTTATAGGAAACCACTTGATTGTCGACGCATATTCTGCAAAATAATAATCCTATCACTCTGCATTATCATTATCATCGTCTGAAGATTCACAAACATTAGCATATATACAGCATTAGCATATACACAGCAGCCATTTTATAAACAAAACGCGGGACTTACGTTGTAAAAACGATGTTAAATTTCTTTTATAGGATGTTTAGGTTGATTAAAACTAGTAATATACTACTTTACTTTTATGTAGCTTAAAGGTCCAATAAAAGCGGTAAAAGCTCTGCAACGTCACTATGAGATAAACAAGTTACGAAATAGTGTTTTGATGACCTTTCAGTGTTAAAAGAGTATACTCGTGACAGATATGACATTGACACTATAGTAGCTATTTGGAAGATTTTATTGCTCAAATTCGATACCTAACAGTGATGTAAAAATCAGCAACAGTACATTATTGTTCTGTAGTTGTGTTTTCAACACTATTTAAACACTTGTACTATAATACTCATTTGGTAGCTACAATAACACAAAATTGCTTCAAAACAGTATCGTGTAAATGTTTAATAATACAAGATGGCTCTGTACTTGATGCGGCGTCAGTTATAGTACTGTGATAAAGACGTAATATATGGTGTCGATGTAAACGTTTAAGACACTTATTATTGTTACAAAAATGCTGTATAATATTATACAGCTAAAATATCATATAAGTCGCTATTATAGAACACACGGTCATAACGGATACTTTAATAACGCTGTATTATCACTTTTTAGATATAAATGCATTTCTTAACGGACTACTTTGCTGGTTGGGTATATTGTGTTTCATAATAATTTTTCAAAATAACTATATACCACATAATTATGACCTCATATAAAAAGGAAGGCCTAGGAAATAAATAAATTTTATAAACCGTGATGATTTCTATTCCAGAAAGCCTTTTAAAATAAAACACACAGGTTACTGCGTTGCTTACTAAAGTGTTTAATAGAAGGTTAAAGTAATTAAATTAAGGCAGATATTCTAATATACCTATGTTATCAATTTGGTATTTTTCATAAAGGTATTCATGTCCCATGTTGGGTGCCAATAAAGAGTTTGAATTTTATTAAATCTTTCTACGAATCACGTCATGTCCTCAATATTATTGGGTTCCATGATAATGGAAAGGTAAAAGCTTTTGTAATCCATTACTCCTTTTAAAAGCAATATAGGTAATATAATATTTTATTAATATTGATCGACATTCGAGGTTAATAATTAAATTAAGAGGAAAAGCGGGTGCGTTTTACCCATACAAATGCTCTCGACAGCAATGTTTTTTTAAAGTGAAATAAATATCAACTTTTTCTACGGCGTTATGTTTTCGTTTTTTTTGAAATTATTTCTAGAAGCCCTAAAAAATTCTTAAAATTGCCTATTTATACCGCTGTATAGAAAGAACTCGTGTATAAATACGACAACTATTATTAAAAAAAGAAAAACATATCGACACAGTACATATTCTTCTTATTCAGTTTATGAAATATCTTTTAAATTGTTCCAGTTTTGGAGGACAAAATAGTCGAGAGCTAAACCTCCAAACTTAAGTGGCAGTGGGCGGGGTACATTGTTAGCAGAACGGATGGCCGATGGGGCAGTAAAGTTCTGGAGTGGCGATCGCGTACTGAAGGCACAGCGTGGGTAGGCCCCCCACAAGGTGGACCGACGACCTGGTGAAGGTCGCGGGAATCTGCTGGATGCGGAAAGCGCAGGACCGGTCGTTGTGGCTATGTTCGGGGAAGGCCTATGTCCAACAGTGGACGTCTTTCGGCTGAAATGATGATGATGATGATGAAACCTCGAATTATGGCTTTATACTAAGGCTATTCAGTCGGAGCTGCAGTTGTCCTTATCGTACTTATTTGAGGCCGAGAAAAATACTTTTTTTTTTCTCGTTCGTGATCAAATTATCATTTTTGTCACGAGAAGACTGAACTGACTGATCTTCTCGTAACCGCGGTCAGTGCCACTTGGCCGAAACATAAGGGTTAGGTAATCAAATTAATATTTTGATTATATTGGGATGTGTGTGTGTACTGCCTCATTGGTCTAGTGGTTGCAAGCGCGACTGCTGATCGTGGGGTCCTGGGTTCGACTCCCGGGTCGGGCAAAGTGTTATTGGGTTTTTTCTTTAGAAAATTCTCAGTAGTAGCCCGGAGTTTGGATTTGTGCCCGGTTAATGGCAATAGGCTCGCCCCCTATTACATGGGACTTATAACATAACTGGCGAAATGTGGGTGTACTATACACCTCTGCCTACCCCTTCGGGGAATACAGGCGTGATGTTATGTTATGTTATGTTATGTATAGGGTTATAATAAAACTAGTTTAACCGAATTAGATCGCGTATATTATTGAAATTGGTTTTCCTGACGTTTCGAAAGCTTTGTAGCGTTTGTGGTCGCAGGAAGACTAAGAGTACAAGCGTCTTTACAGATATTTATAAAAAATATTTTAATGTACCCTACAATTTTCAATTAATTAAAATCGTTTTGATTCACGCGGTAATCACTCACAATGTATAATGCTCTGACGAATTATTCGTCCAAGGTATATACATGCTGAAATTTGAATCGCTTATTTCCCGAAAAGGGGTCATTGTACTCATTATTATGAACAACTTTTACTATGGGACCAAACCCAAAATCGCGAAAAAAAATACAGATGTTCCTTACATTTGTGTTCACTTAAATCTATAAAATGTAGGGATCACCTGATTTTTAACCGACTTCAAAAAAAGGAGGAGGTTATGTATTCGGCGGGTTTTTTTTTTTTTTTCATGTATATACACCGATTACTCCGAGATTTGTGGGCCGATTTACGTGGTTGTTTTTTTATTTGGTAGAGAAAGTCCGCGCGGTGGTCCCATATAAATTTTATTGACTTGGGTTGAGTAGTTTTTTAACCAGCTTCAATAGATCAGTTTATTTAGCTTCGCATATCTTGATGATCTGCTCATTGGTTCGTTTTTCTGAGAATTCTTGGCCGATATGCGTGTTTTTTTTTCACGATAGTGATTGGACGTTTGGAAGAACATGAGCGAGACCTTTGCCCAGCAGTGGGATAACAAAGGTTAATAAAAAAAAAAATCTCAAATTGGTTATATAAACATTTATGAATCAACCCTCGCAATTTTCAACTAAAAAGTATGAAATAAAAACTTTTTAACAAAAAAAAAACCGACTTCAAAAACCTTAACTCAAAAGTAAAAAATAATCATTGTATGTATTTTAAAATCTTAACATAAAACCAAAATTTTGAAGGCGGCGCGTGATTTTCATGTACGTTCACATAAACTGTATTTACTATAGATATTGCGCTCGACTGTAAATTACATGACGCAAAGGGTCAATCACGCGCCGTCTTCAAAATTTTGGTTTTATGTTAAGATTTTAAAATATATACAATGATTATTTTTTACTTTTTAGTTAAGGTTTTTGAAGTCGGTTTTTTTTTTGTTAAAAAGTTTTTATTTTTCGCGATTTCAGGGTTGGTCCCATAGTAAAAGTTGTTCATAATGATGAGTACAATGACCCCTTTTCGGGAAATAAGCGATTCAAATTTCAGCGTGTATAATGTATAGAATTAGTTATCGCAGTAAGGTGTTATTACAGCATTTTGGTAACTACGACACCTGTGAGAGCAAAATACGGTGCACCGTTTGAATAATAGGTTGCCTAGAGAAAATCCGGTAAAAAAACTTCATTGACTAGGCATATACTTAATGATTGTCACAATCCTTTCATGCAGTTATGTGAGAAAACAATTCAACAATGTAATGACTACGTCAATGACGTAAACTATTAGTCAGCTATTTTCTTCTTCTGTTTTACCGTACTCATTGCCTCAGTCCGTTTTGCGTCTACAACCCTTTTTATACTCCATGTCAGTCAATAGGACGTGTTTCCGCTGATACATTTTATTTTTCCCTTTAGTTCCCAAATAAGCTCAGAAAAGTGTATTGCAAACATGCAGAGTGAAAATAAGGGTAACAAATCTAAGATTGCCCCTTTCTATGGGGTGTATTATAAAGAGTGTGTGCTATAATGTGCGTTTTCTTCCTTATGGGATGTCGTAGCACTTTTAGAGACATGATGTTACAACAGAGTAATCTTTATAGGGAGTTCCATCCTTGATATCATCATCATCGTACGTTTTATAAAGCGCATCCTTTTCAAGGAATAAGAGGCTGATTGACATTTCACGTGACCAGAGGGCTGGTTTGTTCTTTGGCCAAAAAATAAGCGTTGCCATTCAACGTGGCAACGCTGCCAGTCTTCAGGGCACTTTTCCTGATGACAGCGGTGTGGAGGAATACTTTGACGCCTAAGCGCGCCTTTTTATATAATTTTATTTTGTACTTGTATTTTATACCTATTTACACAAACATAACATCACGCCTGGATTTCCCCGAAGGGGTAGGCAGAGGTGTATAGTACACCCACATTTCGCCAGTTATGTTATAGTCCCATGTAATAGGGGGCGAGTCTATTGCCATTGACCGGGCACAACATTGTTTTATACCTATTTGTATTGTAAATATTGTACATTTGGAGATAGATTAATTAAGTCTGTATTGAAGTTGTCTATAGTTGTCATATGTTAATAAATTGTTCTATTTCGTAAAAGTAAATTAAAGTGACCTAAAATGTTAGATTGTTACTGTTTTAAGAATCAGAATATCATCATCATCTTCCTACCCTGGTCCCAAATTACTTGGAGTCAACGCAATACGTCCCCTTCTTCCATTTTTGTCTATCAGCCGTCATCTCATCATTTGCTCCCTTTTCATCCGTATCGTAGAATCAGAATAATACAGACCAATATCAAGTCCTGAGCTGCAATTAAGTAGTTTGAGACATGAGTTAATTAATGGGGAAGGGGCTCGCCTAATAGTGGTGAGCCACCTGCTCACCCAAACCTGCCGGGTAGGGAGGAGAATGCAGAGCGCATCCTATGCCCCCGGCTGAAGGTAGTAGGAAGAACACCGAGGTGGTTTAAGTCAGTAAGAGTCCAATACTGGCTTCGTCTTTCCCGGCGGAGTGCGTCCATATAAGGATTTCTCCACCAAAAAACACGAGTTTCAATTGGGTTAACTACATAAATTATGTTTGGATTGATAACTGTCAAATGACACCAGTTGTTTTTTTAGGTCTGTATCGTAGTCGAAATAAACAGTTATAAGTATGAAAGAAAATTTTAACATCCCTCAGGCCCTCGTTCGTATATTGAATATCTTGAAGAGGCATCATATCCTCATCTCATTAAAATATTAAAATGATACATACTTAGTACTCGTACCCATATCTGCACAGACATTAACATAATAATGACGCAGTAAATCGTTTGAACTTGCATGACAGGGCCAGACTCTAGTACTCTCAAGGATCTCACCTCTACGTCTACGTAGGTCCTCGACAATGCCTAGTCACCACACCTTCGCACCTCTAAGCGATTCTCGATAGGTCAACGAACCTTATCGATATAATTCTCGATCGCTTTTGAGGTGTGTTTTGATCTGTATTGGTTTTGTAAGGCTTTGTACGTTAATTACGTTGATTATTTTGATGTTAATATTTCTGATATTATTCTCACATTATTTTAATTCATTTATTTTATAGAACAAGTAATGTTTTACCCACAGAAATAGATAAAATGACCATGTGGGCAGGGCGCGCGTGGCAGCACCATGTACCAAAGTGCAGGATATTTCAAAGCCTTTCTCAGCACGCCTTATTACTTATAAATACCATAACAAAAACCCGCAAAAACGCCTTATTGTGCTGTTTCTAACTGCAGATACAAAAGCTGAAAAAAACATTTGTTTTTTTTTTTTTTTTAAATAATGACGTCAAAAACGTTGTTCGGAAAGTTGCCACGCATGAATCGCAAGTAAAATTGTGATTACAACCATTCTATCCATTTCTGTGGTTTTACCCATAGCGTTTCTTCTCCATAGGACCTAACATTTGGAATCGTACAACTAGAGTCAAGGTTTCATAAGACCCTGTAGTTAGGTTATATTGTATATTATTATTATTTAGTTATATTTAAAAAAAAATAGAAGAAAATACGTTACATTCAATTATGCTATATGTATTTTTTTGTAGTATAGGTACATAAATGGCTCATCTGAATAAAATAATTATAGTTAATTTTAATCGTTTAAATTTATGGGAAAAAACGCAAAAAGTTGCGTAAAAATCACAACGAATATTATCACATGTTTTTTAAGAGCAATGTTTCAATTGTAACCTCAAATATTCATTTCACAGATACAAGTGCTGCTTTTATATGCGAAACATTTCGGAATAATTAATTTTATCTGACAGCAATCCTTAGCATAATTGCTCCAGGGAATATTTCTTGTAAATCCCTTTACAGTTTACATGAATTGCTTAAAGTCCGACCAACACGGAGGGAGTTCCATAAATTTTCCGTTAACATTTTCTTGTTAAGTTTAGGTTAGGTACTTGGGGAAAATAAAAACAATAGCATGACCTAAATTCTATCATGAATTTATGTGTAGTAGTAAGAATATTAATAACGCTGGTTTTGGAAATAATGACGTAGAAAACATCTTGGCAGTCCAAACTGGACAAAGGCCTGGCCAAAGATTTTTCACAACACTTGGTTCGTCTTTTGACATTGTTTCACATCACACAAAGTGGAGATGATAATACGACATTAAATAAAACCACGTACGGTCGACCGCACGTCGGTGGTAACACTTTGACATTAGCAGCATCTTTATTTCGTAAGCAGTAAGGGCGGTTTTCGAACTGAAGTGTTACCACTGTCATGCAGTCGACTGTACCATGTTCACTGACTGTACACAAAAATCAGTCAAATCAGTTAACAGTTTAGCCACAGGATATTTTTTTATTTTATATTTGGGACCATTTTTCTGGCATAGATCGTTAGGTCAAAGACCTGTCTGAATCCATATGATTTTAAACTCTCTTTCTCAAGTATTACAAATGGTTACGAATAGTGTTATATAGTTAGTGTATTATATCGATATTTTAATATTTCTTTTGTTCAAAAGTTTTTTAATTTTCAATAAACAACTTATTTAACTGTGGAATTCCTTGCTGACGTCAGTGTTTCCCGAGAAGTATAATCTGGTGGTCTTCAAGGCTCGAGTAAATAGGTTTTTGCTGGGCAAGCGTGAACCATCGTCGACCGCTCCATCGCTTAACATCAGGTGAGTTGGCGGTCAAACGCAAGCCCGTTAAGAATTTAAAAAAAGATACAACTACCCCAGCTCTCGTGCTTAAATTTTACCCTAATTTGAGGAAAAGCTAGTTTTTTTATTATTAATAATGTGCACAGGATTGTGAGTTGAATTTCCGCACGGAGCAAGTATTTGTATGGCCTTCAGGTGTTTGCCCGGGTCTAGGTGTTTTTGTACTGCATATCAATGATATAAAAACCATTACTTCTACCCCGATAGACATTATCTGCAAACCATAAGAATCAATTTCGCTTGACATAATTTGTAGACGAAAATGACTTTGGTTGACATTTCTTGAAAGTTTTCCAATCAAATATTTTATTCTTCCACAAAATTCACCAGCCAAGCTTTTCTGTGACATAGATTTTAAATATTCGGCTGAAAATTGTCTTTAAGAACGATTTTAATTAAGTTTTAGTGAAGGTTATGACTTAGTAGCTCGAAATTTTCTTGTCTTAGTTGAAATTATATCAGTTAGTTTTAAGTTAAAATCAAAGTCAAAGTATTTTATTGTGTGTAATTATTTTAATTTTACTATGTTAAAACATAATTATGTAGTAATTGATCTAGTCTTCAATTCATTTAGAAACTAAGAGCCAACTGTTTTGGAAGTTATAACATATAGGTATACAAATAAAAATGTGGGTTTTACATTGTTTGTTACGTAGGTCAGAGTTCACAAACCAAATAAGCGATGTTTTTATTCTAAACAACCATTTACCAGTACAAAACTCTTATGTTTAACAGCTTTTTTGATCTTAAGCATCGTATTGTATTGCATTGTATTGTAAATGAAGTACGCCTTTGGCCTTTAGGGCGTTATGTTTTGAGAGTTAGGTAAGCTCAAAAGTTTGTGAGTGGGGTACAAGGTTTTAAAAATTGTAACCTCGTTAGTTACAATATGGTTTAATCTCGGACGAATAAAAAAGGCAGACGGAATCTCGCTAAACAAAGACTGAAGTACTTAACTTTTCCTAAACCCACTATAATTTCGAAAACATTTTTCAAGACACCAGATTTATACTGTTATTTTATTTGTGACACAACAACAATGACTATCGTCACACTAGATTATTAGCGTGATCGCGGCTTTTTGGCATACTATGGATGTGAATATGTGGCCGTACTTTTAAGTCAGTCGGCATACTATGGATGCTTCACTTATTATTTAGCGAGATTCCGTACGCCTTTTTTATTCGTCCGAGGGTTTAATCTTATTTTTTTGCAGGAAATCTTTTATTTCAATGGTATTAGCTCAGATTTCTTGGAACCAGAGTTTATCTTAAAATAACTATTCTACGAACACTCTATAGCAAGCCTAGCTTCAAAACCTTTCTACTTTCCATTTTCCAGTTATAGTGGAAACGATCCCTTTCACATGGCGCCTTAGTGTCGATGTACGTCACATCTTGCCACAGAATTTCAATATCGGGTCATAAAGGGTGGGGTGTTTCATACAACCTCCTGGGAATACCTTGAAATTGTTATACCATGTTATTTGTCATCCTTTGTTAGGTGTTTGAAAGATGTTGGGCGAAATTAGGCTGATTGTTGTATGTATATTGTAGTTTCAATGATGTTCGTAACATCAGTTTTTTGTATTGTTAAAAGCCTGTATATAACAAAATAGTTTATTTTATCGAGATAGCATCAATTCATGACGTAACTAAGATGACATATTATATGTTGTAATTTACTTAGGACTATTTTTTGTATAATAATTTCTTAGGTTTTCGCGATCACGTTTTCTTATGTTTGTAATAACTTTATTTTTATTTTTATGGTGTGCAAACAATAAAGTATACTCTATCTGTCTATGTATCTATCACGACACATTATAATAAAACAAGTATATACCGGATTACATCGCGTATATTATTTAAATTGGTTTTCCTGACGTTTTGAAAGCTTTGCTCCGTTCTTGGTCGCAGGAAGACTATGATGATAAGCGTCTTTACAGATATTAAAAAAAAAAACCATGGTAAAAAATATAGACTAAGTGCTGCGAACAACCATAGTGAAGCCAACTTCATGTACAACCAGTGCTCACGCACACACCATGCACCTGAAGGATATTTGTTTTCGCGATGCTTACTGGAAGATGCTGTGACATGTGAACTGAGAGGGGTGAGCACGGTTAAAGGTGCATGTGTGTGCGTGAGCACTGGTTGTACATGAAGGAGCACGGTTTTTGTTGGCTTCACTATGGTTCTACGCAGCACTTAGTCTATATTTCTTACTATGTCTGTGAATCTACCGTACAATTTTTATTAATTAAAATCGTTTCGATGCACGCAGTAATTACTCACAATGTCATTATCTTTTATAGTGTTGCGTGCTGTTTGGGACTTGATTATTTTTAGAACTGGGTTCCAAACAGGTGGTAGCTTCCAACCATCTTCTCTATTAAATTAGGATGTTTTTTAATGTAAATAGCTTCACGGAGCATTCTAGGTACATATCGGTTTTCCTTCGCCAGGACTTGTGGTTTATCAAATCGAAGAAAATGGTTTGGTTTGTCTAGGGCATGTTCACATACTGCAGACTTTGTGGAGCGTCTGTTCATGACGTCAGCTATATGTCCTTTAATTCTAGTGGCTATACTACGCTTTGTTTGCCCTATGTATGACGACCCACAATCACAATTAATCTTATGGACCCCTGAATCTTGTAAGGGAATGTGACACTTCACCGCTCTGAGGAGTTGGCTGAACTTTCTTTGTGGCTTGAAATAGGTTTTGATAGAAGCACGCTTCAAGATATGACCAATTCTGTCGGTGACCCCTTTGATGAATTGTAGAACAGCAGGTCAACGATCAACTGTGCTGGGTAAAGCTTTAAAACTTTCGAAACGTCTGGAAAACCAATTGTATAATTTAGTTTTATTATTTTTTGTATATTAAGTTATTACATGTAGTTTTATAATCACAATACAACTGATCTAAGTTATTGCTTCACTAACTTATGGGCTAATAAAAAATCAACCGTTGGATAAAACAAAAGACACACGTCTCAACATTGTGTAACAAGATCTTGCCAAGGCAACTTTCACGTAAAACCAAAACATAAAAGTCTCTATGCTGATAGCGATAAAGTTGATCTAAACTGCAAATGTTATCCTTGCAACTCCTCGTGTTTGATAGGAAACTTCGTGACCCTGCAGAATTTCAATAAAGAAACGAGAAGAAATATCGTCGTAAGGGCAAGCTACGGGCCTGTAATGGCCGCCGTACGAGACTAAACACCAATAACCAATACCTCGGTTTTATGAGGAATTCGCAAAATCTTTATTTAATGTTCCCATAACTTTTCGGAACGTGATTTTGGAATAACGACCCACTCTTTGTGATTAAACAGTTGGTTATTAGTGTATTAAGAAGTTATAATGAAGGAATGGACTGAAATGTAATGAACTGCTGTAGTTGTAACGAGGTAGTTAGCCAAGTTTAAGGGTAATTTGCGGGATGATAAAAGTATGATGATCATGATTTGATGGCAGGTAAATTGATTGGCTGTGATAGAAAGATAACGACTTCATTATTTAGATCCCTGTTTGAATTACTGTAGATGGTATTGTTTTAATAATGTTTTATTCATGCGGTAGTTTTTGAGGGTACTAAAAAATTTTTTTTTTTGTGGTGATATAATCTATGGATATACAAGTCAAGCAACTACAACCTTTTAGTCTCGACTGGATCATCTTAGCAAGTAATATCTGTCAGAATTCCCTTATTACTTATGAGTTCATTATAAATACATGATCTTGATGTCGAAATGAAGATCATAGAAAATGATTTTTCCATAGAAAAACTTAGGAAGGTAGACGCCTGTACAATGGAAAAACATATTGTGTTTAAGGTCTAACAGTTCAGTTTTCACTGAACAATATAGTAAGGAATCATTTAATTGTCATTAATTTAGTAAGCAGTAATAGATTAGCAGTTGCCTTCCACGCAGAATGGTTTGAGTTCAACCCGGCCTGCACCTCTGACTTTTTGGATTCATGTGCAGAATTTGATCAGTTGCTGTAGCGGTGAAAGAAAACATCATGAAGCATGCACATATATATTGAGAGGGCTGCATATAGTTCTCGTGATGGTGTGTGTAGTCCACCAACCCACAGTAGGCTAGTGTGGGCCTGAGAATAGGCCCGTGCACAACAGTGAGACTGTAATGGGCTGTTTACTTATATATTAATTTAGTTTGCTTGTTACCTCAAGTTGAGTAACATATTTTCAACGTAACGGGATAATAGAGACAGCCCTAAAACAACTTTAATTCCATCTCCAGATTTATTTCAATCAATATATCGTGTTTTAGTTCAATCTTCTCCTATCTTTTTACAACAGCGTGCGTCTTCAACGTATATTAAAAATATTCCAAACATTCTTCTTTACTCTTACCCTTAGGATAATAAATCGCTATTTAACTCTCAGTTTTCCCGCTTTAATACGAGGACATTGGTATTTCGATAATGCTCCTGTTATCTCCTATATCTCCCCTCCCGACAGGAATTTATCTGGGGTGAGCATGCGAAAAAATACCGTAATAATGAGTATTGGGGACACTGTTCCTTAACTTGTTTTGACGACTGGCAACTGCACTTAAGTAAGTAAGCAGGTAAGAATCCGCTTATGGATAAGGCTTGCATATTGAACTCGGCCCACGCACAGCACACGGCGTGGTTGTGTTTGTAAACCGAGTAAAGTAAGTAAGGCCGTACTGCATATTGGTCCCATGTTTTATTCTTTTGGTCTAAGGTCACCCAGTGTCACGCAGGGAAGCATTTACCAAATAGCGGTGAAGGGCGGGTGCTTTTTGGGGACTATCTTAATGTCTGTCCTTTGAAAAGAACTAATTGAATTTAATCCACTTTGAATAAATCATTTTTGACTTTGACTTGACTTTGAACGTGGAAGAACGAGGTTATGGTCCTTCCAACACAAAGGGAGGATCCTCCAACCAGGCTGGGCCACGGCCAAAGGGTTGCTGTCGGGTGTTTGTATTCTAGCTGCGCGACAAACCTTGATAGCGCAATTTATGGGTCATCTGGTGCGTTAGTGGTAGGGACAGTGATAGATGTCATTACACCAACATAAACGCGTCTATCATGCTGTCTGGCACTCGGCTGGGCTGGGCTGGGTTGGGTATACGGCCGCCGTAATGGCCGTGAGTAGGCCTATCAAAAGTGGTAAAGCTAGTCACTGACCTGAATTTAATTGATAGAGTTTCGAGGGATTATAATTAGAATTATAATTACAATGCCTGTCACTTATAATGGTATAAAGTTTGTTGAATAAACGTTACACAAATTATACAAAGTCGAAGAAAATGGAGATGTGTTTTTGAAGTAAAACTTCTTTACGCATGCGTGACTTGGGGAGTAAGCTGGTCAATGTGTTACGAAAAGTGAGCCGAACGGAGGGGGTAGTGCGGGACGCGGGGAACGAGGCACACGCGACGGCTGGCCACGCAACACAGCGCCGGCAGATGTACGCGCACCACGCCGCCATTCCTTTGTTCTCATTGAAATAGTATTGTGGGAGATATAAGTTAGTGAAGTTTTACTTCAGTCGTGTGGTCTAGAGCACACTCGTTTTTTTGTTAGTTAAAGTATACAATGTAGGTAATTGTAACATTTCTTACTGTTCTTATGTAAGTATCTAGTGAGAATGTAATGAATCCATAAAAATAAAATAAAAAACGTGGAACCCTACAAATTCGCTTAATCGCTGTGGGACGTTAACTTAAGATAAGCTCCTTATTGCTGTCTTCACCTATATCGAAGCAAAACCATTCCCAAACAGGTTCAATCGCATTCTCGGTTTCTCGATTATGGAATCGGAATGTCAGCAAAAGTCATAAAAACAAATCGATAACATGAATTTAACCCTCCGTTAGAGTCCCCTCCCATTTTCCGCATTTTGATTTTCCGTTGATTGGGTTTAAAATGCCCTCCCGCTATTTTGATAAAGCCCACAACAAAATGTCGGATCATTCGGACCCTTTTAATGCTTGAAACTATATTAATAGCGATAAGTATTCAATTTTGTTACGTTTGTTAGTATAAGTAGAAACGTTGATTTATTTATACTAGCTTTAGGTTATTTTCTGAAAGGTTGCTGAAAAAAAATGGGATAGGTATTAGCGATGACAATTTAATAAGTTTTGGACACATTTGTTTTGGTTACATACTGTACAGTAAGGAATTATTTAAAATCAAATCAAATCAATTTATTTGCGAAATATGGGTAAAATTACATTTGATGTTAAAAATAAAAATTACATTTAGTATCACCATATTCAACCTTACGGCATGCAAATTTACACATACATTATAAAAGTCAAAATTAGAAAAAAAAAAAAACAATTATACAATACCACATTACTATGTCCAAGTTCAGTACCAAAAAATGTCAATTATACAATGTCACATAGTTAATAAATCCAAATCAAGTATATTTCTAACATTTCATATCATAATTTGTCATTTACATATTCGGTGACGCTGTAGTACCCCTAATTTTTATTAATTATCATTAATTTAGTAAGCAGTGATAGCCTAGGAGTTAAACACTTGCCTTCCTTGCAGGAGGGTCTAAATTCGAACCTCTGACTTTCCGGATTCATGTGCGGATGAATTTAATTATCAGTTGCTCTAGTGGTGAAGGAAAACATCATGAGGCCATCTGCACATATATCGAGAGTGCTGCATATAGTTATTGTGATGGTGTGTGTTTGTTTAGGCCACCAAAATGCGAGTGATAGAATATAATGTGAGTGATAGAAAGTGAAATAAAATGAAATGAAATTATTGATTCTGCAAATAACAAGTCAGTTCTTTAAAAAAAATGGGATAGGTATTAGCGATTATACCAGGCCCCTCAGAAAGTATTGCGAAAAAAAGTTTTTATATATGGGAGACTGGCCAGTTATAATGTTTTTCGAAAATATGATTATTTATAAGTAAAAATAAGTAAGTTCCAATTTCAAAATTTCCCTCCACATTTTTTGCGAGTTAATTCAAAGTATTGTGTCTCACTGAAATATGGATCTGCGCCGGGAACATTTTAGAGCTATGATTTTATACGATTTCAAGTGTCGCCTGAAACCGGATGAATCGTACGATAGACTTCAAATGGCATTCATGGATGAAGGCCCTTCCAAGGCAACCGTGTATCGTTGGTATAACGAATTCAAGCGCGGTCGACCAACTTTGGGGGATGACGAAAGAAGCGGTCGCCCTTTGACGGCTGTTACCGAAGAAAACGTGCTAGCAGTGAAAAATTTAATCCAAGACAATAGGCGAATTACATATCAGGAGATTCAACACATATTGAAGATTGGATCGGGAAGCGTTCACGAGATTCTACACAGCCATCTTCGCGTGAGGAGGATAGTATCACGCTGGGTGCCGCACAACCTCACCGATGCTCAGAAGCAGGCCCGGGTGGAATGGTGCCGTGATATGCTTAACAAATTTGAAGCAGGCTCGTCTCGGCGTGTTTACGACATCGTTACAGGTGATGAGTCCTGGATTTATCAATACGACCCAGAAACCAAGCGCCAGTCGACTGTTTGGGTGTTTCAAAATGAGCCAACGCCTACCAAAGTGAAGCGATCTAGAAGCGGGGGTAAGATTTTGATCGCTAGCTTTTTAAATTTGACTGGCCACTTGGTATCAATTCCCTTACGGGATCAAAGAAGCATTAATGCCGAATGGTATAATACCAAATGTTTGCCAGAAGTTTTCTCTGTTATAAGCAACAAGCGACCAAACACAGGGCTCCGCGGGCTACTGCTCCACCACGACAATGCACCTGCGCACACCGCACTCAAAACGAGGGACTTCCTGGACAGCACGCCAGTCAAACTCCTGGGTCACCCTCCTTACAGCCCTGATCTAGCACCGTGTGACTTCTTTTTATTCCCAAAAATAAAAAATCAGCTCAAAGGGATACAATTTTCGTCGCCGGAAGATGCGCTGGCTGCGTTCGAGCAGGCTGTAAACGAGGTGTCTGCGGCGGACTGGAAAAAGTGTTTTGAAAACTGGTTTAGGCGCATGAATCTTTGTATAGAGGCTGGTGGAAAGTACTTTGAAAAGATTTGATAAAAATATATGTACGTATAGAACAATTTTTTTTAGTTTCGCAAAACTTTCTGAGTGTCCCACGTAATTTAATAAGTTTTAGACACATGAACTTTTAATCAACTATCAGAATAATTGAGTATCAAATTGAGATCTATGGTATTGTGTATTTATTTAATTCTTTATGCACAAATGGGTAAAAAGGCATGTATATATATGTATGTATGTAATATTGCATGCGTGTATTATTACTAGTTTTTTTTTAATACTTAACGGGCTTGCATTTGACCACCACCTCATCTGATTAAGCAATGGTGTGGTCGACGATGGTACTTGCTTGCCCAGCAAAGGTGAGAGGATGGCAGTGAAATAATTCGACCCATCCTCTCAAGTGGCTACACCGGGCATCGTACCGAAACACGACTAGGTCGCTTGGCGGCACGGTCTTTGCCCAGTGGGTGGTCGCAAGCCAAGCAAGCAAGGCATGACATACTGGTGGTAGGCGTGGCCTATATGTATAGTATGTCATTTTGAACCACCCAGAAATCAGTTTGGGCAGAAAAGTTCCACTGTGCCATAACGTTACTTAAAAAAAAAGCTTAACTGTAATACAGTTAAAAAAAATTTCATTTCAGTTCCATACTTCTGGAATTTCTGTTAAAATTAAAGCTTGTAGTTTTATGTTCCTGCTGTTTCTGTATTCTGAGGTTCCTACTTGAAATTTTCACATAATCAACTTTTGTGGCACATATTAAATTTTTATTCAGTTCTTGAAAAAGTCTCATTTCCGTCCTGACCTACTTGTACGAAAAACATCATTTTCTTGCATAATCTTGTCTTGTGGGTAACAAGAACAAGCTTGGAAGAAAATTAATTATTCGGAGCTTTGTGCAGGCGACTTGACACTGTATTATTGCGTTACTTTGAACCTAGGCTACATAATATTGCAGTTGTATTTGGATATGGTTTATCTCTGTTTTCTTATTTATATGCTTTTAGTCCATTGTAATCTGACCGTATTTGAGCGTAGCTGAGAGACTGCAGCTCACTTTTGCAGCCTAACTCAATATGTAGCCAATGAAATTTTGAGAGATATGTTTTTGATTGACTATTTACATCAAATGTAGCGCTCAGTTGGCTCAGCAATCCAAAATGTGTGTTGGCCTTCAAAACGCGAGAACTCCACATGTCGTGATCTTTGCCGCCAATCACTGTCTTGAATCTCCAGAAGATCATCTACCACTGTATCGCTCCAGCGATATCTGGGGCAACCGACTGGGCGCCTCCCTTCGGTCTACCCAGATAGGCTCTCTTCGCATCTCGATTTTCTCCCATTCTCTCCACGTGAACAAGTCAATGGAGTCTGTGAGCTTCTGCGTCTCCTATCATGTTTGGTTCAGCCACTTCCAGATCTACTAGGTTCCATCGGTTTGCGCTGCGCAGAGCTGGCAATTATTCCATAGATTTGCTACCTCTAACCGCAAGTAGGAAGGCAGAGGACCGAGCGTTGTGGCGCAACTTGGGAGAGGCCTATGTCCAGCAGTGGACTGCGATAGGCTGAGTTGATTGAACCGCAAGTATAGACATAGCTGCCTACCACGTCTCATATTTGAACGGAACCTATGGGTATGTATGCTTGAAACTACATTGATATCAGGCATTTACTGTATCATTCTTATTCTTTATTGTACATATTTATATAACAGTAGGAAAGTTTATGTACATCGGCGAGCTCACTCAGTAACGAGTTTTCTAACAGAAAACCTTAGAGCGATAGAGAGATGTTGAATTTAGAGGACAGAAACAAGTGTACAACATAAATTAAACCTACTTTATTTACATACAATTCTTATTCTTTATTGTACATATATATATAACAGTAGGAAAGTTTATGTACGTCGGCGAGCTTAACTCAGAAATGAGTTTTCTAACAGAAAACCTTAGAGCGATAGAGAGATGTTGAATTTAGAGGACAGAAACAATTGTACAAAATAAATTAAACCTACTTTATTTACATACAGTACTAGCTAATAATAATATAAATATTTTTATATGTTTAAAATATAAATAATACATAGATACATAAGTATATACAATAGATACATAAGAATATATAGTGATGTGGTCATCATTGATTTTTTTACAGCCACAAAATGACACAAATACATAGCAAGCATTATTTTGCTACGTCACACAAAAAAGCTTATAACAAAGTATAAAGCGCATAAAATCATGATTTGGGTAAAAAGTATAAAGTCCGTGTTTTATTTTACAGGCCATCGCGTTTTTACCGAGATTGTTTCAGTAACATTTTTTGATAGCGGCGTAGGAATAACAAATCGACTGTGATGTAGCTAAGCATATGTGGGAGTTACCTTTATGAAAACCTTTGAGAGGATTTAGGCTGAAAATAGATGTGAAATGATTCAGACAATTTTTTGTGCGAAATGTTTGATGTTGACTCGGAATTTGCTTCTGTGGACTTTTTAGAATAGGCTTATGACAAAGGAAGATTATTTGAGGCGTTTTAGTTAGTTAAAAATATACTGTTAAGCTGATTTTAGATAACTACTAGCTGATGCTAACGGCTACTAACGGCTCCCAGCGCCACTTACTGGGTCCGACTATAGCTAAAAACCATACAGGTGACCCCAAAATTACAAAAAAAAAAAACATCGAAATCGGTCAAGCTGTTTAGAAGAACAATTACGAACACACGCCTACAGGAATTTAATATATACAGATGTAATATTTTTTGAAAGGCAAGAATAATATTGATTTTCGCAAAACCAAACCGATTTCATGATCTTGTTTTTCGTCTTAATCTCGAGTCTCATAAAATAATACGTTGCTATTTTAAGAGTAAGCCACGTTAAATTCTAGAAAACTGCAAGTTGTAAAATTCTTATTTTATCACAATGAAAACTACTTGTAACAATTTCTATCCATAACAGTTACTTTATTCGCTTTTAAAGCTCACAAAAGATTTTTCTTTTTTCACCGTTTTGAAGGTCGGATTTCTATTGAAAAGGGAAAAATACATGGTGTTTTATTTAGGGTGAATTTGTTGGTGTCATCGCTCTGCAGGCTTTGTGGCATGTTGCTTACGTCAGCTTTAGGGTTGTACCACGTGCTTAATTTGACACTACGCTTCTTGCAACTATAAATAGACAGAGGGTCAGGAGACTGATAGGTCGGAAGTATGTATTCTATCAGATAAAGGGATGACCGTGTAGCTAAAAGTTGCACCTATCGTATTGAACTCGCCTTCCCTGCGACTTGACATGAACTGGTTCTAAATGCAAACAAAAGAGTAGTGATGCAAGCTCAGTGTTTACAGAAATAGTTTTAACAGCAGAAATCACTGCTTGGGTTAATCTCCTAAAAAGCAGATACGAGTATGTGTGTCACCCTTCACCAAAGATTGAATCTATTCAAGGGAATGTGGAAGCAATAGTAAGCATTCTATTTCATTTACCGAACAGAAACAAGTTTCACTCTTTCCTAATCCGAAATGAAAAAATTATTCAATACAGAAAACCAAAAAAAGTGTCTACAAAGTTTGTGAGTCGTGTTACGAAAAACAAATTTCATTACAAGACATTTTTTTAAAGACAATTTTGACAATACTCTATTTCCACTTCTGTGAAAACCGTAATTTAATCTCTGTCTTGAAGCTATTAAGGTTGGATTTGGTTGAAATATTGTAAAAATGATACATGTTTTCATTTTCGCGTCGTGACAGCAAGGGGTGACGTATGACGGGAGTCCGCCTCCAAAATCCAATATGACAAATTCGGAAGTACGTGATTGGAATGAGTGTGGGTAGAGAATTTTCTTTTTGGCCCGCATCGATGGATTCCGGGCCACCTGGGTCGTAACTACGGTTGGACGAACCGATGACTTTCTGATGAGAATTATAAAAATTGTGAATATATTAGAATGGAATCAAGGGGAGTACTCGATCGATGGAAGGATGAATATCAAATTGCCGTATTGATATGAAATAATTGAGAGTGTTCACATGATCAAATATAAAAAGGCGGACGGAATCTCGCAAAAAAAATATTGAAGCGTCCATAGTAAGACGGCTCGCTTAAAAGTACGGGCTGGCACGCACACACACTCATTACATAGTATGTCTAACAGCCGCTATTACGCAACAAATCTCATGTGATGGTAGTCGTTGTCATAGCGTGACAAATAAA
Source organism: Asteroscopus sphinx (assembly GCA_949699075.1). Lineage (NCBI taxonomy): Eukaryota > Metazoa > Arthropoda > Insecta > Lepidoptera > Noctuidae > Asteroscopus > Asteroscopus sphinx. The sequence goes on from OX453016.1 coordinate 12,653,759, forward strand.
ATAATATCTATCTGGTGTGTTAAATGCTGTCGAAATTATAGTGGTTTTAGGAAAAAAGTTAAGTTCTTCAATCATTTTTTAGCGAGATTTCGTCCGCTTTTTTTATTCGTCCGTGGGTGTCATGTGTTCTTTCAAAAAGCTATGTATATAGGTAGACATGTTGTTCCTTAATTCGTGATAATTTAGTTTTCATATTTAAAAAAAATCGGCCAAGTGCGAGTCGGACTCTCGCACTAATAATGGTTCCTTTACATGTTTCTGTTTGCCTCATTTTTATTTTTTGGCGGTTAACTATAGAGTATGCACTACAACCAGACCAAGCTTGATGTTTGTATGTGTTACTGTCATTAAGATCCCATCCCGTTCCCGTTGGCACCCTAGGGTATGGAACCAAAAGTAACTATTAGATACATATTATAATGTACCAGGCCCCTCAGAAAGTATTGCGAAAAAAAGTTTTTATATATGGGAGACTGGCCAGTTATAATGTTTTTCGAAAATATGATTATTTATAAGTAAAAATAAGTAAGTTCCAATTTCAAAATTTCCCTCCACATTTTTTGCGAGTTAATTCAAAGTATTGTGTCTCACTGAAATATGGATCTGCGCCGGGAACATTTTAGAGCTATGATTTTATACGATTTCAAGTGTCGCCTGAAACCGGATGAATCGTACGATAGACTTCAAATGGCATTCATGGATGAAGGCCCTTCCAAGGCAACCGTGTATCGTTGGTATAACGAATTCAAGCGCGGTCGACCAACTTTGGGGGATGACGAAAGAAGCGGTCGCCCTTTGACGGCTGTTACCGAAGAAAACGTGCTAGCAGTGAAAAATTTAATCCAAGACAATAGGCGAATTACATATCAGGAGATTCAACACATATTGAAGATTGGATCGGGAAGCGTTCACGAGATTCTACACAGCCATCTTCGCGTGAGGAGGATAGTATCACGCTGGGTGCCGCACAACCTCACCGATGCTCAGAAGCAGGCCCGGGTGGAATGGTGCCGTGATATGCTTAACAAATTTGAAGCAGGCTCGTCTCGGCGTGTTTACGACATCGTTACAGGTGATGAGTCCTGGATTTATCAATACGACCCAGAAACCAAGCGCCAGTCGACTGTTTGGGTGTTTCAAAATGAGCCAACGCCTACCAAAGTGAAGCGATCTAGAAGCGGGGGTAAGATTTTGATCGCTAGCTTTTTTAATTTGACTGGCCACTTGGTATCAATTCCCTTACGGGATCAAAGAAGCATTAATGCCGAATGGTATACTACCAAATGTTTGCCAGAAGTTTTCTCTGTTATAAGCAACAAGCGACCAAACACAGGGCTCCGCGGGCTACTGCTCCACCACGACAATGCACCTGCGCACACCGCACTCAAAACGAGGGACTTCCTGGACAGCACGCCAGTCAAACTCCTGGGTCACCCTCCTTACAGCCCTGATCTAGCACCGTGTGACTTCTTTTTATTCCCAAAAATAAAAAATCAGCTCAAAGGGATACAATTTTCGTCGCCGGAAGATGCGCTGGCTGCGTTCGAGCAGGCTGTAAACGAGGTGTCTGCGGCGGACTGGAAAAAGTGTTTTGAAAACTGGTTTAGGCGCATGAATCTTTGTATAGAGGCTGGTGGAAAGTACTTTGAAAAGATTTGATAAAAATATATGTACGTATAGAACATTTTTTTTTAGTTTCGCAAAACTTTCTGAGTGTCCCACGTATATTGGAAATGTTGATTGTTAATACTGAATAGTTGTCACGCTATTTAGTATTTTTTTAGTTCAGTAGATAAATCCAACTATAAATTAATTCAAAATGTAAAACAGTAATGAATTGTCTTGAATTTCAAATTAGTAATGAACAGAGTTTATGAAATTCAGCGCAAGTTGATTAAAGGAAATAATTCAATAATGTTACATCTGGCCCACTAAAATAGGTCAGAGAGTAAATTAGGTTAAAGCTAGAGGTTCTATCTATGCTACTAGTTAATACAGATTTCATTGGCTGAATACAGACAAATTTCTGTGGTTGGTATTTTATGGAATACTAACCAGGAAATGAGTAATGAGAGTTTCACCATCATCATCATCATTATTTTACCCGAAAGACGTCAACTGTAACGTTCCTTTCGGAGAACTACAGGTGTGATGTTACGTTGTGTCACAAAAAGTAAGTCTTGAACACATCCCTGCGCTGACCCATTTAGCTTCATAAAACATTTTTTTTGCAGTAGAATCTATAGTATCGGTAAAGTACTGGAATGGACTGAGTATGTGAATATCAGAGACACGTGAAAGCAATACTAAATAGTTCAATATATTTCTAGCACTTACTAAGAAAAGTTTTCCTTTATATCTTATTATTTTTTAACAAAAAAAAAAAAAATCTTAATTGAGAAACAGAAACGATCCCTGATATTTATTTGAATGTCGGTGCAATTCTATAGATAAAACAGAAAAAAAATCGAGTACATAATAATTTAGAAGGTTTATTTTTCTCAAAAACATTAATATTCATTTAAAGGTATAGCCTTGAATCTACAAAGCCCTTATCTATAACTACAACTAAAAACAATAACTAAAAATAACTCGTTCACAACGCAGATTTTCATCGATAAAAAGCGTAAATAAAAAAAACAATAAAGTCCCCCACAGTTAAAAACCGAACTCGGCTTCCCAATTGTATGAATGCAAAATATATTGGGTGTGTATGCGCCCTAAGTGTATATCGTACCAACATCAATACAAATGCTATTTTACGAGCCCCTATGAAAGTGTGGAATGACTTGTATTTTCAGATTTTATTTTATTTAGAGAACTTGGTTTCGCTTTTAAAAATAATTTTGAGACTAATATACCTATTATGTATAAGGTCTTACTATAATAATGGCAAATATTTAAAGTAGTTAATCTACTCATCATAATGAACAACATTTAGGTACTATGCAAACAACCCTGAAATCTCATAAAAACAGCTGTTACCTACATTTTGACGATTTATGTGAACGCAAATATAGGGAACAGCAGATTTTTTTTCGCGATGTCTGAGTTATTCTCATAGTAAATGTTGTTCGTTATGATAAGTAGATTCCCCACTTTAAATATTTACCTTTATTAAAGTAAGACCTTATGTTTGTGGCCAGTTTTCTGGAATAAATTGAGATGGTATTTTTTTTATTGGTCGAATCCCATTATTCTAAAGTTAATAAAGTGTTTGGCTGTCTAGTAGGCTTATGTCCAGCAGTGGACATCTTTCGGCTCGGAAATGATGATGGTGATGATAATAAAGTATTTAATCAAGATTTAAAACAGTTTTATGTTGTTCAAGCAACCTTAGTCATCTCTTATTTCTTAAACTAAAAAGTATAATCAATCTATAACTACCTCTTCCGAAAAAATATTAATTTGATATTCACTTTTATATACGCCAATCTACTTTCTGTTATAACTTCATCCATAAAACATTTTTTTAGTTTTTTTTTTGCGTAGCCTTTTCCAAACAACCACGAGCCGTTACATTAAAGCACGTAGATATAAAACAAACAATCCACTATTTGTTAACACGCAATAAAAGTATCCGCTAAAGCTCGGATACCGTCAATATTTACAGAACCAAGCGAACCGAACAACCAGAAAAGGTAACCCCCCATCGATTGCTAAAGTAACACTAAAGGCCTAGTGCAATAGCCGCGGGCTAAGGGGGTTCGCAAACACCTTGAGTAGACACCGAGACTGAGGGTTGGTTTCGGAAAACGTCTTAAAAGCCGAAACTAAATCACTCAGCCAAAACGAATTTCGACGTTTTTGATTCGGTTCATATGCGATAGCAAAAATGATAAAAACGAGTGGAATTTTTAAATAATATTATTACTAAAACAGATTTTTCAGAAATGTCTTGAAATAAAATGCTTTAGATTCTTATCAATTGTATAACATCCATTAAGCCAAAACTATAAAGTATATTAATGCTGTACCGCACATAAATCATAATATCCGAATGCGTCATTTATTAGGTATTAATATATTTTTAATACCACAAAAACTTCCCGACAACAATTTCATTTGGCTTCGGCCTTGACCGCGACCTTAGTCTCGGCCGAAACCAACTTTTCTCAGCACTAGCAATTTCTCGGGCCCTATGTATTCCGGTGACTGAAAGATTTAGAGGCAATAACGTGCGATGTTCGCTCCGAGCAATACGATCTCATTGTTCGTTCGATCGGATTAGTATCGCGAAGATTGGTGTAGCTCAGTCGGGTATTGGGACTCGATGTAATCAACGATACAGTGCGGCGTGTTGATCTATGTTCAGGATATATTGCTTCAATAAATTGTTTGTATCAATCAGGGTAAATTTGTGAATTTGTAAATTTGTGTCCAGCTAGGTAAGTCCAACTTCGAGAAAGAGGTCAATCGTCGAATCCGACTCGGTTGGGCAGCGTTCGGGAAGCTACGCAATATCTTCTCGTCCAAAATACCGCAGTGTCTCAAGACGAAAGTCTTTGACCAGTGTGTGTTGCCAGTAATTACTTACGGTACTGAAACGTGGTCGCTCACAATGGGCCTGATAAGAAGGCTCAAAGTCACTCAAAGGGCAATGGAGAGGGCTATGCTCGGAGTGTCCCTGCGTGATCGAATCAGAAATGAGGAGATTCGCAGGAGAACGAAAGTAACCGACATAGCCCGAAGAATTGCCAAACTTAAGTGGCAGTGGGCGGGGCACATTGCTCGCAGAACGGATGGCCGATGGGGCAGTAAAGTTCTGGAGTGGCGACCGCGTACTGGAAGGCGCAGCGTGGGTAGGCCCCCCAGAAGGTGGACCGACGACCTGGTGAAGGTCGCGGGAATCCGCTGGATGCGGAAGGCACAGGACCGGTCGTTGTGGCGATGTTTGGGGGAGGCCTATGTCCAGCAGTGGACGTCTTTCGGCTGAAATGATGATGATGATGATGATCAATCAGGGTCCTTGGTAACGTGTATTGTTCTTGAACTGGAACCAAGAATCAATGGTGGAAGTAATCTGAGTTTGTTTATGTCTGAATCACAGACATAGTAAAAAATTTAGAATAAGTGCTGAAAACAATCATAGTGAAGTCAACCAAATAACCTTGCTCCTCCGTGCACAAAACAGTGTTCACGCACACACTTAACATAAGAATATTTCCATGAAGTTTCTTGCCATCTCTTCTCCATAGGACCAAAATTTTGGAACCGTGCAACTATAATCTTAACGTTTTGAAAGTGCATGTAAATGTTTATTCGAAATAAAAACTTTTTTTTTTCAACACCATGCACCCGAATGATATTCGTTTTCGCGATGCTTACTGGAAAATGCCGCGACATGTGTACCGAGAGCGGTGAGCACGGTTTTATGTGCATGTGTGTACGGGAGCGCTGGTTTGTACACGGAAGACCACGGTTGCGGTTTTGTTGGTTGTTCACTATGATTGTTAGCAGCATTGCGTCTACATTTTTGACTGTCTGTGATGTCTATATATACTATGTATTTTAAAGAAAAGCTTCTATAGAATCGTTGCGTGCTTGCGTGCTTGCGTGCCGAGTAGTAAACCAAGAAAAAATGTGACGGTTAACATGCGTGCGCGTTCTATCCGCGCTTGGAAATACGTAGAAAGAAAGAAAAAGAAAGAAACACATTTATTGGGCACAAAACCGACAAACACACACACAACAACAATAGCAACAAAAACAAACAACTGTAATAGTAAAATTATGACAAAATAAAATATAACATACACAATATTACAGACGCGCACAACATGAATACAAAAGGGTATAGCAGGTAGAAGCTTCACTTCTGTCGGACGTGGAAAAGTGGTCACATAGAGCGATAAAACATTTTGCTTTCAAGTTCATAAGACTACTACTACTTAGCATCACATTGTTAAATGGAGTTTCAATTACCCAAACATCTTCTAGCCATAAAAAGTCGTTTGGCATAAATTAGATTTATTTAAATCAGGTCTAATGTTAACAGTGACGATTAAAGGGTTAGTCTTTATTTTTGTTTGTGAGAGCAACGTGCTCTCTTTGTAGACTTTTAGGCTATGAAAAATGGCGCGCATTCAGCTGTTACTTTTTTGCATAACATTGTTTGTCACATACAGGAGTCACCTTTTGAAATATTGTGCGCTGTGGAAGATATAAGGTGTAGGGAAATTTAATAGCGACATATTTTGTTTATTGCGTTCACAGCTAGTAAATTATTTAATTTTTATCCAAAAATATGTACCTAAATGCTCGATTATATTGATGATATCTTATTAATATTATAAATGCGAAAGTATAAATGTTTGTTTGTTAGTTTGTCCTTCAATCACGCTGAAACGGCTAAACGGATTTGACTTACAGATAGGCCATAACTCGGATTAACATCTAAACTACTTTTTATCTCAAGAAGATAAACATTATATATATATACATACACAATATTTTAGTGATAAACCGAATTAAACGTGAATGGATGATTAAAAATATGATGATGATGATTATTAAACTCTAAAATCTGCAGATGTACAGTATATTAACATCGCAAAATACAAAACTACTTTTGAGTCGATACTACAGACATACCTAATATTGATCTACAAATCTTCATCCTGTATTCTCTAAAGTCGGGTAAAGTAACCAAACTTTAAAAATAGAACGTTACAAAAAAAAGGTTTGAATTTTAAACTACGTATTCGTCGGGTATCCCGGCGACCATTTGCAAGGGTGATCCCAAACCTAATAAGGATAAACACAGGGATGCAAGTCACGCACCGACTGAATTTGCCTAGAACTGCGCCTAAGTAATTGACTTTCAGAGTTGATACTGGTTGAAGCAACTTGTCCTTACATTTTTGGGGTACTATTTAGACTTTAAGAAAGGTTGAAGTACTTTAGAGCTTGAGCTTTAGCTTTAGCTTTAGAATTTACTGAGCACGAAATCGAGACTGTATAGTCTGTTGTGACCTTTATCTAAATACACGTTGAAATTTTAATCGTTTTGGAAACCAAAAAAAATAGATTCTATATTCAATTTAATAATATAAATATGTAAGTACGGGTGTTTGTTTGTTTGTCCTTAAATCACGCTGAACTGGACTGGATTTGGATGAAATTTGGCACACTTACACTTCACTTTCAATTTTTTTTTTTCACTTTAATTTAAGTTAGTAACCTAAGTTTTTACTAGCAATAAGAACCAAATTAAAAACGAGCGCTAATCCTACCGACAAGCTGTTACACAGTTTGGCGGTTAACAAGTGCAAAAATGTTTTGGTCCTGAATATTTTTTTTTTTCCACAGATAGACTATAATCCGGATTAACATAAAGGCTACTTTTTATTCCGGTAAGATAAAAAATTCCCGAGGGATGCGCAATTTTAACGTTTGTGACAAATTATACGCAAGTGAATCCGCGGGCAAAGGCTAGTTGATTTGAATAGTAGAATTGATATAAAGTCTATGTTCATCGTTGATTTGATAAACAAAATACAATATTTATTTTTCCGACAATCAGACTATTACCATTTAACTCATGAAATATTATCTTTTTTGAGTCTATTTGTAAAAATATTGATTGTTTTATATTATAATTTAATTGTGTTACTAAAATTATTATCACTTAACTGGAAGAAGTAAGTTTCTTAGAGTTAAATGGTAATCATTAAATTTTAGGAAAAAAACGGATATTTTCTCAAATTGACACTAATAGTGGATTCTATAATCGACGATGATCAATCGTTTTTTTTGTTGTTTCGTACGTATCACATTTACGTTAAGCTTAACTTTTATATAAAAGGTTCAGATAAAGGCCGAAAAGGGAAGGTCAAGAAAGGTTGATCAGATACAAACTTCTAGATTTTTCCTACCCTAAAAAACCCAATACTGAATACAACGAAAATCCACATAAATGCAAATACAGCAATAGACCTAAAACAGATGAAACTGTTGAAGTGCTGACCCTTGTCGAGTATAAAAAGCCAAAAAGTTTTCACCAAAAAGGTCGATTTTTTTTATTCCATCTCCATTTCATGAAGGAAGCCAATTGTTATGAAAATTAAAGAAAATAAAATAGGCTCATTATATTTTTACGTTTGGAAACTTCGCGAAGTAAGCACAAGACGTTTAATAAAGGCACCACACTCGTTCAATGAGACCATTACTATTGTTAGAATAGCTATGTTATTCAATTTGTTTTGAATTATTTTATGATTTAATTTAACGTTTTTGTGCTGTATTAATTTGTTTTATATTAATTTCTATTTCCAATAATATCCGAATATTGTTTTTGATACCTACTTAATTTTTATAATACCTTTCCAACATTTTTATTTAAAAAGGAATATTCTTAAAAATGAATTAAGGAACGTGTATTGACTCGATTTTGCTGATCTATAAAAGATCTGTGGTTTTGATTAGTGGGGGCATTCAGATTGTTGCAACGGTCAGTGTTGATGTAACCTTTGTAGTATTTTCTGTGAATTGTAGAAATCCTTGATTTCCAATAGTTGTGAATTGAGTTTAAATTGTTATATATTAATGCCATGTGTTAAAGAGACTAACATGAAAAATAACGAGTTCTCTCGTGGTGGAAAGTGAATATGACTTTTATTTACCTTCTGTATAACTGTTTTGCCACCGATATGCAGACATTAGTTTATTGTAAAAAGTGTTGTCTAACAAATCAGAAGCAGGATCACTACGCGCCGTTCTCGGTCGAGTATTATGAATCAGAAGATCAAAGACGCGGCACAGGTCCGTTTTACGAATGGAATCGTTTTCTCGAGGAGAGCGAAGGAATTACAAGGAACCAGGTGAGTTTGGAATTAAAATTTACATAAAGAAATCTTAATACACGAGTGATCGGTAACAGTCATACATACATTTGTGGATGAAAAACTTATGATAAAACAATAATCAAAGTAGTTGTTCTCATTTGTTGAAAGAGTATGCGAAGCGAGTAGGTATTCCGATTAAAGCAAAAAGTTCAAATACCTAGTGAGCTGAGTTAGCGTTAATAATACCTACATTAATATTTTTATATATTTCATAAGAATGAAATTTCTATGTGTTTTACCATAACCAGGACAATATCAAAAACAGTTTTAATATTTAAATTATGGAATCCAGGAGTTTTGTATGTTGATATATTTGCCAGGTCACTTCTCACAGAAGGAACATTTTTTTTTGATCATTCTCACCTGTATGTTCAATGCATAGAATTTAGAAGATCTGAGGTTCAATGGATAATATCAGTGGGTTCAGGGAATCGCTTGAACCTTTTTCACAATGGAGTCTAAATGTCTAAAAATGCATAACTATCTGTTTTGTTCAAATGAATCAAGTGGTTTAGAAGTTATGATGTTGAGGTTTCTCCCGCACGCGCGCGTTTGTCGTAGCTCGTGGCACGTCACTCCACAGCCACGCCGCGCTCGCTGTCCTAAAGTTTATTATGTACCTGCCTACCTAGTTCGGGCATTTTAGCACAACAAAATATTTTTGCAATGTGATTTACACATTATGAGAGTTTTAAAATGTAGCACTAGCCCGTAGAACGCAGGCATGCAACTGAGTGAGCCTGGAAATGTGTAGTGGCGTCATAGCGGCCAGCGCTGGCCCCGCGACGCACAGTTAACTGAGAGGAACAATGTTTCGAAAACTAGTTGACGAATCGGAGTGATTTTAGCATAGTATATTTTTATTTTTTGGTGGGCTGCGCTGAATAGCTTAATTCGTTGATATGCTCCATTGGTTATTCGTCGGTTTTAAATTTTCTTTATATTTTAATATTATTACGGAAAGTTTGGTGGTTTGTAGCCAGCATTTGAACAATATGATGAGGTCAGATTGAATGTTCAAACAATTTAGTAAAACTTGTGGATTATCAAAATACTTCTTATATAGGTACCTACTGTATTGTCTAGTAGGTACCCATAGTACAGGCTCTACTTGGCTTGGGATAGAATGGTGATGCGTAAGATGTCCCAAAAATATTTATGTATTTTTATTTTATATGTATTTTGGGTCAGTGACTTAGATGGGTTGTGCAGTGTGCACAGAATTTTCTATGGCTTATGAGTATGAGGTACGTAGTACGTCATCCATATTACTTGTTAACTTAGTTCACTACGATAATACTTGTTTAATGTTGTGTGGTGGTTATGTGCCAGGTTGGCGTATGAGGTTATGTTTGATGTTGGGTGTGGATGGTGTGCGTTTGAACGCATAGGCATAGACAAAAGCATTGAGAGTGAAAGAAATGAAAAGGACAAACATTATTATAACAAGAATATGTTACAAATGAGAAGCTAATGATAAGAAATATGTTTAGAGAACTCTTTGAGTGTGCTCATGATTGGGATCTATGGGAAAGGAAGCGAGGCTGTTTACATCTCATTCCAAAGATTGCTATGCCCTTTCATACTTTCCATATGTTACAAATGAGAAGCTAATGATAAGAAATATGTTTAGAGAACTCTTGGAGTGTGCTCATGATTGGGATCTATGGGAAAGGAAGCGAGGCTGTTTACATCTCATTCCAAAGATTGCTATGCCCTTTCATACTTTCCATATGTTACAAATGAGAAGCTAATGATAAGAAATATGTTTAGAGAACTCTTTGAGTGTGCTCATGATTGGGATCTATGGGAAAGGAAGCGAGGCTGTTTACATCTCATTCCAAAGATTGCTATGCCCTTTCATATTTTCCATATCGACCATTGGAGTCTGATTTTCACAACTAATGAAATAACCCATATGATTATGTGTTATATGTTATGATTTGTTTTTGCTGTTGTCCGAGCAACTGGAGTCGAGCAATCATGGGCGCCTGTGATTGGGTCAGTTTAGAGTGGAAACAATTTAAATTTATGGATGCTCTCTCACTCAAAATGTATAGTTTTAAAAAGATATTTAAAATACAAAATCAAATATTTCTGTCGGGGTTTTGAAGGATTATTTTGGTACGGGTGTGTCGACACGTTACATGTGATCAGGGTATGTACAAAAACTTATACAGGTATAAAATTTAAATTACTGAAATTGATATATGACATTGGAATGGGTTAGAAGAATGGAAATTTGCCTTACCACGGACGGGTGGCCGGGTAGAGGCGCGACGGGTTAGTTTTGTATTCGCTTGCTCCTCAAAATTGGGGTGATGACGAGAGTTTGTGTGATGACAGATTGGTTCAGATTCAATGCCATGTTGAGTAATATTAAGGAACAAGAGGGTCACCATCAGACCGTTTCGGATCTATTTGGCCGTAAACTCACTAGAAAGACCCCCCATCTTATACATGGGATGGATATTGAGGAAAGTACAGATTATTTAATTATTTTTATATTTTTATTTCCATAAAAAAAAAATACATGCATTTGGCCGATACAATGTAGAACATAAACCAGTTTAGGTTTTTCTTGAGGTTTTCTGTACACCGCTTGGTCCGTCGACATTTATTAGAACAGGATGCGAGCGGTCAATCGAATAATGTTACTAAAATAAGATAATGAGGTTGCAAAATATGTTGACGAACCGCAAGATAGACAAGAATTCTTAAGATATCGTATTATTGATTGTGTGTGTAATGGACTCATTATGAAATTATGAAAGGTACGTCTGTATACAAAGGGATGTATGTATGCAGTGGTCAAAATGTACATGTGGTCATATTTTGGCGGGAATGGGACTGCAAATTCATCAGAGAAAGAAATAAGTGAAAATTAAGTTACATGACTGAAGAATGAATGAATTAAGTTGACTGCCTCGTTGGTCTAGTGGTTGCAGGCGCGACTGCTGAGCGTGGGGTCCTGGGTTCGATTCCCGGGTCGGGCAAAGTGTTATTTGGTTTTTATCATTTGGAAATTCTCAGTAGCGGCCCGGAGTCGGGATTTGTACCCGGTCAATGGCAATAGACTCGCCCCCTATTGCATGGGACTATGACATAACTGGCGAAATGTGGGTGTACTATTACGCCTCTGCCTGCCTCTTCGGGGAGGTACAGGCGTGATGTTATGTTATGTGTGTGTTATGTTAAGTTACATGAAGTACTTAAACAAATCGTAAGGAACAGTAAACATATGTTTGTGCATTTCTTTTATTATGTTGCCAATGCAGGTTGCAGAAACATGGTAATCCGTGTGAATATTATTGTTTACATTCACATATATTATCAAATACTAATGCACAAGGTGTGCTATGTACAATATAAATGATGCATAAGGTGTGCTATGTATCATGTACATGTTGCACAAGGTGTGCCAGGTTGTAGGCACAAAGTGTGCTATATACAAATATTATGCAATTCACAAAGTGTGTTATGCAGTATAAGACGCACAAAGTGTGCTATATTATGACAAGGTGTAGGTACGGGCCAGTTAGCTTCGTACATTTGTTGACATAAGTATATGTTGCTGATGTGTTATTTGGAGTTTTAGACCTTCTAGTAGTAAGTTGAGTACACAGAGTAGAAATATATTACCAAAGTTAGTAGTATGTTCATGTCACAGTAAGTTAATAGTTAAAAGGTACACACAATCAAAAAGGGTTACGATTCTTTCTCGGAGTGTCTAGTTAGATGAGTATCCACGTATGATTGGTATCCGATGATTAAAATTATTGTATATAATTATGACTAAGCCAATGCGCGACCGAAAAAGGGTTAAAAAAAAGGGTTAAAGGGTTATCTTGCTGCGCGCATAAAAACATGTACGATGTGTAGTGTGTAGCGGTGAGACTGTACACAAGGTGAGCTATGTATAATGTATACGACTCATAATGTGAGCAATGTATAATGTATTAGATTAACAAGGTGTGCGAGTCCTAGTCCTAATGCACAAGGTGTGCGAGTCCTAGTCCTAATGCACAAGGTGTGCGAGTCCTAGTCCTAATGCACAAGGTGTGCGAGTCCTAGTCCTAATGCACAAGGTGTGCGAGTCCTAGTCCTAATGCACAAGGTGTGCGAGTCCTAGTCCTAATGCACAAGGTGTGCGAGTCCTAGTCCTAATGCACAAGGTGTGCGAGTCCTAGTCCTAATGCACAAGGTGTGCGAGTCCTAGTCCTAATGCACAAGGTGTGCGATTCCTAATGCACTAGGTGTGCAAGCCTTAATGCACTAGGTGTGCAAGCCTTAATGCACTAGGTGTGCAAGCCTTAATGCACTAGGTGTGCAAGCCTTAATGCACTAGGTGTGCAAGCCTTAATGCACTAGGTGTGCAAGCCTTAATGCACTAGGTGTGCAAGCCTTAATGCACAAGGTGTGTGAATCTTATGGAACAAGGTGTGTGAATCTTACTGTACAAGGTGTGTGAATCTTACTATACAAGGTGTGCGTGTCTAAATGCACAATGTGTGGGAGTCCTAATGCACAAGGTGTGCGAGGTCTAATGCACAAGATGTGCGAGGTCTCATGCAAAGTGTGCGAAGATTAGTCAATGAAATGCGCAATGCGCGCAAAGTGTAAAGTGTGGTGAAATGTGTTCAAAAGTGTATTTTGTAAGATGTGATACATGGTGTGAAATTACGTAATTGATTGTTGTTTAGCGAGTGCGAGGTTAATGCACAAAGTGTGCAAAGTTTAATGCACAAAGTGTGTATAAAATGCGCAATGTGTAATTTGTCATAGTATCTGAAATCTGTTATAAATGTGGAATAGGTTGTGATAAGTTGTGATACATTACATGCTGTCATCATCATCATCAACTCTGCCTATCGCAGTCCACTGCTGGACATAGGCCTCTCCCATTAGATGCTATAAAATTATGTAATTGATTTTTCATTATTTTATTATGCACAAGGCAATGTGTTATTGAAAAGCTAATTGAGTAATTATTTACCAACGTTACAATAAAATTGTTAAGATAATATTCATATAGAAAATAAAAAGTAATTACTAAAATAAGTAGTTCATTCTTATAATAGGTATAGTAGCCGGCAAATAGCTTGAACAATGATGGTACCACTGGCGTGGCGTCACTGCGCATGTCAATGTGGGTTGTTTGCTGCGCACTGTACACGAGGACGTGTACTTATTATCAGGATGGACGAGCTGTTAGAATAGCTATGTTATTCAATTTGTTTTGAATTATTTTATGATTTAATTTAACGTTTTTGTGCTGTATTAATTTGTTTTATATTAATTTCTATTTCCAATAATATCCGAATATTGTTTTTGATACCTACTTAATTTTTATAATACCTTTCCAACATTTTTATTTAAAAAGGAATATTCTTAAAAATGAATTAAGGAACGTGTATTGACTCGATTTTGCTGATCTATAAAAGATCTGTGGTTTTGATTAGTGGGGGCATTCAGATTGTTGCAACGGTCAGTGTTGATGTAACCTTTGTAGTATTTTCTGTGAATTGTAGAAATCCTTGATTTCCAATAGTTGTGAATTGAGTTTAAATTGTTATATATTAATGCCATGTGTTAAAGAGACTAACATGAAAAATAACGAGTTCTCTCGTGGTGGAAAGTGAATATGACTTTTATTTACCTTCTGTATAACTGTTTTGCCACCGATATGCAGACATTAGTTTATTGTAAAAAGTGTTGTCTAACACTATTGTCTACCCTCTTTCATTTTACCGTTAAAATGGAAGATTCGACGATAAAATTTAAATAAAGGTCATTTTCTTCTTTTAAAAGTTGAAATCTTTGGTAAGTACTTCTGCTGGAGTTGCGGAATATATTTAAGATGAAAAACCCTTAAGGGTGCAGGAATGCATGTACTCTGTTTCCTTGAAAATTATGGGTTTGCACTGATGCATTTTTATTCGTGACGTGCAACGTAGATCTAAATAAAAAATTCATGAAAGTTAGAACTGAACTAATAAATTATAATAAAACAAAGTTTAACCGGATTTATTATTTTTAAGCTTTCGAAACGTCAGGGAAACCAATTTAAATAATATACGCGATTTAATCCGGTTAAACTTTGTTTTATTATAATGTGTAGTGATCGCGAAAACCTATGAAGTTATTATGTGAACTAATAAAGTTAACAGTCTCGTCTGAAGTTTTTATTTTAGTATCAACAAGTGTTTTATTGTTTTGAGTTTATTGTCACGTCTTTCAGTTTCGTAAATCTTTAGGTTTTATTGTTTAGTAGAACTATGTATTGGTAAATGAATTTATATTTAACAAGATACATAGATCCATAGTTATCCAGTCATGGACAATCATCTATACAACATGTAACAAAAACCCTGTTGTTCCTGTGAGGTAGGTACGTTACCAGAATCGATATTCATACGTAAGGACATTAATATTTAATTTGATTATTTTTATTGAAGAGTTTTTCCAAATGCGTTGAACAACAGGGTTTTTGTTACATATTGTATAAAAAAATGTTTCTTTCGCTGTCCCTTAAGTGTTGCTATACCATTCCTCCAAATACGATGAAACTTTGATGAGTTGTGAGTGCGCCAGAGAATGTTTTTGAAGAAAAAAATACAAAAACAAAAAATGCCATTGCAATGAATGTGCATTGCACACCCAGGCACAGCTAGTTTTGAATAAATTGTGATTTATTCAATAAAGTTACAGAATAATTATTGTGATATTATAATACAAGAATATGTGTATCACTCATGCAAAAACTATAAAGTTATACACATATCTTACACGTATCATAAAACAAAAAATGAAGACCAACAACAAACTCCGCTGCCCACCCAAAAACGTTAAGAGGCGCAACGACCCAAACAATGCTGTAATGTCATTCAGAATACAACATTGTACCGTAGTAATGGTATTATGCTCCCGAAAGGTATGAATTCCAGATGAATTTAGCATGAAGTGAGTTCAGTTTACCCCACCGATGTTTTCATACATAAAGCATGAGACCATGAAAGTCTGGAGTACTCTTTCAATTTAATATTCTGGGGTACTTGAACTGAGGATAGACGCGTTTAGGAAACTGTTTTAATTACTCACCTAATTCGTAATTAGATTGACTTACGTTTTAATTTTGTTAATAAGGATAAGAAAAAGGATTTTTTTTCCGTAGCTAGTAGAATATAAGAAGGTATTTAAATTTAAATTGTGGAAAGAAAAAATCGCTCACGAGCAGGATTCGAACCTGCGACTCCTGACTAAGTACGCCAGTGCTTTAGCCACTAAGCTACCGTGAACACTACTCGTGGTATCGAAATTATCCTCCACTATACGTCTTTGGGTGACGTCAGCGATATCTTATTATGAAACATTGTTTCTTAACCGACTCGACTAACTTTACAGTTAAGTCAAAGTCGTATAGATATGCCTACCCTTACTAATTATTTATTCTTTATAACGCATTTACGCATGCGAACCGAAATCTAAAGATTTAAATTGTGGAAAGAAAAAATGCATTTCGCATGCGTAAATGCGTTATAAAGAATAAATAATTAGGTATTTAAATTATTTACATAATACGCTAACCTAATTTCTTAAAGGATAATATAATCTCTCAAGACTTTTTGACAAATTATGAATTTCATTAGAAGTTGGTATAACCTTTTTTTTTATCGTGTCAATGGTTCGATAGAATTTTACAAAAAAGTATCATTATATACATACTCTTTGAATAAAATGTGGCCACGTAAATGGCGTTATAAGAGGCTGTATTCAATTTAGCATTACGTACCAACAAAACGTAAATCAATTAAATTCCAAACCGGAAATAAAACAATCTAAACACTGAAGAACTATAATCGTATCTAAGTTGCTTCCTAAGCTATTCCTCGCAGACGTCAAGTTGGCAAAAGGTATGAAATTGTTAAGCAATGTGCTGTCTAGCGCACACTAAAGTTCAAGAAATTTTGCTAAAAAAAATACGGGATATAGTGGCTAAAGTACTTTAGGAATTGCCTGTATCATCATCATCATCATCATTTCAGCCGAAAGACGTCCACTGCTGGACATAGGCCTCCCCCAAACATCGCCACAACGACCGGTCCTGTGCCTTCCGCATCCAGCGGATTCCCGCGACCTTCACCAGGTCGTCGGTCCACCTTGTGGGGGGCCTACCCACGCTGCGCCTTCCAGTACGCGGTCGCCACTCCAGAACTTTACTGCCCCATCGGCCATCCGTTCTGCGAGCAATGTGCCCCGCCCACTGCCACTTAAGTTTGGCAATTCTTCGGGCTATGTCGGTTACTTTCGTTCTCCTGCGAATCTCCTCATTTCTGATTCGATCACGCAGGGACACTCCGAGCATAGCCCTCTCCATTGCCCTTTGAGTGACTTTGAGCCTGTATTGCCTGTATACGGCACATAAAATATAGGTATATATCCTAGGAGAGAATATTCGCTTTATTGTGTAAATGCTATTATTATGTAAATGTTTCTTTAATGCAGTATAAGAGAAGTTAAGTTTAGTTATAAGAGTTTCGGTATAAGCATCTGTGATCTTGACACTTGAATGTTATTATACTACAGGCTTCGTTCTCGATATATGTATTAACCATGCAGCTTTCTCGAGTTACTCGGCAACTGAACGCAATTTTCAGAGCTAAAACTAAACGTAATTATAAGTACATTGTCTGTGTCCTTACGTCAACTGTCATTCTTTTCGTTTGCGCGGCAACTGTTACTGTGTTTCTCTGTGTTTATTTAAATAATTGAGTGTTAAAACTATATTTCAACCAAAATATAAAGCGTCGTCGGAAAGACGAACATTATTCGTCATAAAATAAAAGTGATAGACATCTTTTTTTAGTGTTCCAGGTAATAATACGTTGTCTTGTGATTGCTATTACACCGGTACGGCTACTAGCTTTTATAGTAAGTAAGGCCGCAAGGGTTTTTCGTAACCTTTGTACCGGTTGACACGGGTGGTGTACGAGATACATTGACGTGCTCATTCGTCTCGGGGCTTATACGAGATATACGCACGAGATCCTTCTACTCTTATGTGAGGTCCGTGAGACCTTAATAAGCAATTTTATCAATCACTTGTACGATCTGTTTTTCAGTGGTATGGACACCACCACCAGGATGACCAGATCGGGTTCCAAAAGAACCCAAACCTCTGTTAGTGGAAAATACTATCTCCACCCTAACGGTTGATCCTGAGCCTACCTCAGCAGCACCAACAATAAGCTATGAGGTATTGTTAGCAGATAAGCCACATCTTATGCCAGATAAGCCAAAATGTGGTCCTATAAATAGAGACTTAGCTTTTATTTGGAGCTATATTTTGAAAAATGTCTTAAAGACACAAAAACTGTCTATAGTAAGTAATGCATTATCACTGTTGTTGGTAACGATACAGTAGACCGATTGAAATTGATCTCACTAGGTACTTAGTGATGCTGGAAGGATCCTGATGGATATATACATCGTCTAGTACCCACAGTACAAGCTCTGCTTAGTTTAGGCCTAGATAGTGCTGTGTAAAATGTCCTAAGAATATTTATTTATTTATTTATGGATTTAAATTGTGTCCAAACAAAATCAAGGACCAACTTCCCTGTAGTATATCTATGAAACTAGTCTTAGTGACAAGATCAAAGTTTTGAAAACTTGTCAATAAAGCGGTCAGTCAAACTTACAACAAATCATAAGGGAAACTTAACTGCGGTTTAGGTATGGACACCCAGTCCTCAATGCAGGCCCGGGAACATCACAGCCAGCATTATCAGTCCACGGTCAAGAAAACCAAAGCCTACGAGAAGAAAACTTCTGCTCGAACTTTGAAGTAAGTCATGCCAGAAGGCTAGCAGACTTTTTACCTTGCTGGAATTAAATTTGCAAAGACAAGTCCATACTTAACTATATCAAAGGTTACCTAATTACCATTGTATAGAAGGCTCATTAGAATTTTGTGCCAGTACCTGCTTCAGTAAAATCAGCTGAGAAAGATAGTGATATACTATATATAGCTATCTGCAATATAATAAAATTGGGTGTATATCCCCTTACAAGCCATGCCATATATTTTTATTCCAAAATATAATTTTAGTGTACCTACGAGAACATAACATAACATCACGCCTGTATTTCCCCGAAGGGGAAGGCAGAGGTGTATAGTACACCCACATTTCGCCAGTTATGTTATAGTCCCATGTAATAGGGAGCGAGCCTATTGCCATTGACCGGGCACAAATCCAGACTCCGGGCTGCTACTGAGAATTTCCTAATGAAATAACCCAATAACACTTTGCCCGACCTGGGAATCGAACCCAGGACCCCACGCTCAGCAGTCACGCTTGCAACCACTAGACCAACGAGGCAGTTTACGAGAAAGTTCATATTAAACTTTTCTCTGAATACATTTGTAATGATTTGTAGACACATCTCATTTCAAGATGGGGGACTATAGGATGGCAACATTACCACTGTCTTCGGGAGATTACGTGGCAATAATTTATTTGAAGAAATCATATTTATTAATACTAATAATAAAAACATTTATTTCTCCAGCACATTAAGGATATTAACATCAGTATTCACTTAACATATGTTATAGAGGCTGGAGCCTTTACTAGATGAACCTGTGTTACAGGTCTCAATTGTATGAGTTTACTGCCCTCCCTTATAGCTTGGGCTCTGTACTTAATAATCATGAAAGTTGTGGTGACACATCTAAGACCTACTTTGTAAAGCATCTAGTAATCAATCATGTTTAGAGAATATTAAAGAAATATTAGCTCTCTTAGTGCTTGAGATTTGTTATTTATTTTGATAAAAGCATAATAGTACCATCAGTCTTGATAATTAAATTCAAAGTTTTGTGTCTGACACAAGAAATATGACATTGCAATATTGCCTACAGGCAAAGTATTAAACATTAAAAAGTCTGTCCAAAAGTACTTAGACCTGAAAAGTTGTATTATAAGAGATCTAGCAAAGTTAATTGGAATATTAATTACAGCCTGCTCAGGGGCACC
The DNA here is from genome assembly GCA_949699075.1 of Asteroscopus sphinx. Classification (NCBI taxonomy): domain Eukaryota; kingdom Metazoa; phylum Arthropoda; class Insecta; order Lepidoptera; family Noctuidae; genus Asteroscopus; species Asteroscopus sphinx. Next base: position 12,673,644 of record OX453016.1, read on the forward strand.
TAGGCACACTACCGCTACTGTGGTACCATATGGTTGGTGTTACCTACCAAATTTTAAGAACATCATAAGTCAAAATAATAATTATTATTATCCTCTTTATTGCACAAGAGGTCATGATAGTTCAAACAAAAAACAAATAAAATTACATAATTATTCCCTTTATTTGCTACATTCTCTTATTAATATTTATATATTGAAATATTAAAAAAAAAAAAAAAAAAATCTTTACATACATGTTATTATATCTTTATTTTCATAAAATGTGGTATAAAATATGGTTACATTTTAATCTATAGAACGGGCATATTTATCCAATGTAATAAAATAAAATAGGAAAGCAATATAAATATAAATAATGTAAAAGTAAACTTACATTCAGAAATAAAATTTGATCTGCAATGCTGGGCTAATAATATCAGTACAGAATGGGAATTAAATATTGTGACATTTCAATTGTACCTGAACTGGGAGAACCTAAAATAGATTATTTGCATCCCGCACTAATTCTAAATGTATTTTCTATGCCTGTTGGCGACAAAATCCAAATATTCTGTCTTGGACAGAATATTTCTTTGCCTTTTGTTCATTCAATTTAATATTTTATTTATTTACTAGTCTATGCTCGTCACTTCACCCGCGTGAATATCGTGCACCCTTCCGGAACTGTTCATCTTCCCGGGATAAAAAGTAGCCTATACACTAATCCGGGTTATGTTCTATCTGTATGCCAAATTTCATCAAAATCCGTTCAGCCATTCTTGACCTATAAATGGTGTAACTAACCCGACTATGTTTTATATATTCAGATGCCTATAAAATACTAAAAGGCTACAGGTATCATGGTCAGGCCCCACTGGCCTTCACAACCCTGGTATCATTACAGTTTAGATACATTTACTTCCATCTCTACCATTTAATACATATTTTCTAACAAAATCATTTTATTCTGGGGCTGCCTATGGTACCTCAAACTTAAACTCTCATAAGTCAGCTCTATCTTTGTAGGGCTCCAAAATTGGGGAGGATGCTTGTACAAAGAGACCCTTTAAAGGACATAAGTCCAAACCAGCGTTGGCAAAATATCAAGCAACATGGGATCCAAATAAAGTTCTAAGTGTATTTACAAAACTGGACTCCTAATATGGCATTAAGTCTTGATGTAGTATGTCAAAACACTGGTGGTTTTTGCTTCTACTAAGTACAGCTGAATGAGCACAAACTTTATTATTTACTAAAATATCTAAAATAACGCTATAAAAATTAAATGTATTTATTTTACAAAGTTATTATAAGTAGAACTAACAATAATTATCAGATTAAAATATATAATAGTATTATAGCTCACACTGAGTGATGTTTGAGCCAATATTGCCATTAATTACATAGTATGATTACGATGATCACTAACAATGTGTATAAAAAATTAAATAAAAATTGATTTGCCCTGCCAAGTCACAAATTGTGTGATTACATGATTCAATATATATCTCTATAGAGGGCATGACAACTATTTCTAATTATCAAAAAATAAAAAATAAAACTGTTTTCTGCTTCTACCATTGGTAAATGGATTTAAAGTACTCTCAGTGTGCGGTATATTTATATGAGTGGCTTTTCAGGACATAATAGCTACATGCGTCGCCTCTACGTCCAAAGCTAAGTCAAAAGGAACTTATTAGATGTAATCAGAAAGAGTGCTGGTTGGATAAATAACTCCATAATAATAATAACCATTTTTAATTCAGGGGATTTAGCCCATGCTGTGCTGAATAAATAAAAATAATTTTATTTACTAGTAGTACTATCTTAGTCACTGTTGATCTCAAACATCATAAGTGCCACGAGTAGAAAACACTTTCCTGTTCTTATAGTTAATAAGACTGATCATTAACATTTTTACTTTTTAAGATTATTAACGTTGGAATTTCTATCGATGTTTAATCATAGAGAAGAATCTAAGTGGTTCTAAATAAAACAATGTGATTCCATAACAAATGTTTATTCCATAACAAATGTTTATTCAATAGGAATCCATAATGATTTTAAGGTTCATCTCAAGTTTACCATCTCTCTAAACATCTGCATGGTTAATACATATATCGAGAACGAAGCCTGTAGTATAATAAATAATAATAATAATAAATAATAATAAATAAATATTTTTGGGACATTTTTTACACAGCACCATCTAGTCCCAAACTAAGCAGAGCTTGTATTATGGGTACTAGACAATGGATATGATACTTGTATACTTTTTTTTTTTTTGTAAATACATACTTATAATACATAAGAAACACCCAGACCAACACAAACACTCATAATAGGTGATCAAACGAACTTACCTGTGACGTTCGATCATTATTATACGAAGGGCTTCGTTCGAAGATATATGTACCCTACCCGTCCCACCCCCGGTAAAATTGAGAAGACCTTACAAGACTCTAAAAAGAATGACAGTTGACGTAAGGACACAGACAATGTACTTATAATTACGTTTAGTTTTAGCTCTGAAAATTGCGTTCAGTTGCCGAGTAACTCGAGAAAGCTGCATGGTTAATACATATATCTTCGAACGAAGCCCTTCGTATAGTAATGATCGAACGTCACAGGTAAGTTCGTTTGATCACCTATTATATTAAAATATATTTATCTTAATATTGTTATGTATGAAGTATTTGTACAATTGGTTAAATATAAAACAATAATCAGCTGGTCAAATAGTTTATTTCTCTTATGTGTTTGTTTATCTTATGTTAATAAGGAAATTATTATTAAATACTCATTAACTTTGTGTAACTTAATGTACATTAACAGTACATTACTGTCGAGGCCTTAAACAATTGATGGCCGAGTAATATTGGAAGTACGAGGCGTAGCCGAGTACTCCTGAAGTGATTTTAAAAGACGAGGCGCCAGCCGAGTCCTTTTTAATTAAACAAGGCCGTTATTAGCTATTTCGGCCGAGACTTGTATAGTACATTTCTGACATTTGCGAGGGAACAATACACAAATTAATTCACAGTATCTAATTTTCATTCGCGCCAATTCGTCCGCGCGCGGTTCTTGTTCTTATTTCAAAGTTTAGAAAAGAAAATGCACATTCAGCCTTTATAATGATAAATATTTTTTACCTAAAAACACCTAATTTATGTAAGTGTGTACTTAAAAAAATCTCGCTAGCATGATTTAAAAAATAAAAACTGTCCAGAAATTTATATTACTGTCATGTTGGATATTGCTGACGTGTTATTTCGTTGCGTACGGAAAAGAGCCGATTGTTGTATTCTTTTTTTTGAATAATGAACCAATTTCCGAGCAAGTGGGAGAAAATACTTTTTTTTCAAACTAGTGGAAATGACTGTGGCCAAGCATTAACATCATAAAACGATGTATGTGATGTACATCTAGCTGTATTGATTTTTTAATAGGATGTTTTGGATGTATTTTTTTGTGAATAGAGTTATAATTTTAGATTTTTTTCTATTATTTTTATCATCGGCGATCGCTGCACTCTTTTGTGAAATAGCTTGTCCTTCGACAAAGGGCTCCTCTAAAGATTTCCAGCTCTCTCTATCTCTTGCCATCCAAATCCACTCTGGACCAACTACTTTTTTGAAGTCATCTTGTCAACGTTTCGTTTGTCGCCCTTAGCTCTATGAAATGATATTAAAAGGATGGACCCATTAAATCGGGTGATCTTTATTTCGAATTAGAATAATCCACCAGAAAAAGAAGAAAAACCTCAAAAAGACGTTACTAACCCTCTTGAATATCACATCAGCCCCTTGAAGGCTTACGTCAGTTGGTCATTCTTTTCTTAAAGACCGGTACCTACGGAGAGGGTGAAAATGAAATTAAATTCTCAATGAAAGCCGATCTCTCCGTGAGATAAAGGGGGATCTTCTATGAATTATATCCCCTTGAAGAAGAGAGGGTCGGTGGAACAATAGTGTAATCGTCCAATTAAGTGTTTGTATGAGTTCAAAGCGACTAAGCTGAGAATGTGAAGCTATGAAATTCGCAACGCGCTAAAATATGTTGTCTTTACGTTTTGAGGATTCTGTAAATGTGTGTTGTTAAGGATGGCTGTAGTAATGGTGATAAATATTAGGTAGTTAAACTAAATTTTATGTAGATTGAATGGGATGTAGTAATGAATACGTGTAATTCATAGAAATCTAAATAATAAGGTAATAGAAGTGCTAAAGGCCGGTGAACTTGTCGCCGCGTGCAGTTTTCTTGTAGGACACCAGTGCGTGAACCGTTTGCTTGATCAGCAGTGCTGTTTTGGACGTGGAGTCACTAAAATTGTATATTGCAGCATACCTAACTGCGGTATTTTTTTTTGGCTTAATTTATTTTGCATTGAATGCTAGTAACATGGTGGGTGAAATTGCGTATTTATGTGCTGGTAGACGCAAACCGGCGATACGCGTTCCAGTATTAAAAGACAGTAGATTACATTTCTATTACCTTATTATTAAGATTTCTATGGTGTAAGTAAGTAAGCCTTTGATGCTGCAGTGTCTTATATTAATGTTATAAAAGTTCTCCATTCTCGGGCACAAAAACTGCTCGCTTATGAAATAATTGTTAAATGCTTTATAACAACTATAAAATACAATGTTTTTGAATCATATTATTTCATTAGAATAACAAAATGTTCCACATACTGTGTCTACAAAACACAAAATCTAAGCAATTTTTTGCACTAAACTTGTACAATTATATTCAAACTGCAACCAATTCGATGAATTAATCGTTTAACTGTCATTCATATTCATATCTGGCGGGGACCGACCATACAACCGTAAATTCGTTGAAGCTCTGTTTCGGACACTCCCTGTTCGAAATTGCTCATAATTTTCGATTTTCCGCACAATTGAGCTGGATCGGCGCACCTTTCAGACTGTTTTGGCACGAATGCTTCAGGGGCTTATAATTGTAGGCTGTATATTGGATATTGGTGTGTTGTATAAACAGGGTGTCAGGGAAACGCTTCCGAAAACGAAGATAGGTGATAGTGCTGGTGATTACTGATACGAAACCATGAAAAAAAATGCGATTCTTTTTTTATTTTTTTTCATTTATTTTTTGCATTTTTCATTATGTATGAGTTTAAAAATAAAAACACCTTTATCTTTAGATTAATGCAATATGAATGATAATTTCACAAAATTGAATTTTCCGACTCAAAGAAAATACTAAGACAATTTTTCCGGTCTGGGTGTTTTTTACATGTGAGATTTGTGTTGGAAAACAAACACACAATACAGGAGGAGTATTTTTTTACCAATTATCTTCAGACTCGCATTTGGATGTGAATAAAAATGAGTCTAGTCAGCTCTTAATAATGTTAGGATCAGGAATCAATCCAATATCCTCCTCCTCGCTTTTTCCCAATTATATTGGGGGTCGGCTTCCAGTCTAACCAGATGCGGCTGAACATCAGTATTTTACACGGAACGACTGCCATCAGACCCCCGCAACCCAGTTACTGGGTAATAATGACATTCGGAGGTTAGACTCTCAGGCTTATGACTACCCGTAACGACTGCCATAAATATTCGTATGACAACCGGGCCGACAGCTTATCGTGCTCTCCGAGGCACGGAGGGGTCTCGATGTGTATCGAAATGGTCACCCATCCACGGAATGACTGCGGCAAGTGCTGCTTAACCTCGCAGATCGTTCAATCCACGCGGTTGCTACTTAGCAACGAGCCTCTCCAGGAATCAATCCAATATGGTGCGAGAAAATGTTGTTCAAATTAGGGAAAAATAAACTTAATGTTGCAATTTATTAAGTTTATTTAAACAAACCTATGCTGTAGTAATGTAGTCAATGAATTTTCAACGCAAAAGCAGTAAATCCCGCAATAGACGCTAATACAGGTAGATTAAACAATAATAAATTTCAAAGGCCAAGTTTAAAGTAATAAATTGTCCAAACTTATCCTGTCTCAATATATTTGAATTTATATAGGCAACGTACTTTAACACGATTAGGCTTTGTTTCCATTTTCCCAGGTTAGAGGCATTTAGGTTAATGATTTATGAAGGACCTTAACCTCGAAGAAATTAATATTCTGCTACAAAGTACAAAATGTTTAAAGCCTTAAAATAACGTTGCTAAAAATTAACTAAGTTTTAGTAGATAATAATAAGAAAAGGAATGGTTTAGAAAGGTTTAAAGGATTTGAGATCCGATCTTAAGAATTGGATCTTTAACGGCCAAAATTAATATCCTACCTATCCACGATTTGCCCTACTAGAGATAGGAATTTGACATAAGCTCCATACAAAATATGTCAAATTTCTATCTCTAGTAGGGTAAATCGTGGATAGATTGGATATAAATAAAGTATTTTTGGAAAAATATCTGGTATTTTGAATTTTTCATACAATTAATTTTATAAAATAAGTTGTATAAGGCTTTTGCCCTGCAGTTGGACAAAACATGCTGGTAAAAAAAAAGATGTATCGCTCTTATTTGGCCAACCTGTATAAGCTAAATAATTATCGAGGGATGCGTGATTACATCTTTCTGTGGTAAACTGAATTATACACGGGCGAACCTTATAAAATGATCCGTTAATTTTCCAAGTCCTCGAGAACTTAAGGACACAGGTTGCAGTAATACGTTCTCAGTCCACTAACCTATAAGTCTGCTCATTTACCAGCCGACCCGACTTACGCAAAGTGAAGTCATCTTAAAACGTTCAAATTAATAATTCCAACACATCCTTCAGAGGGCTCTTACACGGGGGATCTTTACAAGATAAACAGCCATTAGTTAATCCGGGGGCGGTCCCGCAGTAACTCAGCCGGGCAATATTGCTTATAGACCAACCGCTTTAATGAAATAAAATTTGCATATTATCAAGATTTATGTAAGCCGAAGAAGGAGGCCATCGAAAAACAATGATGCTTCGGATAATTTTGAATGAGAGTTGTTTGTTACTTCCACGGATAAATTATTAGCTGCCAGGCACTCGTTTCTTTTAATACTTGCTTTGAACTTTTTTCATTATGTTGAGTAGATACGCTTGAGAAAAATTGTTTGCGTCGATGTAAAAGGCAGGTGCAAATGTAAGGGGGCTAGAGAAAATGACATCATTAACTTAGCTTATGGATGCTCACTTTTAGTCTGACTCCTCGTTTAGACTGACTACAGTGTCTTTCTCTTTCTTCGAGCCTTATGTTGAGTCGGCTACCAGTCTAACCAGATGCAGCTAAACTTCAGTTTTTAACACGGAGCGACTGGCATCAGACTCCCGCAACCTAGCAACAGTCATCCTAAGTATAGGCCAGTTGTTAGACTTTCAGGCTTTTGACTACCCGTAATGACTGCCATATGTATTTGTACGACAGACTGCGTCAGTTGGAAATATAAATCTGGCAGACTCTGTGTAGTTAGCTTATAGGGATATTTTTAATATACCAAAACCCTTCAAGGGTAGTCTCTATCTGCTTATCATTTAGCACAACTCTTATTATGGGACCAACTCTGAAATCATAAAAGAATAATCAGCTGATCTTTTTCAACCATAGAAATCTAAATAAAGGTAACAGAAGTGGCAAAGGCACGTGAACTTGTCGCCGCGTACAGGTGTCTTTTAGGACACTAGTGCGCGAATCGTTTGCTTGATAATCGATGCTATTTTGAACGCAGAATCACTAAAATTGTATTTTGCAGTATATCTCGTAGCGGTTTTTTTTTAGTCTTTATTTATTTTGCATTGAATGCTAGAAACATGGTGGGCGTGATTGCGTATCTATTGGTGGCGTAAAACCGGCGACATGCGTTTCCGTAGTAAAAGACAGTTGATAACATTTCTATTACCTTATTATTTAGATTTCTATGATTTCAACCGAGTTAGGTATCCACTTATGTGTGTATCAATGATATTTTTTTCACGATTTCAGAGTTAGTCCCAGAATAAAAGTTGTGCAGAATGATCAGCAGAAGAAAAGAAAGTGTGCTCCACCGTCTTCCTTGATGTGGCTCAAGCTTTCGATAAAGTTTGGCACGAAGGCCTAGTACAGAAATTAAAAATAATGTTGCCCAGGCAGTTCGCTGCTATCTTGGGATCATACATATCCAACAGAGCGTTTCGGATACGGCAAGAAGACGCTTATTCTAAAATACTTTCAATTAAAGCAGGAGTACCTCAAGGAAGTGTTTTAGGTCCGGTCCTATACCTATTATACACTTGCGATATTCCAATGCCTGAGAACAATTCCATCGCAATATTTGCTGATGATACTGCTATCATGGCGGTAGGAAGCAGTCACGAGGAAGCTACAGAAAAGGTCCAAGTAGCCATCAACCAAGCCTTTGACTGGACAAAAAAATGGAGAATTAGACTGAATGAAGCTAAGTCAGTTCATATTGACTTCACTAACAAAAAACCACAGTACCTTCCGGTATTTATAAATAACCAGGTGGTACCTTATGTGAATACCGCCAAATATCTAGGAATGACCCTTAATGTGAAGCTTCGCTGGAAAGCACACGTCAAGAAGAAGCGAGAAGAACTAGACTTGCGCTACAAGAAAATGTATTGGCTGATAGGCAAGAAGTCACCCATGTCAATACAAAACAAACTACTTTTATACAAGCAAGTCCTAATGCCAGTATGGACTTATGGTATTCAGCTGTGGGGTTGTACCAGTCAGAGCAATAGATCAATCATCCAACGTTTTCAAAATAAAGTTCTCAGGGACATGGCCAATGCACCCTGGTACATCAGAAATGCGGACCTCCACCGGGACCTCAATGTGGACGTCATAGACACAGCTATAAAGAATTACGCAGAAGCTCATCAATTTAGACTTCACCACCACGTGAATGTCGAGGCAATCCAGCTCCTCGATAACACGGAAATAGTGCGAAGACTAAAACGGAAAAAGCCATTTGAATTAGTGTAGTGTATAGTGTAGTGACAGACAACATGTAGTGATAAGTGCTGCTTATAAAGAACACAAGAACAAAGTGTCTTCCTCTTAACTGAAACTAAGAAAAGTTATTGGACACATTCTTAGAACATTTTTACATAGCAACTTAGGTTAAAATTAAATTACTCATTAGCCTCATGGCTAGATTGTAATTGAAATAAAGAATCTTAAAGGTACTTAATAGTAAAAAAAAAAAAAAAAAAATTTTCACGATTTCAGAGTTAGTCCCAGAATAAAAGTTGTGCAGAATGATCAGCAGAGTCTTTCACGTTTCACAGCCGTCTCTCTCCAACTTAAGCACTTTTTTAAAGATTTCAAGAGAATTAAGGCAAAATTCGAAAATGTATTCTATTATTAGCCTTTACATTACGAATATTTGAAACATATTTTCGTCTTGATTTGTTGCCTAGAAGGAGAGGGAAAGAAGGAGGAGAGAAAAACATATATTTGTTTTTTTTCGCGATTTCAGTGTTGGTTCCATAATAAAAGTTGTTCAAATTGATGAGTACAGTCATCCCATCAGAATAGCTAATGAATTAAAAATAACGCTGTATTTTAGAAAATATAATAGCTTCTTGACTATCCTTTTACAAAGCCGGTTTAGTGTAATCATCTCACAATCCCGGTGAGCATTAAAAGTGGATAAAATGTCCGGCAGACTTCCAGCACTCCCCTGCCAAGTAAATTTAGTCTCACAATAAAATGAACCAATTTAGCTTGGAGATAACGAAAAGGATTAAGAATTTAAATCTTGGAAGCGGACTTTCTAAACAAATGGACAAAACAAGGGAATGAAGACTCGGTATTCATTACGCGTTGTCTTCATTAGTGATGGGTTTTCCCACTAACTAGTTTGAAATGTTAGTGATGTTATAATAAACAAGTTCAACCGGATTACATCGCTTAAATTATTTAAATAGGTTTTCCTGACGTTGACGGTTACTGATGTCTTTTTAAAATGCACCTGGCATTTTAGTACTACTAAATACACGTTTAGTAACTAATTGAAACCGACTGACATGAATTAAATACAGATTATAAACATTGAAAAAGATAATCCTGCTCTATTTTCTACTTCTTATTACTAATATAATAAATACGAAAGTATGGATTTTTGTTTATTTGTTTGTCTTTCAATAACGCTGAAACTGCTAAACGGATTTGGATAAAATATGGCATGCAGATAGACCATAAAGTGAATTAGTATACAGGCTTATTTTTGTTCTGGGTAAATAAACAGTTCCTGAAGGATGAGCAATAACGTCTTTCTTAACGGACGAAGCCGCGTGCGTAGGCTAGTAATTGGCAATTGTTATGGGCAAAGGTAACCGCTTAACATTAGGTGGGCCTTTAACTCGTTTCGTTATCCTATAATATATATAAAAAACCGGCCAAGTGCGAGTCAGACTCGCGCAGTAAGAGTTCCATACCACCCATCGACCTGATATCCCATAGAACCTGATTTAATTTACGAGGTTCATCAAAATACATCAACGCTCAGTGCGCGAAATATGAATTTTTGCATCTGTTTCTTACGCAGGTAGCACCACATACGTTTAAGTTTGTTTTATTTTTAGACGGACGGACGGACGGACAGCGTAGCGATAGTAATAGGGTCCCGTTTGGCACCCTTCGGGTACGGAACCCAAAAAATGTAACGATCGTAGCAGGTGGTGTTCTATAATAGAGTTAGTGAATGTTTGATAGATACAATAATGTAGAAGAAGCAAAAAGATGGAATCACGTGGTGTTTGTTTATTCACTAAGTCCCTTTTGTAGTCTGCGTTGAAGAATAGAATTATAATAATCGAATTTAATGTTGTATGGCACAGAACTTTCATTAGATTCAACAAGTCAAGATAACACAAAATGAATAAGTCAAAGTGACACACAATCATGAAGTTCTTTGAATAAAATGAAAATTTGGTGCGAACGATAGCGATCTATATTATGTGGCACAAACTTCATTTTTATGATCTTTGTTTTTAGCTCACAACTCTTCTTGAATTGTTAAAACTATTTGATTTAAACTTCTTTTATGATTCCATTCGAGATTAAAATTCCAATCGCTGCTAGTATTATTTTCTACGTTGCTAAGTTGTCAGTTCTTACAATTTCATGGAAGTTAACTTCAAACAAAGTGCTTAAAACGAGATCAATTTGCATCTCGTAAGTCTATTACCGTCAATCTCATTTGCCCATCTCTAGTCTTCGTGGAATGGAATTGAGCCAATCCTAATCTTAGGGTTAGCTCCTTAGAACAGCGGGGGTAACGATCCGGGCTTAAAATCTGAAGTGCGCTAATGTCACATGAAAGATATGAGACTTAAAACCTATTTGCATGTATACAACGTGTGATTGAAATACCTGAAATCTCTGGGCTTATTATATTCATCATTATGAACAAATTTTACTATGGGAGCAACCCTGAAATCGCAAAAAAATAAATCTGCTGCTCCTTACATTTAGGTTCACATAACTCGACAGAATGTAGGCAACAGCTGATATTTTTTTCGCAATTTCTGGATTGAAAGATAGGATTCAGCGTGAATGAAGGACAAAAAATGTCCGTACTCTCGCATTTTTTACATGAGTAGCATAATAGGATTTCTTCTATCGTGAATTTCGTTGATGTTCTAGGACTCTGCTCATTCTAAGCAATGTATAACTTGAAGGTTGTTTTTTAAATATTTAGTAAACATACTCAAGATCAAAAGCATTTCAAAGAAATAAGTTCCTTTTATTATTTTCCGTGGGATGTTACAGGGGATTGCACAACATCTTGCCTTTTACAACGTCAAATGTTTACTTTTAGCAGTGCATTCTATTCTATATATTATTTATATATATATATTATAGCTGTGACTGATGAGGCTTCCAAAAGGTCATTGGTCAAGGCACAACAGTGGTAAATAACAAACAAACAATTATTATCATAATTTCAGTCGAAAGACGTCCATTGCTGGACATAGACCTCCCCCAAGCATTGCAGCAACGACCGGTCCTGCGCTTTCCACATCCAGCGGATTTTCGCGACCTTCACCAAGTCGTCGGTCCACCTTGTGGGGCCTACCCACGCTGCGCCTTCCAGTACGCGGTCGCCACTCCAGAACTTTACGGCCCCACCGGCCATCCGTTCTGCGAGCAATGTGCCTCGCGAACTGCCACTCAAGTTTGGCAATTCTTCGGGCTATGTCGGATATCTTCGTTCTCCTGCGAACAATACCACAAAAATATTCTTGTCATATCAGCCTGTAGAATAATTGAAATATGTTGGTACATCATAGCAACATGCAAAGATAGCAGAGGTTGGCACTAGAAGTACAGTTTTCCTTACTTGGTAAAAAGCGTTCTTAGAGTACGTTGTATGTATTACCAAGCACAAAAAGATCGATTTTTCTTCAAGAATTGAAAGGAAAGTTAGATTGACTGTAAGTCGATTTTATCGATAACCAAGTTCCAACTCAGAACTTTTTGCAGTTATTTGTTACTGTCAACTTTATGTTCGCGCTTCCTTAAACCTGACAAGGGTTAAAAGGATTGATGTTAGACGTTACTAAAGCAAGCATCTTTTAGCTCAATTTTACAGCCAATAGGGAATGGTACAGGAAATATTCGGACTGCAAAACTAATAAAGCGATTCTTGTTTAGGACGTCAGGGGCTCGTCAAATACCTCCCCTATTACAAATGTAGCAAATTTGACGCAGTTAACCGTTAAATATATGCACCTCGTTAAAGCGCCAATCAGCGCCCTTGACGCGCACGGAAATCGTAAAACAACACAATCACAGTGTACGTGAGCTCAACAAAGGCTCTCCGAACGTATTCATTTCGCTCATTTGCGTTATTGAATCACGACATCGATTATTTCATTCGAAAACTGATAATCGAATGCATCCGCTTTAATGCTCGCTCTTGATATTCGGAAATCGCTAATAAATCGATGCTGTGTTGTCGTTTTTGATGATTTATGTTGTCTATGCATGTGAATGCATGCAATTGTTTTGTGAAACATAATCGAATAGGTGTCCGAATCAACAGTATGCATCTGGGATGAGTAACGGACCGATTTGTATCTGTCAACTGTATAAAATATGCCGTCCGCTTTGCTGAAGTCTGTTTATTTATATTCATCGATTAATCAGATATCTGAGTATGACACAACTGTAACTGGGAGACAAAGTGACAATGTAACTGACTAAATATGGTTCAATAGATACAATGGGATTCTACAATATTATTCTTAGTTTATACTAAACCTCTTAAGGGGTCATTTTACTCATCATTATGAACAACTTTTACTATAGGACCAAACCCGAAATCGCGAAAAGAGATTAGCTGATCCCTACATTTTGTCGATCGATGTGAACACAAATGTAGGGATCAGCTGATTATTTCGCGATTTCAAGGTTGGTTCCAAAGTAAAAGTATTTCATAATGATGAGTACAGTGACTAATGGCCCCTTAAGAGGTTTAGTATAAACTAAGAATCATCTTAATTAATCATCATCATCGTAAATGTGAGATTTTTCGAAAATAACTTCATTAAAGTTTACATGATCACATCTTAATTATATTCATTTAATAAATACATACTTTTGGGACATTTTACACTACACCATCTAGTCCCAAACTAAGCAGAGCTTGTACTATGGGTACTAGACAATGGATACAATACTTATATACTTTTGTTTTGTAAATACATACTTATAATACATAAGAAACATCCAGACCAACACAAACACTTATGTTCATTACACAAATATTTGTGTCCTGTGGGAATCGAACCCACGACCTCGTGATCAGCAGTCCGACACTTTCGAGTGGTCCACTGGACCACAGAGGTCGTCGTCGTTAATATTAAGTTTCTTTGACCATTTATTCTAATTTGGGCACGGCAGACAATGTTAGTTATCTTTAACGGATCTTGAAAGGAATGGTCTACTCTGGTCCGGTAAAGATACATTTATAGAATTGTTTGTGCATTTTTATTTATTTTTAAAGGAGTCAGCACTACCAAAAAGTGCATCTACTGAATACTTAAGGCACGTTTGACCACCGCCTGACACAACGCACGAAGATGCTTTTAACAAAAATGTCGTCTAGTTCTAACAATAGTTTCGTAAAACATTATAATCTTTCACAGAGGAAAGCGCATTGTTTTTCTACAACACGATAAGACGTTCAAAAGCATGAAAAGCAATTTTCCCCGTTCATACTCACAAAGGCCTGCATGTTCTCGTATTGTACGCACTTCGGTTGCGTGGGGAACACTGCTCTTTTCGAAATGAGAACCACTGTTTATGTTTTCACACAGTGATTAAAGCGAAGTGTCAAAAACAAAATGCCAACGCGACTGCGGGGGAGGAGAGGATCATTTTTGTTCCTCAAAAGTGGGGAATATTATGGCTTTGACGGGGCGTCGATAGTAAACGTTGAAGACTATAATTTTCTTTGTTTCTGTGTAGTTGTTTTGCTACATTTTAGTTTCCCTCGGTGAAGTAATCGGACTTAATTTTAGCGGGAGTTGTTTGTTTGTTGACGTTTTTCTATGATGTTTTTTTGTTTAGTTCTTTTGAGCTACAGTTGTTAACGTACATAGTAATTGCTTTGCTCCTTTGTAAATAATTCTTTTGTCTAGCATTTTATTTTTTCTGTCACAATTTTTTTGTAATTTACAAAGAATTTGAGCATGGTCTGGAATTAGGTTCATTATAGAGTAGCGAATCATTGTCTGATTGAGTAATTATCACGGTTATCACTTTATACACCTGATTCAGATCCAATTTGATGCACATTAGTGACGTTTGTGCTAATCCTTCCAATTAAGTTAATAATATCCTTGTTAGGCGATATAATTCACCATAACAGTGTAATAGTTCGTATGCTTTGATTCACCGAGAATCTAATCTACCTTTGCCAGGACCTGATGATATAACTCCCCTGGTGTTGCGGATGTCCATGCTAGTTTGCCCTCCTATGTTATAAAAAAAAAAAAAAACAGCATTTGTCGTATAATATTTGTTCTGTTTATGCGTAAGTAATCTACGTTTACGTGTCAAAAGAAAAATGATAAAATAGTTTTGAAGTCATTTCACCAAAAATGTTGTTTTTAAATAAATAAATATTTTTAGGACATTTTTACACAGCACCATCTAGTCCCAAACTGAGCAGAGCTTGTGCTATGGGTACTAGACAATGGATATGATACTTATATACATTTTTTTGTAAATACATACTTATAATACATAAGAAACACCCAGACCAACACAAACACTTATGTTCATCACACTACTATTTGTGTCCTGTGGGAATCGAACCCATGACCTCGTGACCAGCAGTCGGACACTCGAACCACTAGACCACAGACGTTGTCGTTTATTTATTTATTACATACATGACATCATGCCTGTATTCCCCGAAGGGGTAGGCAGAGGTGTATAGTACACCTACATTTCACCAGTTACAAGTCCCACAAGCAAGCTTATTGTCACTAACCGGGCACAAATCCAATCCAGTTATTGATTTAATAGCTATTTGAATAAAAGGTAAACAAAACTATAATGGCTTGATTATAATTATTGGATGCAGTTGGGCGAAAACTTTCCAATCCACAAAATCTAAATTTTGTAGTGTTTGTCATTAATATTATACGTTTCATGCAAAATTTTAACCAGATTTGTAGCAGACATAAATAGATTGAAAAACAACGACGTAATTTTTTTCAAAACTGTATGTGGTATAATGAATAAAGACTTCGATAGTGATTATGGACTGTAACTTTTTATTTGTAAGTAGGTACATGGGTTTTTCAAAAACAATAATAATTTGCGTGTATCGAGGGAGGTTCTCGAAGAGCAAGTGTTCGTGAGATACCGTCGTGAGTATAGCTGCCCGCGCGCGTCGCGGTGCCCCTGCGACGCCTGTTGCTTGCGATGTATGAATGGGTAAGCAGATAGGATGGCTGAATGAAACATATCTTGAACATGTGGTAATCCACATTCACATTCTTTTAGCGATAAGACCGCCCATGTACCCATCACATGGTTTATGCGTTGTTCCTGTTTACTACTATTTTCATGGTGTACAATAAAGTATATTTGATCTATCTATCTATATTTTCTGATAAAAAAGGAATACGTCCAATTACGTTGCTCTGCTTAAAAAATTCCATTTTTTTTTGTTTTTTTTTTTTTTTTTTTTTTTTTTTTTTTTTTTTTTTTTTTTTTTTAGTTGATTACTTCGAATTCAATTAGTAAAAATCTCCAGTCGTATGCCTGTCAAATGTATATTCATCAACTCAGTTCAAAATGAATATGTTTTGAATGTTTGTTTTAGATATCGCGTCACCATTGATAGATTTTAATGCGGATGACATCAAAAAGGGGAGCGCCCTTATCTTGAAGATGCAGACTTTTTTAAAAAACAAAAAAGGGCAGCTCACACTATCGCAAGGGTGTGGAGGAAATCCTGAGAGATTACGTACTGAGTGATTGCTGTTCCTAAACTCTTGCGGCAATGTTCTCTGCAAGTGAATGTTAAAGGCATCTTAGTGAGGTGACACTGAGTGTCTTCCAGACTTTATGATGATAGTCGAATTATGCAGGTGCCTGCGCTTTTTCTGTACATTTATGTGAGGACAGTATTTTAGATCCTCGTAGATGGCTCATTATACCAAGAGTAGAATTTTAATAGCTATAAAAGTAGCACATGTATTAGACACTAATAAGTACCGCTCTCTGTAGTAAAGTCCTTATAAGTTTTTTATTGTATTTCTTACATATTGCTTCAATAAGTAACAGGACCTCTTATATAAACATTGAATACACTAAAATGTTGAGTGGTTAATAAGTTATGTTTTCCAAACAACTTGAACCACCTGAAGTCACTTGTATAATATACATTTTTACTAAAGTACCTCGATCGGTCGGGCGTGTGTAGCCACATCACTAATGTATTCAATGATTTACCTACGGGGCGACAATATTATGACTACGACGCACATCAAAATAAACTCTATGTTTCAAGTGTCATGGTTGATTTTACTTTGTGATTGAAGATTGCATGAAATTGGTGAATTGCCATCTCTCGACGTGAGTTGGCTGTGATGGGGAAAGTTTACTTATTATTTTTTATTTATTATATTCCCCGCTGCTTGGTAGTAGCTCTCTTCTAATGTTTCTGTTTATAATGTGTAGCCTATGTTGTCATTAACAGGCTGAGCTTGAAAATAACTGTGATGAAATTCTTCTTGAAATCATAGTTTTTACTGAAATTTTTAATCATGATTACATTAAAATGTGTGGCGTTTCCCGGTGAATAACAAAAAAAATATCACTATTTCTGCGGATTTCTCTGCAGACTCATAAGCCTGCTAAGTAGGCTCTTAGGGCTGAAAAGACGTATTTTTTTACTGCATGTTAATATATTACAAAACTAAAATAAATCTACAAAAAACACTAATCTAATGGAAACTATTGATTCATTACTACATTCCGAAGGCCATTTCGTGCGACCGACCGGAAATATAAAGCCGCGTGAACGACACCTGATAGCGCTCCGGCCACCGCTTCCGATGGCGCTGCGCGTTTCCGGCGGCGCACGATTCGTTTGCTCCCCATTGTTTATTTAATTTGTAATCAAACGTTATTCTGTTTGTTCACTAAAAATTAGCATCGCTTTTGCTTACATGTGAAGGTTTTGTTTGATGTTTTTGTGAAGAATGAAGTAGTTGGGTAAACTACTCGATATAATTACATATTTGAGTAATGGTGCGGCCACACTGCTGTTATATTTTTTTTTTAAATGTTTTAAAATATTTGTTGGTTAACATTTTGTTACAAATTATAGCAAACATTACTAAATGTTTTCATGTTATGTAACATTAATTAATATTAATGTTATTAATCAAATAGCAGCAAAGTATAAGAAATTGTTACATTTGTTATACAACAATAGCCCGGACGACTGCGGGGCGTGCGGAATGTTATGCGGCGTTATACAAAAATGTTACAAATTTTTCATCAGTGTGGGAGCGTTAAAAACATCTAAATAATCGTAACAAAATCTAGCATATGTTAGTAAAATGTATGTTAGATAACGTTCAATATCGTTTTTAAACATTTTATAACTGCAGTGTAGCCGCACCTTAAGGGTAGTAGGTATACAACGTCTTACAGAAAGGTGCGGTCATATTTGGAGAGTTCAATCAGGGAATGCTATCTAACAACTTTATCTACGGGGTCAACCATAAAATCGCGAAAAATAAATCAGCCCTTCCATACACTTCGGTCGAGGTATTGCACTTTTTTATGAAACAGCCATAGACATAGTAAAAAATATAGAAGAAGTGCTGCGAACAATCATAGTAAAGATATAAATTGTGGAAAAAAAAAATCGCTCACGAGCAGGATTCGAACCTGCGACTTCTGCCTCAGTACGCCTGTGCTTCGCATGCGTAAATGCGTTAAAAATAATAAAATAATTATAGTCACAGATAATATAATACTATTCATAGTGAAGCCAACAAAACCGTGCTACTCCGTGTACAAACCAGCGCTCACGCACACTCATGCACCTCGAACTGTGCTCACCGCTCTCGGTACACATGTCGTGGCATCGTCCAGTTACTGGATGCTTACATCGCGAAAACAAATATCCTTCAGGTGCTTGGTGTGTGCGTGAGCTCTGGTTTGTACACAGAGCACGGTTTAGTTGGCTTCACTATGATTGTTCGCAGCACTTCGTCTATATTTTTTACTGTCTGTGGAAATAGCAGATTATTTTTCGCGATTTCAGGGTTGACCCCAAAAGTTGTTTTATGCTATACCCTGAATAAGCTCTCCAAATATGACTATTACACCTCTCTGTTACACCTTGTATAGTGGTTAATATCAAAATATTAACCATCTTATTGTTATAGACTCTCTTTTGTGCTAATATTATTTGTTTAACGTTTGCATCCTCTCTTTATCAACAGGTTTGTTATGTAACCAGTTAGAGAAAATATCATTATTTCAAAATAATCAAAATCAAAAATCAAAATATTTTTATTATATCTCATACGTGTTCAAACATAAATTGAGGCAGCTAAAGTAAATTACAAAAGTACTTGTGTTGGAGGAAAAAGTACTTGTGTTTGTATGTAAATTGTAAAAAGTAATGTATTTAAATTGATTTGATATCTGATAATATCATTATTTTTCTTCATGCACCCGTAAATACATCAGTTTACCCGTGACGATGGCGCTTGTAACAGTGCTGAAATATCGGACACTTATACAAAAGGAGTTACATAGTAAATATCCCGTGATAGAATTATATAGGTGTTAGTTTAAAAAACTCATGATGAGCCCTAACTCGTAATTTCTCGGTAAAGTATATTCAATGTAGCTAGCTCTAGAAAAGTCCCGACGCAACAAAAAATAATGGTGACCCTGTATTCAACCAAATAAATTACATTCTCGACCTTCCTTTGACGTACATAATGTAGATTTTAATTCACCTTATCTCGGCCATCCACCTGAAAAATTACATTACAGAGGTAAGCTCATTATATAGAGAAATTCCAAATCCATTCCGGACAATCTCCCTCGTTGAATAAAGTATGCAGCGGTCATTGTTAAAAACGTCCGGTCAGCAACGATAAATATAGAATACATTTCGCTCGAGATGAGAATATAATCCGGATTTAGAAAAAAACCGTTTTCGCCGACCGATGCACGATGTAGGATAAAGTAGGGTAGTGAATGAAAGCTCAGGATTCTGCGTTTTATCGGTTCGAAATTCAAATATTACTTGATATACCTATAGAAGAAGAAAAGTATTAGGTACAGTAGAAATATTGTAACTGCCTGCGGATTGGTAGGTTTTAAACTGTAAAAGTGTTTGGTGTTTTTATTATTCTTAATTTTATTTATATTAGAACGAAGTTCTTTAACGCGGCTTGCGGTAGGTGTGATTCGTGAGAAAATGTAACGTCAGATACGCACACCGCGCGCTCTCTCTTTCTTTCTCTTTCTAGTGTGCCTGTGTGTGTGTGTGCGTGTGGAACTTCATTCCTGACGGGCGACCTCTGGGGGTATTACAATCCAGCCTTGAGGCTATTGAGTAATTTGATTTTAAGCTAAATTGCAATGTTAACTAATCGAAAAATGCGACTAACTTATCTTAGTTTCTATCAAAGGAAAGACACGAAGTATGTGTGATCTGTGATTATTCTTAATGAGATTGCAAAATCTGTTAGGTTAAGCTGCACTAACTACGGTCAGTCCTTGGTTAGGTGACCGTTTCGTTGGATACTTTTGTATGTATACTTTGTTAAATCTAGTGTAATATTGAAATTAGATGGTTTATAATACGTCAACTTTTAAACACAAACCAGCAGATAGCGTTACTATTCGTTACAGTTATAATGCTAAATTTCGCAACAATAATAAAAGTATAGCAGAGAACATTGAGCGTCAGACTGAGGTACCACAGCACAGTCTGTTATTTTGCCTTAGTTGCGGCCATGTCCATTTTATGTTTTTATTCGATAGCTATAGTAACGATAAAGGTTTGGCAGAAATACCTATAGTGTTTTTTTTTATAATTATAAAGTTATTAAGGTTTCATTGAAAAGTGAGAAAAACAAAATTAATTTTTATTTTCGAAAATTGTTGTAATACATATTTAGTTAGTCCTTTAAATAAAGTAACAGCATAATATATATTTAGATAAAAAAATGGGGCATCGTACCTTTGATATATTAGGAGATTTTTTACTTTTACCGATTAACACAAAACATTTTTTTTTCATGTTTTCTTATCACGGTCGCATCTTATTTTCATTTAAATATATGCGTAATGTTATTGTCAATAATACACTAAAATATGACATGCGTCAATAGCAGGAATACGAAGATAGAGAGTTTCTAAATATTTTTGAAATTTCTATGGAAATAGGGTTGTCGCAATTGAATAAATAAAAAAATAAAATAAAAGTGCCAGATATTTCCCAAGTATTTAACTAAAAAAAAAAAAAAAAAAACATAACATAACATCACGCCTGTATTTCCCCGAAGGGGTAGGCAGAGGTGTGTAGTGTGTTAGTATTTAACTAACTTTGAGTAAACTCTTTCTCGTGTCTTTCTGTGTCTCTTTCTGGGTTTCTGTTGTCTGAAAACAATTACTATAATGTTCTCAATGCTCTAAGACTACAACGATACGTGACGCTAACCTAGCAGTCATCATCGGAGTTTGTCAAAACTTCTTGTGATGATAATACGAGTATATTATCATCAGAAGCGTCTGTTACCAATTCAGTATTAGGAATATCAGCAAAACTTTGCGGTAATGGATCATGGGTAATAATACACGCACACCGTAATTGTGAGCTGGTATTTGTGATGACATTAAAGACTTTTCCGTCAATTATGGTGAGGTATAATTTTGGATCTCCGACAACGACATATCCAGCAAAAATTTCCGAATAAATTAGTGAAAGATTTTCAATTTCTTCTTCTACCCAGTTCCTTTCTTCCAGAATCAGATCTTTTGATTCTGATCTGTATTGTATTTTTATTGGTTGGCAAAATCTAAAAGATTGTGGATTTGGGTTTGACCATAAGACAAAACCATCAAGACTTTTTATGCGCAACGGAATGTAGGTAGTAGCAAAGAGGCAGTGTTCGTCATCAATTTTATCAGAAAACGTTTGTTTATATGTTGACTGTCCTGTGCTACCATCAAAACCCCATGAACCCTCAAAAACGCAGTGAAGTGTATCTAACTGTTTTTGATTGCAATATTCCGAAACCCTTTGGTCGCAAGAGTCAATGATTCGTCGAAACGTGTGCATAAGTAAATCATTTAAAGGTACTTTGGCTTCTCGTTCTGATATTTCAATTTCAACATCAAGATAACAATGTTTTTTAGCTTTTTGTATCTTATAATAGGCAGGGTAAATATTAAATCATCGAGATTTGGCACCTTGTTGCATGTAGATATAGTCCTCCACTGATAGTTTTATATCAATCATTAAACAAAGAGCTTCATCAGGAGAATAGGGTTTGGGTTCCGATTTTGACTTTATGGTTCCTGCGATTTTTTTAGGCCGAGTTGGACTTTTCAAGCATTCCTTTATTATAAACTCAAACTCCTGAGTAGAACTTTTATTTAGTTTTTCGCCGGTTTCGTCTGTTACTATTCTCGACATAACTTTAATTAGTTTTGAATGAGGTTCTCCGTCAAGCGATTCCTAAAGATCTTTACGTGCACGGCGCTTTTGGCGATCACTTAAATTTTCATAAAATGTAGATGTGGAACTGGATGAAGCATCAAAATTAGTTTCAGGTTTCGGATCTATTGAAGGTTAGTCAAAGCTACTAGTTCCCGAAGTCGAAGGATTACTTTGTAATAAATGTGTATTTGATGTGAAACTGGAATGAGCGCCAAAAGAAGTTTCAGGTATCGGGTCTTCCAAGTTCTTGGGGTCTTAAAGTTTTTTGTAAGGCATAGCTACTACTTCTCGAAGTTGAAGGATTATTTTGTAATAAAAAATGTGCCTCATCCAATTCTATAATATTTTGTTGTGGTAAAGGACTTTCCTCGATATTCACTTTTGGTATTTCAATATCAAAAATAGTGGAAAGCCAGTGTTTGTTTTTATTACAAAATCGTTTGAAATTCCATTTACTACTGCAATATAAAGTTCCACATTTACTTAAAAAATTTGAAAGATTGTAATTAAATTCATTGTTTTGGCTATCGATATTGTTCGGAATTCCATTTGGATATAAAGCGTTTAACACGATTAGGCATCGTTCCTCTGAATTGAGATCCAAAGGTCTTTTATGAACCCCGTGCAAATGTGCCTTATCTACCAAAATTTTATAAATTCCCAATTTCGTGAGTGATTTCTTCAGATCCGTGTTCGTGCTTTCGTTGTTAGTCGTTGGAGTTGCCACTCGCTGACCAGCATGAGGGTTGGCGCCCTCATGCCCCCCTTGCATTAAGTCCTCTGGTCGGGGCCCAGAAGGACATCCCCCAGCAGGACGGGTCAGTACCTGCTGAGGCAAAGCAGTGCCATGGGTCTTTGACGGCTCCATGACACCTCACCCCCGCTTCTCCAGATATTATGTATGGAAATTGGGTTTTGACATTCTATCTAACGAGGGCGGACCCCTTCCCAATTCCACATAATATCCTTCATCGAAGATTCATTTTGATGTAAGTGCATGCACTTACAAAACAAAAAAGAATAATAAACAAGATTTGTTACATGATTTGTTAGTTACAGGTGAATCTAATAAAATCGTGTTTGTGAAGACATGATTAGACCAAGGATAATGCTTCAGAAATAGTAATAGGAAATTATAATAATTGAAGAAGCAAATTTATTCCGAGCGAAATTGGTCGTTTGTTAAAGGCGCCTACATTAGTTGACAACCCTAAATTAAAACTTTAAAAATGAATATCTCCGAGTTCCTGTGTTCGTTGCTTCTTATTTTTTTTGTGGTTATACTTAGTAGTGTACTAAACATTTACACACAAAAATAAAATGCGACCATGTTAAGAATGACCATAAATAAAATTATTATGAAATCATGGAAAAAATAAAATTGACGCCTAGGAGAACGCATTTTTTTATGATAAAATAGATGTAATGATGCATTAAGTTAATGGCTAGCGTGCCATGAAACATTTATTGTAAAATGTTCATTATGAAAGCCTAAAACACGTTTCTATGGTTTCTATGGATTTTTCTCGATTTTCGAAATATTTTGAAAACTATGACACTTAAAACCACGGGGGTTTTAATAGAAGTTTTGTTTGGTTATTATCTTTCTAAAAGCCTCAAAAAATAAGGATGGCCGCAACTAAGGCAAAATAACAGACTGTGCACAGGGTTTTATTTAATAGTTAGCTAGTTTGTGGTTCAAAGCACCAAATGGCACTACATATACAAATCGTTGACTGATATTTCCCAATATAAAAGTTACTCTATGCGTTAAGCGGTCAGTCCCGGTTGCCATACGAATATAACAGCGGTCGTTAGTCAGAAGCCCGAAAGTCTGAAAACTGGTCTAACCTCCGAATGTCGATATTACCCAGTAACTGGGTTGCAGGCAGTGTGACCGTTTTTGGTATTTTCATTACCAAATTGGTATAATTTGGCCTCCGCAAAATTGATTTAGTTTTTTTTTGGTATTATTTCAGATTTTGGTATTTTTTGGTACAATTTTAACTTGACAACCTTTTTATAGTGTATTTTTGGTATTATTTTCTGGCAGTACTAACTTTCATTCATTGGCCTAGTTTTGTCTTTGTCTGATGCTTATCATAGCTGTATAATTTGTCTCTTTTTTAAAGTAGTACGTACAAATAGTTTACGGTTACTCCCACAAATTGTGCTATAGCAAGATCGGGGTTTGGTTTCGTAATTTTATGGAAAATATAGTTTTTGGGAAAATTTTAAGGGAATGTTTGAGGAAAGGAAAATACACAGATATTGTACTAGTTTATATAATGAAATGGGAAAATAATCGATGTATGAATGAAGACAAAGTATCGGAAGTTTTTAAATAACATCGTTTTTAATTATCATTGTAATGGATAATCCAAGGTTAGGGACCGGATCCCTTAGTTCATTAACCTACCTAATTCCTTCCGTACTAAACATATAAAATTGAAACATTGTTTTTTTGTTTAATTTATGAATGTCTCATAAGAATACTTATATAAAAAAATATTTAGAACACAATTTGAATTGAAATTTGATATTTGAAAAGTAAATAAATAGGAGTTTCATTTGAATTTTTTTTAGTATAATTCTGCATACGTACTTTAGTATTTTTAGTACTGAAAACATTATTTTTTAGTTGATTACTTTTTTTTTAAACGGTCACACTGGTTGCAGGGGTCTGATAGGTACCGGCTGACTTAGATACTCTCGGAACACGGATGATTCGGGAAGTATCTGTGTCGCATAGGCCGGGAGCCGACGCTCGAGTGTCATCACTGCGGGAGCTGCCCAGAGGACACGGCGCAGCACACACTGGTGGAGTGCCCAGCTTGGGCCGCGCTGCGCCGTGACTTCATCACTGCAGTAGGCAGCAGCGATCTCTCGCTTCCGGCCGTGGTTCTGTCTATGGTCGGGAGCGAGAGCGCTTGGGAAGGTGTCGTTTCCTTCTGCGAGGATTTAATGCTCGCTAAGGAGGCGGCGGAGAGGGTTCGAGAGGCGTTGACCTCTCTCCCCATCCGCAGGAGACGACCTGAGCGGCGTCGCAGGAGGGCGTATGCCGACCTCCAGCCACCCTAGATGTGGGCCTGCGGGCGGCAGACTCGGGGTGGTCCACCGTCCGACCAGACAAGGCCCGTGACGGTGGCGCGTAGTGTTCCGCGCGCGCCAGTCAAGAGGAGGGTGCATCCGATGTGGCTGCCGCACGGGGAGAAGGGGCTCGCCTACTAATGGTGAGCCGTGACCTACCGGGGATGGTTGGGAGAGTAAAAGTTTCCCACGCCCCTGGCCATGGGTCATTAGAGGAACACCGTGGTGGTTTTAAGTCGGTAAGAATCCGACACTGGCTCCGCCTACCCCGGGTGGAGTACGTCCATGAGGATTTTCCCCACGGGAAAAAAAATAAGGGGTCTGAAGGGAGTCGCTCCGTGTAAATACTGATGTTCAGCCGCATCCGGTTAGGCAACATAGTTGGGGAAAGGCTAAAAAAAATATTAATAAAATAAATATTATTATTATTTTATGTAAGTTCTATTGATGAGAAAAATTATGTAGGTAACATATCTGAAAAAGTCAACATTAACTGAAAAATTGACTGTGCTATATTGGCTACGTTGAGGAATTGGATTGGAGGATTGGAAAACAGTACGTGCTACTGTTTCTCAATGGGATGTTGCTGACGTTACCGTGAGACGTAAGTGGAAGTTTAATTCGATACCACGAGCAGTTTTCACGGTAGCTTAGTGACTAAAGCACTGGCGTACTGAGCCAGAAGTCACAGGTTTAAATCCTGCTTTTGAGCGATTTTTTCTTTTCACAATTTTTATCTTTAAAGTCAATATTTTTATACAGAATCTTATCTAAACGTTGACTATTTCACCAGTTTCATAAAACTAATTTTTCTCTTCTTGTGAAGAAGTATTCTTTAACCCAGTAAACTATATATTTTTTTACCGCTTAAAGTGAGACCGCACAGCACTAGTAATTCTTATAAAATGCGCTTATTATACAGCGCAGAAAAGGACAGTTTTGGGTAAATCTCGCTCTTTGTTGCCGATGACGTCAACCTTTGTGGTTGCGTCATAAGGATATATAAAATTGTTCCGTGGATATAAAAGGATTATGTTCCTTTTATAATGTAGTGTGGGATATGGGATTACCGAATGTTTTTGCTTTGTGGAGTTAAATTTGAATGTAACTTATTATGTTTTTAGGAAACTGAAATGTGTCTATACGTTTTTTTATTTTTATTATGTATGTAATTATCAATAATTATCTTTAATAAATATATAAAAGCTACTGAAAGGTTTGCAAGAGCAACAAATTCAAACCAAGAACTTTATTTACGTGTGTGTCTGTGAGTAGTTTTGGCCAGGCCATGACCTGGTTGCTCAGACCTTTTAGCCAGGACTTTATTTTACTCACCCTGGTAAAGTTATGGAAACTTTACTAGGTTTCTGAAGGGATGATGGAAAAATACAAAAGTCACGTATTTCAACTTTGTACCATTTACCCAAACTTTGTACACATTAACGAGCACTTATTTAATAATTCACCATTGTAATAATGGCACATTAACACTCGAAGAAACACAAATTATAATCATAATCATAAATAATATATTGCAGAAAAAAATTTGACAGTATATCTCCTTAAATATAAGTACACTAATTTGTAAATTAACATTTAAATGTCAAAGGTGTGCTTTGGCGCTCGTACTAGGAAAGACCTGTATCATAATTATGGAAAATAATAGAAAATCCACAAAATGATCTTTCCGAATTTTCCAGCCAACCTCTTATTTACGTATTTTTATATCCTTACCTAATCTACGCTCATGTATTTTCCACAAAAATCAGACCTCATTTTGAATACAGCCAAAAAAGGTTCGTGTTGTGGCTATTTGAAACACATATGGTGTGTGAAACCGCTTATTAAATTATCATTATTCGAATATAACACCATAACCTCTGTTTTGATGGCGGTTCCCCTACACCATTGGACATGGAATGGCTATAAAAACAATTAGACGCGTTATTTTTTTTCTCAAAGCACGTATAGCGTAATTACCGGCAGATGTCACCGCTCGTTAGGGTTGGGAGGTATTTATCATTCATGTGTGGAAAACGATTGGAAATTTTGTGAAGCTATCTATAAATTATTTGGTGGTAGAAATATTTTTCGCGGTTTCATGCTTTTGGTGCAGATTGGATATGGTGAAGAAAAACATTGTAAAGAAACCTGCACACCGGAGAGTGCTCGATACAGTTCGCAATGGAGTGCGTAGTCCACCAACCCGCATTAGGCCAGCGTGGTGGACTAAGGCCTTAGCCTTCTCGTACTAAGAAAAGGCCCGTACTCAGTAGTGGGACAGTAATGGGCTGATTATGTATGTACGCTTGTAGCTGATATTTCCATATTGTTTAATTATGCTTTACTGTAGGACAAAAATTGCTAACCATCAGGTGAGGTGGCAGTCAAATACAAGTTCCTCAAATTCCTAATGGAATAAAAATGGCTCATTGTAGTTGTAAATGAATGTATGAATAAATCAATAATTAGTTCTTTAATGGAGCAATTTTCGTATAGACTACTTATAACGTATTATCAATTATTTAGAGGTCCTGAAAAGCATGTAGCAAATATAAATACGTGTATAGTGTTTTATCAATTTAAATTGATATAGGTATAGAAAATCAAAGTAATTCGCAAAACTGGTTTTCTCATATTTCACTTCAAAACTCGTAACAAATAATACAGCCAAAAATTATTAAACACACTTTCAATCTCGCCACAGCAAAATACAAACTGCCCAAATACTTCAAAACTTGCTAAAGTAAGCATGACTGTCAGGAATGTTAATCTTTACATGTATCAATAACTTGCAACATACATCAGAAAATACTTTAGATTCAACAGACATTTGTATGAACAGCCCTTAACAACAGATGTGAATAATCCCTTACAGGCGAGTTTTTCCTTTTAGACATTTTGTGTATGTGAATTGTACATGATTGGAAAAAGTTTGGTTGGGTCAACCTTCGCTGTTAGAAAAAGGATATTTTTTTACTTCGGGACAAAGGGTAGTCGACTGCATGACAGTGGTAACACTTCAATTCGAAAACCGCCCTTACTGCTTACGAAATAAAGATGCTGCTAGTATCAAAGTGTTACCACCGACGTGCGGTTGACCGTACGTCTAATCAATCAATCAATCAAAATTTTTATTTGTGTACACAGGTAATTTTGGTGTTAGTACATTATAGGTAGTCTCTCTGTGTGCTGCCACAGGTGGCATACAAATATTAATACTTAATTAAGCATATTACACAACATTATTAAACAATTAGAATGAATTACATTAATTACATTAATTCACTTTATTTATATAATTATAATTTAAGATCAAGATTTATTTAGATTTGTTATTTAATCGAATGTTATTTTAGTTTTAGTATATTATTTAGCGGGAATCCGCTGGATGCGGAAGGCACAGGACCGGTCGTTGTGGCGATGTTTGGGGGAGGCCTATGTCCAGCAGTGGACGTCTTTCGGCTGAAATGATGATGATGATATTATTTATGTACGGCATTATTGTTTTATCTGGAGAAGAGCCGGAGTGACTGACATAGCTTGTAGGATTAATAAGATGAAGTGGCAGTGGGCTGGTCATGTCTGTTAAAGCGCCCCCCCGCCAGGTGGACCGACGACCTGATGTGGATGTGGATGCAGAGAACCAAGTGTTGTGGCGCAATTCGGGAGAAGCTTATGTCCAGCAGGGGACTGCGATAGGTTGAGTTGATGATGTAAGTAAACTCAGCCTATCGCAGTCCACTGCTAGACATAGGCCTCTTCCAAGTTGCGCCACAACACTCGGTCCTCTGTCTATACGTACGGCATTATTATTTCAATGTTGAAGAAGAGTATAACTTTTACGTGGGTAGAATAAATTTTATCTTGCAATGCAACGTTAGTTTACTTTAACAAAATAACACATAACATAACATAACATCACGCCTGTATTTCCCCGAAGGGGTAGGCAGAGGTGTATAGCACACACACATTTCGCCAGTTATGTTATAGTCCCATGTAATAGGGGGCGAGCCTATTGCCATTGACCGGGCACAAATCCAGACTCCGGGCTGCTACTGAGAATTTCCTAATGAAAACACCCAATAACACTTTGCCCGACCCGAGAATCGAACCCAGGACCCCACGCTCAGCAGTCGCGCTTGCAACCACTAGACCAACGTGGCAACATTACTTACTTATTTACTTTTAGATACCAAGAACTTCTGTAACTTTGGACCCTTACAAGATGACAAAAACTATTCAACCTTACGAAGTGAAAGCATTCCATCCTTCAAGGAGGTTGCAAGAAATCTCTACACCTTATCTTGCAAGTCATTCTGTCTTCACTGATGGACAAAAATAATTAATCGCCAAATTCTATTATGACGTCATTATACCCCAAATATTGGACACAGTACAAATAGGCGACGAAGCGGAAAGATAAAGTGTATGGTAGTATTAATAGCTACGTAATCCGGTTGATATTGTTGTAACTTATAACTATATATGTGATTAATTGCCGCGATAATCTGTTTGGGTAGCGTTAATTAATATCTCATCCTTTATGTGTTGATGATAGATGGATTTGTATTTATTTGTTTCATAACATCACGCCTGTATTTCCCGGAAGGGGTAGGCAGTGGTGTAATAGTACACCCACATTTCGCCAGTGACGTTATAGTCCCATGTAATAGGGGGCGAGCCTATTGCCATTGACCGGGCACAAATTCAGACTACGGGCTGCTACTGAGAATTTCCTAATGAAAAAACCCAATAACACTTTACACGACCCGGGAATCGAACCCAGGACCCCACGCTCAGCAGTCGCGCTTGCAACCACTAGACCAACGAGGCAGTAGTCATTAATCAGTTATTTGTTTCTTTACCTACAATTCTGTAATCGGGATTTGAGATGGGCCCTGAAAACAATGAAGTTGTCTAGAGGTATTCTGACCACATAAATCTAAATAATAAGCATTTCTGTGATTTAGACAGAACGTATGGACGTTTGGGCAGTTGTCGTTATATTATTATATGCTGTTGCTCTTCAAGAAAAATAAATAGGTAAATATATTAAGTACTAGCCTATGCCCGCGACTTCACCTGCGTAGTGTCGTTTATTGTACATCTCTCAGTAACTGTTCATCTTCCCGAGATAAAGAGTAACCTATATGTTAATCCGGATTATGTTCCATCTGTATGCCAAATTTAATTTAATTCCATACATACATCCTCACAAACTTACACGTTTATAATATTAGTATGAAGTAGGATTGTTGGTTGTTCGTAAGGCTTGTACCAGGCCACTCAGAAAGTATTGCGAAAAAAAGTTTTTATATATGGGAGACTGGCCAGTTATAATGTTTTTCGAAAATATGATTATTTATAAGTAAAAATAAGTAAGTTCCAATTTCAAAATTTCCCTCCACATTTTTTGCGAGTTAATTCAAAGTATTGTGTCTCACTGAAATATGGATCTGCGCCGGGAACATTTTAGAGCTATGATTTTATACGATTTCAAGTGTCGCCTGAAACCGGATGAATCGTACGATAGACTTCAAATGGCATTCATGGATGAAGGCCCTTCCAAGGCAACCGTGTATCGTTGGTATAACGAATTCAAGCGCGGTCGACCAACTTTGGGGGATGACGAAAGAAGCGGTCGCCCTTTGACGGCTGTTACCGAAGAAAACGTGCTAGCAGTGAAAAATTTAATCCAAGACAATAGGCGAATTACATATCAGGAGATTCAACACATATTGAAGATTGGATCGGGAAGCGTTCACGAGATTCTACACAGCCATCTTCGCGTGAGGAGGATAGTATCACGCTGGGTGCCGCACAACCTCACCGATGCTCAGAAGCAGGCCCGGGTGGAATGGTGCCGTGATATGCTTAACAAATTTGAAGCAGGCTCGTCTCGGCGTGTTTACGACATCGTTACAGGTGATGAGTCCTGGATTTATCAATACGACCCAGAAACCAAGCGCCAGTCGACTGTTTGGGTGTTTCAAAATGAGCCAACGCCTACCAAAGTGAAGCGATCTAGAAGCGGGGGTAAGATTTTGATCGCTAGCTTTTTTAATTTGACTGGCCACTTGGTATCAATTCCCTTACGGGATCAAAGAAGCATTAATGCCGAATGGTATACTACCAAATGTTTGCCAGAAGTTTTCTCTGTTATAAGCAACAAGCGACCAAACACAGGGCTCCGCGGGCTACTGCTCCACCACGACAATGCACCTGCGCACACCGCACTCAAAACGAGGGACTTCCTGGACAGCACGCCAGTCAAACTCCTGGGTCACCCTCCTTACAGCCCTGATCTAGCACCGTGTGACTTCTTTTTATTCCCAAAAATAAAAAATCAGCTCAAAGGGATACAATTTTCGTCGCCGGAAGATGCGCTGGCTGCGTTCGAGCAGGCTGTAAACGAGGTGTCTGCGGCGGACTGGAAAAAGTGTTTTGAAAACTGGTTTAGGCGCATGAATCTTTGTATAGAGGCTGGTGGAAAGTACTTTGAAAAGATTTGATAAAAATATATGTACGTATAGAACAATTTTTTTTAGTTTCGCAAAACTTTCTGAGTGTCCCACGTATATATTTTTTATTTATTCTTAACGGGCTTGGGTTTGACCGCCACCTCACTTGATGGTGTGGTCGACGTTGGTTTACGCTTGCTCAGCAAAAACCAATGTAATTTGACATTAGTAACATTGTTTTATAGAACAATCGAGCGGTACCTACGTGAAAAACACTGCTTGCTGCAGATAGGTTTTATTTTTATTTAACGCTTCGTTCGTGTGTTCGTGTAATTTATTTTTCGACCTCTTTCTGTCATCAGATTGAACCTAAAATAAGTCATTCCTATGTAAGCTTGGTGACAATGCAGTTTAATGGTACCATAGAGCTGGTCTGATGATGGAGCAGCAGCAGATGGTCAGCTGTTGACTATGTAGGTGTATCAACAGACTGTCACAGTCAACTGCTGACTATAGTCCTTTACCAAAAATATGTTTGAAACAAGAGCAGTAAACCAAAAATCTTGCGCAGCAGATTTGACACTCGAAAAAAATTGCAATTAAATATGCTGGAGAAGAATTGCGGATATATTATTATGAAATATTGCCAATATAAGAGATTTGGTTTTTGTCTTGTTTAAAAACAGTAGATTAAGAATTTTTTTAATTAATAAAGATCCCTTAAACGTGCTAGTTGTCAATTAGTAGACCACAATAGAAATTCAAAGCGCGGTCTTTTGGATGATTCAAGAGTCGACCTATTAAAAAAAAAATATCGAAAAAAAATCTAGATTTTTTCAAGTCTTCTATAAGCGTATGGAAAATACAGTTAGATAAATGCGTGGTATATAAATATAATGTGTAACAGTAAAATATTATAGCTTTTCCCATGAGTGAATGCAATAAAAAATAAATAAAAAAACAATGTTTTTCGTGAAGACTCAGCTGTTTTACAAGCCATTTAGGCGAAACTTTTCACTAACAGTGTTTAGGGCTTAAGTTATCATACTAATACCTAGCTTGAAAACTTTTAAGCAGTGTAGCAAAGCCTTAGATATATCTTATTATTATCGACTCTATCGATTGGTGCCATAAAAATACAGGTATTTTCGGCATACTTGAAGGTTCGGTTCTCGGCTCAAGGAAGACAGGCCTTAAAAATTAAATGATATCTTCTTGAAGTAAAATTTCTTATTTTCAATATTTAAAGTACTTTTCCTTCATTCAGTAAAGCGATGGAACACCCTGTAAAAACAATACAGGTGCTCATTTAAAATACTTTTAAATTACTTTCTTTGAATTTGCATGTACTTAACTCGATATTTATTTAGTAGGAGCCTTCTTTCTTTCGAGCCAACGGTTCCGATCGACGTAAGACTTTCATTTTAGTTAGGGGTTGGTTACAACGTTCGCTAAAATATATAGATAATTAATTTTTTTGTTTGAGATGTGTAAGACATTTTGAATAAAACTGTTACATTTTCAATGTAGAAGGCGTCTATAGGAAGGCGTCTGAAGGGATTTATCAGGACTCTAAGAAGTTTTGACGTTTATTGATTCCGATAAGTCTATTAGCAAATGACAACTATCAAAATAACTACCTTATGGCTTATTCCATGGAAAAACATTGTAGTCAGTTTTTTGTTTGTTTTAAATGTCCTCGAATAAATTGTAAGTATATATTATTGTTTTATTATTTAAAAGAAATATGCTTCTATGTTTGTGGTGTAAAAAATATTAGTAAAATGCCAAATTCCATTCAGTTCATCGCTCAGTTTCAATGTTATTAAAATCTTACCTTAATATTTAACCCTAAAAATGTGACATAATACCTTTCATACTTTAGTCAGGAAACTTAATACATTTTTCGAATATTTCTCTTTCAATCTTTGACCACAATGTCCAACAAAGTTCAACCTTTTCCTTTTTCAAATCGAAAATAAATGTAGCCCAGCCTTTACAATCTTTAATGTCCCCCGTTTCTTTTCAATAAACTTCCACTAAGAGGTTTTCAGAATATTCATGAAGATGTCTGTTCTTTCCAGGTGGGTGTATTCAATTGGTTCTCTGCGGTAAGTAATTATTCGTTTTTTTAGCGTCGGCGTCACCCAGGTGAAACTTAGTTAAGATAGAAGTTGTGAAGTTTCCGTTCGTTTAGTTTATATTGAAGCGACTGCACCTGTTAATTGAATCTAGTACTGTTGCAGACTTTCGAAAGTTCTGTTTGATTGCTGTGATACTATAATTAGTAACTATAATAAACGTGTGCAGAATATACTCATATTTCTCGTGTGAATATGTCTTTGCATAAAAGAACAAGTCGTAGAAGAAACTGTTATAGCCTAGCGGTTGAGCACTTGCTTTCTAAGCACGAGGGTCTGAGTTCGAACCCGGTCCGTACAACTGACTTTTCCAATTCATGTGTGGATCTGAATTAGATTATCATTTGCTTTAACGGTGAAGGAAAAACACCGTGAGCAAATCTATACAGTTCTCGATTATGTGAAGTCTGCCAACTCGCACTAGGCCAGCGTGGTGGACTAAGACCATAACCTTCTCATTTTGAGAAGGGGCCCGTGCCCAGCCGTGAGAGATTAATGGGCTGATGATGATGATAAAAGAATAAGTAAGTAAGATTGGTAATAGTCAGTTATCGTTAACACAACCCTTTCCAAAAGCTAATTCAGGCGGGTTTTCGTACTAACCAGATGCAGTTGAACATTATTAGTTTCCGAAACGCCTGCCATCTGACCTCCGCAACCCAATTACGGGATGATACCTATGGTGCTTGTACAAGGCGCGGGTAACAGCGCATGTTGAGACACTTGCGCGGGTTACATGCATCGTGTAAATGACCTTGTTAACGTGGGGCGGTGCCTAATGAATGTACCACATTAACCCGCCCGTGTAGCTCGCGCATGTAGTCCGCACCAGTTAATGACGCCGTATACAAGCACCATTATATTCTAAAGTTAGATCGGTTGTCAGGCATTTTTAGAATAGCGCATACCGACGGGGTGGCGGCAAAGAGCAATTCACTGGTCGCAAAGCACACCGAGTGGCCGCGACTAGGCTCGCATCGCGGCATTGGCTCCCTTGGACGCTTAAATTGTGGCTGCTCAACCACTCTTCGCGGCGCTTTGAACCTCCCAGTGTGATTGTATTTCGCTTTTCTAATTCCAGTCGTATGTAGAAGTAAATTAAGTTGAATTACAAATTTTACTTAATTAGTCGCATCCTTGCCACTCTGTCTGTTGTTCCCCTTGTCACCCTTAGAATCTGACTAACTGCGGCATCCATGTTTTTCCAAAGCAAGAAGAATGAGTAATGGTACTGACCATCATAGAATTAATTAATTATGGTATCAAATAGCCACTGCCCATCACCAGTCATCGGTTAACAAATGACAGTGATCCGCTTTCAACCGTACTATGACCACAGCTTAATCATAAACCTCTCTTATTGGACAAAGCGAGCGAAACTTTAGAAGAGTCATAAATTATTTACTGCAAAGTAGACGTTTTCCAGCTGAGGCACTGTGATGACATTGTTACGTTATTTTCGAACGAAGCTAGTAATTTTATTACACTTTGTAACACAGTGTAGCTTGTATGGCGTTAGTGAAAATTACTTGGAAGGCCTTTACCCTATTAACCTGTGACCTTATTACGGGGGAATATTTTATTAAATATAAATTTTAATCTTTTAGGCGAGAGTGACGGAGAAGGACGGCTATCGATAACTCTTGTCACAGTAATTAATTTAGAAGGGACGGGCTTAAATTATAAATGAGACATTAGAGATTCGGGTCTTACTCGTTAGGTACAGATTCCCTTTCAGTGGTCT
Source organism: Asteroscopus sphinx (assembly GCA_949699075.1). Taxonomy (NCBI): domain Eukaryota; kingdom Metazoa; phylum Arthropoda; class Insecta; order Lepidoptera; family Noctuidae; genus Asteroscopus; species Asteroscopus sphinx. The sequence continues at coordinate 12,709,265 of OX453016.1, forward strand.
CCAATAATGAGAGCGAGGTTATAAGGTTGGTAATGGATCGGGGAGAAAAGTTTCAAGTCCATTATTAGGTATATTTTAGTTTTGAAAGTCTTCTTAATTTATAAATATATACTAAAGTTAATATTTAAATTCCCTAGTTTTTGAACTATTTGTTTTCAACTTCCTTTTTATTCGTCTGTGGTTTTCAACTTAATTTATAAAAATGTATTAAAACTTTATGGTGGTAAAGAGAATTATCAAAACATTATATTTATGCTGAGTTGGTGACCCCTTTGGCATGGGCATGCCCGGCAGCAACTTCATGTTTTACTTGATATCTATTTTAGTACTTTATTTAATGTTATTTGTTGTGCTGTCACTGTCCTGTGCCAAATAAAATCTTTCTTTCTTTTCTTTATTTAAGTTTCAAAAATTTTATCTTTGTTTATGTCTTTAGACGATCAATGTGACGCTGGTATTTAAGTAATAAGAAAAATAATATACCTACCTCATAGTATACCTTTGTGCCAATCAAAACGAGTAAAGTAGGCAGTTTTTACAATAATTGACCAGTAGACGCTTATAATATATCTATGTATTTCCAGCTGTTCCTTACATTTTGGTCAAGTACTTACACGAAACATTTTCTATTGAACGATTTTTTTTTTTTTCACCATTTCAGGGTTGATCCTATAGTAAAAGTTGTTAAAATTGATGAGTGCAATCATTCCTTGTAGGGTTATTGGCGAATTAAAAACAACACTGCCAAAATATCAGCCTTCCAACAATGGTAAAGATATTGACCCCAATTTTACCACCACAAGAACTATCCAGAAATCAATTCGCCAATATTTTAAGACGTGAAGAAGTCACGTGCTGTCGTGGCTGCAGGAATGACACCCTAGGGAGTGGACGTAAAGATTAACGTGGCGCGTCTGTCCTCGGGCCTAAATCACATTATGGCCCCCCCACTCTTTGTTTAATGCCGCCTTAAGATGGACGGCCTTCGTCGATGAGACTGTGATTTTTCTTACCTACCTGTATTTTTAAGAGTGTGTTGCTGTTAGGTGGATGGTGTTTTATTTTCGTAGGGTTAATGTACACTAGGTTGGTTTTAAAACAAATGTTTCATAGAATTGAATTAGTGAGTGTAAGGGAAGGTTCTACGTAATTTTGACTTTACTATGGATTTTTGAGTGTACGATAAGGCCTTTTTATAAGAATAAAAATTATTTATTTGCTAGAATATGAGTAAAATAAGTTGACATTGTTAACATAAATAAAGTCCTGTCATACTCTACCAGAAGTTGGTATGCAAATATTATTTAGAAATGTAAACAGGTGCTAATATTAATTCACAAAACGAAATGTCATATAAAATTATTTACATTAGATAAATTAAAAGTATTAAATTGACATACATTATGTGAAACATCAAACCAATAATATTAACAATAGATATCAATTTACTTAAGGTAACAAACAAATTACTTTTAATAATTGTTAATCATTAAAACATCATTAAGTCAGCACTTTATCTTCTAAGAACTCCAAAATATTATAATGAAAAAATTCTATTAAAAAGGCTTTTAGTCTCCTCTTACATGCAAGCAAATTAGTTTCCTTAGTCACTCGTCTGTCCAAAACGCCTTGTAATGCTAACGACGTCCATTGTTTAACTGATGTGTCTGCTAATTGTGACAGATAAGTTCTTAAGAGAGCTACAAATCCCAATATGAAAAGTGCCAGATCAAAAAATAATACACACATAAAACACAATTTTAAATACTAGCACAGTGTAATTAAAAGAGCAGAGCTAGAGTTCCTTAGACTGTGGTGATACTAGTATGAAAATTTTATTAGTTCTAAGATGAAAATAATTAAATCAATAATGTTACTTTCCATCAACCTTTACCTGCATTGATTACGTGCTCACACCCAAGTGTATTGACGTAAGCGAAACCAAAAATAAAACGGTTCAACTCTTGTTCGTCCTTAACTTTTAAGACCCAAAAATATCCATCGACAACGCTTGTTTTTCCACCCTTGATTGCGAAACTTTTACGGATCGTTCAACACAAAAAATGGCGAGTAATTTTTTGTTAGGCTGTGTTCAAACTCAGTAACGATATATTTATTGGTAGGGTACACGTAAGGTCAAACTGTCGCGTGGACGCTATTGTGCGAAATGTCCATATAGTGGATTCATACCCATTCTGTTGTTTGGTCAACCATAAATAAAATTTATTAGACTAATAACGTTCCGGTATTCTCTATGATGGTCAATGTATGAAATTATTTATAACGTTATTATAATGGAATAGGAAAAGATTTAAACGTTGTGGTGAAGCGCTTTTTAATTTCGCCGGTTTTATGGTTTCCGGTTATTTTTAGAGCCCAATTTCGTGCACACATAAAAATTCTATCGTGTCCGTATACCATGAATATGCATAATAACGACAAAGTCATGATCGTATGTTTACATCAAAAAGCTCTTGGGGTTACAACTTAAAGAAAACTTGACAGCAACTTGAAGATTTAATGAGAAATGCGGGTGGTCTCTTCTTCCTACTAACATTCTTAACTATTTTCTTTCTGGTGGTTTTCTTTCCCAAAGCAATGACTTTTTACAGTAAAATAAACAAATAATAATAATAATCATAAATGCAAAGACCCTCCACAACCGTGAGGAGTGCAGTCTAAGGGAATACTTCCTTCACTTGGACGTGGGTATGCACCGAGATGTTGTTGCAGTGGACAAGGGACTCACCCCGCTCTCTTTGGCTAAAGAGAACTGGCTCAAACCTGCAGTACTTAGTACCAAAGATCGCGAGGAGGTATGGCAAAGCAAGGAGCTACACGGGCGCTTCTATCAGGCTCTTCATGGACCCGATGTGGATGGCTTAGCGTCCGTGGCCTGGCTACGGTTCGGTGATCTCTTCGGAGAAACCAAAGGTTTTGTATGTGCAATTATGGACGAAGTTATGATGACGAACAATTACCGAAAGTATATTGTGAAGGATGGCACGATTGACATCTGTCGGGGATGTCACCGTCCGGGAGAATCTATCCGACACATTATAGCCGGATGTTCGCGTCTAGCTAACGGCAAGCACTTGCACAGGCACAACCTAGTAGCCAGAATTATTCACCAGCAACTTGCTTTGAGATACAATCTTGTGGAATCAGAAGTACCGTACTTACAAGTATGTGCCCGACCCAGTTCTTGAAAATGGCCATGTCACATTGTACTGGGACAGATCTATCATCACTGATAGGAGTATTGTTCACAATAAGCCTGATATAGTGGTGATAGATCGATCTGAGCGCCGCGCAATGATTGTTGGTATCTGTGTCCCACATGACGGGAACCTTGTGAAAGCTGAAAAAGACACGCAAATTAAATATCTTGATCTAGCACACGAGGTTGTCGACATGTGTGATATGTTACTTCAATCGTTAAAAACTAATTTTAGATAAATGATGTATTCAGCTAATAAAATTTTTTACTGATGGGGTCACCAAGTGGCTGCTTCATTCCCCTTAAGCTGCTTTCTCAAGTTAGTAATTATAACTTAGAAATACGGAGTTTATGGCTTCTACGGTACAAATGAAATTCACAAGCTACATTACTTTTATTTTAAAGGATCACGCTTGATAGAATTACTACTGATGTTTCAATAAGCTGTTCACGTGTTTAGACAGGTTACAGAGTGTTAATGACAGGCCTCATGCAATGTTATACATATGTGAGATAAGTAGTACTGTAGGTATGGGAAGGATGTACGGATGTGGGTAAACTACTGGGGGAGACAGGTGTATTGAGATACGGTCTGTTTTTTTTTTTGACGACTTCTGTGGTCTAGTGGTTCGAGGGTCGGACTGCTGATGACGAGGTCGTGGGTTCGATTCCCACAGGACACAAATATTTGTGTGTATTTGTGTGTTTGTGTTGGTCTGGGTGTTTCTTATGTATTATAAGTAGATATTTACAAAAAATAACGTAGTACTTATGTATTATATCCAGTCTAGTACCCATATCACAAGCTCTGCTTAGTTTGGGACTAGATGGTGCTGTGTAAAAATGTCCCGAAGATATTTTTTTTATTTATATATTTTCTGTCTTTTCTTATTTAGTAAACGATCTTGGCATGTCTCTTTAATCAAATTACTACTGATAAAATATACTAGTTCTGCACATGTAATTATGTTAAAAAATGCTATTTAGTGTATGAAATTCTCAACATAATGTCTGTTAATAATTATTATTGACGAATTACGTTAAAAAGACATGCTAAGATGGTTTACTAAATAAGACAAGTAAGAAATAACAGAGATTAGTTGTAGTGGGTGAATTAAAAGATAGATTTTTAATAAAAAGCTAGACGGAGCTGACGGTTTTCTAAGTTTTCAGATTACTTAAAATAAATAAATAAATATTTTTGGGACATTTTTCACACATCACCATCTAGTCCCAAACTAAGCAGAGCTTGTGCTATGGGTACTAGACAATGGATATAATACTTATATACTTTTTTTTTTTAAATACATACTTATAATACATAAGAAACAACCAGACCAACACAAACACTCATGTTCATCACACAAATATTTGTATATATTTGTGTCCAGTGGGAATCGAACCCACGACCTCGTGATCAGCAGTCCGACACTCGAACCACTAGACCACAGAGGTCGTCAAATGACATTACTATATTTGGTTTTTACGAAGTACCATTCAACAACAAAATTATATTAGAAACTAAAGGCGTTTTTACGTGAAGTTAAAATTAGGTTACAATATTATTACTTTAAATACTGTGGATAATAAACACTCTTGCTAACGGCAGTCTTTGTACCAAATATTACACAGAACTCAAGGGAGCTTGGTAAACAATTGTGGTTTTTATTCTACGAATATAAACTAAGCCTACTCAACGTAAATGGCTCTAAATAACACAGCATAGCAAAACATACTTTTCTTGTTTCAAGTGTGCATTTCATATAAAACGCGAGGTCGATAAACTCTCGTAGCATCGTAGGCTGTAAATCAGCGCGTGACGTCACACCGCAGAGCACGTCGGCCGCTCGTAGCGCTCGTAGCACGTAGCTGCTACGTACTTCATAAATCTGTAGCTGTAGTATAACGATGTTTCAGCAAAATTATGTTGTTATTGATAATATGGTTGATGTTTACAACATGTAATATATTTCTCATCATACAATAATCGTTTTTGAAGCGATAATTTCTGGTCATCACGTTAGCAGAAAGATAATTAATGAAATGATTGTGTCGATAAAGATTACTTATAAAATTTTAGATTATGCAGTGACCATTCAACCATACGTAAAAAACAATTTAATGTGATCGCCCATCTATTTGCTGAGTTTGGTGGTAATCACACCAATAATATATGATCATTCATTGTAATATTAGTAAGAAAGAAAGAAAGAAACAGATTTTATTGCTGCGCTTTAAAACTAATAAAATAATTAACTTGACAACACTGCCAATAATAAATTAACAATTGTCCATGGTTAAAAATAACGGCATAATGAAACAAAACAAAAATCAATAATTTACAAAAGAAAAATACTGTCAACTTTGTGCGCAAAAATAAGGTTAAAATAAAAAATAAAAATAAATAAATATCTTTGGGACATTTTTACACAGCACCTTCTAGTCCCAAACTAAGCAGAGCTTGTGCTAAGGGTACTAGACAATGGATATAATACTTACATACTTTTCTTTTGTAAATACCTACTTATAATACATAAGCAACACCCAGACTAACACAAATACTTTTGTTCATCACACAAATATTTGTGTCCTGTGGGAATCGAACTCGTTATCAGCAGTCCGACACTCGAACCACTAGACCACAGAGGTCGTCAATAATAAATAATAATATAATAAACATCATAAGGCTGTAGCTTTGACCGAACCTATTACTAGCAGTGCTGATTTTCAGCAACAACCTAGTAGTCTGTTTGTTAGTTGGTCTATGACCCAGCGTCAGTCTGGTCTAAGGTCCCAGCATGGCTGACTACAGTAAAAAAAAACATAAAAAGTACATCCTTTCATAGCTGGGGACTGGACTCAGAAGGCAGAGGACCGAGTGTTGTGGCGCAACTTGGGAGAGGCCTATGTCCAGCAGTGGACTGCGATATGTTGAGTTGAAGAAACACCCTTACAAAAGAACAACTTTAAAAACCATGACGCACAATTTTTATACTACAACAAATTATCACAACATTTTTCATGCCATAAACAATATATTACAACATCAAACAATTTACAAATAGGCAGATAAAATCTGTCCATTACTTACCTACGACTAGTTATTTATTCTAAGGGCTGTTCAACTTCGGCGACATTGAAAACCCTTTACAGATGTCACGCGAGAAAGGGATTCCGGATAGACCCTTATTTAGGGAGCAACTTGGAAACGGATAGGTTTCGTTGAAACTTTGTGAAGTTCACTATTGGATTGAGAGAGAAAATCTCTGTACTTACATTATTACTCAGGTATATGCATTGATTTATCAGCTACATCCAATTTGATCTGCTTTTGTCTATTAACATGAATTTGAAGAATAATGCTTACTTTTATGGCATAAAAAAAACAAAATGGGATGTTTACCAAATAGTATGTTTACCAAATAGTATGTTTACCAAGTGGGATGTAGCCGATTTTACAAATGTTTAAAGAGACAAAAAACAATTTTGTAAAGTAGTGTTAAAAATTGAGATATTGCAGCTACTTACCACAACATAATATCTAATAATAATTATTTAGCTGTGTATCAGATTACGTAGATCCATTGATTTTAGTATATTTTTTTGAAATGGGTATAGTTTTATAAAATTTACATTATAAATTCGAATTGAATTACACATTACAATTAAAATACTAAATAAAATAATGTAAAGAATAATGTTAATACATAAAGATTATTTTCTCACGCATACTTATAAAAATATATTTTTGGAGATGGTTTTTTAACAGAAATCTTACGAATCGTTCTTGAGACCAGTCAGAATGTAAAAATATATTGGTACCAGTTAAAAACTAAATAATTATAATGCAAGCTGTGTGTGTGAATGACAGACATTATTTATTTAATTATTTATTTATTTATATATTTATTTGCCTTCATGTACAAAGTATATGCATGCATTACATTTTCATGGCACAATTAAATACTATTAGTACATGAACCCTGCAAGGGCACTGCAAATTTAAGTAGGTAGATATACTAATGAGTCTAAAAATAGGTTTGTTATTAATTCATTATACATAATTATTATCTCAAATTATCATATATTAAAATTATCATAAATTAAAAAATTACAAGTATATTTATTGGATTATTGATCATGCAAGTCATAATTTTGTTATTAAAATTTATTTAGTTTTATACATCCATATAACTATATAAATAACAAGGCCGATCGATTCATAGTTTATCAGATTTAAATTCTTCGATTGTGTAGTAGCTTTTCTTTAATAAAAGAGATTTTAACTCTCTGCAGAACATTGACTGTTTTGGTTCGGATTTTAAACGTTCTGGTAGTTTGTTATAAATTTGTATGAGTCTGAAATATGGACTTTTGCCGAAAATGTTTAAAGTAGTGGGAGGTAGTATTAATGTGTTCTTAATATTAATATTGTGAATGAAGCTTTAGGCAAAATAATAAGCTTTTGGATACAGTCCAAAGGACTGGGGTGAAAACCGGTATTTAAATCATGCAGCTGCAAATAGTAATAGTAATTTTGATAGAGTAAAACAACAATGAATAACAACAAAAATAACAACAACAGTAAAATAAACAACATATGTCCAATTATATGAATTGTCATATGTAACTACTTAAGCAGTGATTATCATCTGATAAACATCGATTATGGTCAACTTATGACTACAAAAAATAAATAAATAAAATAAATAAATATCTTTGGGACATTTTTACACAGCACCACCTAGTCCTAAACTAAGCAGAGCTTGTGCTATGGGTACTAGACAATGGATATAATACTTGTATACTTTTGTTGTAAATACATATAGCGAATTTACGTTAGTTACAAATGTAATGGTCGACACATTTCAATCATCATTGTAATTGTTACGAATCTAAGAACACCTCATTTGTTAAAATCGGTTCACTCATTTAACTTCAAGGAGGGAAGACACAGACATGCACACATACCAACCAAAGACATAACCCTCCTTTTGGGCTCTGCCGCAGTCGGGTAATTAAACAAATAGACCCCGAACTGCATGGTTGATAATCACTTAGAAGTCACCTGTCGATACCTTTTCTTGTTCCCTTTAACGTGGAATTGCTAAAGTTTCGAAGTAATCCGTGTTAATTATTCTACAGTATCCAACACGTGAGGTAGACGTTTGTTGCATCGAAGTTTTATCAGACAAATATGGCATATTCAGTTCGTTAGTTTTGCGTCTGGACAAATTTACTTATATTCTATTTGGGAATTAAAGTTACATACGATTTGTATTACTACGGCTTAAGTTCATCAACGATAATTCTCTGGTTAAGCGATCGTTTACCTAAAATTCTAGTACATATTTCGAGTAATCAGCTGTTTAATCAGAGAATTAACGTTGATGAAAACCACCCTTAGGGGCTCGTGGTTAATAATAATAACCGTAATAACCGCGTGTATCGCAAGATCTGCGAGGTTAATCTGCACTAGCCGTGGTCAGTCCGTGGATGGGTGACCATTTCGTAACCACATCGAGACGGGCACCGGGGGGTGCTTCGGAGAGCACATTACGCTATCGGTCCCGGTTGCCATACGAATATCTACCAGCATTTTTTTTTAAATTCCGTATATACTTAAAATTTTCGCAATTTGTAAATTCTGCATCATCTAATATGCATATAATCCAATATTATAATGACTCGCTAATTCCGAACAACGGGAGCACTACGTTTCACTGAAACATAGTGGGAACGCGAGCGCGCTTCAGCGCTTCACCTCATCATTCAAACATTGACGACGTCTGTGGTCTAGTGGTTCTAGTGTCGGACTGTTGATCACGAGGTCGTGGGTTCAATTCCCACAGAACACACATATTTGTGTGATGAACATAAGTGTTTGTGTTGGTCTGGTGTTTCTTATGTATTATAAGTATGTATTTACAAAAGAAAAGTATATAAGTATTTCATCAATTGCGTCGTACCCATATTACAAGCTCTGCATAGTTTGGGACTAGATGGTTCTGTGTAAAAATTTAGTTAGGTGGCTGCTGAGAGACACCTAAAACGGGCTTTTTTTAGTGTTTTTTGTTTGGATTTACTCATTTTTTTTTCTTTATTGTAAACAGATTTCGACACCTCACCTGTTACGATAGACTCAGAACTTCCGGAGTAGTCACAAACTTGCACTTTTTCTATAAATGACCCCCTACCAGCTACCACCGAAAATTCATTTTCAATGTTAAAAAAATGTTTTCTGCTGCTTTTATTACTTGATATAACTTCATACATAAAAACTCGTCTACAAACGATGAAATTCTATCTCTTGTATACGAAAACACGCACACAAAGACCTTACGTAACCACATTGTCAAACGCTTTCAAAGTATCAGGTGTGCAACATGAATACCTAATCTTAATGGAGTATGTACAGTACATGTACTACAGATAAGGGACAGAATAAATCATCGACTGAATGTTTCGCCAAGTTCCCCGTGGGAAGGAACAGAGAAGGAACAGATTATACAACACAAGAGGAAGAATAAAACTGTTTTATCGCGATTTCATGGGGTCTTAAGTGTTTGAGTTGTCATAAATGTTTAAGTGTGAAAGTGGGGTATTAGAATTAGATGGACGGTTCAAGTTAAGTGTTTTATTAATATTTCAATAACTTTTAAAATGGTTTCAAAGTATTCCTCCATACCGCTGTCATCTGGCATAGTGCCCAGAAGACTGGCAAATGGTTTAGTTTTAAACGAAGATAAAAAGTGCTTATTGTCTCGAAAAGATTTTATAATTGATATGGCAAGCAACAGGTATAACATACCGACGTAAAGTAGAAAATAGTATTGCGCACAGGCAACATTTTGACTGTGTATAAATAAAGCCACTGGTTTATTTATACACAGTTCATTCAAAATAATATCTACACCTAGTAACTAAAAATTGTTTTGGTGGTGTCACACGCATCGTTTTTGTGTCGCACGCGACACACGGGGGGAATTTATTTGTTTACAAATAGGTATTTAACAAAAAAAAGATTTTTTGATATTGTTTTTTTTTATTGATTCGTGTTCAGTATCAGTGGTATAGTCACCTCCTTAAATATGGCACGAATACAGAACAACATGTTGTATAATTGAAATTACTGAAAACCTTTTAAGGGGTCTTTGTACTCATCAGTACGAAAAACTTTTACTATGGGACCAACTCTGAAATCGCAAAAAAATATCAGGTGTTCCCTATATTTTGTCGAATTGTGTGAACACAAAATCTAAAAACAACTGATTTTTTTTCACGATTCCAGGGTTGGTCCAATAGTAAATGTTGTTTATACTGACGAGTACAATGACCCCTTAAGAGGTTTTCAGTTATTTCAATAACACGTTGTAGGTATATAAAAAGAGGTAGATACATTACTAGCGCACCAAAATGAAGCGTACAAAAGGAGCTAAATATCGCCTCATAACCTCAATCGGTCTCGCACAACTAAACGATACGTACATACCGTTCTTCCGCTGGCCGCGTGTTCGTGTCGATTAAGGCTTCAAAATACCATTGCATGCGTAAATGAAATGCGTAGTGAAATGTAAAAGAAAAAAAAAATATGTACGTGTGCCGCCACTGCGTAGGAAACATTATTTTCGTTTGTTTTGTGAGCGTATAGCGTATCTTTACTAAATATCATTGCTTAGAATGGCCACGAGAACGAAATACTTCTCACAAAAAAATCCTCCGACAGATAACGTTTTCATACAGTACCTAAACCAAAAACACGAAATTGATCTCTAAAACGCACGTCATAAATAACATTTTTAATATCGCTGCGAATTTTCCGGCAGATTCTAGATCAGCCAACTGAAATTGCGACTAATCCCTTGGTGTTAAAGTTGGTAATTCCTTGTGCTTGTTTTGTAGGGTTGGTAGGCGCCAGCGTTCGTCACGTTTAAATATGATTTATGCAAGTAATTTAGTTAAGTACATATAGACGTTAGGCGCTGTGCGTTACGAATAGATTAAAATGTTCCTCGGATCTCGGATCCTTTTGTGGTGTCGTATTTGCGGCAATGAATTATGTCCTTTACCTCAGTAGAACAATGCGGTGTGATAATGACGTCATTCGAATATTAACGACATTGCTGTTAATTATCGTTATTACATTATGTTTGTGTGACATGTCTGTGTTATTACATTTTACGAGATACATAGGTAATATTTTTGTATCTTTATTACTTGTAATGCGATTAGTTTAATTATGTCCTGCATATTTATGTTATAAAAGTAAATTGTATTCTGTTACCAGCTGGAATATGAGTCATTTCTTAACGATGATCAGGGTGTTCACAATAATCAAAATGACTTCTTGTTCAATATGTATAAGTTAGAACTAACTTTGGGTTAAAGAAATAACCGGACCTAGTCTAGAATAATGCCAACTTAGAAACATGTTTTAGAGGTGTGCTAAAAATCTAGTATTTGGAAGCACTGATTCTGAGAGGTCCGGAGATCCAAAAAATTTATTCCGAGGTTAGATTAACCCATCAATGGGTGCAAAACCGCTGACCAGCGACCACGAAATAATAGACAATCTTTTATGTTCCATTAGCCGTTCCTTGATGAAACTATGTTAGTTTTTTTGAGAAATTTTTTAAGGAGAAGTTGGAGTTTAGAGTCGTTTTGATTTTTATCGGTGATAAGTTGTCTTGTGAGTCAGTTTTTGGTGATTAGTAATGTGCTGTATAATTTACATCCAAGTTTTTGGGATACAGACGTTAAAATATTAAATTTATGTGATTAAAAATGGTTCTCTTCTAATATTAATAAATCATTCTTCTTACAAACTGACGAAAAACTAGATAAAATTACGACCCATATGTAGTTCCTTCCACAATCCAACACTAAAGTCATGGTCGCAAATAAAATATAACAAGACTAATACTATTGTAGCACATATATTTGTCAAATAGCTAGTGTCGTGTCTATTTCGAACTACAATACCTCTGGGTGCGACGGAGTGCGAGCGACGTATAAAATTTCCATACAGAGAGTTCAAGGCTGAAATGAGGTGTAATTGATAAGTGACAGCGGCTTGAAGGAACCGAGAAAATTGGCTTGGGTATCGTAAGACATTTTTCTTGAGAGCTTACAAAAATAATACAGCGAAAACAATCGCATTCGGGAAAGCTGTAAATGGTCAACTCGGCTGCTCGGCTCTTGCCTAGGCGTAGATTTCATAATTCCGGTATTGGCAAATACCGAAAACGCTGTCGCATTCAACAAAAACACTGAGACTTAGTAGGTATATAAATATATAATGATAATAATAGAATCAACATAAATATTATTTTTGAAAATAAAAATTACGTAATTACAATAAAATACAATTTAATAATTTTTTGTGACAAATCATAATATACCTATAATTATGATGCTCGTGTTAGTCTCATAATTCATATGAACCAAAAATATTAAAATCAACAAAAAAATATTTTTTTCGCGATTTCAGGGTTGGTCCAATAGTAAAAGTTGTTCATACTGATGAGTACAATGACCCTTTAAGAGGTTTTCAGTTATTTTAATTACACGTTGTATGAATGGACTGGTGTACTAAACCATAAGTCCTAAGTTTGATTCCTGCTCCGGAGCGAATTTTTTTTTGCAATTTATAACTATCAAAATAAAACTGTTGTAACTACCTATGTGTCATTACGATTATATAATTAGCATCATGACCAACTTCCATCAGCGGTTTTCCCGAAAAAATTGACATTCAAGAAAAGAGTATATTATTATGTATTTTTGAAAGGTCGGCAACGCATCGGAGACTCTGTTGGTGTTGCTGATGTCCATAGGCGGCGATGATTGTTTACCATCAGGTGACCCGTTTGCTCGATTACCCAACTCTACCATGAAAAAATCTAAATCAAGATCTTTTTACTTATACCACAGCCGATGACTAGTATGACTCACCGGACGCCTGGAAAACTCTTCAGGCGGTCACGTGATACCCTCATGACGTAAACATGCGCCCATCGTGCGAACTATCGACATAGAATGTTATTATGCGCAATATTAATTATGTAAATGCTGTAGTCAACCATTGAACATCATTGTATGTAGATGGAATTAAATGAAAGAACTATAAAAATAGCTTTAGTACTGTTTTTTCGTGGAAAATGCGATGAGACATTCTTTTGTATTTTAATGGTTTTTTTTCTAGGAAAATTACTGAAATATGTTAAGTTAGACCTATTTTTGGATTCCATTCTCGTATTTATTAACCTTTGCCAGTTGAATTCAACACAAGGCACTATTTGTTTTTTGTTTTCTTTTGTACTCAAAAATAAACCAATTCATATACTACGTGTACTCTTTGAAGAGCTCATTCAGGGAATGGGCCGCTGGAGTAGAAGAGTCCTTGAGTGGAGACCACGAATCGGCAAACGCAGCGTAGGCCGCCCACCCTCGCCAGTTGGACCGATGACCTGAAGAATGTGGCTAGGGGGGGACTAGATGCGGAAGACAGAGGACCTTCGATGAAGAATAGTCTTAATCGAAGCAGAGGACCGAGTGCTATGTCCAACAGTGGACTTCGATAGGCTGAGTTGATGATTCAGGGAATGCTATTGAACAAGTTTTACTAGGTGGTCAACACTGAAATCGCGAAAACTTAAACAGCCGTTCCATACATTTCGGTCGAGATGTATTGCACTTTCTGTGAAATAGCAGATATTTTCAAGATTTTTCGGTTTGTCGCCATATTAAAAGTTCTTCCATGCTATGACCTGAACGAGCTCTCCAAAAATGACTACGCATTTCTGGCACACATTGTATATATTTTTGTTGCTGCCAAAAGTGATTAACGCCGACAGATTCCAAAGTAATATTGCGTCTAATTTACCGACAGGCTACTTTATTTATTCCCTCTTACAGCTTACTTAAGGGTCGTCCTAATGATGTATCGCCGTAATATATGGCGATTAACTTGCAGTTCTGGCTGGCCCCTTATGGTGCAAGTGCAAGGATATTGTGTAAAACGAATGTTGGTTTCTCACGCGATCGTATTTTATAAGGAGGATTAAGTGGTCAGAGGATTGGTGATAGATTTCTTGTAAGGTTATAGTAGTGATGTAGTGGTTGGGTGTACTTTATGCGTGTTCAATGATATATACAAGGGAAATCATCATCATAAATGCGACAAATTTTTGGATTTCTACCAATGCAACTGAACAAAAAAAAATCACTTCCCATACAAAAACCAACAAACAAAGTTAAAAAAGGTTTTTGTATCATTATCATCATCAGCCCAATACTGGGCCACTGCTGGGCATGCCTCTTCTCAGAATGAGATGGTTAAGGCCTTAGCCATCGCTGGCCAATTGCGCGTTGGCGGACAACACATGCCATCCAGAACTGTATGGAGCACTCTCAGAAGTGCAGGTTTCCTCACGATGTTTTCCTTATATCTTATATTAGGTTTTTGTATAGGAAGCCAAAAATATTATTTCGTCTGACGAACCATGTTTCATAAGAAAAGTTGTTTAATTTAATTGGTAGAATCCATCTTCAAAATTTTCATTATAAAATTTTCATATGTGTTCATATACAGGTATACAGGATTCCTTATTTGCAATAATTAAATTGAAGGTCGCGGGAATCCGCTGGATGCGGAAGGCGCAGGACCGGTCGATGTGGCGATGCTTGGGGGAGGCCTATGTCCAGCAGTGACGTCTTTCGGCTGAAATGATGATGATGATGATGATAAATAATTAAAATTCACTTCGCACTTCAAATGCAAATGTTTATTTTGTTTGAATGTGAACTTTAATAATGTAGTTGCGATAAGGAACATATATTGAACTACTATGAAAATTATCCGCACTCCTAAAAAAATATAATATAATGTATAAATGCTTATATGCTTTTGCCCGTGACTTCGTCCGCATGCGTCCTCTTTATTGCCTATCCCGTGAGAATTTCGAAAAATCCTTATTCCTTGTCTACATCATAAAGAGAATCTCAGGGAAAAAAATCTGCTTCAGGTCCAAGGGTTTAATGTTAGTCAGTAAGTGAGCCAGGTAATTTATTTTTATATAATAATAATGATGATGACTCAGCAGTCATCGTGCCGATAGTCATAACGGCCAATGGCTTAATAGCCAAGAGCCTCGACCAACACCTACAGAGGCTCTCGTTGAGCGGTTGGGTCAAGGGCTTGCTGCAGAAAGCGGTACTTCTTGACACGGCGCGTATCGTGAGGAAGTTCCTCTCTCTGAGGCCCTGACCGCCGGGTAGCTTGAACCTTGTTCCCGATGCCGGTGGGCTACTATTTTTTATATTTTTAAATGTTTTTTGTTTTTGTTTTTAAAATATTTAAAAATGTAATGAATAAATGCAAGATAAAACAAAAATTTAACAAGAAGCAAAGAAATATTTGATATTTCAAAAATAGTAGAAACACGTGCTTTGAATAAGAAATGGTATGTGAATAAGTGGGCGTGTGAATTTTTCACGCTAATTCAGACGCTGTGATCAAAATAAATATTGGAATTCAGACAACCCAAACATGATGACTCAATTATTTGCCGCTAAAAAATAAAAATATCAGATGCTTTAAATTCTTTGTCTACAGTTTTCAATAGTATTTCCTGGTTGCTTATTTATTGAGTCAATATTTCTTTTTTCAGCTCTTTTTAAATTTATGAAAATACGTAGAATTCATCCATTGAAAACTATTTGAGAAAAGTATAACGAATTTTAGCATAAATAAATAAATAATCAGCCCCCCTAGCCAAGTTGACAATCTACACAATCTACTACGAAAAAATCATTCGTTCAGATATGTCATTCCCATACATTTTGATTGTTTTCTATTAGCGTTGACGATTGACGATTGTGCAGATTGTCAACTTGGCTAGGGGGGCAGTTTATTCTCTTTTCACAATAGTTTTTAAAGTAATAGCATACACTTCAACTTCGGTCTATCAGAAGGAAATTGATTGAACTAAATCCATTTATTTATTTAATCACAAGATACATACATACACAACACATATGTGTATATGTACGTTCGACCACACGTCAGTGGTAATAGTTTGGCATTGACAGCACCTTTATTTTGTAAGCATTAAGGGCGGTTATCGAGTTCAAGTGTTACCACTGTCATGCAGTCGATTGTACATATGCTATCGACATTACATAAATTTATAAACAAATATTTATTTAAACAGACCTAAAACCATAAACTGTCTTTACTTGTTTTGAGTATGTATGAGTACAAATATAACATAACTTAACAATACATACACATTCACACCTGGTTCATTATTAAGCTTATGCATTTTTCCTTCTGTCTGTTGTCCCTGAACACAGAGTGGTTCGTTTTCAATTAACGATATAGAGATTTTCCACGTCGCTGGCTGTAATCCGAACCAGCTGTAATGGAGCGAAAAAACCTCTTGACTTTTTTCCTAGGCTGTGTATTGAAATTACTTTTTTGGTAGACTATAGAGGGTTAGGATTTAATTGAAAACGTTCGTTATGACTGGACGACTTGTAAATGTTTTTGGAATTCGAATCTACTGTTCATGTAGGTTTTGGAAAATACAATACAATACAATACAAATTCCCTTTATTGCACAACAAGATTGTATTAATTTCTTAAATAACTACTTATGCGCTAGTGTACAACTGGCGGTCTTATCGCTCTACGGCGATCTCTTCCAGACAACCATCGAAAAAAAAAACGAAACGAAACGTTTCAGAAAATACGAGGAATAAATGTTTTGGTTGGTAAAAATCTGATTATTATTACTCACTCAACGTTTACAAATCCTATTTACAATAAAACCTTTATTATGAAAAGAAAGAAACTTTTACAGTATTATTGTCACAGTTAGCAACGTGTAGCAATTAAAAAATTAAAAAATAAATAAACAAAATAATTTAGGGACATTTTACACAGTCTTAAATTAAGTAGAGCTACTACGGTACTAGATAATGGATATAATACTCATATACTGTTTTTTTGTAAATACATTCTTATAATACATAAGAAACACCCAGACCAACACAAACACTTATGTTCATCACATAAGTATTTGTCTTCTGTGGGAATCGAACCCACGACCTCGTGATGAGCAGTCCGAGACTCGAGCCACTAGACCACAGACGTCGACAAACGATTAAAAACATTCAAACAGGTTTTTCTATTTTCTATAAACTAAACATTAGGTATTGCATGTATTTTTATCGGTACTACCTACACGTGTTGAGATAACGGAAACCAACTCAAAATTTTACTGCGGTATTTGTAGCAGACAGATATACAGACAGACGGAAAGACAACGAAGTAAGCTAAGTAAAAACTTTAGATAGATTATTAAAAATAATAATTGAAAATATTAAAGTTTCTATGACGTCATTCGCAGTGCACTTACTAATTTATTTATCTCCAAACATTCTCAGCAGTCTGTGTACTTTGTGGTCATAGGTACGTCACTGGTCTAGCTGAAGCCATTAACATTTATGACCCAGCCATGCGTACACAGAATACGAAATTCAAATCTCATTTTAATTTTTCCAGCCATAAACGGTTTCAATTCAGCTGGTACTTAATGTCCTTGGTAATGTTAGCATTCTCATCTCGGTCGCCATTTTAATTGTGATTACTGGGCTGATGCGCTATTTGTATGCATTTTTGAACGTGGCATGCGTTTTAAAAAATGAAACGCGGAATGTTTTATAAAGCACAAGCTTTTACCCGCGGTTTCGCTCCCATGGTTCTTCATATATAACCCACAGGAACCATCATCTTCCTTTGCCTTTTTTCAATTATATTGGGGTCGGCTTCCAGTCTAACCAGATGCGGCTGAACATCAGTATTTTACACGGAGCGACTCCCATCAGACCCCACAGGAACCGTTTTTTTATTTTTATATAATAAAAAACTTAAAGAACACCTTTTAGATGATTTAAAACCTAATAATGACTTATAATTTTATAGCATTGAGAAAAAAAAAACATGCTGTATTTTTGTAAGCAATTTGCTATTGAGAAGTAATATAAATTAGTTGAGGGTATTTGAGAATTTTTGCATGGGGCGAGCGAGCGCGATGCGTCGTGTTCACCCACCCACATCTTGTTGTAATGAATGTCGACGGACCATGTGGTACAAAAAAACCTAAACTGGTTTATGTTCTACACTGTATCTGCCAAATGTATGTATTTTTTTGTGGAAATAAAAAATAAAAAAAATAACATACCAGTTTTTAGGTCTAATTAAAAACTACAAACACAAAAACTTTTATCAAAAACGCTCCAGTAGTTTTTGCGTCATGCCTAAACAAACAAAGAAATAAACGAATAGATGGTTACAGTTTTATATTAGTTAGGATAACAAATGATTGGCTGAAAACAAAAAAAAATGCTCGAATTTTGAGTACCTACATATTTTTGGAAGAAGGAAAGAGAGGCCTTTGCAAAATAATACCAGGTAATAATATTTTTTGGTATGGGATAAATGAACAGTATTTTTGGTATCACTTTCAGTTGTTGTTATTCAGTTGTCTTTTGTTCTAAAATACCTATTTTAAAGAGAAACAATAAGCTAAAATTATTTTCCACCTATTATATAATACATGTTTACCTGCA
The DNA here is from genome assembly GCA_949699075.1 of Asteroscopus sphinx. Taxonomy (NCBI): domain Eukaryota; kingdom Metazoa; phylum Arthropoda; class Insecta; order Lepidoptera; family Noctuidae; genus Asteroscopus; species Asteroscopus sphinx. The sequence goes on from OX453016.1 coordinate 12,728,121, forward strand.
TTGTCTTTAAACTATTTTACATAGTGAACTAGACAAAAACAAAGGCACACAAAACAATATGGTGTACGTCAAACTATTACCCCGAATGCCGTGCCATTTCAGTGTTTACTCAAATGGCTTGTTTCTATTATTAATAAATTCAAAAGTAGTAAGGCAGGTCCATAAACCTACTGTTTATTTGTTCGATGTTGTTTCAGAAGTGTCGTAGTTATGTAAGATAGTAGTTTGAATCATACCTCGCTGAGAGAAAACAGAAAGTAGTAGAATGAAAGAAATTCATCGCCGCTCTGTATCGCCACATCTGGGGTGCCTCAAGGTTTTCACATAGGGCCGAGATCCGATTCTCAACATTGACCTGTGCCCTCCTGTAAATAATAAGTTTACCGTAATATAAAAAACACTGTGATTTATCTTTTGTACAAGTACAGTTGCCCGCACGTCAGTGGTAACAGTTTGACCTTGACAGCGTCTTTATTTCGTAAGCAGTAAGAGCGGTTTTCGTAGTAAAAGTGTTACCACTGGGAATAAGACGTTGGAGGGCCATAATAAAAAATAATAAAAAACAGCAAGCTCTACGAAAACGTTTACCTACCTTATTTAGGTATACTTCTTGTGTGTGTTAAAACCAAATGACAGAAATAAATCATTCATAGAATTGTGTTAGTTATTTCCGATTCTGAATTATAAGGAAAACATAATTACCTACCTAATGCATTAAATGTTACATCTTCCATATGCTATTGGAATTCTATGAGGACAAATCCCTATTGCATGACATAATGCTGAAAAACAATAATAAACATGGCGTCATGTGATAGTTTACATTGTTATAAAAATATACAAAGAATATATTTTATAATATATTTTGACGACGTCTGTGGTCTAGTGGTTCGAGGGTCGGACTGCTGATTACGAGGTCGTGGGTTCGATTCCCACAGGACACAAATATTTGTGTGATGAACATAAGTGTTTGTGTTGGTCTGGGTGTTTCTTATGGATTATAAGTATGTATTTACAACAAAAAAAAGTATGTAAGTATTATATCCATTGTCTAGTACCCATATCACAAGCTCTCCTTAGTTTGGGACTAGATGGTGCTGTGTAAAAATGTCCCGAAGATATTTATTTATTTATATATAAAAAAAATACAAGCTGAAACCCGCGCTCTCGCTCGCGTAGTATGTCGATATTAAATGTTTAATATTCTACAAAGCTTTCACCAGTTCTTCTTCCAAGTTTCATTCAAACTCGTTCAGCAGTTTATGCGTGATTGAGTATAATATATATAAAAATGAATGTTTGTATGTTTGTCTATGCGCTCCTAAACAATTCATCCGATTTTGATGAAACTTTGGTGAGTTATTCTACGTACGCCCGCGAATGATCCTGGCCCAAAAAAAGATGGCATTCCAACGCACGCCGGGCACAGCTAGTAAAACATAAAACTGTCACAATTAATTTATTACACTAGTGGCATAATTGAAAACGCTCTTGTTAAGATTTTCTCCACAACCTTAATCAAAATCAGTTCCACTTAACTACTTCCACTCTAACGTCGCGTGTCTCCGAGGTCATTATTCAGATGGGCTAGCTTCTTGGATGAGCTGTGTGTCGGAACACGCAAGCTCTCGTGTGCCAGATGGGAGCAGATTGATCCGGCCCGGTCATTAAGGTGAAAGGTTCCCAGAGGGAGTAGCATGGGGTTGCTCCGTGAAAAATATGTAGTTAGGTTGGCTTAATGGGTTGTATTTTTAAACTTGGTGTGGGGTTTGGGAAATTTCCTTTTGAAATTGTAGTAAAATACATATATGTATATAAATATTGTATCAAAACCCGTCGTATAACTGTGATAGCCTAGCGGTTGAGTGCTTTCCTTCCATGCAGGAGCGCACCACTGACTTTTCGAATTAATGTGTGGATCAGATTTTGATTATCACTTGCTTAACAGTGAAGGTAAACATCGTGAGGAAACCTGCACACCTGAGAGTGCTTCAAGCAGTTGTCGATGGTGTGTGTAGTCCGCCAATCCGCACTAGGCCAGCGTGGTGGACTTAGGTCTTAACCTTCTCATTCTAAGAAGAGCCCCTACCCAGCAATGGGACAGTAATGGGCTGATGATGATGATGATGATCAAAACCTGTTAAAGTCAATTGAGTCCAAATTTTAGGTATTACCTACTACAAAATAAAGTACCCCACAAGAACATGCTTATAATTGCTTGCAAAAATTGAGTTCCGTCTCAAATTACTCTAAAATAGTGATTTTTAACATCAAAACCAAAACCATTTTTTTGTCATTTACAATTTGTTGAATGTTTGTGAGAGTCTTTATAGCGGGTATTGATACCCCTCCAAAAAGTTTCTTACAGAATATATGAAATGAAAAAAGTAAAAGAAGTGTCATCTTCTCGCCAATTTAAACAACACTCGCAGTTAGTGTTTTATGAACAGTTAGTTTTATTCGTGTTAGATCTTATTGGTGTAGATGATTGATTTCTTCTGTTAGATGAGTGACAGTATCCACATATTAACTTCTTTTCTGTGCACACAATATGGTTGGGTCTTTATTGAGAGACTTTCTAAGAAATTATTAACTTTTTTCTCACTGATGTACGAATTTACGCAGATGCTTTTTATTAGTTCACTGAACACCATTATGCAACAGCTATCCAGACTTCGAATTATGGCTACCTAGAAGTCCAGTGAACCTTGACATTTGTCTGAATATCTTAGAAGATAAAGTTTCTCAAATCTCCGAGGTTTTGTGACCTAAAAGGCACACTTGACTAATTTTATGTTCGCGATTTGCATATTTTTAGCTGAGTACCCAGACAGAACTTTTACGAAGTTTCTTTGACGCTGGTTCGGCAATAAAATTGTTTTAATTGTTTAGGTCACGAGAAACCATGGAAAAGATGTAGGCACATAACTCCAGTAAAAGCAATTAAACAGAGCATAATTATAAAATATTGTAAATTATTATTGCTATGCTTAGATTGGACGACAATGGCACAAACTGAAACAAACTTCGCTGTAAAGCTTTCAGTAACATACATTGTTATTGAGATCGATGTTTTGGTATTACTTTTAGTGATGAGCCGACTATGGATTTTTCCGACAAGCCGATTAATCGGTTAGAAAATTGCCGATTACGACTAGTATGCAATGCCAATCATCCGTACTTTGAACAAATTCGGGAATTTTTGGCTCGCTGGGACTATTGCAGATAACACCTTTTGAGTATTGGCGACAAAATAATATGAGGTACCTAGTAATGGCTCGTATTTCCAAAACATATTACTATCTCAGTTGTCCTGCTAGCACTGCTTATAGTGAAAGACCATTTTCTGAGACTGGGAATATCTATGAAAATCACAATAAATCTTGTTAGAGCTAATTGAATAATTCTCTTAGTATTTTTTTTACAATGAAAATAAATGCTGAATATTCGGCCACTTTTGCCGATTAGTCACCGACTAGAAAACATGTAAAATAGCTGGTTTTCCCTACTCCTAGTCCGGTGTGTAGTCGACCCATCTCTAATTATTGTTTCGTCGATCAAAACTATGTATGCAATACAGTCATACACCAAAACAAAACTTCAAAGCTCCATAACTCAATCTCAAGGCATTCGAATTAGCGTGTATCTTGACAGTTGTTAATCTTTGCATACAAGGCTCTTAGTGTCACGTGCTGAAACAATGGATGTACACGCATACGAAGCCTTACTCATGTAGAACAAGATTGCCGTGTTCGAGGGTCAGGCTTTACTCGTGACTACTACTGGGTATTTTTAAACTGTGGGTCATGTTGTCATGTATGACAACAATATTTGTGGGTCTGCTAAATATGTCGTTAGTTATAAAAGTAGTGTAACTCCATAATTTTTACTTCGAGTTGATTTACTATTATTATGAAAGAATGCGTCCATTGTTTTCCGGCAATCATTGTCTAATCGTCACTCCATCTTTTTTGTGGTCTTCCTACTTTTCTTTTACAGTCTGGGGTACCAATTAGTTATTTATTTTGTCCATCTCTCGTCTTTAGTTCGTAGTATATGTCCAGCCCATTTCCATTTTAGACGTAAGATTCGTTTCACGGCATCATTAGTTTTTGTCTTTTTTCTTATCGTAGAACTTTTTATTCGATCCCTTAGTTTCAAACACCGAATCAAATGAAGATTAATAATAAAAAATTAAAAAAAAAAACCTAGGAAGAAAAAATAAATAAAAATAAATTAAGTACTGTAGAATATAATTGTAACCGATTTAAGGTCGAAATAAAGCTTTATAATAATAATAATGAAAGAATGCGACGTTAATTCGCCATTCAACGTGTATTTACCAGGCCCCTCAGAAAGTATTGCGAAAAAAAGTTTTTATATATGGGAGACTGGCCAGTTATAATGTTTTTCGAAAATATGATTATTTATAAGTAAAAATAAGTAAGTTCCAATTTCAAAATTTCCCTCCACATTTTTTGCGAGTTAATTCAAAGTATTGTGTCTCACTGAAATATGGATCTGCGCCGGGAACATTTTAGAGCTATGATTTTATACGATTTCAAGTGTCGCCTGAAACCGGATGAATCGTACGATAGACTTCAAATGGCATTCATGGATGAAGGCCCTTCCAAGGCAACCGTGTATCGTTGGTATAACGAATTCAAGCGCGGTCGACCAACTTTGGGGGATGACGAAAGAAGCGGTCGCCCTTTGACGGCTGTTACCGAAGAAAACGTGCTAGCAGTGAAAAATGTAATCCAAGACAATAGGCGAATTACATATCAGGAGATTCAACACATATTGAAGATTGGATCGGGAAGCGTTCACGAGATTCTACACAGCCATCTTCGCGTGAGGAGGATAGTATCACGCTGGGTGCCGCACAACCTCACCGATGCTCAGAAGCAGGCCCGGGTGGAATGGTGCCGTGATATGCTTAACAAATTTGAAGCAGGCTCGTCTCGGCGTGTTTACGACATCGTTACAGGTGATGAGTCCTGGATTTATCAATACGACCCAGAAACCAAGCGCCAGTCGACTGTTTGGGTGTTTCAAAATGAGCCAACGCCTACCAAAGTGAAGCGATCTAGAAGCGGGGGTAAGATTTTGATCGCTAGCTTTTTTAATTTGACTGGCCACTTGGTATCAATTCCCTTACGGGATCAAAGAAGCATTAATGCCGAATGGTATACTACCAAATGTTTGCCAGAAGTTTTCTCTGTTATAAGCAACAAGCGACCAAACACAGGGCTCCGCGGGCTACTGCTCCACCACGACAATGCACCTGCGCACACCGCACTCAAAACGAGGGACTTCCTGGACAGCACGCCAGTCAAACTCCTGGGTCACCCTCCTTACAGCCCTGATCTAGCACCGTGTGACTTCTTTTTATTCCCAAAAATAAAAAATCAGCTCAAAGGGATACAATTTTCGTCGCCGGAAGATGCGCTGGCTGCGTTCGAGCAGGCTGTAAACGAGGTGTCTGCGGCGGACTGGAAAAAGTGTTTTGAAAACTGGTTTAGGCGCATGAATCTTTGTATAGAGGCTGGTGGAAAGTACTTTGAAAAGATTTGATAAAAATATATGTACGTATAGAACAATTTTTTTTAGTTTCGCAAAACTTTCTGAGTGTCCCACGTATAATGGATTGGTTGCAACCCTCTACTCTACCTTTAATGCGAAAAATGGTCACTTTTGGTACTTTTTCCATCTACAACTACAGCAAACTATAATTTACTGAGTTAATAGTTTCTGATTAAACTACAGTACTAAACTTGTATTTCAATAGTTAAAAACGAATATTCGATAAATGATGTACAGTCGACCGCACGTCGGTGGTAACACTTTGACATTAGCAGCATCTTTATTTCGTAAGCAGTAAGGGCGGTTTTCGAATTGAAGTGTTACCACTGTCATGCAGTCGACTGTACTAAGCGAGTAATTATTTTATTACTGACGGGGGCGCCACTTAGCTAATATAATAAATAATAATAATAACTTAGCAACTACATGCGCATTAAAGAAAGTGTATGTATCCATGTTTTTATATACAAAGTCATAAAACCTCATTTTCCCTAATAGGTTCAAAAAAATTACCTAGACAACAGGGAACGTAAATATTCTCCTTACTCTTACGATCAAGAACGTCATTTCTCGTCATAAATCTCTCTGATCCGTGCTAGAGATCAACCCTATATACTGTGGATGATGAATGTATATTTTTTACCAAATTCATTTCAGCTGAGGAGAATAGGTACGCAGTATGCAGGGTATATGCGTCGTAATGGAGAATATTTTCTATTATTCATATTGCGGTAATCTGTACGGATTGTTTTGTTTCTCCCGTAAGGAATAAGCAGGAAGATTTGCAAACTGTTTTTATAGATTTTTTTTAGGATGGCGAAACGGGTTAAAGGCCCACCTGGTGTTAAGCGGTCACCCTTGCCCATAGCAACTGCAATACCACCTAGGTTGTTGCCTAAATGGGTTCGCCAAACTGAGACATGAAAAAGAAAGAAGTCTCATGTGATCGTAATTTCACCGGCACCCGTACCCTTCGCACCGAAACACAGCAATGCAAAAATCACTGTTTGGCGGCAGAAGTAGGTACGGTAGTACTGCCCCGGACAAGCTCCTTCACACGGAGCTCTACTACTACTAAAATGTACTATCTGAAGTAAATGGTAGATAAACAACGTATATCAGAAATGCATATTTGAAAAGCTTATTCATTGAATGCTATTGAACAACTTTTACTACGGGGTCAACCCTGAAATCGCAAAAAAAAAATCAGCTGATCCATACATTTTGTCGAGCGACATCGATGATTTTATAGGGAACAGTAGATTTTTATTTTGCGATTTCAGGGTCACTCCCATAGTTAAAGCTATTCTATGCTTTGCTCTGAATAAGCTCATCAAATATTATGACCATGCATTTCTGATACACGTGATAACATCCAGTCCGAATAATAATTAAGCAATGGTGAAATCGTCAACAATTAAATTGCACCACATATTATAAAACTTAAACGAAGTGATCTAACAGAGAACCAAAGTTGTCTACATAGCCAACAGGATAAACATGCTGAAGTGGCAGTGGGCGGGCCATATTATTCGGAGAATCGATGAGTGTTATGGTGGTATTCTAGATTGGAGACCGCGAATCGGAAAACGTAGCCCTCAGGCTAAGTGGAGTGACGATCTACGCAAGGTGCCTGGTGAAAACTGAATGAGAAAAACTGAGCATAGAAGTCGGTGGCATGCTATTGGAGATGCCTATGTCCAGCAGTGGACTGCGATAGGGTGATGATGATGATGATGACATATTATAATAATATCCTGAATATAATGTTATAAATGCGTAAGTAAGCATGGATTTATGACTTTGAAAGTTCGTTTATCCTACAATTACGCTTAAACAGCTAAGCGGATTGGGATGAAATTTGACACACAGATGTACCATGTCCTGGATTAAGACATAGGATAACTTTTACCGAAATACCATGGGAGCAGAGCCACGTGCGTCAGCTAATGTGCGATAGATTTTATATTCTTAAATAAGTATAATAAAACAATAGAATTTGAATCAATATTTGACGTTGTCACAGAAATTATGATGCAAAATGCAAAAAAAAACTGTTTGCGATGATTAACAACTTTGAACTTGATCCTATTAAGTAAAACATGGACGGACGGACATGACAGTGTTAACTTTAAAAAAAACACGGTAGGTAAACATTAATCATACAAAGTTGTAACACATAGTCATGTGTTCGAAGACCATTTCAAAGTACCATTTGTACCAGGAATCATAATGACGCATTAAAACGGACGAACGCAGATTTTTCTGCAATGATTCTTGTTATATGTAAATTTTTGAATCATTATTATCTTCGTGGGAACTTGTATGGGATCGCGTGGTGTACGGTCAGCGGAGAAAAAAATTGGCATATAGTAATTATCTGTCGAAGGACCGATGGCCGTTGGAGCAGACGAGTCCTTGAGTGGAGACCGCGTATCGGCAAACGCAGCGTAGGGCGCCCCCCTGCCAGGTGGACCGACGACCTAAAGAACGTGGCTGGGGGGGACTGGATGCGGAAGGCAGAGGACCGAGCGTTGTGGCGCAATTTGGGAGAGGCCTATGTCCAGCAGTGGACTGCGATAGGCTGAGTTGATAATTATAATGATTTTATTTGTCGAACAAAAAATATATAGGCATCAATTACACTACTCTTACGATTCCTAAAATCATAATTGTAATTCAAATCAGCGAAAGTACAAAAAGGCAGAACAGCTTTTAGGTTACGTACTTACGTAGGTATGTATATATTTCTAACGCCAAACAGTTAGGCTCCACCAAAGCGGAGAGGAGAAAAATGTGTCGCAGCCATCAATAGGATTGCGTTAGATATATAATTGCGTTGAAGCTAGGCGGTGACATGTGAAAATAACGTAATCCTATTGGTTGTTCGACACATCTCCGCTCGCATCTTCGCATCTTCTTCGCTTTGATGGAGTCTGAGCCTTTTTTGTTTTCGAGGAGGAAACCTTCAAAAGGCTACCGGCCTCGTGGGGTAGAGGCTGGGGTGTGTGGGATTTTTACCGCACTAAAACCTCCCCGGTGACCATCTTCAGCACAATAGTGGGGGAACTCCGGGAATGGGTATGCTACCGGTGCCCCCCCTATGCTACGCCTGTAAGGCACGTCCCAGGGAAGACTTTGTCTCCCTGGAGGAGTCTGGGCCTAATGCTTACATTGCTGTATTCCGGTGTGAGGGTAGGAGTGCCGGTGTAATTACAATTACATAAAACTCTCCATCTTTAGGACTCCATTTGGCAAAAGCGATTTGAAGTTACTATTTAGGCAACAACCTAGGTGGTGGTGGTGGTGGTGGTGGTGGTGGTGGTAGTGTTGGTGGTGGTGGCGACAGTTGTCATGAGCAAAGGTAACCGCTTAACATCAGGTGAACCTTTACCTCGTTTCACCATCCTACTTACACTATAAAAAATACGCCGTCCTTGATCTTGCAAACAAACAAACATCAAAACAAAACAAACAAACAAACATCAAACATTCAAACATCGATATGAGAAATATGGCATCCCTGGTCTTGGCTCCATTTTTATGTACCGTATGATGCCCAAAAGCTCCTAATCATGAATTACCTAGTTCTATTTGATAACGACAAATGTTTACCGAATACTAACATCGATATGAGAAATATGACATCCTTGACCTTGGCTCCATTTTACTGTTACCTATGCTGGCCTAATTATGCTTTTTTAATACTTTCAAAGTGACGCGGATGTTAAATAACGTGTTCTGAATATCCTAATTCTATTGGATAACGATAAATGCTAACCGATTTCTAACATCGATATGAGCAATGTGGCATCCCTGGACTTGACTCAATTTTCATGTAACGTATGATGCCCAAAAGCTTCTTATCATGAAGTATCTAGTTCTACTGGATAACGATAAATTCTAACATCATGAAGTATCTAGTTCTATTTGATAACGATAAATGTTAACCGAGTTCTACATGGAGTTCTTACCGGTTAAATAAAGTACAACTGTAACCAAAGATTCCAACACTTGCTTAAATTAACTAGTTTGAAATTAAAATATAACGTGTTATTACGTCGACTAATTAACGATGTAAATTTATGGAAATTGTATGACTATTCAATTTATTTCTACTAACCATACCAGTATGTACTGTATGTAGAGACTCTCGCGAAATCAAAGGGCTTCCAAGAAAACTTTGCTAAGAAAACTTGATGAATAAAATTAGTTATAACAAGCGCTGAGTATTTATAACTTTATCGGGAAGGCAGGAGTACTCGTGGTTTCCGAAAGAAATATGATGGAGTGTCTATTTTTGTTCCATTATAAAACTTTGGAGAAGCTGAGCTGAGTAGAGGGGCTCGTGGCTAAGGCAAGGCAAGGTAATAACCACGTGTATCACAAGATCTGCGAGTTTAGGCTGAGCTAGTCACGGTCAGTCCTTGGATGGGTGACCGTTTTATTGTACAATCAGAAATCTTTCCGGTGAACCACCTTTAAGGCTAAAATCGCTTGCACTCAATGTTCAATGGCAGCTGTAGGTACGGTCACGAATCGTGCTACTTTACACGTACCTATACCATAGAATAGGTAATAATTCTTCTCTTTTCTTATGCCTATACCTTTTTTTTTTTTTTTTTTTGTTTTCGGGTGGAAATCCTCATGGATACCCTCCGTCTGGGGATGGCGGAGGGGTATGTCGGACTCTTACCGACTAAAACCACACGGTGGCCATCCTCTGCACAAAATAGAGGAGCTCCGGGAACTCCATTGGACCGCGCCGGTGCCCCTCTAGTGCTATGCCTTTGGCACGTCCCGGGAAAAACAATATTTTTCCCTACAGTAGCACGCGACCACCACGTACTGATGTCTTCCCCAGGGTCGCTTAATAGACGCCTCGAGTCCCCCAACTCTAAGCGTCCACGATCCCGAAGGTCCCCTGCCAAATGTGGTAGCAGGGGATGCGGCCCTTCGCCCTATCTGGGCCTTGCACCAGGCGCCTCCTTCTCCGAGCGGGATCGGCCCTCTCCCGATCTCGTTCTGCGGCCTCCTTCTGAAGCATAACGTTCTCGCAGAAGGAAGCCATGGCCCTCCAAGCCGTCGGATCTGCCAGCACAGCCGACACTACTGCTGGCAGAGAAAGATCCTGCCCGATCCAGCTGACCAGGTCCCGCCGCTCGGAGCCCCACGCAGGGCACACCTCCAGCGTATGCTGTGCGGTGTCTTGGTCACACCCACAATGGTGGCAATTTGCCGTGGCTTCGCGTCCGATCCTATTCAGGTACTCACCGAAGCAACCGTGCCCGGTGAATACCTGAGTAAGTCGGTAGGTGACGCGCTCACTCCTCTCCAGCCAGGCCTCAAAGCACGGCAGGACAGCTTCGACCACTCGCTTCTGCGCATACTGCGGCCCTTCCAGCCGCTCGCGCCACGTCTCGAGCGCGTGTCGTCGCTCCTGCCGCCTCAGCATCTCAAACGCCCTTGCGGGGGCATTCCCACCGTTCTGGCGGATGGTACGAATCCGGTAGTAGACCCTCGCATCCATATCCGCCAAGATGTCTAACGGCGGAAAGCGTGCCAGGACAGTTGCCGCCTCAAAGGATACCGTTCGGTATCCTCGTGCGATCCGTATGGCCACTTTACGCTGCAGGCTGTTGAATTTAGCCTTTGAGCGCTGGACGCCTGACAGTCGGTGTGACCATACAGGCGCCCCATAAAGGGCCATAGACCGCACGACTCCCGCGTAGAGGCGGCGAACTTCCTCCCGAGGTCCTCCAAGATTGGGCAGTAGTCTGTGCAGTGCACCAGCTACCCTCTCGATCCGGGGGACCAGGCGATTGAAATGCTCCCCAAAGGCCCAGCGACTGTCCAGGAAGAGGCCAAGGTACTTCATACATCGGCCCACCTGGACTTGCGCATCACCAACGCGAACCGTCGAGCAGGGTGGTTCCCTACCCCGTCGTTGGTTGTGAAACCATAGCGCCTCAGTTTTCTGGGGCGCTATTTGTAGCCCTAGCTCACGGATTTTGTCCACGACTTTTGCCACCCCGAGCTCAGCAAGCCAGATGGTCCCATCAAAAGTGTCCCCACCGGCCAGCACCAAAGTGTCGTCAGCGTAACAAACGACACTGACGCCAGCGGGGAGGTCGACACGCAGGACCGCGTCGTATGCAAGGTTCCACAAGAGCGGGCCTAGAACCGACCCCTGTGGAACCCCACAACTTATCCCTCTGCGATGAACACAACCATCCCTACCCACATAGCGAACGTGCCTGTCGCGAAGATAGGCCCCAACAATGCCTTGCAGGTATGGGGGCACACAATGGTGTACAAGTGCCCCCCTAATAGCGCCCCAGGGCAAGGAGTTAAAGGCGTTGACGATGTCAAGACTTATCGCCAACGCCACTCCACCCCGGGATACTGCCTGCTCCGACAGCGAGCGAACACGTAAGATCGCGTCCACTGTTGATCGCCGCTGCCGGAAGCCATACTGACTTTCGGCAAGGTCGGGACCGACCCGCGACAGGTGCTCAACGAGGCGTTCGGCAACTATTCTCTCGAATAGCTTGGATGCCTCATCGAGCAGGCATATGGGACGGTATGCAGAAGGCGAATCTGCGGCTCTGCCTTCCTTCTTTATAAGGACCAATCCGGCCTCCTTCCAACCGGAGGGGAACACGCTGTGACGGAGACAGCTTGTGAACAACCGCCTCAGCCTGTGCCCCAGAGCAGCCATAGCCAGCACCCAGGCTCGACCCGGAATACCGTCAGGTCCAGGTGCCGTGTTATGAGCCCTCAGGCGACTAACGGCCCGGTCCAGCTCCCCTTCTGTCACCTCCAAGTCCTCGGACCAATCCGGTGATGCAGTTGGGGGCACTGAAGGGCAGTCCCGGACTGCTGGGAATAGTGTATGGACAACTCTACCCAACAAGTCCGGTTCCAGGGTTTCCGTAAGTGGGGGGACCCACGGACGTAGCTTGCCAATGACTACCTTGTATGGTTTCCCCCACGGATCCCTGTTAAGGCCCTCCAGGAGTTCACTCCAGGACCGAACCCTGGCGTTCTCGATGGCGATTTGGAACGCCTTCGTAGCCGCCCGATATGCCGCATAATTGATGGCTATCTCTTCGGTTGTAGCTCGACGTCGTCGCCGGGTTCGTGTGTACCGAGACCTCAGACACGCCGCGCGAAGTTGCGCGAGTTCATCTGACCACCAGTACACTGACCGAGACCCACTGCGCCTGACCCGGGGCATTGAGGCATCACAAATTGCCGTCATGGCTTCCCGAAACCAGGCCGCTTCCGCCTCTGGATCGGGAAAGACCCCTTTAGAGTCTGTACTCTCTGACCATGCCGCGACGTAGGCAGCTGCGACGAGTAGATCTTGGTCTAACAGCTTGAGGGACCAACGCCGCGGCAAAATGTCATGATCTGGGCGGCTGGAGCAGTCTGGAGGATGGAAAGCCACCTCGAGAACGATGTGGCGGTGGTCAGATAGAGTGACCACTTCCTCCGCAACTCTCCATCCAGACACCATACGGGAAGCAAGAGGACTCGCCCACGACAAGTCGACGATCGACTCCCCCTGCCACCGGACGCATGTGGCCACGGACCCTTGATTAAGAAGGCGAAGATCCAGTCCAGCCGCCCAATCCTGCAACGTCTCTCCCCTGGGCCCGTCCCGGCGGTTTCCCCACACTCTTGAGTGAGCGTTAAAGTCACCCAGGACGAGCACCGGACGAGGTAAGCAAGTGTTACGGATGCAGCGTGCCACCCCGTCCAAGTATCCCTCGTAGTCGGCAAGGCAGATGTTGGGAGAGATGTAGCAACCCACTACAGCCAGAGGACCCCACTCCACAGCGATAAATCCCTGCCCCCTTTCGAGTAAAGTACAGGGAGGACCACGCTCTGACCCATGAGTCCCACCCCAGTAGATGGCAACGGAGCCAGCAGTGTCACCGAACCAACGAGGATGATCCGGGACGTTGTAAGGTTCTGCAACCGCCGCTAAAGCAACCGACCACTCCGCCACAGTTTGCAGAAACAGATGCTGCGCGTTGCGGCAGTGGTTAAGGTTGCCCTGAATTACCTTTAAGGCTGGGAAGGCGAAGTTTCCATAGCCTCCTGAGGGGCACTGCTTGGTGCAGGCGACGGCGCAGAACCAGCCTTAACGGCCTAGCCCGGTTTACCCCTTCTTTTGCCTTTCGGGGCAGAGCATTTCTTGCTCCCCATCCTATGGGTGGTTGGCCGTCCGAGATCCGCGCAGAGCAAGCAACGGAGGATCCGCGCCGTGCACTCGCCACTCACTCGCCTTGTGGCCAGACTCACCACAAGCGAAGCATCTTGTGCTACGGTCAGATTCACTTCGGCACTGGCGACTGACGTGCCCGAACTCGAAACATCGGTAGCACTGGAGTGGCCTTGCCTCCAATGCCTCGACCCTTGCTGTCGCCCAGCCGATGCGAACGCCCTTATTGGCTACCAGTTTCTTGGCCGTTGCCAGCGGGCAACGGACCCAGACAGTTCCCAGGGAGCGAGAAGAACGACGAATTTCGCCCACTCTCACATCCGTCTCAGGGCACCCGCCTGCCTCAGCAATAGCAGCTGCTACCTCCACAGGCAAGACGGCGTCGTCCAGGTCATATACCCTTACCTCGCTGGTCTTCAATGGACGTGCGATATGCACGTCCATGTCAGCCAAGACTTCCCGCATTCGTGACGCGAGACTGTCCGCTTTGGAACTGCAGTCACTGCCGGTGATTTGTAATAGCATACCACCCGTCATGGTCCGTTTTTGACGGACAGTCTCAATCCCTATGTCGGAAAGTTTTATGCGCTGCTTTGCTGCAGCCATAACTGTCGCATATGTTGCAGCAGAACCCTCCGGCACTGTAAGGGCAATTGCTGCTGACGCAGGTACAGCTGGCAACTTTCGAGCCCCTCCTTTTTTCCCTCCTTTCGCTTGCATCTGTTGCTGGGAGGTCCCTCCCGACGATGACAAGGCGGATGACCCAGGTGCAGCCACCGTTGTCCCCTTGGGTTGGGAAGGAGGAGACGCTTTCTTCCCTTTCTTGCCCGCTATTGTAGCCCAGGAGTGCGAATCAGAAGCTGATGTCGACGGCTGCGGTTCCTGACTAGGCACAGGGGGTAGTTCTTCCAGAGCAGGCTGCGTAGGCTTCGGCCCCTTCGTGTGCTTGCCCTTTCCCTTCCCTTTCTTTTTCTTTGCCGCCTCCATGGCAGAGTCTGTCTGTGCTCGAACAGCAGATTCCGACCCACTCTTCGCGGCGTCTGCAGCCAATGGTGGCCGAAGACGCTGCTCAGGAGGCAGCCTGCTCTCCAACGCCTCGAACCGAGCATTCAACATGCCCCCGACACGTAGCATGATGGGTTGCATCAGCTCCTCGAATGACGTTGAAGACAAACCACCCCCATTAAGATTCACTGCCTTGGGTGACGAGTCGGATTTTGATGTTGTTTGACTCTGATCGTCGCTCTTCCGACGGAGGACGTCAAGTTCCTCCGTCAGTTTTTCAAGTCTTATTGAAAGGCTGGTGAGCTGCGAACGCAAGTCCGCGTTCTGTCTCTCCAGTCTTTCAACATCAGCGGTGGCAGAGGTGCGCTGCACAATCTCTTCTACCGCCGCCTGTACCGTCCGTGCCGCTACCCGAAGGCTATGGGCAAAACTGCCTTTAAGGTTACGGGAATTATCCGCAACCTGCTCCACCACCAGAACATTCTCTTTTATGCAAGCACCGAGATCAAGTGTTGGCTGCACCTGCATTCGTTTCGCCAGTTCCTCAGGTTCTGGCAAACCAACCTTATTTTGAGCGCTGGTAGGAGACCCTGCAGACTCCAGGTTTTCTCCCGCACTCATAGAACTGTTCTGGGTCGACTTCCTTTTCGGTCCAGGCAGTTCCCCACTTTTTATTGGCCGTGTACGCTTACGTGCGCGTGTCGCAGCCGACGCTAATGACGTTTGAGAGGTGAAAGATATTTGCGAGCAATCAGACTCACAACTATCGTCAACCAGCCCGCCTCCTAAAGGGGTAGGCGGTCGCGTAAAGCGTTCACGCGACCGGTTCAGCCTGACCACCGACGCCCCAGTCGCCCGAGATTGCTCTGCAACCTCCTCAGTATTTTCGGTAACTGAGTCATTAGACCCAGCACCAACCACCACTTCATTTTTTGATTTATTTGGTATCATAATAGTTCCCACGAGTATGGGGGAAATATTAGGTCCACCCGGGCAGTGCCCCCTGTACCCGAGTAAGCGTAAGGTGTAACCCAAACAGGGGGTCCGCTGGTACCCTGGAGGGAGCGCGCTAGTGACTGATGCACTTGTCAGTGCTACCCTTCAGCCATTCATACCTTCATCACGCGCCAGAACTTAGTATTAGGGGTGATTTATTATAGAGGTTTTCTTCCTCGCGGTCCGGGCGATTAAGCCAAGACCCTCGGTCCTGAAACTGAGTCGTGAGACGTAACCACGACACTCAGTACGACATCAGGATTACGATTTTGCGACGGTGGCATAAAGCCTAGTTGCCCCGTTCTTCGCACGCGCGACTTAACGAGGCCCGCCCCATTCATTTGCTCCTCGAAATTTACGAGGAGCAAAGCGCAGTCCACACCCGATTTAACGAACGGTCCGCCCCTCCTGTCAGTCCTCATTGGACTCCGTCACGTACCCCTCTTGGTCTGGTCTCTCACTGTGGAGCTGACCGGCATGAGTAGCTCTACCGGCATGGCTCCAAAGATCACTGAGACACGCAAGCCCCACCACGACGACAACGTGGGGATACAGTTGGTGGGGTTCTTATGCCTATACCTACCGAATGTACTTTGTGCCTACCGCCATATATACTAATGTACTTTGTGCCTACCGCTGCCATCGGACATTGAGTGCAAGCGATTTTAGCCTTAGTGGTGGTTCACCGGAAATATTTCCGACTGTACGTGTAATGTAACAGGATTCGTTCAAGGGATTTTGGCGACAAAATGTACCACCGCGAAGTATTGTGACTGTACATCGAGACCCTTCCGTGACTCGGAGAGCATGCTAAGCTGTTGGTCCGGTTGCCATATGAATCTCTGTGGAAGTTGTTACGGGTAGTCAGAAGCCCAAAAGTCTGACTGGTTTAAACTTGTGTTGCTAAGGCCGGTGTTCATCAACGTTAATTCTCTGAATAAACGGCCAATTACTCGCAAAATGTACTGGAATTATGCGTAATCGGTCGTTTAACCAGAGAATTATCGTGTGTGAAATCAAGCCTTAGTAACTGGGTTGCGGGGGTTTGATCGCAGCCGTTCCGATGACGGTGATGTTCAACCGCATCTGGTTTGACTGGAAACTGACCTCAACATAATTGGAAAAACGCGAGGAAAAAGAAGATACTGGAGAAGCTGAGCCAGCCAGGTATAAATAAGTATATGATCAGAGAAATTAAAGTTGAAATAAGCATTTGAAGGTAACCAATTTCCTTGTCTTTATGCGGAATAAAATAAAAAGATAACTAAAGGACTTGAGAATCATTATTTGATGACTAACTGCCAAGGTGATATTTCCCAAGACCATAGCATTAATAATAACTGAAATAGGTATCACAGTGAACGCAGCTGGATTATGACGATGTTGTCCTTAGAATAAATCAAGGAAAGGTTTATTAAACCATAATTTAATACATTTATTATATGTTTAAGTTCCTACCTAAGATATTTGTTACATATAGGCACGATTGAATAAAAAAGGCGGACGGAATCTCGCAAAAAAAAAAGTTTGAAGTACTTAATTTTTCCTAAACCCAATATAATTTTGACAGCATTTTAACACACCAGACGGCACAATGTTGTTTTATTTGTAACATTGACGACTTCCATCATAATTCATACGAGATTTGTTGCGTAATGGCGGCTTTTAGAATTACTATGAGTGTGAATGTGTGCGTGCCAGCCCCTATTTTCAAGCGAGCTTACTTACTATGGGTGCTTCACTTATGTTTACACTTTCTGTTTAGCGAGATTCCGTCCGCCTTTTTTTAACCGACGAAAAAAAGGAGGTTCTCAATTTGACGCGTATATATATATATATATTTTATTTATTTTTTACTTTTCGCGGATTGGTCCTATTTTGATGATTCTTTTTTTAATGGATAGGGTATATCTCGAAGTTGGTCCCATTTAAATTTCAAAATGAAAATCCACCCTAAGGGTAGTAAAACAGGGGATGAGTGTTTGTTCACCCACTGAATTCTTACCTGTTAACCGATTCTGTTGAAACTTGACACACATAAATATAGTTCTAGACACTACGACATAATGGAGACCTGGAGTTAGATTTTAACCACAAAAAAATGAAAAATGAAACTTTTTAACAAAAAATTGAACCGACGAAAACAGAAACTGAAAAGCGAAAATTAACTAATTATGAGTCGGCGCCATCTATGTCTATAGCCATATTTTTTAAGTGATTCATTTCTTTAAATTTTAAAGATTAACCTCAATCTTGCCACTGTAACGCAATGTCTTGATATATGTTTCAATCCATCAACCACATTCTTCCATTTTGACGGGGTAGATCGTCATGTTGTTCACTCAGTGTTCCGAGTACATACACTAGTTATTGCCAAGTTGCTAGGTAAAGTCGTGCAGGTAGGTCCAGTTCTGTCAGCACATGTCTGAAAACGTTCTAAGTCAGTGTGTCGAGCCTATTAGAATAGATAAGTATGCTAATACTACAGTATGACTGTCGACCAAGTGTTGCATCGAGGAAGTTCAAAGTATAGAAATCGAGGATTAGTGGTCGGTAAGACGAGTTTCGGTGGATCGCATTTTGGGGGACTGCCTCGTTGGTCTGAAGTCGCAAGCGCAACTACTAAGCGTGGGGTCCTGGGTTCGATTTCTGGGTCGGGCAACGTGCTATTGGGTTTTTGAAGTAAAACTTCTTTACGCACGCTTGACTTGGGAAGTAAGCTGGTGAATGCGTTACGATAAGTGAGGCGAACGGAGGGGGTAGTGCGGGACGCGGAGAACGAGGCGCGCGCGACGGCCGGCCACGACACAGCGCCGTCAGATGTATATACGCGCGCCGCGCATTCCTTTGTTCTCATTGAAATATTGAGGGAGATATAAGTTAGTGAAGTTTTACTTCAGTCGTGTGCTCTACAGCATACTCGTTTTTATATTTCATAAGGAAAGTTTCAGTAGCAGCCCGGAATCTGGATTTGTGCCCGGTTAATGGCATGTTGGTGTAATGGATGTGAATGTGGAATGTGGGAAAATACGGGTGTGGTGAAACATAAGTTATGTTGTGTTTCAGAAAAACGTAGTGCTTCCGTATTTACCGATGGCTTCTTTTACCGACGCATCTTTGGCCTATGGCTCGTTTGTTCGAATTATGGTTTGGGTATAGAGTAGCAAACTACGTAACAGACTTTTTTTTTTTTTCCGTGGTGAAATCCTCGGTCCGGGCGGTAAAGCCAAGACCCTCGGTCCCAAGAGGCGCGAGAACACTACTCAGCAGGCACTCCTGGGATTACGAGACCGACGGGGGCAGGGAAGGACAGTTCCCCCGCTGCCTGCCCAGTGGCAGGGTGAGTGCACACCGGGCCCGCCCCTGCTCCTCCACAGTGCCCTCTGCATTCTCAGAGGGTCACGCGGAGCAACTTCCCATTGGCCCACATCGGGCCCCTCCCGTGCCAGAATATTCGCCACAGGCAATAAGTTCCCCCGGTCCAAAGGAGACTTATTGCCCGTGTCCAGGGTGCACCGGCCCAACAACTGCCGTTCCCTCTAAACGTGTCCAGAAGGACAAGCAGCCGTCAGACACACGTGGAGGTTTTCTGACCAGCACCCCCTACGTAACAGAACTGGCACTAAGCTATATAACCCACCTCTACAATAAACCCACCAATGTCAATTACCTTTAAAAGATACTTCGTCATCAGGTTAAGGAAAATAATCAAAACAATCGTATAAAAATATCACTTATATTAATAACGCTTTCCTGGAACGATCGATATTATGCAAAACAAAAAGCATCGTTTATAACCAACGAAGGCCGTTCGTAGTGACTCATGCTGGAATTGGGGCACTTCGTTTAGCAGTCCACGTATACCTAGGCGGGGTAATTGCTTCTGACTAATATTAGAAAATGTAGTAATTTTACAGCTATTGTAGTAGTTTTTTGTGAACCTTGAACTTTTTGTATGAGTATGAGTCATAGATAGAAGTTTTGATTGTTACAGTTATAGTTATTAAAGTATCTTTATTTTGCGTGATTCGGTTGGGGTAGGTTTATCCCTACAGTAATCGGGGGAGTCCTCTCGCTGCCGGCAGTGGTCAAGGTCATGGCTGACAGTGTGGAGGCGTGGGAGGCGGTCGCATCCTTCTGTGAGCAGGTTATCTCACAGAAGGAAGCGGCGGAGCGGGTCAGGGAAGAAGACTCCTTCGCTGATCCAATCCACCGCAAGAGGGCGGGTCGCGAATGCCATGCATTGCAGTTCTCGCGGCTCATCCACCAAGGCGAGAGTAGGTACACGGCGGAGTTTTTAGTGGGTGCGAGCCCCACATAACCACGCTACCTCCCAGGGTGGCGTGATATGCGATAGGCGTTTTCTCCGCCTCAAAAAAAAAAAGGTTTAAAAGGGTTAGTCATAGCATGAAAATTTAATTTTCAAAGCCATTTTATTTTATAGCCATGGTGTCCCTGTCAAAAACCATATAACATCTTTGTAAATTCTCAGTAGCAGCCCGGAGTCTGGATTTGTGCCCGGTTAATGGCAATAGGCTCGCCCTCTATTACATGGGACTATAACATAACTGGCGAAATGTGGGTGTACTATACACCTCTGCCTACCCCTTCGGGGAAATACAGGCGTGATGTTATGTTGTTGTTATGTAAAAACCATGTTTCTTGCAAATAAAAATCTTTATCCTTAGCTTATCTTTATTCAAGGATTTGGTTGTCATCAAAATCTAAATTATTGAAGCATTTACGGTTTCATCACCATAAAAGAGATGTTTACCTATATGTTCTTATACAATAGGTGTATACCAAATTTTTTCGATGACTAAACCTTCAAAAGGCTACCGGCCTCATGGGGGAGAGGCTGGGGTGTGTTGAATTTTTTACTGCATTAAAATCTCCCTGGTGGCCATCTTCAGCACAATACATTCCTGTAATGGGTTATGCTACCGGTGCCCCCTCTGTGCTACACCTGTAAGGTACGTCCTAGGGGAGACTTTTGTCTCCCTGTTCAGGGATGGTGTTCATCTTCCCGGTGTGAAACCATGCAGCAGCATGGGAGCACCACGTGCCACCCCCTCCCTGTTTGTATGTTTGTCCTTGAATTACGCTGAAATGGCTGAACGAATTTGGATACAATTTGGCACACTGATAGACCATGTCCTAGATTAACACGTAGGACCTAATTTTTATCAACAGATCATGGGAGCGAAGCGACGACGGGCGTCAGCTAGTCGGATATAGAATAACTTTCGTATTAGCTAAATGATTCTCCAAAGAACTTGCCAACAGTTTTTTCCTTTTGGTTTGATTACGTCATTGTTCTGTGGGATTTTATTGGGGTAGGCTTGAAGAAATTAGTCATTCTAGACTACAGAAGCCTTGATTAATTCATAATTATGTGTGAATCAAGAAATTCTGGTAAAGGAAAAGTGGCTCTTGTCCTCAAGGATGTTAGAAAGATGACTAAAGTAATGTCACAAATGAAAGTTATGTAGAAGCATTGCCTTTTACGCTAAAACCAACATAACGTGATCTTTCGCGAATTACACTCATATTGAACTATATTTACGGGTCTTTTCGAGCACAATGTAATCAAAACTAAACAAAAATTTTGACTAACCTCGACGTTTCGGCCAAGTTGCATTGGCCATGGTCACGAGCAGCAAAGAGAATATAACCACTAACGAGCTGACTGAAGTATGCGGGTGTCATCGTCTTGAGCGGCGGGTGGTTTCTCGAACTACCCGCGGTTGATTTTTCGTAACGTGTACACTTTGCGTGTACATTGCCGACCATGTTGATTTATGATTATGGCAATATTTCCTTAAAAACGTATCAGTATTTTAGGACAAAAAGATGTTTAGTAGTGGATGTTTCGATATAGTGGATGTTTGGAGATGGACAGCGAATGTTTGGATGTAGTAGATGTTTGCACATTTGGATTAGTCCTTTATATATATATGTTGGGACATTTTTACACAGCACCATCTAGTCCCAAACTAAGCAGAGCTTGTACTATGGGTACTAGACAATGGATATAATACTTATATTCTTTTTTTTGTAAATACATACTTATAAAACATAAACAACACCCAGACCAACACAAACACTTATGTTTATCACACAAATATTTGTGTCCTGTGGGAATCGAACCCACGACCTCGTGATCAGCAGTCCGACACTCGAAGCATTAGACCACAGACGTCATTTTATAGAGGATTGGTTAATAAACACAAATTTTACATGCATAAACTGAAGTTAACGTAACATACAAAATCAGCCCATTATTGTCCAACTGCACGTGCATCTTCTTAGTACAAGAAGATTTTAGACCATAAAGCTAGCCTGTAACCGGACAAGCTAGCCTGTAGCCTGTACCGGAGTTTAACTGATAAATTATGATGGGGAAAATATACACAATACAAATTACCTATTCAGTTACGTATTGTGCTTTTGTATGGAACCTTGAACTTTTTGTTTGAGTCACAGATGGTGGTTTTAGATTGTTACAGTTAACTATAGTAATAAAGTATTTATATCCTTCGTGAGTTGATTGGGGTAGGTTGACGAGATTAGTCACGTCAGGAAATAGCTGCTTTTATAGTCACTTCATATGACTAAAGATTAGTGGTTGTCATCAATATCTCGACTTGTATAGACTTGATTGATTCATGGACTTACTTACCTACAAGCATTTGTCATATTTTAACACTAGCTGTGCCTGTAACTCTGCCTGTGTCGAATGTTCTTGGTTTTTCGTAGTGAAAAGTACATTATTTGTAATCCTAGGTATAATAATAATATACAATTGGTTTATTATTTTTAACGTATTTACGCATGCGAAGCGAAATCTAAAGATTTGACATGTGGAAAAAAAAAAAAAATAAGTGAGGGTAGGCATATCTATACGACTTTGAATTAACTGCAAAGTTAGTCGAGTCGGTTAAGAAACACTGTTTCAATATAAGATATCGCTGACATAACCCAAAGACGTACAAAAAGTGGAGGTTAATTTCGATACCACGAGCAGTGTTCACGTATTAGTGGCTAAAGCACTGGCGTACTGAGCCAGGAGTCGCAGGTTTGAATCCTGCTCGTGAGTGATTTTTTATTTTCACAATTTAAATCGTTAATAATATGCAATCTCTATTAATCTCTTTATTATGAAACAAACATACGTCAAATACTTGACTTTATAATATAACTACATTGATTTGATTTCGAAGAACAGTAATGATAATTTCCACTGAATTTAATATTTATAACCAGGAAAATATAGGTCATTGTGACCTCATACAGGTAATCGATAGGAGTCAAAATAAATACAAGTATACCATCGTGTATATGTATCTATAGAACGTTTATTTCCGCATCGGGATCGTGGATATAAAAATTATATGGCTCGAGTTTTATGACCCTTCACTTGATTCATGCTGGCCTAGTATTTCATTTTAATTTCAAATCGTTTAAATAAATTCGGTGCAAAAAAGTGAATGTGATGGACTCATCCAAACCACATTTTCTTATTTCCTCACGACCCAGTTTGAAATACTCTTATAAGTCATTGTTTCTCCACTCTTAACCAAGGATTCAATTATATTATAGTAATATTATTAAAGCACACAGTTCGAGGGGCGAGGGGTTCAAGGGGCTGGTATCTGTGTCACAGGGTAACCTAGTGCAGATTACAGTCTCCTACAAAAGATTATTATATAATGATAATGTTGTGCAACCTTTACGAAAAAAATAACAAAATGGTAATTGCGCAATGTGAGGATAGGTTGCTGATAGACTTCCTTAGTTTCTATTAATATTTTTTTGCCTAATAATAATAATTCATTTATTTATTTCAGGCATAAAGGCCCATAAAAATACATAAAACAATATACAATGATATAAAATACTGTAATCGAAGGAGGTGACTCAGGGTCGTAGCAGGTGGAAATCCATAGTATCTGCTTACCCCAATGGGAAACAGGCGTGATAATACATATTATCACACATACATATGTATGTATTAAATACTGTTAAAATAACTATAAAAAACATTAGGTATTTGACACAATCGGCGTCATGTGTATAGGTTTGCGTTTGATCGCTACCTCACATCACCTGCCTACACACCTACCCCCTCACCTTTTTTCCGTCATATGACATTTGTGACTTACCTATACATAAGAAATCAGCTGATTCGATAAGCTCATACTTTTTTATATACAAATAACATGCGTATTATAGAAATGGACGTAAAATTAGTTTTTTAATGCATAAACAGCGCCTACTGAAAATTACGTGTTCATAAACATTTACTGCAATTTCGCCATTTGTATATAAAACTGACGTATACTTCAATAAATAGCCATGCTATTTACATATATTACGAGGCTCGCAACCACGGCACGCAAGTAAAACACGCACGTCTGAAATAAATGATACTCAGTAGTAACTATAAGTACTCTTCAGTTTAACCATGAGGCGAAGCAATTCTATTGATCCTACAAATATTAAAGTTATACATGTACAAAAACTTTCATAATTGTAAAATTTTGATGTTTTTTACTTAATCTTCATTTGGTCTGAGACTTACCTAATCACGTATTAGTTGGTTGAACAGACTTGGGATATAATTAGGCCGCAAGACAGATTATGTTCTGGCTTGACTTTGAACAAAAAAAACTAAAGCAGATTAAATTAAAAATTAAAAAAACCCCCTGACACAATAGTTAGCTTAGAATCCCTCACCAATTTATCCTCATTTTTCATTCCTACTCCATCATCAGATTCTGATCAGCATATATCTATAATCTTTTTATTGAAACCATTCCAATGAGCCCAAACACGAAACCTCTGCTGTAAGTTGGTGAGGAGTTGGGTATCCTGCAGATTCCAGGTGATGCTACAACATTAGGTCAAGGTTATCATGTTATTGAAATATCATTAAAGTAACAGATTAGACCTGTCAAAGTTGCTTACATATCTCTTAATCGACTATAAAAGAGCTGCCCCCCTAGCCAAGTTGACAATCTACAATCGTCAACGCTATAGAAAACAATCAAAATGTATGGGAATGACATATCTCAACGAATGCCTTTTTAGGGTTCCGAAGTCCTACAAGGAACCCTTATAGTTTCGTCATGTCCGTCCGTCTGTCCGTCTGTCCGTCTGTCCGTCTGTCCGTCTATCCGTCTGTCCGTCTGTCCGTCTGTCCTAATCCTTTACAGCTTAATAACTTCTACAGTTATAAACATAAGTAAATGAAATTTTGTTAAAAAATAGTCTGCATATAGATCTCAATTTTAAAAGAATAAAAAAATAGTTTTTACGTTCTTTAGGGGTGGCACCCATACATGTGAAATGGGGAAAAAAAATTTTTTTTCGCTGCACCCCCTTGTGTGGGGTATCATTGAATAGGTCTACTAAAATGAAGGTAATGTTTCATACACCACTTTTTTATCAGGTGTACCAACTGCGAAATATAGCCCGCCAAAGTGGCTTGCAATGTGTCCCCCCCCTGCCATTTCTAAACTATGCAACGTAGAAACTTATAATCTTCCACATTGATAGACCTTTGTGAAAACTCTCTTTTAAAATTATTTCGAGTATAATGTGATTATAATTTTTTGAGTTATAGACAGAAAACTGAAAAATACTTAAAACGTCCTAGTTCAAAGGTCATTGACCTTAGAGAAAAATGATCATAGCAAATAATGCTCCTTTAGCTACTTTCTATTTGAAAAAATCACAAAAAGTAACTTTGTGTTATGTTGACGACACACTTCTTAAATTTGGCGCCATCTAGCGGCGTCGTACAACACTCTCTGGGTCGCCAATGCTGTCGTCAAGTGCCATGTATTACATTTGGCACTGTATAGCGCCATCTAGCGGCTACTGACATCACTCTCTGAGTTGCCAATGCTGCCGTCTATTGCAAAAACTAAAATAGCCGTGATTAATATTCGATTTGATTTGTTTGTAACACCTACTTAAGGAACCCTATAATACTGAGCATGGCCCGACATGCTCTTGGCCGGTTTTTGTTTAGATATTTCATTCCCAAAGACATTTCTATACTGACGTAAAGAGAAACTGTCACGTCAATATCGCATCACCGAAAGCGAAATGAGTATATGTGCGAAATTGACACGTGTAGGAGTGATTTTTAGTGATGTGACGTCCATCGTTTCCGCATTGTCGATATAGATCAACCGGCCTTACTATTAAGGAGTGGTAGTATTTTAAATCTGCTAAGCTATTAAATAACTATTCTTTTAAAATTACAGATATTTGAGACAGATACATTTTTTTTGTTTTAAAAGATTGAGTTACGCAATTGAGGGCTATATTATAATTACATTATTAATATCACGAAGGTAAGGACTAAATAAGTAAGAAATAAAAAAAAACAATTAATCAGGGTTTTAATTAGGTGTATAGATAGGTTTTCAATCCCAGATCCCATACATTTTGATTATTTTCTATTAGCGTTGACGATTGTCGTTTGTCAACTTGTCTAGGGGGGCTGATGATCTTCAAACGGCTGAACAGATTTTCTTGACTCATAGCTAAGATACACAGATACACACGTTAAACTAGGTTTACGTACGGTAAAGCTCTAATTAGTAAATTTTTACATCTTTAGAATGTTTTGCAATGTATACTACTGAACAAATAAAAAAAACACCTTTCTATTTCCGTCGGGGGTAAAAATAAGTCAAATGTGAGAATTTTTAGTACAAAGTGACATCAATAAAAAAAATCCTGGCAGTTTTTTGCAAATCTCAAGAAAATTGAAGCCGTGTTTTAGTTTGTGGATGGCAGCATTATTAATATACTAGTTGACGACCCCGGGTTCACTTCCGTGGTACTGATATCGATAAAAAGTATTAGTGTTAATTCAGGGTACAGATCTATCTGTGGGTCAAATTCGTTCAGCCGTTTAAGCGTGATTGAAGGACAAAAACATTCATTTTTGAGTTAAGCTCGCCGATATACATAAAATTTCCTACTGCAATATACATGAGTATATGTGTATACAATAAAGTTTAATAAATAATTACCTATCTAAAAATAACTTTTTTTATCATACCACGTTTTTAAATGGACTCAACACTACTAATTGATACAAAACTAACGAACCCAAACTCGGTTTGTCTACCTTGCGGCTCCATGATAAGATAAGCACCATCATATTGCATTGTCATCAAGTTCTAAGCTATGTTTAAGGTTTCAACTTTCAACTTTTTAGCTCATCGGGAAATTAGTTTAAAATCGATTGCAAAATTTGTACCGAAAAGACAAACATAAAAGGGAGTTAATAAAAACGCGGTAAAAAAAATGTGGTAATAAAAACAAACAAACATTAATACTATGCATTTTTATAATATTAGTAGGATTGGGTGTAGGGTTTGTTTATTATTAGGCGTGGCGATTATGGCATCATCATTTCAGCCGAAAGACGTCCACTACTGGACATAGGCCTCCCCCAATTAAGGGGGTAATGCCATAATCGCCACGCTTGGCAGGCGGGTTGGCGATCGCAGTTGGTTGGTTAAATACTCAGAGAACGCTGCTGCCCATCCTCTGGTGAATCCCTTAGTCGCCTTTTACGACACCCATGAGAAGAGATAAGGATGGTGCTATTCTTTAAGTCCGGCACCACACGGACATTATGGCATATCCCCCCCTTTTTGGGGGAGGCCTAAGTCCAGCAGTGAATGTCTTTCGGCTGAAATGATGATGATGATGAATGATGACTAGGATTAAGACTATTAGGATAAGGATATTCTCTACTTTCAGCATGCAACTTGCCGCTTTATTGAATTTTAAAGTCTAGTTTTAGTTTTTTTATGTCATAATTAAATTTTAAAAGGAAATCGATTTTTTATTTTATTTGAATCAATTACTGGCTGCCCCTCTAATTATAATTTAACGGGTTATAATTAAACGGTGACTAGGTAATAGGTATTGCTCACCAAAAAAAGTAATAGCAAACTTTGTTTGTTACTGTTTCTTTACGTTAAAATAGGAAAGGTTTATTCATTGCGTGCACAGACTGAATAATTTACATGTTAATGAGTTTTGCACAGGACAAAACGTATAGTACGAAATTTGCAATGTAGAGGATTTAAAAAAAAAAATGCAAGTTGCGTGCTTCAGGAACTCTTGTGACTTGCGAGAATGTATAATTTTAAGGAGCTAAACTGTGATTCTATCTTTTATGTAAAATGAATTTCCACTAAATCTTGTTTCTTTGCCCCATTATTGGTCAAACTTTACCTTCCTGCTATTTTCCACAATTTTGCTTGGTCTTCTAATGATCTATGGGCAGTTTGTTTACAATAATTATTATTACTTTTTCCTAGTATCCAGACAGCATCTTCCAAGTGAACATGACGTTTTCTGGTGACAGCTATCACACTTTTATACCTAGATATGAATTGCATTTTTACATCAAAACTGGATTTCAAACAAGGAAAACCAAATAGGAGCGAGGCAAAATCAACGCAGACTGTATTTACTCAGCTGTTGTTAACATACAATCCTTTTGACGTCCACGCTGCATTCACACTTTTTTCTTTTAACCAATTTCATTTTCATCCATTGTAAAGTACTTTATTCACCAGTTTTCCTTTTAATTTTCAGACTGAATTTATTTACAGTAGCCAAAGTGTCCACGTCACTTCGAAAGGTAGACGGGGGACAGAAAAGATAAATACCACTATCTCGACTTAATGGCTTTCTGTCTTATGTCTTAGAAGGGTGTCCATCCGAAGCGAAGCGTCAGGTCAGCGAAACTTTGATTTGTCTTCGTTATTTCGACATATCTGTTGGTGCGTACAGAATTTTGATCTCCGTAGCTCCGTATTCAATTTACTGGCGGACTCTACGCGGTTTTAGTCGATAATTGAATGGGAATGATCTGTTTGAGTTCGAACCCAGCCCAAACCTCTGACTTTTCGAATTCATGTGTGGTCAAAATTTGATTACCACTTGCTTTAACGGTGAAGGAAAAACATCGTGAGGAATTCTGCACACCTGCGGTGCTCCATACAGTTCTCGATGGTGTGACGTATAGTACCCCAACCCGCACTATATAGGCCAGCGTGGTGGACTAAGGCCTTAACTTTTTCATTCTGAGAAGAGGCTCGTGCCTGGCAGTGGGACAGTAATAGGATGATGTTGATCTGTCCCGTCATTAATCCCTTAATAAGGGTATAAGGAAATGAAGAGTGAATAACTTGTTGTTTCCTTATGTCTAGTTATAAGAATTAACTAGGGGAAATTGGGTATTAAGAGGCGCTTCGGAGAAAATAGAAGAGGAAATTGCCACTTTCTGCAGTTGTTGCATCTATCATCATTATTACGTAAGAATAGACAAAACGTGTTGGCTTCAGTCGTTTTTGGCTCACGTCGTAGAGTACTATGATTCTCTAGCACCCAGTACCTTCGATCAAATATACTATACATGCATAGTCTTGTACAAAATCAAACCCAAAAAACTTCTCCGTATGTTTACGACAACGACAAGTACGGCACTCCATCCTTTGTTTGCACATCTGGAGTATAGATTTTATTTATTTTTTCTACACATTTTAGCATCATGAAAAGTCTCTGCGCTAGCGCGATCGTGAAGCAGCTGAGAGTGAAACTATACGAGCGACTGAATATTGCAGTTTTGATGGAGTCTTTTTTAGAGCGGTGATCGTACATCTATAGTATATTTTATCGAAGCCTAGTACTGGATCAAAGTTAGTAAAATAATCTTGTATGATGCACAAATACGAGTATTATATTTGTATTAACTTTTTTCATTTTAATTTACGTCGACTGGTCAGCTTAGCCCCTGTAAATCCTTTTTATATGCCTAGTGGGTATACTTATAGTGACGTTATAGTGAATAAATATTCCCAAAGCATAACATACTCAAATATTTAAAACATGTGCGCCATTTCCATCGCGGGGGCTATTTCACACTACTTGTTTTCGCGAACAACATTTATACTCAAGACTTATGCGAACCGTGTGCAGGGTGCATTTTTCTGGCTTTTATTATTCACCGACTCAATGTAATATAGACATTAATGTATAATGTTTTGGGATGAAATTCGTTTGTACTCGATAAAACAAATAAGTCACCGTCGTCACCTGAGCAAACGTAGCGGGGCCCCACAACAAGTTTATATCAATTTTCTACCGAGTGCGTCTGGATGGTGAAAAACACTTAACCGTGGATGTGAGCCTTTATGTTCTTTTAGAATAAAACAGTTTTATTCCTTCCAGTACACTTTGAGGAGCTAAATTAAAAAAATACGAGTTTCTCAGTGGCGACGCTAAAGTGAAAAATATTTTTATTTGCTTCTGAGGTTTTGTACTTTTATAGACGTTTTATTTATGCTCCCGTTCTGAATAAGGTTTTATGAATGGAAGCTTATTTGAAAATACTGCTTGCGAATATTCAACATGACATTAAAGTAAGATAAAACGTGAAGATAAAATCCCTTATATGATAAGTACACATATTTAAATAAACAACATCAAATGAGTCATTTTAATGAATTGTTTGTACGTGTTTGCAGTATTTCTTAGTCGTATTTTCTCAAACAATTATTATTGTTGTCGCTAAAATCTTAGTGTGTACTTTACGTTACAACAATATTATAGTAGTTACTACACGTAGATTCATTTTATACGTAGATATAGATACGTAGGTATAATATTCGGTTACGACTTTGTTCATATTGATTGGATTTGGTGTAGTACATAAACCAATTTGCTAAGTAAACAGTTTTGGCAAGCGCCGTGTAAACATAGGCATTTCTTATTATATTAGCAGAGAAAGCTTTCTTTTGTTTATTTATGAGATTGCGTAAACTGTAGGTAAAAAGAAGATGAGATCAATCAATCATTATTTTATGTCTATTTATTTATTATAATCTTTATTGTACTGTACATGCTGCGCCGCCCCAAATATGTTGGGATAAGAGCAGGAGGATGATGATTCTTTATTGTATTTCTTTCTTTTTTGTCTCTTCCATGACATTCCAGTCCATTCAATGGTTGTCTGGAAGAGATCGCCGTGGAGCGATAAGACCGCCAGTTGTACACTAGCGCATAAGTAGTTATTTAAGAAATTAATATAATCTTGTTGTGCAATAAAGAGGATTTGTATTGTATTGTATTGTACATACACCAAACGAAAATAAAGACAGTAGTTGAGATGTTGTGCAGGAAAGAATTATAATACAAGGTAATTGGAATATTCGACACCTCTTAGCACTAACTTTGTATTATGACACTGAACAAAGTTTGTTCTATGACTTTTCATAATTCCGAACTTTTTTTTTCGTGTAAAAATATGAAAATACTCTGCATTTTGCATATTCTAGACGGCTGATGAGAGGCAGGCCGGGAGTCGCGTCAATGGGGCTTTGCGGCTAGTACACACGGCTACACATCAAGCTGTACATCACCAGTATAAGCTGACCTCGTATTGTGTAGGTTTTCCTTACAACGCGAGGTCAGCCTTTACTGGTTTTACAGCTTGATGTGTAGCCGTGTGTACCTACAAACGCGCTTGGGCGTAATATGCTACAATAGTATACGCAAAATTTACACACTTCAAATAAAATAAAAATTGCCTTTCCTGTTTACATAACCAGCCTATTACTGTCCCACTGCTGGGTACGGGGCTCTTCTCAGTATGAGAAGGCTAAGGCTTTAGTCCACCACGCTGGCCTAGTGCGGGTTGGCGAACTACACACACCATTGAGAACTGTATGGAGCACTCTCTGGTGTGCAGGTTTCCTCACGATGTTTTCCTTTACCGTTAAAGCAAGTGATAATCAAATATAAATCTGCATATGAATCCGAAAAGTCAGAGGTGCGGGCCGGGATCGAACTCACACCCTCCTGCATGGAAGGCGAGTGATCAACCGCTAGGCTATGACTGCTAACCTGTTTAGTTTTGGCCAAAGTCGTAGAACAAACTTTATTCAGGATCGTGATACGAAGTTCGTACTTGGAGTTTTCGTGTATTTTTCAATTACCCTGTATATCGTTCCTCCAACACAAAGGGAGGATCGTCCAATCAGGCTGGCTCTCTTACGGCCAAAATTAATATCCAATCTATCCACTCAATCAATCTATTGAAGACCTCTGTGGTCTAGTGGTTCGAGTGTCGGACTGCTGATAACGAGGTCGTGGGTTCGATTCCCACAGGACACAAATATTTGTGTGATGAACATAAGAGTTTGTGTTGGTCTGGGTGTGTTGCTTATGTATTATAAGTATGTATTTACAAAAAAAAAAGTATATACGTATTATATCCATTGTCTAGTACCCATACCACAAGCTCTGCTTAGTTTGGGACTAGATGGTGCTGTGTAAAAATGTCCCAAAGATATTTATTTATTTATTTTATTTATCCACGATTTGCTCTACTAGAGATAGGAATTTGACATAAGCTTCATACAAAATATGTCAAATTTCTATCTCTAGTAGGGTAAATCGTACATAGATCGGATATTAATTTTGGCCGTTAGTCATAGCGGGCCGCGGTCCAACGGACGTTGTTGGGCATTCGTATAATTATGTAGGTACTAATTGTACGTCAAACTTTGTTAGCGCGATTTAGAATGAAATTGCGATTTGTGACGTCATCCACTACACAGTTGTAGTTTGTATGTAGTGCAATAGATGTCACAACAATATAAAAATATTTCTGTTGGGATTTTTGCGTTTCATACTTATGAGAAGCAAGCATGTTTTTGCCTATTCATCAAATCTCAATATTTTAGCTCTAGAGTATGGAATATATAAAGCGAAAAAATTACACAAACACACACGAAACAGACACACTAGAAAGAGAAAGAACGAGAGAGCGCGTGGTGTGCGCATATGTGTGCTCATAATGCAAAAATCTCACGTGACGTTACATTTTCTCCAGAATCTAACTTCTTTCCAAAAACATTTTTAACATTAATGTTATTAATAAAATACAAGATCTAAAGACTATGAAGATTGAAGATCAATGCATACTTACAAGGTTAATATGGATACTAAGCATCAAAACAAAAACGTAAAAGTTAGTACCTATGTAAACATAATCTACTTAGTAGATATACATATAGGTACATATGTAGGTAAATATATAGTAGGTATACAGGATGTCGTCGAATTTTACGACAGTACGCGTACAAAGACGTCATACCTCTAGAAAATAGATACCATAGCGACGAAATGCCCATTTTTCGTCCAAAGGAATATTGTTTTTTCTCTGACAAACAAGATGTCCTTGATTGGGGCGGACGGAGTTTGGATGACAACCTTGGTAAAAAAAAACATGTTTGTTTGTTATGTCAATAAAGTATTATAAGCGTTTCGTGAGGCTGCATTTTATTAAACACTTTAGAGAATAGTATTATTGGATTGCTGTTATTGAGGTTATTGTTATTGTACTTAAGTGGCAGTGGGCGGGGCACATTGCTCGCAGAAAGGATGGCCGATGGGGCAGTAAAGTTATGGAGTGGCGACCACGTACTGGAAGGCGCGGCGTGGATAGGCCCCCCACAAAGTGGACCGACGACCTGGTGAAGGTCGCAGAAATCCGCTGGATGCGGAAAGCGGATCGGTCGTTGAGGCGATGCTTGGGGAAGGCCTATGTCCAGCAGAGGACGTCGGATCTTTCAGCAGAAATGATGATGATGATGATGATTTGATTGAATTTGATGTAATAAACAATGACCTATTTTAAAAAGAGTATATCCATGGAGTTTCTTGCTGGTTCTTCTCCATAGGACCCACTATTTGGAACCGTGCAACTAGAGCCTGACGTTTTTAAAAGTAAATAGGTACCTGTAAATAGGTTTATTTGAAATAAAACACATTTGAAATTTTTGTTTTGGTTTCGTAGTAAAAGTTGTTCGTTATAATGAGTACATTAACCCCTAAAAGGATCTCAGCTAATATTATCCTCATCCTTCGAGCCTTTTCTCAACTATATTGGGGTCGGCTTCCAGTCTAAACAGATGCGGCTGAACATCAGTATTTTACACGGAGCGACTGTCATCAGATCCCCGCAACCAAGTTACTCGGTAATACTGACATTCGTAGGTCAGTTGGCAGTTGGCAGTCAGGCCAGTTGTCAGACTTTCGGGCTTCTGACGTAACCCGACCCGTAACCCGTAACGACTGCCTTATATATCCAGGTGGTACCTTATGTGAATACCGCCAAATATCTAGGAATGACCCTTAATGTGAAGCTTCGCTGGAAAGTACACGTCAAGAAGAGTCGAGAAGAACTAGATTTGCGCTACAAGAAAATATATTGGCTGATAGGCAGGAAGTCACCCATGTCAACACAAAACAAACTACTTTTATACAAGCAAGTCCTAATGCCAGTATGGACTTATGGTATTCGGCTGTGGAGTTGTACCAGTCAGAGCAATAGAGCAATCATCCAACGTTTTCAAAATAAAGTTCTCAGGGACATTGCGAAAGCAATGCCGACCTCCACCGGGACCTTAATGTGGACGTCAGAGACACAGTAATAAAGAATTACGCAGAAGCTCATCAATTTAGACTTCACCACCACGTGAATGTCGAGGCAATCCAGCTCCTCGATAGCACGGAAATAGTGCGAAGACTAAAACGGACAAAGCCATTTGAATTAGTGTAGTGAATAGTTTAGTGACAGACAACATGTAGTGATAAGTGCTGCTTATAAAGAACACATGAACAAAGTGTCTTCCTCTTAACTGAAACTAAGAAAAGTTATTGGACGCATTCTTAGAACATTTTTACATAGCAATTTAGGTTAAAATCAAATTACTTACTAGCCTCATGGCTAGATTGTAATTCAAATAAAGTATCTTAAAGGTACTTTACAATAAAAATAAAAACAAATTATATCCGTGTGGCAACCGGAACCCACAGCTTAACAAGCTCTCCGAAGCACGGAGGGGTCTCGATGTGCAACGAAATGGTCACTCATTCACGGACTGACGGAATGACCGCGGCGAGTGTAGCTTCATACAATCCACGCGGGTGCTACTTAGCCACGAGCTCCTCAGCTAATGGTAACACATTACAAATGTATTTTTAGAAAGTCGCAATGTAAATTTCATTTAATTTGTTGATTTAAATAAGACAGCACGTGTTTTCTGAATGCATAAACTTTTTATAATATTAATTAGATAGGTATTACTTGCTGGTTGACGTGGGTAATATATTGAATATTCATTAAACAAGTATACTTACACATAATACCTATATGTTTACATCATCGTTATAGTATCAAGCATTAGTTACTGCAAGTTTTTTGGTCATAGGTTGATTTCACAACATGTACTACTAGCAAAGCTTGAATTGGTGTGAAGTTTTATAATATGTCATAATTACTCAAATAGAAACTAGAGATGGGCTGACTATATGCAAAAATGACCGAATATTCGCCATCTATTTTCAGTCGGTAATTATTAAAAAATTCAATTAGAACTGACACGATTAATTAGTCTCAGAAAATATTATTTTACTATAAACAGTGCTAGCGGGATAACTTAGATAATAATAAAATTATATTTTGGTAATACGAGCCATTACTGGGTATCTCATATTATTCTTTCGCCAATACTCAAAAAAGTGTTCACTGAAGACTCTGCAATCGTCCCAGTTAGCCGGAGATGCCGCTTACGGTCACACATTGATTGTTTTTGTGCTTCAACTTTGAGTGGAACTTTGAATGAAATTATCACTCTGAGTATAATTACTCTAAGGAAGGCAACATATTTACAAATTCAGCGATAGACGATAAAGAACGATATCTCTCGATATAGGACTGGGACACCAGCCAGGGAGCTGTAGAGCGTTTAAAAATGTTCAAAGAATCAAAAAGAAAAATACCTTCGGCCCTATTTTGAATATACTATGTATGTAAAAACAAAACCAATTTCTTATGAAACAATGTAAAGCTCCTACCTAAGCTTACAATAGATCTGTGCTTCACCGCTGTACAGTCAACCGCATATTAATGGAATAACCATTATAAGTGGAACTGGCATAGTATGTAAGTTTTAAACAAGACAGGCTCTACTTATACTAGTTTTTACAATCGGTATACGCTTGACTGTTCGAGTATAGTGTCGTTCCAGCAATAATTATACGCAAGTGGCAATTAAAGCAATTTAAACTTTTTGCGTCTGCTGTAGCTGTATTTAAAAGCACCGTGTACAAAAGAGGTATGCAGGAAAACAATTATACAACCTTCCTTTAGGGGTGCTAGATGTTCGACGTAGGGTTGGTTTTTCAATCACCAGTTAACTTTTATCTGAGGAATAAATATTACATTTTGACAGTTGTTGAAAATCTGTCAGAGACAATTTATTCCTCAGATAAAAGTAATCACATGATTGAAAAACTGGCCCTTAGTTTTTCTCTTTTACAGTTAAATAAATCGGTAAAAAATAGTTCTTAAAGTATACAAAAATACAAAAAAATACAAAAACATTGATTTCAAACATACAAATCAGTCATCAGTAACATTAATGAGATCTTATAGCTTGGTAATTTGTACATTTGTCATTGCTTACAGAGTTTATTTGCCGTGGTCCCCACACTGGGCAAGCGTGTACCATCGTCGACCGCACCATCGCTTAACATCAGGTGAGGTGGCGGTCAAACGCAAGCCCGTTTAAAAAAAAAAAAAAAAAATTAGGCATGCCTATACCGTGGGGTCCCAAGATTGCGAAAACATACAAAAACTTTCCTCTAGCACTACACACACATATCAAAAAAAAAAAAAAAAATTACCTACTAGTGAATACATTTTGGATTCACGAAAAACAGAACAAAAATCCCTATTGGCATGAATCGGTCTAGTCTTGTCTAGTTAAAGCTTCAAGTGTAATTTAATAAGTCATGGACTTATTATATATTTTTAGTCATGGACTTATTATATATTTTTAGTCATGGACTTATTATATATTTTTAGTCATGGACTTATTATATATTTTTGAGACGAAACTATTAGAGCGAGCTCCCTACGGCTCAGTGGCACCCATCAGTAAACAAATAATTACTCGTTGAAAATCTGGCTAAACAGAATTGTAGTAAAGGTACTGTAGTTTAATCAGTAACTAATAATAAAAACCGGCCAAGTGCGAGTCGGACTCGCGCAGTAATGATTTCGTACCACCCATCGACCTGATACCCCATAGAAACTGATTTAATTTACGAGAGTTCATCAAAAGATATCACCGCACAGTGTGCGAAATATGATTTTTTGCATCCCTTTCTTACGCAGGTACCACCACATATGTCGATGTTTGTCCTATTTTTAGTATTTGTTGCTAAATTACATAATATGCACTATAATCTGACCAAGTTTGATGCTGGTATGTATTACCGTTTTGAAGATAGAGCAGGAACAAAAACGTTGAAAAAAGTGCATGTTTTTTGAGGTTTCCTGTAATGACCGGACCGCCTTTGGTTTTAGACTTTTTTTTGTTTTTAGTATTTGTCGTGATACCCCTCATAGTAACACATATTCTGAGAAAATTTTTACCGGTTACTTATAACCGTTCAAAAGATACAGCCCTGTCACAGACAGACGGACGGACGGACGGACAGCGTAGTGAGAGTAATAGGGTCCCGTTTGGCAACCTTCGGGTACGGAACCCTAAAAAGTGGCCGTAGTACACAATTTATAAAAATCTGGTTGTAAAGATACTACAATTCTGTATAACAAGATTATCGATTAATTTGGTATTTAGCGAGTAATTATTTTTTACTGATTGGGGCGCCACTGAGCTATATTAGCTGTAGGGAACTCGCTCTAATAGTTTTGTCTTAAAAATATACGATGACAAATTCAATTACACTTAAAGCTTTAACTATGGTTTCGTTCCTAGAACTAACTAAACATAATATCCGGCATAATTTGGTCAGTTATTTGGTTAACACTATGCGAATTCATAGAAAATTATGACAGGCACTAAATTACTAATATTATGTGATGTCATTCAGATGACCAAATAGGCAAATAGGTATTTTGCGTCATGTGGTTTCGGTAAAAGTTTTCCCATTTGTGTTTGGATGTAACTTTC
The DNA here is from genome assembly GCA_949699075.1 of Asteroscopus sphinx. NCBI lineage: Eukaryota > Metazoa > Arthropoda > Insecta > Lepidoptera > Noctuidae > Asteroscopus > Asteroscopus sphinx. The sequence continues at coordinate 12,766,038 of OX453016.1, forward strand.
ATACTTGGATGACAAATTACAGACTGTACCTACCGGTAATGTAAGACCTTTACTGGTATATTTATAATGAAAAGACTGTCCGGTGGATATAGTTGGATCTTGGATCACGCGACTTTTTAGTAGCTCATAATCCCATGTAACTTTTCAATATATCAATCGCTTACATTTTATTTTGTCTACGCCGCCGCACCGATTCCAAAAAGTCCAATTCCATTTTAGTACTTGTAGTTTTATCGTGTTGTCGATTTGAAAACAGTAACTTTTTCAAAAAAGGCTGGTCTGCCGGTGAATGTCATTGACATTTGAACTGTTTGTTTTTTTTTCAAAACTTTTTTCAACAACCCTAGCTCCGAAGCGAGGGAAACATACTCATAGTGCCAATCTCCACGTGGCGGTTCCCGGACGATTTCGATACGAGCTTTTTACTTAGCTCGTATGGAGATAATGCTCTTTCTATGTCCTTTTTTATACTGTGAAGTTGAGTGATTATTTTTAGGGCCGAATTGAGGGATAGTTCTTTTACACTTTTTATTTAACATGGTTTTTAAGAGGGATGTAAGTTACATGTGATGCATTTTAATTTCTGCTTCGCGTTTGCCTAGAAGAGTGAACTTCAAGTAAAGGCAATGGAAAGTAATTATTTGTTTAAAAAGTTGGAAGTTTTCTTCAGATTCAGAGTATAGAAGCTCAAGTTGTCTTATACTTAACATTAAGAAACACACATGCTAGGACAACGTGTAATAATATTCTTAAGTTTTCTTATAATTTGTACATGAATTTAACAGCAGAAAATGCACGAAATCTGATGGAACAATTATCTACTCTTTGTAAGTTGTACTGCTAAACCATGAAACTTCAGCCCCTCAAAAGCCAAAAAATCAATCGCAGGGCAAAAAGCCTGGAATTAAGGCAAACCGACGCCATGATCCAAAAAGACAATGTCTGCACTAGTTAACACGACGAGGCTCGATTACAACACGAAAATAAAATATGTTTTCGTGCAAACAGTTTCCAGCAATTTAGCAGTCGTGTCGCAGCCGTGTGCTGGGCAATTTCTGCAATTCCCTTCTATGTTAGCCCTGGGTTACAAGCATGCGTTAATTGGAAGTGGTATTTTTCGCACCTAATCCTGGCCCGTTCGTTCAATCGTTTCGGTAGATCTTAATACATAGTAAGACGTGGTAGTAATTGAATACGATTGATTATTTACTTTTCAACGTTGACTTGTATTTACCGTTTCTGGCGTGGGTACTGTAAAGTTATAGTTAGTAGCAAAATTTAATTATAGTAATTTTTGATTGATTGTATGGTGTAGTATGTAGTGGTTTCACGAAATTGTATTGATAATTGTATATAGTTACACAAATTATAACCTATACATTTACATAAAAATACAATTGTATAACCTATACATTTACGTATTATGTTTTCAAATGAGTTTTTTGGTACGCACGGTACGATTTTATGAAGAATGATAATGTACTGTGATTATAATATGCATATCTTATATTTTTCTGTAGGTAGGCTATTGAATAAGGTACAATTTTATTACAGAAATCTTTTAAATATAGTACCCCACAAATTACATGGGAAATAAGCACACGAAGTGTTCAAGTAACAGATACATAGATAGGTAGGTAGTTTTCAAGATTAAGTACACCTTGCTAGACAAGCGTGTACTATCGCTTAACATCAGGTGAAGTGGCGGTTAAACATAAGTCCATTATGAAGAAAATAAATAGATAAGTAAGTATTCTTATTGTATGAATTCAATTAAGGTAATTCTAAAAACGCAACCTTACCACTGAAAAATTAAAGCGCAGTGATGTAAACGGGACCATAATCTACGAGTATAAACAAAATAAAGTGTGTTTTCCGGACCACGTTGGTCCATAACTTTTTCGTACAAAATGCAAGTTGGAACCACCGCGAGCCATAAGCGATGGCGCCCATCCATTCAATAAAAATATAATATAAAATATAAAAATAATGCATTTTTTGATCCAAACACTTGAGGGGTTAATATTAATCTGTAAACGTGTACTCAACATATCTTCCCCGTACTTGTAAGTCTAACAGTACACTCTACCCAAGCACTCGAGTACGCCTATTTTATTAGCACTAATAAAATCATTCACTCGAATAATTATGAGATCAGTTAACTGTACTCGTGCGAGCTTTAATAGGAGTTTAAGAAACTTTCATAATATATAAATTACTACCGTAAAATTTTACATGGCGAGGGGTGTTTCAGACAAAATCAATATTTTGATAGGTAGATGTTGTTTACAGACTAGTTGTTCGAAACTATACTGGGTAAGTCGGAGCAATTTACTATGTAAAATTATCAAGTTGCCTCCATTCTCTTATTTTATATTGTACTCATAAAACTATCGTACTCACAGTACATAGTAATAATGAATAAGAATCTACTTACCGAATAATATAAAACACGCTGAAAATTTTCTCCTTTCTAAAACGAAGAGAGGTCATTGTAATCATTATTACGAACAACTTTTACACACACTTTTACATCGCACATGAATCCGAAAATTCAGAGGTGCGGGCCGGGATCGAACTCGACCCTCCTGCATGGAAGGCTGCTATACAAAATGTAAGGATCAGCCGATTTCAGAGTTGGCCCCATAGTAAAAGTTGTTCGTACTGATGAGTATAATGCCCCCTCTTCCTTTTATTTTCAGCGTCTATAAACTTATAAACTAATATTAGGAAAGGATGTTTGAGTAGTAGTAGAGCTTCGTGTGAAGGAGCTTGTCCGGGGCAGTACTACCACCGTACCTACTTCTGCCGCCAAACAGTGATGCTTGCATTGCTGTGTTCCGGTGTGAAGGGTACGGGTGCCGGTGAAATTACAATCACATGCGACTTTTTATCTTCATGTCTTTCCATTTTCATGTTTGGCTAACCAACTTGCAGTATCATTAGGCAATAAATAGCCTTGGTGGTATTGCAGTTGTTATGCGCAAAGGTAACCGCTTAACATCAGGTGAACCTTTAACTCTTTTCGCCATCCAATAATATAAAAAAGAAACACTTTTTTTTTTTTTTTTGTTTGGAGAAATTCCCATGGACGCCCTCCGCTCAGGGAAGACATAGCCAGTCGGACTCTTACCGACTAAAACCACTACGGTGTTCCTTCAACTACCCTTGGCCCTTCCGTGGGATATACTCTGCATTTCATCCTCCACCCACACGACAAGTACCAGCTCTTCACTTGTAGCTGAGCTCCTTCTCCCCTGTGCGGCCGCAACTGAGGTTGAACCCCCTCCTGACTGGCACGCGTAGAACACTGCGTGCTTCACCGTCACGAGATACAAGTTGTTATCTAGTTCAGAAGACAGAGCGCCTTTGTGTTGAAGGCATATTTGGTTGTTAAATAACTTTTTTTTAACTATAATCATCATATTTATCAGTCCACAGATGACCACATCGGTTGTCGTATAAACGATTATCCCTAATTGCTTTAGTAGGTATGAAAATAGTTTTACTGTAAAATCGTCTACTGCCATTTCTCATGCGTCACGGCACGGCAATTTATTGCAGATTCCGAAGTCCTGAGCGATGACTGAAAGCTTATTTTAACTGCATATAAATATAGTAGCCATTTTTATGGAGCTTCACCCAGACTTAGTCCCAGATCTTATTATTCATATTGAGAGTTTTCGTATTCAGATTCTAATAAATCACCTAAACTTTTATTGAAGTAGTAAACATTAAATAGAATTTACTAATTATTTCTTGTATGAATGTCTGCATACTTTTGTTCAACTATATTTTTGGGACTTTTTGCGCACAATGAAATCAAAACAAAACAAACATTTGCGTTCTTTTGTACTTCGATCAAATATACTGTAGATGCACGAAAGCCTTTCGAAAAATGGCCCCATCAAAACTGTGTTAACTGTGCAATAGTCAGTCACGTGCACAGATTCGCTCTCAGCCGCTTTACGACTGTGCAGCGGTGAGACGTTTCACGATGCTAAAATGTGTAGAAAAAAAACTATACTCCAAATGTGGAACAAAAGATACAGTGTCATACTTGTCGCTGTCGTAGGTAAACATAATTACTAGTACATTTTATCGCGGAGACGTTATTTGGGTTTTATTTTGTACAAGACCTTGCATCTATAGTATATTTAATCGAAGCTTTTGTATAATAAGAAAACGCAATTGTGCAATGCTTGATAGAAGAAACCAAGAGATAAGACAAAAAAGAAAGTGACCCTCAGTTTCTGAAAAGCTAGTCAACGAAAAAAATATTAATCAAATCAAATATTACGTCAAGTGGTCTGATTAGTGGTAAGTATTTTCATCAACCAATCACAGCAACTGAAATGAGATTTGACAACATATCGCATACACAATGCTTTTAAAAACCGGGAATTAGTCTGCACGAAACCAATTTTCTTATTTCTTTTTTTATTAATAGTAATAAATTATGTTTTATAAACAAAAGAATATCACTAAAATTTGAAAATTTGGAGTAGACTTATTCAAACAATTATTAGTCTGTGTGGTGCTGGACTTAAAGAATAGCACCACCCTTATCTCTTCTCATGGGTGTCGTAAAAGGCGACTAAGGGATTCACCAGAGGATGGGCAGCAGCGTTCTCCGAGTATTTAACCAACCAACTGCGATCGCCAACCCGCCTGCCAAGCGTGGCGATTATGGCATATCCCCCCCTTAATTAGGGGAGGCTTATGTCATTAGATATTCTGTGCTTATGTCAAGTAGTGGACGTCTTTCGGCTGAAATGATGATACAATTATGCTTTCAAAAATAAATAACTTTCTTGATGATTTTCATCAAATATTGTATGTAAAAAAACACTTATCATCAAATAAATTGTATTGGACAAAGAAATTTGACCAGTGGTACACCATCCTAACTTAAGATCAACAATACAAACTCACGATGAGCGTTGCTTAGAACAAGACTGTATTACTAACAGACAGATGTAAAGCGATTAACAGTTGAGTAGAGTCTAGACAGGCTCAATTAGTAACTAGGTTAATATGTAACTCAGTCAGGAGTAGCAAGGAGAAGAAGGAAACTTAATCCAGGTAAACAGGTTTTGCTCTATTGTGGGTAGGCCGGAACTACTATTTTGAGGAACTTCTAATTTGGGTGAACTGTTAATTTATTTAATAATTTCTTAGGTTTTCGCGATCACTACACATTATAATAAAACAAGTTTAACCGGATTATATCGCGTATATTATTTAGATTGGTTTCCTAAAGTTTCGAAAGCTTTGCAGCGCTCGTAGTCGCAGGAAGACTAAGATGAAAAGCGTCTTTACAGATATTTCTAAAAAAAAATTTAGTCTACCGTACAATTTTTATTAATTAAAATCGTTTCGATGCACGCAGTAAACACTCACAATGTCATCGTCTTTGCAGTGTTGCGTGCTGTTTGGGACTTGATTATTTTTAGAACTGGGTTCCAAACAGGTGGTAACTGCCAACAATCTTCTCTATTAAAATTAGGATGTTTTTTTAATTTCAATAGCCTCACGAAAGCATTCTAGGTATATATCGAAACCCTTTTGTGCCTCGGAGAGCACTGGTCCCGGTTGCCATACGAATATCTGGTGTATGACTCGTGGACACACCAATTAGATCCACCAGTGGTAATCTATGGCAGTTGTTACGGCTAGTTCGAAGCCCGAGAGTCTGACAACTGGTCCAACCTCCAAATGTCGGTATTACCCAGTAATTGGGTTGCGGGGGTCTGATGGCAGTCGCTCCATGTAAAATACTGATATTTAGCCGCAGACTGGAAGCTGCCCCAACATAATTGGGTAAAGGCTCGGAGGATAATGATTTCGAAGCATTAAACATTAAAAAAAAATATTAAAAAAAAAAATATTGAGACATTTTCACACAGCACCATCTAGTCCCAAACTAAGCAGAGCTTGTACTATGGCTACTAGACAATGGATATGATACGTATATACTTTTTTTTTGTAAATACATACTTATTATATAAGAAACACACCCAGGACCAACACAAACTTTGTTTGCATATTATGTTCACCACACAAATATTTGTGTCCTGTGGGAATCGAACGCACGACCTCGTGATCATCAGTCCGATACTCGAACCACTATCCCACAGAAGTCAATAAAAAAAAAAGCTGGAAATTTATAAACGTCTCTTATAAGCACATTGGAGTCTCGAAAATTCACAAGCTGATGTGTAGCTTATTACTATTTACGATATGTGTTGTTGTATTTTGTGCTCAAGTGTCTTTTTTATCTTTTCTATTTTTAAATTTGTTGTGTGTACCTAACCTAAATAAATATGTATGTTGAAATTTCGATGCACCAAAGTTCCCTGCTAGTAACTTTTTAAATTTAAATGTCAAGTAACCACAATTATAAGGATGATATTTACGAAAGATAAATTGAGTATCTTCCATTAGGTATAAATTTAACAATGAAAGAAATGTAAAGAAACTACATGAAAATCTATAGTTACACAATACGTTAACCAACAGCTGTGACAATATAAAACGTATTGTTGGTTCGCACAGCAAAAATAGTACCAATACATATTTCTGACACTATCAAGAATTTGTTTGCACGTGATAAATTAATTTGTAAAGCGGGTAATATTTATATGTTTACCCTTTTTCAGCAACTAAACAGCTGTTACTAACTGAAAAATAAAGCATGGATAAATCATTTATTATAGGTATTACTTAAACCTAAACGTTCAGATACTCGAGTGATTTCGAAAGGAATAACTTCAAACATTAGCGAGCATTGTTCACCTACAAAACACTCAGAGCACTCGATTCGAACAATTCAAAACTTCGAGCTACTTAGCGTTTCGGGAACTTTTCAGAATGAGTTTTCGGAACGGAATCCGTGAATATGACACAAAACACTCGTCAAAAAACGTTGTCAAAGAGTAAGTACCACAGATGCGACTGTTGGTTGGTGATGACGTGGCGTTTGTCAAAGTGTGCTCAAACACCCCGCTTCTTTGTTGGCAGACGCGTTGTTTTCCCGCTGCAATAATCTACGAGTCTACAAACTTGGCACAATATAGGTACTTTGCTCTGATTGTGATGTTGACTTACTGTTGTCATATTATTTGTTTGCTTTTTGGTTGTAAATCTGTTTAGTATAAGTGTGGCAGTTACAGTAAATAAGCGAAAATCAGGTCAATGAATAAAGTTAAGGATTAAGTTACTTTTGAAAATATTCCGATTTGAATGAAAAATTAGCTAGAAATTTGTTTTACATTGAGTTTTTATTTCACGAATATTATAAATGCAACAGTATGGATATTTGTTCGTTTGTCTTACAATCACGCTGAAACAGTTGAATGGATTTGGATGAAAATTTGCTCACAGATAGTCCGTAGCCTGAATTAACATAATCTTTTTATACCGAAAAATACACAGTGCCTGAGGGAAGGGGTGTAAGGTTTTTCTGTGATGAACCGAATTACACACGACAAAGCCGCGGGCAAAGGCTAGTTGGATAAATATATTAAACTTACAATTGAAACTGTGTATGCAACGTAAAAAATTTTAATACCCATACTTAGTAATTATTTTTTGAAATCGGTATTATTTTCAAAAGTAAATATTAGTAATAAGTAGGAAGCCGGAACCATTTTTTTTTAATAGAAAACAAATGAAGCAAATCGGCCACGTAGATCGTAAATCATGTAAATTAATTGTACCTGTATAATGGCCTCGGGCATTGAACATTTAGGTAGAGGCTGCCTTAATATCTGACAGGGATTAATTTGCTTCTAGATTATGGAATAGAAAGCGTTGTGCCAAGTAAGTAATTTGTTCAAGTACCTATTTGTATGTTCATTGGCAATACCATATTATGTAAGTGTTTTTTTTTCTGTGTCAGATTAACACCGAGTGAAAATCAATTGTAGTTATACCAGGCCCCTCAGAAAGTATTGCGAAAAAAAGTTTTTATATATGGGAGACTGGCCAGTTATAATGTTTTTCGAAAATATGATTATTTATAAGTAAAAATAAGTAAGTTCCAATTTCAAAATTTCCCTCCACATTTTTTGCGAGTTAATTCAAAGTATTGTGTCTCACTGAAATATGGATCTGCGCCGGGAACATTTTAGAGCTATGATTTTATACGATTTCAAGTGTCGCCTGAAACCGGATGAATCGTACGATAGACTTCAAATGGCATTCATGGATGAAGGCCCTTCCAAGGCAACCGTGTATCGTTGGTATAACGAATTCAAGCGCGGTCGACCAACTTTGGGGGATGACGAAAGAAGCGGTCGCCCTTTGACGGCTGTTACCGAAGAAAACGTGCTAGCAGTGAAAAATTTAATCCAAGACAATAGGCGAATTACATATCAGGAGATTCAACACATATTGAAGATTGGATCGGGAAGCGTTCACGAGATTCTACACAGCCATCTTCGCGTGAGGAGGATAGTATCACGCTGGGTGCCGCACAACCTCACCGATGCTCAGAAGCAGGCCCGGGTGGAATGGTGCCGTGATATGCTTAACAAATTTGAAGCAGGCTCGTCTCGGCGTGTTTACGACATCGTTACAGGTGATGAGTCCTGGATTTATCAATACGACCCAGAAACCAAGCGCCAGTCGACCGTTTGGGTGTTTCAAAATGAGCCAACGCCTACCAAAGTGAAGCGATCTAGAAGCGGGGGTAAGATTTTGATCGCTAGCTTTTTTAATTTGACTGGCCACTTGGTATCAATTCCCTTACGGGATCAAAGAAGCATTAATGCCGAATGGTATACTACCAAATGTTTGCCAGAAGTTTTCTCTGTTATAAGCAACAAGCGACCAAACACAGGGCTCCGCGGGCTACTGCTCCACCACGACAATGCACCTGCGCACACCGCACTCAAAACGAGGGACTTCCTGGACAGCACGCCAGTCAAACTCCTGGGTCACCCTCCTTACAGCCCTGATCTAGCACCGTGTGACTTCTTTTTATTCCCAAAAATAAAAAATCAGCTCAAAGGGATACAATTTTCGTCGCCGGAAGATGCGCTGGCTGCGTTCGAGCAGGCTGTAAACGAGGTGTCTGCGGCGGACTGGAAAAAGTGTTTTGAAAACTGGTTTAGGCGCATGAATCTTTGTATAGAGGCTGGTGGAAAGTACTTTGAAAAGATTTGATAAAAATATATGTACGTATAGAACAATTTTTTTTAGTTTCGCAAAACTTTCTGAGTGTCCCACGTATTTGGCACTAAAAATAATAACGGGACCATTTCCAACCCAAAAAGGGTGCTCATTACCATAAATATTTCACCTTCTGGAATTAATAGACAAACAAATACCCTATTTGTACTTTATAATGATATGAATGTACAGTCAACAGCAAAAGTCGAAGAACGTTCTGGAATTTAAAAATAAATTAAATTATCTCTGGGATTAATGTTGTTTGTTTAAAATTATCATTATACTACATTTTTAAGAATTTTCTTCTCTGCTGTTTTATGTTAACAAAAATAATAATTTATAATATTTCATACAATACAAATACTCTTTATTGTACTCAAAAAAATAAGCAACATATATGAATTATATAAAAGATATGTACAATGGGCGGTCTTATCGCTCAAGGAGATTTCTTCCAGACAACCTTAGGATGAACAATAAAGCGAAAACATAAAATAAAACAAAAACCTTTATTCATAAAACGAATTTGAAACTTTGAGCAAACTAATTCGTAACATAAGTGATGTAATCCGGTAAAATTATGTTTTAGATTCGTGACGTTTTGAAAGCGCATGTAAAAGCTTATACGAAATGAAAACTTTTCAATTGAATTGAATCATAATTTACTTTTGATCTTGACTGTACGTACTCGCATTTAAGCTTGCGGTTTTTGTACCTACTCTGTTTAGCTCTTAAATAAAAACATGTTTAGCTCATGTTTACAATAAAACCCTTGAACGTCCCTAATTTTAAGCATCGACGCTACACACTCGTTTGCTGACAAACAGCGAAGGGTTAACAGTCTGCTGCGTAACAGAGGGTGTTCGTATAAGGTACATCATATGCAGGGTTAATAAAAAAGTAAGCGAACGCAGGTGATGTTTTCTAAAGCGAAAAAGGAAGTTATATTTTTTCTTTTTGTTGCTCGCTTATTATGTATTGAATAATAGCATGCACGTAAAGTATTTTTATTGAATACCATTTTTCAGGTAGGTATAAATTTTGTCTAAATTTAATTTACGAGGTCGATCATATTTTATTATTACAGCTTTAACAGACTGTTTATGGTATTCATACCTCAGAGGACTGAGTGGAAGGACGACACGCCAGGCCAGCCTCAGTCCACTGATGTTGTTTGGTTCACCGACGGATCAAAAAAAGAGGGTCTAGCAGTAGCTGGATTCCACGGTGGGCGGCCAAAGGTGGAAAGATTCGCCAACCTAGGCCAGTACACCACCGTGTTTCATGCCGAATTATTTGCCATTATTGGATGTGTCCGTTTGTCTGCAGAGGACCTATATTAATAGGCGAATCTTCATCTTCTTTGACAGCCAGGCAGCATTAAAAGCCTTGGATTCAGAAGAAATTGACTCCGAACTTGTAAAGGAGTGTGTCCAGCTATTGAACTCACTAGGAGCGGCAAACTCGGTGGCACTAGGTTGGGTGCCTGGACACTGTGGCATTGGGGGCAACGAAGCCGCTGATGAACTGGCTAGAGCTGGTGCTGAAAGCCCCACTGCGGGCCCGGAGCCAATCTGTGGCATTCTTAAATGCACCACTACAGCCTACCTTAAAAACTGGGGAACTGACCAAAGTATTAGCCTTTGGGAAAAATCCCCAGGCCAAGAACACTCGAAAGCGCTACTTGTGGGCTTCAAAAAAAGGTTTACGAAAGAATCGCTTTCGTTGAACAAGAATCAGATAAGAATCCTGACAAGAACCCTTACTGGGCACTGCAAGCTGAATAAACACCTTCACAGGATGGGCCTCAGTGATACCACAGTTTGCAGGTTTTGTCGCGATAAGGATGAGACGCCCATCCATATCCTATGCGAATGTGATGCAGTGCACCACATCAGAAGCCAACATCTTGGAGGCCACGTCATCTCAACGCAGGAGATCAAATCCTCCTCCCCCAAGGTCATAGTCAACTTCATGATTGACTTGCAGCTTGGGGAAGTGCTGTAATGCTGCAAGAGGCGTCACAATAGATCTTATCAGGTCGCAGTGGCTTAGGGGCGTTCAAGACCCCTACCTCTTTCCTCAAATAATAATAAAATATTTTATTATTATACTAGTGAACGCGACGATAGCTCGTTGTGGAAGAGAAATGAAAATATAGCGGACTGTATAAAATGACTGTAATGATTTATACGAATTAAAACATGTACATAACGGTCAATCGGTAAAAACAATGAATGAGAAGTTAATATGCGCGAGCGCGGCCGTGCTTGCTAGGGTGCAACAGCTGACTCGCGGTATGAATGGGTGCGCGGGTGGCGGTTGTGCTGATGACGCGCCACTTGCCCCACTCCTCTTGGTCTTGATGGTGCTGTTGAGTACGATGACTCAACAACTAGAGGACCCGGCAGACGTCGTCCTGTCCGGAAAAGCAGCGCCACCTTAAATATGATATCTTAAATTTAACATCATTTACATAATTCAGCAAATCAAATTTGGTGACACACCGACTGCAGCGCTACCTACTGGGTCCATTTGTGAAACAACAACATGCTGAGTTGGTGGCCCTTTTGGCATGGGCATCAATCAACTCAGCCTATCGCGATCCACTGCTGGACATAGGCCTCTCCCAAGTTGGCGGCATGGGCATGCCCCGCAGCAACTTCATGTTTTACTTATACTTACTTTAGTATTTTTATTAATGTTATTGTTGTGCTGTCCTGGCACTGTTCTGTGCCAAATAGAAGTTTTTCTTTCTTTCTTTCTTTCACTCGAACATACACAAAAAATATCATTAAAATCGTCCCCGACGTTTAGAAAATCGGTGACATACCGACAGTAGCGCCACCTACCGGGTCCAATCGTATTTTCAAATCATCCAGAAACCCATCAAAATATATACACAAAATTTCATTCGAATTGGTCCAGCCATTTAGGAGGAGTTAGGTGACAAACACACGTACAGAAGAATTATATATATTAAGCCATAGAAATATAACACTGTCTATGAATTAAGCAGTGGCGTGCATTGGCCTACTTCACTTGAATTTATTTTTGGTGTAAGTTATTGATTTTTTTATGTAGGAAGATTTATTCAGCATTAATAGGTTTAATAAAGGATAAAGAATCATCGTACTTTGAAAAAAATATAATAACTTACACCACTGTTGAGTTTGAATGAGGAAGGCACTGGGTATTGCCTAATTGCCTATATGCAATGCACGCCACTGGAATTAAGCTATATTATAGGCAGGAAGTCGCCCATGTCAATACATATTAAATTACTTTTATACAAGTAAGTCTTAATGCCAGTATGGTCTTATGGTATTCAGCTGTGGGGTTGAACCAGTCAGAGCAATACAGCAATCATTTAACGTTTTCAAAATTAAGTTCTCAGGGATATGGCCAATGCACCCTGGTGCATCAGAAATGCCGATCTCCACCGAGACCTTAATGTGGCGCCGTAGATACAGTATTAAAAATTTACGCAGAAGCTCATGAATTTAGACTTCAACACCACGTAAATGTCGAAGCAATCCAGCTCTTCGATAACAAGGAAATAGTGCGAAGACTAAACGGACAAAGCCATTTAAATTAGTGTAGTGAATAGTATACTGACAGACACCATGTAGTGATAAGTACTGCCTATAAAGAACACATGAACAAAGTGTCTTCCCCTTAATAGAATAAGAAAATTTGAACATTTAATAACCACATTCTTATTTACGTACATGTAAGTATCTACCTAGACCTTCTATCCACAACATGTATCTCCAATCTACCCCACACGCTGACCACGTCTATCATAACAGGCGTTATTTACCTCTATTTATAACGCCATACAAATGGACGACAGGGTTTTTCTGACGCGTAATATAAATCAGTGCCTGCGCCGATAGCCCTGCGAGTTGATAAATGTATGCAACATGAGTACTTGTACGCAAGGGTGCCAGGGAGTTAGATGAAATAGATAGATGATAGTTTGTGAATATGGAGTCTCTTAGATAGTATCCGTCACCAGAGTTCAAGTTTTATTTTATCATGCCAGAAGACAGCCTTCTTCTAAGGCTGTACAGAACTGTATCTAATTAAAACTTCAGTGCCTTATATTATGTTAGAAGATAAATCTACGGAAGAGTGGTTTCTTCCAAAAAAAGCATATTGTTGCTTAAAGGAAGACTCCTAATATTGTAAAGCAAAATATTTATAAGTTACTGAAATAAACATTTTGATTTTTGATTTTTTTGATTTTTTTTTTGACCAGGTACTATTAAATACTACTACAGTATTTTTTTATGTTTCTTCAACACAAAGGGATGATCCTTTGAACAGCTTGGGTGTTATTCCTAGCGGGCGCGCTGCCCAATGGTATATATCCAGCGCTTGTATAATATCTTGCGTGGCACACTTCGATTGCGTGATTCAGGATTTGTGACGTCATCTTCCACGTCAGTGCTAGTTCACATTTGGAGCCATAGATGTCGCTACACCACAATCTAGAAGAATATCTAACTAAATAGTCTTTTAGAGTAGCAATAGCTTAAGGTAATTTATTTGATTTCTTGCTTATATTCTGGATAGTTTTCGAGTGTTCAGAATTAATCGTGTAGCCTAGTTCTAACAAAAATGATCTCTTTATTAAACCTTGATATTTCGTAAATAGATCTCTGTATCTGCCCCACAAAAAAATTACTTTACAGTTTTTGTTTCTGCAGTTAGAAACAGCACAGTAAGGCATTTTTGCGGGTTTTTTTACAGTATTTATATAAACAAGTCATAAGGCGTGCTGAGAAATGCTTTGAAATAACTTGCACTATGGTGCATGGTGCTGCCACGCGCACCCTGCCCACATGGCCATTCTATCTATTTCTGTGGCCGTAAAGTTCGAAGTTGAAGTCTGCGCACTGTAATGCCCGCCTAGACGCATTCACCGATGAAATGCCCGAACCTGAGCTATTACATTTAGAATGCTTGCGGTGAGTATGCACCTTTATTTTCCCTTCAATATGGTTATATTATATTTGATATGGTATAGTTAAGCGATGGCTGATGCTTGCGTCATGCTCGTGAACGGGTGCCGTCTGTCGGCACAGGTCAGCTCCTACATACTATGGCAACTCTTTTTAGGTTTATTTTTAAAGGCAATATTCTCACTTTTAAACTGTTGTTTATTTCTAACATTAACCTACATTATACTCACATTATTTGAATTAATTTGATGTAATAAACAATAACCTATTTTAAAAAGAGTATATCCATGGAGTTTCTTGCCGGTTCTTCTCTATAGGACCCATTATTTGGAACCGTGCAACTAGAGCCTAACGTTTCAAAAGTGCCTGTAATTAGGTTTCCTTGAAATAAAAAACATTTATATTTGAATTTATGTCCCGTTGCATTCATCATCATCATCATTTCAGCCGTAAGACATTCCGAAAGACATTCCGTGAGACATTTTTTTTCCATTTCCCGTTGCATTACTTGCATTTATTTTCATTTTTTTTGAATTTATGTCCTGTTTGTATTTAATTACATTTTTCTTGATGTGCAATCACAGACCAGTAAACATCTAGACGCCGCTTAGCCGGGCACCCCCGGTCACAACGCATATGCAGTACCACTGCATATAATACGCCCCATCGCCAATCAGGACGTTAGCCCGTCAGCGAGCGGCACCAATCAAACGGAATCATACCACCGAACATTTGAGCCCGCCAATCATAACGCGCCGTTTGCCGCCCGGTCCCCGCCAACATTTTACGACTCCGTTCTCATGCAAAACTTTGTCTAAGCGGCGTCTTGAGGCTTACTGGTCTGTGTGTGCAATCTAACATTTTCTGTAGCAACTTTAGAAAACACTATTCATGTACACTTATGGCAACCCTCACAAAACGATGTTTATGGGAAATATAAAGCCGCCATATTTTAAGTCGATGCTATCATAGAGATAATATATCACAGTTTTATCTGCGATTTTTTTCCTTCGACTAAGTGTTGGGGTAAACGGGCGGAAGTGGTGGTGATATATTATGTCATGATGCCACTTACATTTCTTTTTGGTACCTGAGAAGGATGCATTTTGGTACTTAAAGAAAACGATCTACTTACGCAAGTCATGCCTGGGCTGGGTTACAATTTACAATATTAAAAAATTACAAACATTGTCTCATTAGGTTTAAAGAATTTTATTTCTCATAAGAACAAACAGTTCACTTATAATGAGATACAAAAGTACTTACAACTAAATTATATAATTTTAGCCTCTAGAGCGTTGGAAATGTTAGTGTGCATACATAATTCTTTAGCTTAGCTTTGAACACATTCATGTTATCACATTCATTTAGATCCTCTGGTAATCTATTGGTAATCTGGTAATGTTTTGACCACCTTAATTATGACACATTTTCTTCAATACTAAGCATCATTAGAGATTTTGAAATCGGTAAACTAATATTTCTGCATCCTGTACCCCCCAGGCAGAGGACCAAGTGTCGTGGCGCTACTTGGGAGACGCCTATGTCCAGCAGTGGACTGGGATAGGCCGAGTTGATGATGAAACTAATATTTATTTTTATACCTATCATCTTTGAAAACAAACGCATACTGTCCTTGTCGAAGTGCGATGCAAAATGCTAAAAAAAACCGGCCAAGAGCATGTCGGGCCATGCTCAGTATTATAGGGTTCCTTAAGTAGGTGTAATTACAAACGAATGAAATCGAATATTAATCATGGCTATGCTTTTTAGTTTTTGCAATAATCGGCAGCATTCGCGACTCAGAGCGTGTTGTTAGTAGCGCCATCTAGCGATAAATTCAAGAAGCCAAATTGAAGAATTGTGTTTAACATAACACAAAGTTACTTTTTGTGATTTTTTCAAATAGAAAGTAACTAAAGGAGCATTATTTGCTAAGATCATTTTTCTCTAAGGTCAATGACCTTTGAACTAGGACGTTTTAAGTATTTTTCAGTTTTCTCTCTATAACTCAAAAAATTATAATCACATTATACTCGAAATAATTTTAAAAGAGAGTTTTTACAAAGGTCTATCAATGTGGAAGATTATAAGTTTCTACGTTGCATAGTTTAGAAATGGCAGGGGGGGGACACATTGCAAGCCACTTTGGCACGCTATATTTCGCAGATGGTACACCTGATAAAAAAGTGGTGCATGAAACATTACCTTCATTTTAGTAGACCTATTCATTGATACCCCAGACGAGGGGGTGCAGCGAAAATTTTTTTTTCATCTCCATTTCACATGTATGGACGCCACCCCTAAAATACGTAAAAAGGATTTTTTTATTCTTTTAAAATTGAGATCTATATGTATCCTATTTTTTAACAAAATTTCATTTACTTATGTTTATAACTGTAGAAGTTATTAAGCTGTAAAGGATTAGGACAGACGGACAGACGGACAGACGGACAGACGGACAAACGGACAGACGGACAGACGGACGGACATGACGAAACTATAAGGGTTCCGTGTAGGACTTCGGAACCCTAAAAAGCGGACAAGTGCGAGTCGGACTCGCCCATGAAGGGTTCCGTAGCAGCAAGTAACATGACGTATTAAAAAAAAACTACTTACTAGATCTCGTTCAAACTAATTTCCGGTGGAAGTTTACATGGTAATGTACAACATCTTTTTTTTTAGTTTTATCATTCTCTTATTTTAGAAGTTAAAGGGGGGGGGGACACATTAATAATAATAATAATAATTTAATTTTTATTAATTCTATAATAAGCACGAAATAGCAGAAAAACCTCTTCAAATATCAGCACTCATCAAAGAAACAACAAAAAAAGTATATAATATCAATAAACAAAGTGATAATCCATTATTTCAAGAAAAACTAATATATTACTAAGATGACAGTGACACACACAAATATGACAGTGCAGAAATCTGAAACAAATTCACAATAACAGCAATGAAACCAAAGAAAAAAACAAGATGACCATAAAATGTTGACAAGATCTCGCGCCAGAGCCCAATTGACACGCCCACCACCTTCGGCTTCATCGCTCAGCTCCGCCTCGCAGCCGCCGGAACCCGCTTCAATCGTAAGTGGTGTGACACCGGCCGCTGCAGTTGCGTCGAGCTCGAGCGATGAATATTTTTCACCACCGTCGTCACCACCACCAGCACGACGGCGAGGAAGAGGCCGACCGCCGGCCAGCCTGGGACCTCGAGGCCCACCAGCCTCTGAAAGGGTCCCCGCTCCCGGTGGAAGTGTGCAGCGCATGCGATGGACGTATGCGATGAACGAAAACGTCATGCGCGCATACTTTGGGGCTACAGAGGGAGGAACTAATCTGACCGCGTACCGTGGCCGGATGCTCTCTTTGTTTCAGGCTCTTGAACCGGCTGTTAATGTCTCGGCGCAACGATTGTCGGATCAGGTGCGTGTCATTCAACGGGATCATAGGTTGGATGACACTGCACTTGATCGGCTACGTTCTGAAATGCAGAGTAGCCATGTCATCCCTCCCACGCCGCAGCCATCGACGCGGCCACGTGTAACCCCTATAAATGCGTTGGGGTCTAATCAAGTTGACGAAGAGGAGGAGGACACAGCTATATCTGCAGATACCCAGTATAATGAAATATTGAGAAGTGCTTTGGAGGATGCACTTCGGGAATATCGATCGATACCACCTACCGATAGGCCACGGTTGCCGCGTTTGCCTATGCACAACCGTAATAGAGCGCTGGTATGTGCCCTGGATTCGCAATTATCAAATTTATTTGAAAATAGTGAAGATCTCCAAGATACGCACTCAATCCTGTACTGTGCGGCTGCCGCGGCATGTCGTGTAGCTCATGTCAAATTCCCAAATACTGACAGAGTTGCACGACCTAAATCAGCTGTACCAGCTTGGCAGTGCAGGATTGAGCAGCGTATTAGCGAAGCCAGGGTGCTTATCGGTAAGCTCATCTGCTTCAGGGAGGGCAACAGACGACCAAGAGTGATGCGCTTTGTGAGACGAGCGTTCTCTGGGACTGATGTCAGTGCTGGAGAATACTTATCTCGTGTCACAGAGCGCATCGACTTCCTGAAGCAGAAAGTTTGTGCATGGGCTAATCGTATCCGTAGATACAGACGACGTGTGGATCGTTATACTCAGAACTGCATGTTCCAAAGCGACCAAAGGTGGGTTTATAGAACCTGGGAACGACCTGACCAAGGTGTGGGTGACGTGCACCTACCGGATAATGATGCCATGAGTGCATTCTGGCGCAATATCTGGTCGGTGCCTGTTGCTCATACCGAGGGTGGCTGGATGCAGGAGATCCAGCAGGCATGTGAGCCAATCAATGAAATGGAGGAGATTATCATCACTCCCCATGACGTAGCCAGTGCAGTCCGACCAATACCCAATTGGAAATCCCCGGGCCCGGACGGACTGCACAACTTCTGGTTGAAATGGTTGCGCAGCTCACATGCCTGCTTGGCCTCACAATTCCAGTCATCTTTAGAGTCTGGGTCGTTACCACAATTCTTAACAACAGGAGTAACCCACCTGCTCTATAAATCAGGTAGTACCACGGAACCCAAAAATTATAGACCGATCACGTGTTTGCCGACGGTCTATAAACTTCTTACGTCCATTTTGAGGGCAAAACTTAGTCACCACATTGAAAGTAATTCCATCATGTCTGCTACTCAAAATGGATGTAAGAACGGGTCTCGTGGTACCAAAGAGCTACTTCTCATTGACATGGCCATTAGCCAACAGGTTCGTCGATCCCGAAGGGATCTGTCGACATGTTGGATAGATTACAAGAAGGCCTACGACTCAGTGCCACATACATGGCTCATGAGGGTGCTGGAGTTGTACAAAGTTAACACAACTCTACGCGCCTTCCTGAGGTCATGTATGGGGCAATGGAGAACGGTCCTTCGCTATCCAGCGTGTCGGCAGCCTCAAGGTAATGGAGAACCGATAAAGATCGAGCGGGGAATATTCCAGGGTGACAGTCTGAGTCCCCTGTGGTTTTGCTTGGCCCTGAATCCTCTTAGTACTTTGCTGGAGGAGTCGGGGCTTGGCTACCGGTTGAGAAGAGGAGGTCAAGTAATATCTCACCTGCTCTATATGGATGACCTTAAATTGTTTGCCCCCACCGACTTGCAACTGATGGAGCTACTAAGGGTAACTGAAAACTTTAGTAATTCTATTAGGATGGAATTCGGTGTGGACAAATGTGCAGTCATGCATGTAAAGCATGGTGAGATTGTGGAATCCGAGGGTGTTCAACTCTCGGATTCTACACATCTTGGGTCCCTCTCCCCAACCGAAACCTACAAATACTTGGGTATGGCGGAGGCGTTAGGCATCAACCAGGCCAACATGATGCAATCGTTGCAGGAGCGTTTCTTTGGCCGCCTGAAAAAGGTTCTCAATAGTCTTTTATCAGGCGGAAACAAGGTGCGCGCCTTTAACGGTTGGGTCATGCCGGTCTTGATGTACTCCTTCGGTATACTCAAGTGGACTCAGACGGGTCTTGACGCCCTGGATCGGAAAGTCCGCAAGCTACTGACGGCATATCGTATGCATCACCCACGGTCATCGGTGATGAGGCTGTACATCTCGCGGAAGTGTGGGGGTCGTGGCTTTTTAAATGCAAAGACCCTCCACAACCGTGAGGTGTGCAGTCTAAGGGAATATTTCCTTCACTTGGACGTGGGTATGCACCGAGATGTTGTTGCAGTGGACAAGGGACTTACCCCGCTCTCTTTGGCTAAAGAGAACTGGCGCAAACCTGTGGTACTGGATACCAATGACCGCAGGGAGGTATGGCAGAGCAAGGAGCTTCACGGACGCTTCTACCGGGCTCTTCATGGGCCCGATGTAGATTTTAAAGCGTCCGTATCCTGGCTGCGTTTCGGTGACCTCTTCGGAGAGACCGAAGGCTTTGTTTGTGCGATTATGGACGAAGTTATCATGACGAACAACTACCGGAAATATATTGTAAAGGACGGCACAGTTGACATATGTCGGGCATGCCACTGTCCCGGGGAATCCATCCGACATATTATTTCTGGTTGTTCTCGTCTTGCTAACGGCGAGTATTTGCACAGACACAACCTGGTGGCCAGGATTATACACCAGCAACTTGCCTTGAAATACAGCCTTGTGGATACAGAAGTACCATACTACAGGTATGTGCCCGACCCAGTTCTCGAAAATGGTCATGTCACATTATACTGGGATCGGTCTATCATCACTGATAGGACTATTGTACACAATAAGCCTGATATAGTGATGATAGATCGATTGGAGCGCCGCACGATGATTGTTGATGTCATCGTCCCGCATGACGGGAATCTCGTGAAGGCCGAAAAAGATAAAGAAATAAAATATCTTGACTTGGCACACGAGGTTGTCGACATGTGGGATGTTGACTCAGCAGTCATCGTGCCGATTGTCGTTACGGCCAATGGCATAATGGCAAAGAGCCTCGACCAACACCTACAGAGGCTCTCATTAGGCAGCTGGGTCAAGGGCTTGATTCAGAAAGCAGTTCTTCTGGACACGGCACGTATCGTTAGGAAGTTCCTCTCTCTGAGGCCCTGACCACCGGTAGCTTGGACCCTGTTCCTGATGCCGGTGGGCTACTGTTTTTATATATTTTTAAATGTTTTTATTTCTTGTTTTTTGTAAAAATGTTTAAAAATGTAAAAAAATATGTAAAATAATGAATAAATGGAATAATAATAAAAGTATATAATATCAATAAACAAAGTGATAATCCATTATTTCAAGAAAAACTAATATATTACTAAGATGACAGTGACACACACAAATATGACAGTGCAGAAATCTGAAACAAATTCACAATAACAGCAATGAAACCAAAGAAAAAAACAAGATGACCATAAAATGTTGACAAGATCTCGCGCCAGAGCCCAATTGACACGCCCACCACCTTCGGCTTCATCGCTCAGCTCCGCCTCGCAGCCGCCGGAACCCGCTTCAATCGTAAGTGGTGTGACACCGGCCGCTGCAGTTGCGTCGAGCTCGAGCGATGAATATTTTTCACCACCGTCGTCACCACCACCAGCACGACGGCGAGGAAGAGGCCGACCGCCGGCCAGCCTGGGACCTCGAGGCCCACCAGCCTCTGAAAGGGTCCCCGCTCCCGGTGGAAGTGTGCAGCGCATGCGATGGACGTATGCGATGAACGAAAACGTCATGCGCGCATACTTTGGGGCTACAGAGGGAGGAACTAATCTGACCGCGTACCGTGGCCGGATGCTCTCTTTGTTTCAGGCTCTTGAACCGGCTGTTAATGTCTCGGCGCAACGATTGTCGGATCAGGTGCGTGTCATTCAACGGGATCATAGGTTGGATGACACTGCACTTGATCGGCTACGTTCTGAAATGCAGAGTAGCCATGTCATCCCTCCCACGCCGCAGCCATCGACGCGGCCACGTGTAACCCCTATAAATGCGTTGGGGTCTAATCAAGTTGACGAAGAGGAGGAGGACACAGCTATATCTGCAGATACCCAGTATAATGAAATATTGAGAAGTGCTTTGGAGGATGCACTTCGGGAATATCGATCGATACCACCTACCGATAGGCCACGGTTGCCGCGTTTGCCTATGCACAACCGTAATAGAGCGCTGGTATGTGCCCTGGATTCGCAATTATCAAATTTATTTGAAAATAGTGAAGATCTCCAAGATACGCACTCAATCCTGTACTGTGCGGCTGCCGCGGCATGTCGTGTAGCTCATGTCAAATTCCCAAATACTGACAGAGTTGCACGACCTAAATCAGCTGTACCAGCTTGGCAGTGCAGGATTGAGCAGCGTATTAGCGAAGCCAGGGTGCTTATCGGTAAGCTCATCTGCTTCAGGGAGGGCAACAGACGACCAAGAGTGATGCGCTTTGTGAGACGAGCGTTCTCTGGGACTGATGTCAGTGCTGGAGAATACTTATCTCGTGTCACAGAGCGCATCGACTTCCTGAAGCAGAAAGTTTGTGCATGGGCTAATCGTATCCGTAGATACAGACGACGTGTGGATCGTTATACTCAGAACTGCATGTTCCAAAGCGACCAAAGGTGGGTTTATAGAACCTGGGAACGACCTGACCAAGGTGTGGGTGACGTGCACCTACCGGATAATGATGCCATGAGTGCATTCTGGCGCAATATCTGGTCGGTGCCTGTTGCTCATACCGAGGGTGGCTGGATGCAGGAGATCCAGCAGGCATGTGAGCCAATCAATGAAATGGAGGAGATTATCATCACTCCCCATGACGTAGCCAGTGCAGTCCGACCAATACCCAATTGGAAATCCCCGGGCCCGGACGGACTGCACAACTTCTGGTTGAAATGGTTGCGCAGCTCACATGCCTGCTTGGCCTCACAATTCCAGTCATCTTTAGAGTCTGGGTCGTTACCACAGTTCTTAACAACAGGAGTAACCCACCTGCTCTATAAATCAGGTAGTACCACGGAACCCAAAAATTATAGACCGATCACGTGTTTGCCGACGGTCTATAAACTTCTTACGTCCATTTTGAGGGCAAAACTTAGTCACCACATTGAAAGTAATTCCATCATGTCTGCTACTCAAAATGGATGTAAGAACGGGTCTCGTGGTACCAAAGAGCTACTTCTCATTGACATGGCCATTAGCCAACAGGTTCGTCGATCCCGAAGGGATCTGTCGACATGTTGGATAGATTACAAGAAGGCCTACGACTCAGTGCCACATACATGGCTCATGAGGGTGCTGGAGTTGTACAAAGTTAACACAACTCTACGCGCCTTCCTGAGGTCATGTATGGGGCAATGGAGAACGGTCCTTCGCTATCCAGCGTGTCGGCAGCCTCAAGGTAATGGAGAACCGATAAAGATCGAGCGGGGAATATTCCAGGGTGACAGTCTGAGTCCCCTGTGGTTTTGCTTGGCCCTGAATCCTCTTAGTACTTTGCTGGAGGAGTCGGGGCTTGGCTACCGGTTGAGAAGAGGAGGTCAAGTAATATCTCACCTGCTCTATATGGATGACCTTAAATTGTTTGCCCCCACCGACTTGCAACTGATGGAGCTACTAAGGGTAACTGAAAACTTTAGTAATTCTATTAGCATGGAATTCGGTGTGGACAAATGTGCAGTCATGCATGTAAAGCATGGTGAGATTGTGGAATCCGAGGGTGTTCAACTCTCGGATTCTACACATCTTGGGTCCCTCTCCCCAACCGAAACCTACAAATACTTGGGTATGGCGGAGGCGTTAGGCATCAACCAGGCCAACATGATGCAATCGTTGCAGGAGCGCTTCTTTGGCCGCCTGAAAAAGGTTCTCAATAGTCTTTTATCAGGCGGAAACAAGGTGCGCGCCTTTAACGGTTGGGTCATGCCGGTCTTGATGTACTCCTTCGGTATACTCAAGTGGACTCAGACGGGTCTTGACGCCCTGGATCGGAAAGTCCGCAAGCTACTGACGGCATATCGTATGCATCACCCACGGTCATCGGTGATGAGGCTGTACATCTCGCGGAAGTGTGGGGGTCGTGGCTTTTTAAATGCAAAGACCCTCCACAACCGTGAGGTGTGCAGTCTAAGGGAATATTTCCTTCACTTGGACGTGGGTATGCACCGAGATGTTGTTGCAGTGGACAAGGGACTTACCCCGCTCTCTTTGGCTAAAGAGAACTGGCGCAAACCTGTGGTACTGGATACCAATGACCGCAGGGAGGTATGGCAGAGCAAGGAGCTTCACGGACGCTTCTACCGGGCTCTTCATGGGCCCGATGTAGATTTTAAAGCATCCGTATCCTGGCTGCGTTTCGGTGACCTCTTCGGAGAGACCGAAGGCTTTGTTTGTGCGATTATGGACGAAGTTATCATGACGAACAACTACCGGAAATATATTGTAAAGGACGGCACAGTTGACATATGTCGGGCATGCCACTGTCCCGGGGAATCCATCCGACATATTATTTCTGGTTGTTCTCGTCTTGCTAACGGCGAGTATTTGCACAGACACAACCTGGTGGCCAGGATTATACACCAGCAACTTGCCTTGAAATACAGCCTTGTGGATACAGAAGTACCATACTACAGGTATGTGCCCGACCCAGTTCTCGAAAATGGTCATGTCACATTATACTGGGATCGGTCTATCATCACTGATAGGACTATTGTACACAATAAGCCTGATATAGTGATGATAGATCGATTGGAGCGCCGCACGATGATTGTTGATGTCATCGTCCCGCATGACGGGAATCTCGTGAAGGCCGAAAAAGATAAAGAAATAAAATATCTTGACTTGGCACACGAGGTTGTCGACATGTGGGATGTTGACTCAGCAGTCATCGTGCCGATTGTCGTTACGGCCAATGGCATAATGGCAAAGAGCCTCGACCAACACCTACAGAGGCTCTCATTAGGCAGCTGGGTCAAGGGCTTGATTCAGAAAGCAGTTCTTCTGGACACGGCACGTATCGTTAGGAAGTTCCTCTCTCTGAGGCCCTGACCACCGGTAGCTTGGACCCTGTTCCTGATGCCGGTGGGCTACTGTTTTTATATATTTTTAAATGTTTTTATTTCTTGTTTTTTGTAAAAATGTTTAAAAATGTAAAAAAATATGTAAAATAATGAATAAATGGAATAATAATAATAATAAAGCAGCTATACTTAACACTTGCCGGATAGTTAGGAAATTTTTACAGTTAGATTTAGACAATAGTATCACGCCAATGCAGACAAATCAGCCATCTCAAACTTAAGGTCGCACTTTGGTTTACACCCGTGTGATCTTAAAAAACTCCAGGTATTAAAAGCCTGAGAAAATTTAATTTCAAAAACAAAATAATAATAATAAAAAATTTATTAGCAACCAAATTAAATTAAAAATAAAATAAAAAAATAAAATAAAATAAAATTTAATTAAATTTATTAGCATTTTACCACTTTGGAAGTGTCTCTCGCGCAAACTACTCAGTTTAGAAAAAAATTATATTAGAAACCTCAATATCATTTTTGAAGACCTATCCATAGATAACCCACACGGGTTTGATGATTGAAGAAAAAAAATTGACTTTCAGTTCTAAGTATGGGGAACCCCCAAAATTTATTGTTTTTTTTTCTATTTTTGTGTGAAAATCTTAATGCAGTTCACAGAATACATCTACTTACCAAGTTTCAGTTTTCAGTTCTTATAGTTTCGGAAAAAAGTGGCTGTGACATACGGACGGACAGACAGACAGACATGACGAATCCGTAAGGGTTCCGTTTTTTGCCATTTGGCTACGGAACCCTAAAAACTTGCATATTATTAATATGATTTATGTATGAGCGTCATGATTGAAAAGACAAAACGGAAATAAAATCAATTGCACGGTTGAAATCGCACTTATCATTTACATTGAATCGCCCCATTTAAATGATAATGCGGGAAAGCTGCAATACTGTGGAAGTTGACGTGGCCTTCCGTGAATGGTGGCAGAATTAAAACGACATATTTTATTTTAAAGTGTATACAAAATAAATGAAAACAGTCCAAAGTTGACAGTTTAAATAATAATTTGAAGTTCTTATATCGCTATTGCAGTGTCATGACTGCAATAATTGTACGGAAGTTTTAGAAAAAAAATGTGTATAAAGACCACTTGGCATCGTCTGAACTCAGCTCTAGAAAAATCAAGATTAGCGTGATACGATAAAAGTGATACCTCACTTTGTATGGGACTTTCCCATATTTCTATATATCGCGACTTATATAGATTGATTGCATTAAATTGACATTGTTCTATTTTTAACATACAACTACAGAGAATATACATTAACTGGACTAATCCATCGTACTTTTCTAATAATCTTGAACAATCATCAGTCTTCCAATACGAAATGTAATTTGATAAAAAATTGCAAACACGAGGTTCACCAAAAATAATTAGGTCAAGTAAGAAATTAAAACGATTTCACTTAAAAGGTTGTATTACATCAAAAGCTTCCTATACCCAAAGTTTATTTTTGCGGAATAAAAATCTTATCGAAAATACTCGTTATGTAGTATTCATTCCAATATTCCGCTCAATCCCGGTCCAAGTCTTTGGGGAATCCGAAGTATTCGAAGTCCGGCTCGGGCCAAGATTTCCATCCGGAATTAACTTGAAATTCGCGGAGTCTGACTCCAAAAGTTGACTATCGAGTTCTGAACAATAATCGAAGATTATTTGTTATTGTGAAGATTTTGATCCCTATCAATCCAATTGTATTTAGAGAAAGAATATCGACGCCAATAATAAAGATTATTTAATTTTGTGTCTCAATTGTGTCGTGTCTGATCTTGTTGAATCCTTGTTATCAATTATATTAAGTACGCATGAACGAATAATAAAGGCGGACGGAATCTCGCTAAACAATAAATGAAGCACCCCTATTAAGACAGCTCGCTTTAAAGTACGGGCTGATTCGCACCCATAGTAAGGCAAAAAGCCGCGATTATGCAACAAATCTCGTGTGACCGTTGTTATTGTCGTAGTGTCATAATAGTAGTTTATGAAACTGTTGCATAATAGGGGTTATTAAAACACGAGTGTGAGTTTAAAAACCGAGCCGTAGGCGAGGTTTTTAATAGTATCACACGAGTGTTTTAATACCTAATTATGTCAGTTTCATACACTATTTTATCTACACTCATACAATTTTAAATAAAATACCAAAGTCAAAATCTTGGTAATATTGTCGTTGTTTTTCTTGATTTCTCTGGTAAAAGATTATTCGTCATTTACGTTGCTGCATCCAGAAATTCAGGCGGGGTCATATTCTCCTCAGTTCAGTATCACTGCTGTAGTCGGATATTTTTGCCCAGAATAAAACTTTCGACATACAAAACCATAATAATAACGTAAACAATAACAATACATTTACAAGTAACGATCACCAAATCCAGTAGGCCGTATCGCGCGGCCGCGCACGCGCGCTGGTGCGCGCCTACACAGATAATAAAATATAGTCTGGCGAAAACATTATAATCGGAACTAATTTTCTATCCTTGTCAGGATTCCGTCAATCTCTGTTTTATCATACAAAAAATATGCCTGTAAACACTTAAATATAATTAAAAGCAATATGACAATCAAAAGTGCTGCCAAAAACGCGATTTTAAACGATAAAAATTTTCAATGTATGACAAGTGGCGCCACCCTGAATTTTGTGTACTCATTGGTGCCAAACTGTACGACTGCTAAAAAAATGGTTTGAAAACTCCTTGGATGGGTCGAAGTGGCATTAAAAACTCCTTAGTTGGGCTGAAGTGTGCGGTTATGGAAAAAAAATTAAATTACCGCATTGTTTTGTTCAGCAAACTGTATCGTAATGAAACTTTTTAAATTCATTACATGTGCATGTGCGTAAAGTATGTCATTATGACATTACTTTCGAGTTCATAATTCGAATTTTACGATACGAGTGTAGATAAATAAAATAACAATATATATCTGGTGTTAAAATTCTGTCGAAATTCAATCTTTTCTTAGCGAGATTTCGTCCACCTTTTTTATTTGTCCGAGTATGTACGAATAACATTCGGATTCATCGATACGTCTTTCCGACAATACAGGAAGACTTTACAAGACGCTATAACTAGGGTTGTCATAATTGCCAGGTACTGATACGGAACGTTTATGTGCCACTAAATAAAAACATGAAAAAAGTGGGAAGGTAATGGTTTATTCTCATAAATCCATACTAATACACATGCTATTTCATCGTACACAAAGAGAGGTCATGCATGCACCTGATAATGATAATGCAATTATAAATAAGATTTACGGTTAAATTAAACTAACAGGCTAATATTAATTTCAATGGCTACGATAATGTTGAATAATTCGAGGGGATTAGCGCTGATAGCCGAAATACAGGCTTTGCCTAGTTTGGCTACGGATGCTTCATATTTTTTGTACTACCAAAACATAGCCAATTAATATGTAAAAAATAGCTGTAATTTGTCAATAAATATATTATTTATTTAATATTATAAATACGAAATTATCTCTGTCTGTCTGTTTGTTACCTTTTCACGACTACACCAATAAATCAATCGTAATTAAATTTGGCAAAGCGTAGCTTGGGACCTACAGAAGTACATACTTTCGGAACGATGGAACGAAGTTCCTTATCGTGACTTATAAAGTAATAAATAAATATTTTAGGACATTTCTACACAACACCATCTAGTCCCAAACTAAGCAGAGTTTGTGCTATGAGTACTAGACAATGGATATAATACTTAAATACTTTAAAATTTTAGACTTGCGGTAGGTGTGATTCGGGAGAAAATGTAACGTCACGTCAGATTTTAACTACCTATTAAATAAAACATTCAAAACTACATGTTTCACTGGGGATTGAACTTAGGCTCTGTGGTATCTCAGTCCGACGCTTGATGTTCTCTGCCATCTATGCTTATATTATAGTTGCGAAAAGCATTATAATGAACTGGTCAGGAAATATGAATTTTAAAGATAACTTCGTTCCTGACGGGGGTTCCCTGACCACACACTTTTTTTTTTATTCCGAGAAGATAAAAACTTCCCGAGGGATGTACGATAATGTTTTTCTGTGATAAACCGAATCACATGCGTGAGAAGCAGCGGGCAGAAGCTAGCAATCAA
This sequence comes from Asteroscopus sphinx, assembly GCA_949699075.1. Lineage (NCBI taxonomy): Eukaryota > Metazoa > Arthropoda > Insecta > Lepidoptera > Noctuidae > Asteroscopus > Asteroscopus sphinx. The sequence continues at coordinate 12,794,864 of OX453016.1, forward strand.
TAAAGCTTAAGCAATCATTGATTGATACTCAAATCAAATTAAATGAACATAAGATGCTTACTTGCGATGAGTGCAATAAACGTATGAGTATTGAAAAAGATCCAGAAAGGGGCTTATTTATTTCGGCCAGTCATAGAAAGGGAGGCCTTTGCTCTGCAGTGGGACAATATAGGCTGAAAATAATAATAATAATAATAATAGTTTGAAGATAATTTTACTTTTACCGCCCGGCCCACGAGCCTTTATGCATATTATGACAAAAACGGGACAAATTGCAATACGAGACTCGATGTTGAACTACGGTAACCGTCCTGTATATACGGAACGTATGGCAATTGGCAACCCTATATCACGTATGGACACATCACTCCCTCTCAACAATGGCCGCGCACATAAGCGCAGCTCCATCAAATAGCAAGGGAATGCAACAAAAGAGTTCATTCTTATCTCCTCACTACATTGTGCATCTGCAATACACAGGCGGAATTAAAAAACCATCCTTGGATGTTCGGAATTCCCCGAAGGGTTCTCGATGTCTGAGGTTGGGGGTAAAGGGCGCAAGCGATTGAATGTGGTCAATGCGGCAGAGGGGGCTGGACACTGCCAGTTGAGAATGCTTCGCTGCGGCACAATTAACTACGACTGTGTTTAGATATCCTGCAAATGAAAAGACTGACAGGAATTGATAGTTGTTTGCAGGAATCCGTTCTATTGTTTTAAAGGTACAATGAACTGATTCGGAATACTCTTCTGGTTGGATTAATTAAATGATTGAAGCATCAGTTATAGTTAGACATTACAAGCTTGTTTTAGAATAAGTTTCAATTAAGGTACGGACGAGAAAAAAAGAAGTACTCCGCGCCACGTGATTACGAAATTGAAGCAGTCTAATAAGCCGACCAGGCCTGTTTGTACATGTGCCTCACGCACACACGTCGACGGTTGTAGTGCGCTGATCAACTGCCATTATACCACGTTTCGTTTCTCAAATTACGCACACATGGTTTGGTAAGGTGCTTCACTTTCGTTATGTTTGGAGCGGAATGCTTCTCATCCGTGAATTTCCATCATTCATCCCTTTATATAAAAAGTAGGTACCTAAATATAGCAGGAATATAAATTATTTTATTATTTTTAACGCATTTACACATTCGATGCGAAATCTAAAGATTTAAATTGTGGAGAGAAAAAAAAATCCTCCACTATGGTACGTCTTTCAATACCACGAGCAGTGTTCACGGTAGCTTAGTGGCTAAATAACTGGCGTACTGATCCAGGAGTCGCAGGGTCGAATCCTGCTCGTGAGCGATTTTTTCTCTCCACAATTTAAATCTTTAGGAATATAAATGATAATAGCATTTATGAGTTACACATCGGTACTCACATGTTTGTGTCACATGACTGATTAAAATTATGTAGATCCTGTTTGATATAAATACATACTTATCGAATACAGTATAATCTTAAGCAGACAATTTCATAAAAATAGAACATATCACAAAGAAAGATAAAGATAGAAAGATTTTATTCTTAAAGTCAGACATAAATTTTAACATTGATTACTGGGCTGGTGGACTTTAACTTGGAATTGTACTTTGTAGTTTAGATTAGACTTGCAAGATTTGCGAGGAAGCTGCGCTAGCCGCAGTCGGTCCTATGGATGACCGTTTATTTGCACATCGAAATCCTTCCGTGCCTCGGAGAGCATGTTAAGCTGTTGGTCTCGTTAGTCATACGAATATCTATAGCAGTCGTCACTGGTAGACAGAAGTCCGAAAGTCTGACAACTAAGATGTCGGTATTACCCAGTACCTGGGTTGCGGGGGTTTGATGGCAGTCGCTTCGTGTAAAATACTGATGTTCAGCCATATCTGGTTAGACTGGAAGCCGACCCCAACATAATCGGGAAAAAGGCTTGGAGAATGAAGAAGACTTTAGATTAGTTAGTGTTATAAATTACATGCGATAGTACATTTTGTAGCACAACAAAAAAAAACCAAATCCAAATTCAGAATAATTATTTTGAAAATATGTTAACACAAGAAGTTCTAGAATCTAAGAATCTGGTTTTATCCATAAAGGTGCTACAAAAAAGCATAATTATGAAAGAATTCGAACTACTTTTGTTTAGTTTAAAGTAATAAGAAATACAACAGGTTTAGTTCCGACTCGTCACGGTTCCGATTCGACTGCAAGCTTACACGAAGAGTCAACACGAGTTAACAAAAAAAAAAAAACCTTCGAACTTATAACTGTTCCTCAACAAGCTAACATCAAAGAAACAGTAGCTAGCACATAACATACACTCATACAAATCAGCGATAACCAAAAAAGGTTTAAGCATTCCATTGCAAAGGGCTCGCATTAATTCAAAGGGCACGCCTCGCTTCCTGTCTCCAAACACTGTCGAAATGTTAATTTACCGGAAATTAAAGTTGTTTCAACTTGTTACCCTTTGGACATGACTCTTTTAGCTATATTTATGTAAGTATGATCATGAATAAAACATGTGTTTTTTTCCGTCATAGGATTATTCTGTTTATCCGGACGACGATTTCGGGATTGGGTTAAATAAAGGTAAATTCTTTTTATATAGCTGCTGGTTTAATTATCATCGAATGTTGACTAAACAAAAACATAATTTGTATTAATATGTACTGCTAATTGACTTTTTCCTATTGATAAAGAATCATTTGTCACGTAATTATATTTATTTTAAGCCAACTTTGTGAAGAGAGAAATAAAATTTATTTATTATTTATTATTATTTAAAATTAAATTTTTGGATATTCTATTATGCACAGAGTTTCAACTAAATCAAAAGGAGTTGCTTAAAATAAATTATTTTATACTAAACCGTTGAGAAATACGAAATCCATTAGTTTGATAGCATTAGATACATATTTGATTTCAGGATATGCTGGTCTTTCATGCAGTCCATAGTACTCAGTTAACTTTTATGGACGGTTCATAGTCAGCCGCTGACTGTGTGTAGCGTACGTAAGGTTGAAAATTTACATAAAAAACAGCAAATCATCTATCGCTAGTTCACATTCGACAGCTGAATGTGTGCGAACGTTAGATACGTATGATGTAAACTGTCTCTTAACGTTTAGGAATCAGTATCATGATTTGTATGCATGATTATTTCTATGCGCACTTATGTCCCATTATCTGCTATTTCCGTGGTTCATAGTGATAATATAATTTGAGATTATACTTGAATCTCCAAATAGCGTGATTTCTAATCTGCTAATTGCGTCAGTAGGGCTTACTAACAAAGTTACGATATCAAAACTAACCAATGCACAAACATATTATAAGCCGATATTATTAATTGTTGTAGTGGAAAGTATTTGTGTTATGTCCGTCCTCGGTGTTGATAAAATCATTGGATGATCTTCCTTAGGATGTGTTGATTTTTGATGATATTCGATTTCAATTTTATCATACTAAAGCTACTTAAGGCAAGATGTTTTATTGATGACATCTTTATGCAGGTTCTTCTCAGAATTATGTTAAGTTTTTGAAGTACACACACTTACTACAATAACTTCGAGCCACATCCAGCTTTTCTGTATCGTGAACGTGAACTTGTTTTACATTAGAGCCAGTGTCAAATGAACATTGCATTTTTTTTTAGGATTAGGACTACCTTTAAAATATTTTGTTTCTAATGTTTATTTTTTGCAATGTGCCCAACAAATGTTACAATTTATGTATTAGTTAATTCTCATGTAAGTGAATGGTTGTATTCTAGTGAGAAATAAAGTTGTCTCAAACCTCAAGTAATTTTCATATACGCTGTGTTTCCAATACACAAATCTGTCCCAACATAAAATCAGGGTTGTGGTACATATCGCAAAATCCTATTATGCCATCATACGAAATCAGTGTCATAACTGGAAATGTACGCCAGTGCTTATTATTCTAACGATTATTTACAGACCAAACAAAACACAGATCGAATGGACAATTTCATTATTAATACTTGTCTGTACGCGGTGGTCGTACGGGTGACTAGTTTAATCCATTTGTGCCATTATTAAATCATGATTGTGAAGGTATTGGTAGAACAAAACATGTAATTAAATGAGGTATTCTTGTTTTGTGGGTTGTGGTTTCAGATAGTGCATTCGTAGATAATTTAGGTCCAGTTGTGTGGGATTTAATACTTGTACGGCTAGGGGATGGATTTGGTGGTCTGTATAGCTAAAGAGAGAATGGTTTCCATAAAAGCAATTACCTGGTTAAAACAGATCTGTTTGATTGTTGTTTCGTAATTATAAAGTAACAAAACTTTGCTATTCATCGAATAATTAAAGTATAATTAGGTAATACCTGTGATTCGAGTTACATAATGTACAATTCAAGTGACAAACGGTGAAGTATTTATAAATCAACGTATTCATCAGTGATTCATATATTTTTGTCTACACTAGCAAAATCAATTTTAAATTCCACGTTCAATTCTTCTAAATTTCGTGATTTTCCAGTTAGTGATGAAATTAACGATACAAATCAAATTGTACGCACTTAGTGACTAATCAGAAATTTGGAACTGATGATGACGTAATTCAATGCGCAAAAAATAGTATAACAATTGTGTATCTACTATTATCAGTAGATTAGTGTTGTTTATCAATAATCCAATTGATGTGACCCATAGCTATATAGTGTATGTGTCAGCTATTATCCTAATTGATAATGGTTGCAACCTGATTATATTGTTAGGTGATTTAGTTTTGACAGTGTGTTTTGCATCTACCTACTTGTATGTAATAATGATAACTGAAAATGTAATTTTACTTACTTAAAATGTGACTTATAATAATTACTATTATCAATAAATAACTATGAACTACGTACTATAGAATTTGTTGTGAAGGGTTGCAGTTGCATCATTATGGAATTATTCATGTCTTTATATATATATACTAGACTTTACCCGTGTACTGAAATAAAATATAGCCTATATTACTTCTGGATAAAGTAGCTTTCTAATGGTGAAAGAATTATTCAAATCAGTTCAGTAGATAAAGATAAAGATCATTTATTTGTCAAACATGCGTTTACATACAAATTAAAGCATGCAATAAAGTAGTTTCAGAGTTTATCGATTACAAACAAACAAATCTTTCGTTTTTATAATATAAGTATAGATTATAGAGAACATTTATGTTATAATTTTAAATAATTCATCAGGGAAGAGTAGAAAAGGGAAGGCTTACTTTTTATGGAAATCTTTTACAGCAATTTGATGAAAATATTATTGAATGATAAGACGATTTCGTTGTTTCATTTGATTCATGTTTCGGTCTTTTACTAAATATATCATTGTTCACTTGTAAGAAGAAATGCAATGGCCATTTTTTCACACCACATAGCTTTACTTTTAAAGATAATTCTCATTATAGTGAACTATTTTAATAATTTGTTGCCTTTTGGTGTCGCACAGTATGTGCTTATTAAAGCAGCTGATATATCAAATGACAATAAAATTTATTATAACGAGAAGATAATGTGTGATAGTAACAATACTAAAGGTGCAATTTTATATGCACCTGCACCATGAATGTTTTTACGAAACAATGTTCATTAATTAATTTATTCGGTGTATATACATATTACATTTTGGTAGGTACCAGATAAAAGGATCAAATCTTCGATGGTATTGCAGTTTGATGTCAGTTAACCTCACCATTCATAGGTGATTTGTTATCAACAAAAACCTAATTGCCTTTTAATCCTACTTTAAGAATAGGCTTAGGAATTTTCGCATGAGTTGTCTGAAGTACAGCAGTGATAATTTGCTTTGGTGCACGTCCATATTTGTTTGAATTTTTTAAATCATATGTTTCTACATCTTATCAAGGCAAAGTAAAATTGGGGCCTTGAATTGTGAATTACGAATATTTTACCTAAACATTTTACTGTGGACCCATTCCGTTTAATAACCGACATAAAATTTTATACCGAGATTGCTCGGTTAAAATATATATTTTTTACCAATCTTCTTTTTGGTACTTGTTTGATTTTATAAAGAGATCGTAAAAACTCTAAAAGGAGAATATAGTTTCATTGAACATTTACAAACAAAATATTAGATATATCTACAAAATTTACTTACAAAAGGCTGCACTGAATTATAAAATTGTTTTAAATTGCTCGTAATGACATCGAAACCGAAAAATTCGATTGCAATACTTTCATTTAAATGTCCAATAAAATTAAACTTTAATGCAAATACGGCCTACTAGTTAGTTGAATCATGAACGAACATTTCTTTAATACAAATAAAGCTAACGCCTAGAGATTGGAGCTAATATAACTCCTAGCGGAACCACCCTTTCAGAGTTCCTACTAACTACCTACCGACTGCAGTAACATGTGCTATTAATTGATTCACAGTTCCGAATATACATGGATAGTAAATCAACTTCCTGCCATGCTAGTACTTAGCTTTCATATTAAACTTGTGACCGAACGTTGGATCATATTGTTTTCTAGAAATAAGGAGATTTAATGGATAGCAAGAAAATGGAAAGTTGACAAAATAAACGTATTTATATTTATGTATTATTGTCATTTCTAAAAAGTACATAATGAGATTATGATGGAACTAAAATAAATATGCACTATAGAGTACTGCACTATTACAGTAGTTAAATATTCATCATCATCTTCTTGCCCTTATCTCAATTTATTTGGGGTCGGCGCCGCATGCATTTTTCTCTCATACATCTCTACCAGCCGTTATCTCACTGTTCACTTTCTTTCTATCAATATCATAATTCACATAGTCCATCCATCTATTCTTTCGTCTGCCTCTTTTCTTATAACCATTCATACATAAAACTTTTCTTTTTCTTGTAGAAGTAGTTCAGTACTTAACTTTTAATACACTATCATTACTGAATCCAAACGTGGTTTTAAGCAATACTTTTGAACTAATATTGCAAGCATGATCCACTGTATTATATCTGTACTAGTAGTAGTAAGTTCATCAATATATAACACTGCAGAATTTGTCATGCACCTGTATCTATTTATATCGTTTACACCGGATGTCTAAATCCGTCAACATCAAAGGGTCGGTCGATGAAATTACGATCATCTCGTGAGGTTAAAATCTATCTCTATTGTTACCTAAAGCATCACAGTTAACCACGAGGGTTTCACCGCTGGGGGTAGTTAATTAAATTTCAGACCGTCTAGAATTTCAGCTATGTCCAAACAGGTATGAGGTTCTAGGTATAGCTGTGGTAACGGTGTCATGTGTGTTTACTTACGTGTTACCTGAAACATTTTGTTGGTCTCTCTTTGTATCTGTTAGTTTGTATTTAATATTCTGGGATGACACAATTTGTTTTACTTTTTGCTTTTCTTTTGCTTTTACATCAAGTTGATTAACTGTTAGTTTGGATTTGTTTATGTTTACTTGTGTTTATGAGAAAAGTTATGTGTAAATTTATTATTTTAAAAGTTTATCGTTCAACAAATTAACATTAAACTTATTTTAATGTAATAGTTGGAAAAACTCAATATGTAATACATTGTAAAGTTATAGATTGCATAAGCATAGTAGATTATACGAAGCAGCACGACACAAATCGATGATAATAATTGAATTACCTGTCCCAATCAGATCGACGTCCATCGACAGATACAATAGGTAAGATACGTCGGGCTGATAGATACCATCTATTTGATGTGCTAAGTATATATCAATATCTAGCACAGGTGGCGTGTTGGTCACGGAGACAAATCCTTTGTTACGGGTTACGGGTGCTGTGAGTATGACTTACGGCGTATCTCGGATTACAGAGGCTGGGTTTATGCATGACATAAGCACTTATGTGCATTATACACCTGGTGAACTATGCCAAATAATTTTACGAGATTTGTGCGTTTAAGTTATCGATTTCATATTTGTGCGTTTAAGTTATCGATTTCATAATTTAATATCTTAGGTTGAATAGGGCTTATATCGCAAAAGTTGAAAATTTTATTACTTTGTTGGATCTAATGTAATTTTTATTTATTCAGGCCCATCGCCTACATTTAACCGCCTTATGATATTTGTTAACATTCTCTTTTTGTGATCCTGCATGGTTTTTGATAGTCCTTTTATTCTCAAAAATACCCTTTCATTACTAAACTATAACACGGCCATATTTGATTTGATTATTTTTACTAAAACCACAAATCAAAACTCAACAGTTACCAGAAATAACATTATCTGCTCTGCTTATTTTACTCAACGCTGCCCATCTTCTATCATTGAAATTCATCCTGAATTTGAATTCAACTGTTTCAAGTTTATCCGATGACCCTCCATTATCAATGTAGATTCGGTTCGGATCAGAAACTTGACGCAGTTAATATTCATGAGGGCTAATCTTTAGCGTTCATTTCGCACCATTAAACCTACAAAATCGGAGGTTAATAAATCAAGGCGCTTATGACTGTGATAGCGATTGAGTAGCTTGAAGGTCTATTGTTCATTACATTATGTTAATGAGGATAAAAGCTTGTAGATGTGATCTACAACTATGTGTGAGTATAGGTATAGATATAAATTATTTATTGGAAATACTTTATTTATATGTATACAAGAGGGCTTAAATCTAAAGAGGTATATAGTAACAGAATCTAACCTGCACTAAGATAAACCTGAAGCTCAGGTGTCACAAGTTATGAAGTTTTATGGTTTTAGTTAGAAGTATAAATATTATATAATTGATAACGAAGTGGAAGCGGATCTAGTATGGAGGGTTTTCTATAGACTATACATAATTATCGCTCCATCGGTGCAAAAATACAATCCAACATGACTACTAATCTTGCATGCCGTACTTATATTGCGACGTAGTTCAAAGATCTAGTTTTACATGAAATAAAAGGACAAAACATGTTTAAACTCATTACTCTTTCCACAATTTCGAATGCCTTTCCATTATTTAAGGTTGGTGAACAGGTTTCGAGGACTTTCACCTGTAGGTAAAACAGCCTTCAACGGTTATTATTGTCATAAAAAATTATTATACAGTCAAGTGCATATTGATGGTCTGCAAACCAATTTAAGCAGAGCCTGTCTTGTATGAAACTTAAATACTAAGACAGTTCCGCTTATAATGGTTTATTTACCTTTGACTTGTGGTTGATTGTACAAAACGTACATTCTAGACATGACATTAATGTAATAATTAATCATTCTGCTCATTCCGTGTACTTTTTTGTTCGCTTGATATTTTTTAAGTTCTTGATGGATTTTGATGGGATTAATTATTTATTTGTTTATTTATATAATTATGCTTTATTATACACCTTGGCAGTCGTTACGGGTAGTAAGAAGCTCGAAAGTCTGACAAATGGTCTGACATCCGGAATTCCGGATGTCGGTATTACCCAGTATTGGGGTTGCGAGGGTCTGAGGGCAGTCACTCCGTGTAAAATACAGATGTTCAGCCGCATCTGGTTAGATTAGTATGTAAGCCTACTCCAACATAGTTGAGAAAAAGGTGAGGAGGATGATGATGTACACCTTAAAATAAATTACATTGAACTGCGATTTTCACCATCATTTGAATAGTTTATTAAAGAAAGCGTTCAGCAATAGCGGAGCGAGTCACTAGTCTACATATTAATATGTGTGTGACGCATGTTTCAAATACAGATCGGGTATAGAAATCTTGTTTCAGACAGCCACCCCTAACCTCAGGTTTTGAAACCGCCGACATCGACCAGCCGTCCCTGATGTATGGGATTACGTACAGGGAAATATAATTTACAGTCTAAGGAAGAGATAAGTATCCAGAGTTTCTGTATATAGATGGAGATTTCTCAGGAAATTTTGATACAATTTTTTGAATAGGGTTTTGGATTGTAGTAGTTTAAATTAATAATATAAGTAATAATATTGTCAAATTGAATTTTTATGTTGAAATATTGCATGCTGTGAAACGGCCAAATATGTGTAACATACATTTAATTTATAATATCCTCTGTACCATATTTCACGCAATAAATAAATAAATGAATAAATTATTAGTATGACATTCCACTCGAAAACATCCATCATCTCCTGAGAAAACATCATTCATGTCAGGCGACCCTGTATACTTATCTCTTTGTTAGACTGTACATCTTGTTTTAGGCCTCCGTTTTGTACCTGTTTGTAGCAGTGATAGCCTAGTGGTTGAACGCTTGCCTACCATGCAGGAGGGTGCGAGTTCGATCCCGGCCCGCACCTCTGACTTTTCATATTCATGTGGGGATCAGAATTTGATTATCACTTGCTTTAACGGTGAAGGAAAACATCGTGAGGAAACCTGCACACCTGAGAGTGCTCCATACAGTTATCGATGGTGTGTGTAGTCCGCCAACCCGCACTAGGCCAGCGTGGTGGATAAAGGCCTTAACCTTCTCATGCTGAGAAGAGGCCCGTGCCCAGCAGTGGGACAGTAATGGGCTGATTATGTTATGTTTGTACCTGTAATGTATGGAATATTATAGTAATTTTTTGTACCTAATAACCCAGTAGAAGTTTTCTTCAAAAATATCATATTAGTACTTAGCTTACGTCTGTAGCGTCGCTGGCGTGATGTGTCTTATGTTCTTCTCTGGGTGTCAAGTTATCTTTGTGCCAAGTTTTATCAAAAAAGATTAACTCGTAAGTCATATTTAGCGAAAAATATCCAAACACAATATTATTGACCCGTTTTAAAAGGCATTTGAAACGTCCACTTCACTTAGTACTTACTGAATCGATTAATGATTACTTGTATCGTACTTACGCCTTTGACAGTGGTCATGCACGATCAAACGTTTGATGAGTCACTCCTTCCACGATTATGGCAAATTATTGGTTTTAAACCGAGCGACCGACCGTCTGACCAGACTTGTGTGTCTAGCTGGTTAGATATTATTAGTGTATACGTGCTCGTACACAGGTAGACGCTGGCTGTTCATTCATCAGACATAATCCTACTTAATATTATAAACGTAAAAGTTTGTGAGGATGTATGGATGTGTGGATGTTTGTTACTCTAAAAACTACTGTATGAATATAAATGAAATTTAGCGTACAGATAGAACAAAACCCGGATTAACATATAGGCTACTTTTTATGCCGCAAAAAAGAACAGTTCCCGAGGGATGTGCGATAAACGACATTCATGCGGGCGAAGTCGCGGGCACAGGCTAGTCCTGTATAATGGCCAATTATAAGTCCTACGGGAATAATGGGATGAACTATTCTAATTCCAGTTCTTATATTAGTTTCAAATAACCGACAGTTATCGTTTAATGGCCAAAATTAATATCCAATCTATCCACGATTTACCCTACTGGAGATAGAAATTTGACATATTTTGTATGGAGCTTATAAATAAATAATAAATATAATAAATATTTTTGGGACATTTTACACATCACCATCTAGTCCCAAACTAAGCAGAGCTTGTGCTATGGGTACTAGACAATGGATATAATACTTATATACTTTTTTTTTTGTAAATACATACTTATAATACATAAGAAACAACCAGACCAACACAAACACTCATGTTCATCACACGAATATTTGTGTCCTGTGGGAATCGAACCCACGACCTCGTGATCAGCAGTCCGACACTCGAACCACTAGACCACAGAGGTCGTCAAATTCCTATCTCTAGTAGGGCAAATCGTGGATAGATTGGATATAAATTTTGGCCGTAAATCTACATCATGAGTGTCTTTTTTATGCTAACCAGTAGGTAAAATTTTCTTATAGGTAGGTACATTTTACTCACTGTAAAAAGGAAGAGTTTTTTTTCGCGAATTATATGTCAGAATCCGTTTGAAAAATAGTTATTTACTACCATTTGCCCTCAGACTAAAATAATAAGATAGACGGATCGCGTAGAACTAGCGAATGAAGCCAGAAAAAGGAGTACAAAATACAAAAGGAGTATCTACTATTCCATCTACAGTATTCGCGAGCCACGGTCGGGAGCGTCAAACTTATTCTCTTAGATTAGACGTACGCTCCAGATTGCGACTTGCGAACACTGGGCGGAATAGTAGGTACTCCTTTGTTATTTTGTATTCCTTTTTCTAGCTTCATTCGCTAGTCCTACGCGCTCAGTCTATCTTATTCTTTTGGTCTGAGAATTTGCCATTTTATAGATTAACCCCCGGCATAGAGCAACCGTGTTGCTCAATGACCCCCGGTTTCTAGAAGGCATTTGAAGGAAGGAATTTGATCTGTTGTCAAATCATAAGTCAGCTCCTGTGATTGGTCGGCAAAAAACCTACAAACAATCACAACACGTGAAATGGGATTTGACTTATGATTAGTGGCGGTTAAAAGAGCCTCCACGAGTGACGATATTTAACTGATTGTTCGGCGCACCCTGAGCAGTCAGCCCGGCTACCGACCTGCTGACGGACAAATATTTTTTCCACGGCATGAGCTACTATCATTATGCACATTGACAGGATAGAAAAAGACAGCTGATTAAAAGAAACTGGAGGTTAATGCCAGAAAAAATGTACATAATCGTAGAGAATAATTTTCTGTACCAATTTTTACTATACATGCTGAAATTTTAAATGCTTCATTCCCGAATCTCGAATTCTCATTGTACTCATCATTATTAACAACTTATACTATAGGACCAACCCTGAAATGGCGAAAAACAAAACAGGTGGTCCCTACATTTTATCGATTTAAGTGAACATAAATGTAGGGACCAACTGATTTTTTTCGCGATTTCAGGGTTGTTCCCATAGTATAAGTTGTTCATAATGATGAGTACAATAACGCCTTTTTGGGAAAGAAGCGATTAAAATTTTAGCATGTATATTTTATGTTAAATTTTCCACAAAGATACAAGCAGTTCATTTGAATTTCCTCTTTACTTAAAAGTAACTTCCCTTTCAATTGAACGCGTCACGGCACTGTGGAAAGTTGATAAAATAATTAGCTATTAGCAGGGGCAATGTTCCTCCCTTTGTCGTAGATAATTTTATCTATCCGCTCTGCTGGGCCGTGACTCATAATAATCTGATTGGAGGGGGACCTCTCACTGATTTCTGCTTCAACTTCAACTTTCTTTACCCTTCAAGTTTTAAGGAAAATACGAATATAAGTTTGACTGATTACTCACAGTTTAAATATAGAAAAGTAGCAAAATTCTGTTGTTTTCCTTGATGTACTAAGAGATTTTTTAAAATAATAATGCATTAAAAAAACTACAAATAAGTATGTGAAGGCCAATAATCGTAATTAAAAACGCTCAATATATAGTTCCAATCCAAGCTAACCTCAATGCTTAAGATCTCAATCTCCTGACAGTAAATGTTCCTGTTTACCATTTATTTGTAACACTTAGGGCTTCTTTCACCATCCCAAAGTAAAGTGTTGATTAGTTACTTTCCGATTAGTGCTAACTGGCGAGTAAAAGTCCCAAATAACTTTTGTCCGTTTCACAAATGAAGACCAAGCTCCGAATAATAACTCGACGGTTAACTGAATGAATGTATGAAAACATTGAATGTTCATTCCAACTTCGCTTTCACTACAGTCACAGATGTCAATCGTCAAAAAGGTTTTCTATTGTTTGTTATTAGAAGATGCGCCGAAGCGTGTGATTTTAAAGTTTGCTGTGTTTTGATAATTTTAATATTATTAATTAGCCTACAATAAAAAAAAAAAAAATAAGAATAAGATAAAAGGGGTAGGTACCTAAGAAGTGTTAAATTTAATTTGGAAGAACTGGATATTTTGGTATCACTGTCGTTAAAATTTAAAGAAATTACAAACAATGAAAAAATAAATTATACATGCTTATTAATTATTATTTTTCTTTGCTGGTCTGCTGGAAGAAATTGGCTCAAATACACAATAACACTCGGTTTGCACCATTTTAGAGTAAAAAATGTGATGATGATGAGAGTAAAATTCTAGAGAAAAAGTCTTGTTCATTATGATTGAATGTTAAAAACACGTATTCTCGGAATTCTTCGTGGTTAAAAATGTTCTAATTATTCTATTTGTTCTTCAATCATTTAAAACGAATCCATTTTTATCAGATTATTGGAAAATTAGTAAACACGACACAAGTTTGTGATGCCTACTATTGCCTACTCGTCAATTAACCTCACTAGTCGGCAGACGAAGTAACAAGTAAGTTACATGCCAGTTTATGTGACGGTTAGCGCTACTCGGACATTGTGAAACTAGTAATATAGTTACTTGCCACTTTGACCGGCGAGTAGCTTACTTGGGACTTTACTTTGAGATGGTGAAAAAAGCCCTAAGGGCATCCAAAAAACCATCCCAAAGTAAAGTGTTGATTAGCTACTTTTCGATTAGTGCTAACTGGCAAGTAAAAGTCCGAAGTAACTTTTGTCCGTTTCACAAATGAAGACCAAGCTCCGAGTAATAACTCGACGGTTAACTGAATGAATGTATGAAAACATTCAAGGTCGGTCTTTCAATAGCCACAAAACTTTTATTTGAGGAATAAGTTTGACATTATGACAGTAGTAGCATTTTTTTTAATAGTATAGGATGGCGAAACGAGCTAAAGGCCCGCCCGATTTGAAGTGGTTACCTTTGCCCATAACAACTGCAATACCACCTAGGTCGTTGCCTAAATGGTACCGCAAGTCGGTTCGCCAAACTGAGACATGAAGATGGAAAGTTTCATGTGATTGTAATTTCACCGGCACCCGTACCCTTCAGACCGAAACACAGCAATGGATGCATCACAATTTGTCGGAGAGGTAGGTACGGTGGTAGTACTTCCCCGGACAAGCTCTTTTAACAAAGGAGCTCTACTACTACTAGCATAGAAAATCTGTTAAAACGTCACATTTATTCCCCAGTTAAAAGTTATCAGACCATTGAAAAACCGGCCCTTAGTCATTAACGTCAACAATAATAACACCATCCCTTGCTTATCTTTTGGCGACGTTTTGAGAGTGATGACACGAAGAGATACCTTTCAACATGTAATCTCATTTCCAAAGTATCGACATATCGCACGGAATAGCCAGACGTTCAGTATCTCCGTCATGCAGTCTGCATAACTCAATAACATAACTATGCCCTTTACCATAATGTCGTCGACAATCTTAGGGTGTGTACACATTTATGAGTGAGCCGCTCACGCGTTCTTTTAACTAAACGATTAACTATACGGAGAGCCACACGTTTTCCATTGTTTTGATATTTACTACTATTTCTAAATTGCATTTTTGTGGATTAACAAACTCAATTATCTTTGAAAGCCTAATCCGAAGCACGGTCTAACATTGCCCGCGACAAACCCCTCTTATGACGGTTTTTTATAGCATAGGATGGCTAAAGGCCCCCCTGATGTCAAGCGGTTACAATTACAGTTGCAATACCACCTAGGCTGTTGCCTAAATGGACTGCAAGTCGCGTTCACCAAACTGAGGCAAGAAGATGGAAAGTCTCACTTGATTGTAATTTCAAACAAAATAAAATCGCAATATGAGTGCACACCCTTAGAATATGTCATTATCTCAGGAACTTTTTAAAAACTATGTTAGATTAAAATACTTGAATTTTGAATCTATTAGTTTTGAATTCCATTAAGTTCTTGTCAAATATTTACTTGAGATCAGAGCGGAGAATTTAAATTCTTATTTCAACAAGGTAATGTTAAGTATAAAGTAAAGAAAGTCAGTTCTATAATTCTTAGTTACAAACAAATTTCCTTTTGTGCCTTACCTATATTAAATAACAAACCAACTTCGATATTCCGAACTATGCGATGAAATTGGAAAGCATTAATCTGTCTTGTTTAATAAAACTTCAGGCGGAAAGCTTTACGAATGTATTGTATTATGAAGAAATACTTTAATAGCTAAAGTTGGTGACGTTTCGCAACGTTATAATTAATCGCCACAGACGGTTTCATTTCGGGGCAAAACAAAACGATAATTACGCCCAATTAATTTTGACTCCTTGCAAATGAGGGTGAGGTCCTTTTATGTCCCCTCTACGCTTTTATTGGTTCCAGGCTATATTTAGTTCGGCCGATTTGTTTGTTTTACGTTTTCAATGTGTAATGAATTTTCTTTAGCAGAAGCTCTCTGGCCGACCATTACAATGGACATCAATCTTCATGGACGTTTTAACAAATTTAAGGTCCTATTATTCGTTTACGTGTGGAATTCTTTTGTTTAAGCCCTGGTGTTACATTTAGGAACCAATTAATAGTCTTGTTGGGGCATGGGATGGGTTTAACAGAATTGTATGTTATCTTATTAGAGTTGTTATGGAATTCCTCTGTCGTTGAACTACACGACAGAGGAATACCCTTTCTGGGAGACCCCAGAAAGGGTACCTTCCTTTGTAGTGTGACTTGAATGGTGACCGCAGGAACGCACGGTGACGTTGCGTTACTTGCGTTGCCGCTATTGCGTGTTTGAGGCCTTAACCATTTTTTGCCTTGTTAGTTGGCTGAAATAACCCGTCGTACTTTGTTTATCATAGTGTCATAGGTCAGATGAAGGGTTCATTTGTGATTGAAGTTTGGGTAAGCTATACTGTTGTGGGCTTCCCCCTTTTACGGATTTACTCTTTATGTATCATAAATGTAATAATTAAAGCAATGACGATAAACTTGGGGGTCGACTACAGATATGAAGAAGAGTTCTCGAGAACTGTTCAAACCATTTAGTTTTTATATTACAGGCCGCGTTCCGTGTGGTGCTGGACATAAAGAATAGCACCACCCTATCTCTTCTCTTCTCATGGGTATTATAAAACGCGACTAAGGGATTCACCAGAGTATGTGCAGCAGCGTTCTTTGAGTATTTAACCAACCAACTGCGATCGTCAACCCGCCAAGCGTGGCGATTATGGCATATCCCCTCCCTTTGGTGGAGGCCTATGTCCAGCAGTGGACGTCTTTAATAGAGGCCAGTACAAAATATATTAAGGAAAATCTTTGAGTGCATACTCTGTTCCTAATAATTCTACACAATTTTTTCACAAAAAGGAGGAGGTTATGTATTTCGTATTTTTTTACTATAAGGACAAAAAATGTAAATGGTTAATACAAAAAGCTGTTTCAAACAGAAGCAGATAACTAACTCGATCAAAATGTATGGAATAGTCTGCAGAATCTGTACATAGTCATCAATCAGAATTTTTTTATAATCTCTTATAATAACTTTGTAATTGAGCACTGATGTGATAATATTTCCACGGGGTAAATATTTTGTTTAGCATGATAATGCCAAAACTAATAAAGATAAAATGTTACTTTAACAGCGATAGCTCTTATCTATTGCATAATTAATTGAGTTTTCAGAGGTCATATAATATAGGAAACATGTCATGTCATGGGCTATCAAATAAGTCTGTAACTATTTGATAATATCGAATATTTACATACAGAAATATAATAAAATAAAACATCATCTTTTTGTGAAACTCTTTGGCATGGCGACGATACCTTTGGGATACAAAAAAATCTGAGAGATAAAACCACAAAAATCAGATAGTAATAAGTTAAAATAAAATTGGCTTATTAGCTACTATGTCTGTGATTAGCTACTAAATATTTCACTGTAATGTCATGTATTCCTAAAAAAAATTTTCGTGTTATAAAAATGTACATACGTAAACTAAAATACGAAATCGTATCGTATCTACTGAAATATTTTGTTTAAATAAAACTAAATTTTTGCATAGATATTCGCAATTTCTGTAATATCGAATTGAAGGATGCTATACCGGATGCCAATCAAATACCACAACACAGGCAAATTTTATCATTTTTATATGACGTAATAATATTCGCATACGGAAAAAATCATGTGATAACGTATAATAATCCTTTTATCACATCTTGACTTTTGCATAATATAAACCCATAGGGGGTTTAAATCTTTGTTTTTCTATCGCCAAGCGAGTATTATACAGGTCAATGGGAATCGAACCATCTATATTGTTATATATTAGCACTAGCCTTATTTGTTTGTATTAGTCATAAGTCTATTTTATTGTTCCTATATCTGTTTAACATCTTCCATTTCTTTCACACTAACATATCCCTTCCCCAAACATCCTTTCTAACCGCTCGATCCCTTCCTACCCCACTCACTCCGTTCCCAACCGCGATCAAGAGACATCGTTCTCGTTCTCAATCTCTGTAACATTAACTTAGTACATAATCATCAGTTCATTTTGTTATTTATTCATCATCATCATTCATCATTTCAGCCGAAAGACGTCCACTGCTGGACATAGGCCTCCCCCAAGCATCGCCACAACGACCGGTCCTGTGCCTTCCGCATCCAGCGGATTCCACCTTGTGGGGGGCCTACCCATGCTGCGCCTTCCAGTACGCGGTCGCCACTCCAGAACTTTACTGCCCCATCGGCCATCCGTTCTGCGAGCAATGTGCCCCGCCCACTGCCACTTAAGTTTGGAAATTCTTCGGGCTATGTCGGTTACTTTCGTTCTTCTGCGAATCTCCTCATTTCTGATTCGATCACGCAGGGACACTCCGAGCATAGCCCTCTCCATTGCCCTTTGAGTGACTTTGAGCCTTCTTATCAGGCCCATTGTGAGCGACCACGTTTCAGTACCGTAAGTAATTACTGGCAACACACACTGGTCAAAGACTTTCGTCTTGAGACACTGCGGTATTTTGGACGAGAAGATATTGCGTAGCTTCCCGAACGCTGCCCAACCGAGTCGGATTCGACGATTGACCTCTTTCTCGAAGTTGGACTTACCTAGCTGGACAGTTTGTCCTAGGTATACATAATCGTCAACAACTTCGAGTGTAGATTCTCCGATGCTTACGGGAATGGGTGCTATATGGGAATTCGACATAACCTTTGTCTTGTCCATATTCATTTTAAGACCCACTCTATCGGAAGCTCTACTGAGGTCATCGAGCATTGTACCGAGGTCCTCCTTGGTCTCAGCCATGACTACTATGTCGTCGGCAAACCGAAGGTGAGTGATGTACTCGCCGTTTATGTTAATGCCTAGCCCATTCCAGTCCAGAACCTTGAAGACATCCTCCAATGCAGCAGTGAAGAGTTTCGGAGAGATCACATCTCCCTGTTATTTATTATTAAAAGTTTATTATAAAACAAGACACTGTCCTTCATTGCGTAACAATATTATATATCATCGAACTGGAATTCAATAAATAAATGTTTGGGACATTTTTACACAGCACCATCTTGTACTGTGGGTACTAGACAATGGATATAATATTTATATGCTTTTTTTTGTAAATCAATATTTATAATTATTGAGAAACAAATCGCAAAAACAAAATTTACCTTTTCGAAAAATCCTTGATGCAGTAATACTTGGTTTAAAAATAAAATTAAGTCTTTTTTTAGTAAAATTTCTTATTTTTAACCGACAAAAAAAAAAGAGGAGGTTCTCAATTCGAAAGTATTTTTTCAATATTAATAGTACTTTCTCTTTATGTAGTATAAGCACAGAAATAGAGTTTCTGTGAGTATAAGAAGTATTGCAGGCCCACAAGTATACTATACAGTATGCGTTTATTATTTAGTTTTTAATTAAGTTCCGGGACGGGACGGGAGTTTAATACGTTAATATGGTTAGAACGATTATAATAAAACAAAGTTTAACGATTTTAATTAATAATATTGTACGGTAGATTAAAATATTTTTTTAGAAATATTTGTAAAGACGCTTGTCATCTTAGTCTACCTGCGACCACGAAATGCTGCAAAGCTTTCGAAACGTCAGGGAAACCAATTTAAATAATATACGCGATTTAATCCGGTTAAACTTTGTTTTATTATAATGTGTAGTGATCGCGAAAACCTAAGAAGTTATTATGGTTAGAACGACTTTCGTCAAATCGCTTTTTCGTCAAATTACTTTTTCGTTAAGTCCCTTTTTCATCAAGTGCAGATATTGGGAAAAGGTTAGATTACTTGATGATTCTGCATTTGTTTTTTAAACACTAATAATGATTGGGGGTGCATTTTAACTTGTAGAACGCTTTCAATTATTGTAAGTAGTAAGCAAGGACTTCGCCAGTCAATTGGCCAGGGAGGGCGGGGGGGGGGGGGCAATATGATAGATAGATGATATGAATTGTAGGTAAAATAAATAGAATTTGTAAAGTTTTAATCGTTTATTTGTTTACAACAAGAAAAAAAAATCTAAATTAAAACAAACTTCTTGGGTGTTTTGTGAATGCTTAGTCTACTGTATTATTAAAATCTTCTATGTTTGAGTCCCTAGGTGGGGGGGGTATCCCCCCGCTACACTCTGACGACGCCCATGGTAGTAGGTTTGACTTTGGTGATGTTATGATTGAACATTTTTTATCCAAGATACTGAACAATTCTCGTGGAAACATTCCAGCACTAAGGGCGTGACCATTTGCTACAAATCTTGTTCCTCCTAGAATTTTATTTTTATAACATTGGAAAACATAAAAACAGCCCTTATAACAACTGAACTAAGAGCTAATTTAATTTGTTGCAGGCTGCTCTCTGCGCTGACTACAGCGTGCCAGTGGACTGTGTAGCAGCAGGACCGGCACCTCGTCCCAGTTCCTTCCACGAGATATCTGCACCCAAAGTAAGTGCTAAGAAATTTCATCATTATTATAACTGTATCTGAGGGGCTCGTTGCAAGTAACAGCTGCATGGACTGTATCATATGCGAGGTTAGGCTGCGTGGTCAGTCCGTAGATGAGTAACCATTTCGTTACACATCGAGGCCCCTCCATGGCTTTTAAGAGGAAATGCAGGTGGACTTTTCTCCATACTAATGCTCTCGACTGTTTTTTTTCTGGTTTATAACCCCAGAGCAATGATTATATCAGCTTTTTCTATGCCACTATGTTTCGTTTTTGTTACTAAATTATTTCTAGAAGCTGTAAAAAATCTTTAAATTGCCTATTTAGACCACTGTCTACAGAGGCCTAGTGTATAAATTTTACAACTATTGTTGAAGAAGAAAAAACATAGTGGCACAGTACATGTTCTTCTTATTGAGTTTATGAAATATTTTTCAAATAGATCCTTCGGAGGAGAAAATTGTCGAGAGCCATACCTCACATTATGAATTTTTACTAAGGATATTCAGTCAGATCTGCAGTTGTCCTTAACGCACTTACTTGAAGCAAAGCGACAGCGATAGGATCTTCAAATTCCTAATCCTCAAAAGTCTTTCTGCCCGCATTTCCTCCGGTCCCGGTTGCCATACATCGTTGTATCACTGTTGATATTCATTTCGCAGTCGTTACAGTTAGAATCCTGAAAGTCTGACAACTGGTCCTACTATAGGTTATCGGTATTGCCCAGTAACAGGATTGCAGGGGTTTAATGGCGGTCGCTCCATTAATTATATTGTTATCCAGCCGCATCTGCTCCGCGATTCAGAACCACACGATAACCAGTTGTCGACCGGTTCGGTTTGTTATCTCGTTTCGTCTGATGATTCACGCAATGAGAGAAAAAGGGATAACAAACCGAATCGTTCGAAAACTGGTTGTCGTGTGGTTCTGAATCGGGGAGCTGGTTAGACTGGAAGCCGATCTCAATAACAGTTAGGAGATGGCTAAAAGAAAGCTTATAACTGTTGAACCTGGACGGAACTGTAACTGAACCTGGAGCTCTTATGGACAACTGCGAAAAACTCAAGGAAATATTTTCATAATTGACAAGAGGATTTGAGGTAACAGTATTAAGCTATTAGCATGCAGCAGACTCTTAAAAATCTTCTTGACGAAATCTTTCGATGGATTGTTATTATTTATCAGCTCAATTGTCAGAGAAGAGGTTGCCAATGCTTGGGCAAGGCCATAAATTTTCTTTTTACAGTAACTCCTTTTTCAAGTCAGCTTATCGCAGTCCACTGCTGGACATAGGCCTCTCCCAAATTGCGCCACAACACTCAGTCCTCCGCTTTCATCCAGTCCACCCCAACTACCTTCTTCAGGTCGTCGGTCCACTTAGCTGGACGCTAGTATAATACCCATTCCTACGCTGCGTTAGCTGATTCGAGTCTACTCGTCTGCTCCAATGGTTATCGGTCCTTCAAGAGACATGGCTAGCCTTGACTAATTAAGTATATTTTTTTATTATGTTTATCATGTGCATAATGCAATGATGACTAATCTTAGATTAAATCACTGCTTTTAAATGAAAACGTGACGATTAATATTATTAATTTAACCTTATCGCTCTTCATGCGAGTGTTAAAAGTGCTATCAATGAATCTCTTCAAAGGTGCTATGTGGCACAGTGTCAACTAGACACTCATTTAACTAGTGCACCTATTTTAAAATGTTACACAAGTACCTATACAATATTAGTATTAGTTTATACTCAGCTATTTCCTATACTTTGTCGTTTTATGTGAACACAAATGTAGGGAATAGCAAAAAAAAAACGCGATTTCTGGGTTGGTCCCATAGTAAATGACTCCTATTCAGGTTTAGTATAAACTAAAACTAATGATGTAAATTTTACGGGCACAGTCCGCAAAGGGTACAAAGTCAGCACTGCCCGGGCATTGTCGACATTGCATTGCCCTCTGAGAAAAGTCCAAAAATATGAATTATTTGCGGGCTCTGCCCGGTTTATAATAATAGGTATTGTTAATACTGACCGAGTGACGGTAGACACTGTTGAAAGATTACATTTATTTTCGTACTTTGCCCAACTTTGATTGGACATTGTTGCCATTACAAATTCTACGTGTGTAAAGTGTAAATGTTAATACCAAAGTGTTTAATGGAAGAGCTATGTTATTCAAGACCTTTTAAGTTAATAATGCAAGTTAGCATATAAATAATATCAATCAACAGTGCCCACCGTCACTTGGGCAGTGTTGACAATGTCCATTATAAACCGGGCAGATTCCGCTAATAGTTCATATTTTCGGACTTTGCGTAGAGGATTTGTGCAATGTCAACAATGCCCGGGCAGTGTTGACTGCACCCTCTGCGGACTCTGTCCGTAACATATATATGATAGTAATTCGAAGGCGTGTGGCAGATGATACTAAGGGATAAACAGAGTTTATTAATGATGTTTCTGCAATGAATAAAGCATAATCTCAACCCTCGATTGCAAGTGCCGGTTAATTAATCCTTTCCCTGTCCATGAACTATATATACATGGAGCGATTGTTTGAACATTGTGTCTGCTGTTTGGACAGTGCACGAGGTATCAATAGAATAGCCTATAGTTGCACTTGAGAGTTATCTTTTTAATAACAGAATCTAGGACCACCAGATCAGCAGCCAAGCTTGCAACAACTACTACTACTGCTACTAAAGGGTACGGGTGCCGGTGAAATTACAATCACATGAGACTTTCCATCTTCATGTCTCAGTTTGGCGAACCAACTTGCGGTACCATTTACGCAACAGCCTAGGTAGTATTGCAGTTGTTATGGGCAAAGGTAACCACTTAACATCAGGTGGGCCTTTAGCTCGTTTCACCATCCTATACTATAAAATAAAATAAAACTAACGAGATGTTAAAATAGATGAATGAATTATAACAGCCCAAGAGTTCTCAAGATTTTATTTCTTACTAGACTTTGCCCGCGGCTTCGCCCTCGTACTGAAATAAATAATAGCCTATGTTACTTCTGGATAAAGGAGCTTTCTAATGGTGAAAGAATAATTAAAGTCGGTTCAATTTTTCAGAGTTTGTCGATTACAAACAAATCTTTCCTCTTTATAATATTAGTAATATATACAGGACGTCCCACGGATATGCCACATGGAGGGAAAGTACCTTGAATATTGTAGATGGAACATTTTACTGAAAGAAGACATTATTTGAATTTAAAAAACAATTTAAACTGCATTCATAGAAATTTAAATAATGACATGGTTGAATCGGAAATCGAACCTGTTACCTGAGAAAAATAATCATTCTGTAGCTTTATCATACCGATCGAAAGGCTTCATCATAAGGATTAATTTAAATAGTGTGTATAATGAAAATAGTCGCCAGTCATTTGTTTTTAGAAAAATAATCATTCTGTAGCTTTATCATACTGATCTTCTGGCTTCATCATAAGCATTATTTTTTGCTAAATAACATAGTGTTACAAATAAAAGGAAGACCATGAATTTTAACATTTTTAATACAAAATTAATCAATTTGTCAAATGCTCAAAATGAGTCTCTGTTGAATACAAAGTCGTACTCTTTTGATTATTTCGCTCCCTGTCGATTTGTTGCATACTAATTACGTATCTCTTTATCATTTTATCACACACAAAATTTCACATCAAATGTTAAAATTCATTCAAGGTCTTCCTTTTATTTGTGACACTATGTTATTTAGCAAAAAATAATCCTTATGATGAAGCCAGAAGATCAGTATGATAAAGCTACAGGATGATTATTTTTCTAAAAACAAATGTCTGGCGACTATTTTCATTCACGGGATAATTTTTGTTGCAAAAGAGCTCTAGTATAACCCTTCTCATGGAATAGGTCGAATTACAAATAACCCTGTAATTACGCTATACACTTTTGATACGAACACTTGTCACAAGGTGGACGGACGACCTGGTGATGGTCGCGGGAATGCGCCGGATGTGGAAAGCGCAGGTTCGGTCGTTGTGGCGATGCTTGGAGGAGGCCTATGTCCAGCAGTGGACGTCTTTCAGCTGCAATGATGATGATGATGACTTGTCACAAAGCGTTACCTTACTTCTTTTATTTTCTCAATCACATTTGCAATTTTACCGGTTTACATGCACCGAACACACTTACAGATCATATCTAATCATGTGTTCAAAGTCGTAGATATCAAACCAATCACTGATCAGAATTTTTTTTATTACCTATATGTGTTTATATATCACAGATAATGAAAGTCGCATGACGCATATCTCTATGTGGGACACTCTTATCATTATTAATTTATCAGTCTTTGAGTGATAAGGTACTTCACTTACTGTACAGCGGTCTGCTAAAATAAATACAGTTTGTTTTATTGAACTGGAACAGCACCTATGAGAAATTGATATTGAGATTTATATGGAGAAATTTTCTCATTTTTATGAAAATTTAGAATATTGTTTTCGTTCAAGCGTGAGCTTTCTGTAATAATAATAAAGATAGTATTTTTATATTGCACTAATTGACTATATATAATGTAAGAAAAAAAAGTTTGTCTTTATAATAAAACAAGTTTAACAGGATTACATCGCGCACTGTTACTTTCCGGCACATTATCTATACCTATGCAAAAAACACAGACCAGTAAGGCTTATTAATAAGTAAGGCGCACTAGAAATCTTTGCGAGTTACCTTAACAATAGATATCAGCATGTTAAAATAGGTGAAGTAATTAGTGACAGGGCCAGAATCGAATATGGAGTCCCTCAGGGAAGCATTCTTGGTCCTACACTCTTCCTCATCTACATAAATGAGCTGTGCTCACTCCCCCTTACTAACTGTTCCGTGTTTACCTATGCTGACGATACAGCTTTGTTAATATACGGCAATAACTGGAAAGAAACCGAACAATTTGCTCAAGAAGCACTAAATATGGTCATGGATTGGCTTACTAAAAGTTTACTAACCCTAAATGCAGAGAAAACTAAAATAGTGCAGTTTTCAATTAGTATCCGTACCCAGCCAAAAATACCATTACTTATCAAGGCTCACACCTGTCCTGGGCGCTCAAACCATCTCTCTTGTACATGTCCTCCACTGGTACTTGCACCTAATGTAAAGTACCTAGGCGTGTTGATTGACCAAAATCTTAATTGGTATACTCATATTGACAACTTAGTGGCAAGGACGCGAAAACTTATCTACATATTTAAAAAATTACGCGATTCAGCAGGCTCAAATACTTTCATGTTAGTATACTACTCGCTCTGTCAATCAATACTTGCTTATTGTGTGTCAGCATGGGGTGGCGCTTGCAAGACCCACTTTCTTAAATTAGAAAGAGCGCAAAGGGCCGTTCTCAAAGTTATGTTCTGCAAGCCCTACAGATACCCTACGACGGCGCTTTACATGGACTGTAAAGTTTTGTCAGTTAGAAAACTGTTTGTGCTCCAATGTATACTGAGAAAACATCGTGTGCCAATGGAAATCACCACAAAACGTCGAGCTGATATTGTTTTCCCAGCTATAAGACATTTTACCACCTTCGCAGAACACCAGTTCTACTATCTCAGTCAAAAACTCTATAACACAATAAATAAATTACTCTCAATACACAAGCTTAACTTACATCGATGTAAAACCACAGTGAAAACTTGGTTGATGGAACAAAACTACGATGAAATAGAAGATTTACTTCTCTCTCCAACTTAAAAATACTACACAAACACTCACACTCACATATACACACGCACTCCCACAACCACATTCAGCCCCCTTCCCCACACTTTCATACACTAACTCATCCCACTCTCACACAAAACAGATAACACACTTCAGATGATTGTAAATCTAGTTTGAATCAAAAAACTTAATTTGAAAAATCTAGTTTGAAGTAAATCAATATTGTATAATTGCCTACCTACTAGGATTTTTCATTTCATTTTCCTATTTTTATT
Source organism: Asteroscopus sphinx (assembly GCA_949699075.1). Lineage (NCBI taxonomy): Eukaryota > Metazoa > Arthropoda > Insecta > Lepidoptera > Noctuidae > Asteroscopus > Asteroscopus sphinx. Next base: position 12,821,460 of record OX453016.1, read on the forward strand.
TTTTTCTACCGACATTTGTTTACTACGTACATACATATGTAAAAAATAATTTTTGGAGGAACACTGACTCCCAAGTCACAGGTAATAACCTAGTTTGGGAGCCAGGGAACCTTTTTATTGTTTGTGAAAAAAATTGTATGATGAATAAATAATTTTAATTTAAAATTTTAATTTAATTTAATTTTATTGGTCTGTGGCAAAAAATCACGTCAATCCGTTGCTCCGTTGCTGGGTGAAAGTAGAATACAGATGCTTTAATAATTTTTGTACAATGAAAACATTGCCTATGTATAATTTGAAACGCTGTACTATTTTCGAAAATAAACGTTATTTATTAATTTAAAATAAACACACTTTCGCAATGGGACAACCTGTATATTAGTATTTTAGCCTATGGTATTTTCCGGGCCATCAACTTTATATATGCAAAAAATCATGTCAATACGTTGCTCCGTTGATAAGTGAAAGAGGAACAAACCAACAAATACACTTTTGTATTTATATAATTATGTTCTCAATTATTTATACCATTTTTACCGCACTAAAACCTCCCCGGTGGCCACCTTCAGCACAGTACAGGGAGGACTCCGGGAATTGGTTATGCTACCGGTGCCCCCTCCAGTGCTCGCCTGTAAGGCACGTCCTAGAGGAGACTGTCTCCCTGAATATCTTCCCGATGCGAAAGCATATGGCTACATGTCCCATGTTGCCATCGTTATTCCTGAGATCACCTAAAGCCCCCACTCTAGATTCCCGTGACCGCGCGTCAGTCCTATTGACAGAGCAGCGTGTAGACCTAATGGGCTAGGCACCGGAGCGGTTGCCTCTCCGGCACCGCCTCCTGATATACCTGTGTACCTGATATCTCTTGTATCTTGCTAAGACATGTCTTAATTTCACTGCCAATTTATTTAGTAAGACCATACTAGACGAAGTGCTGCGAACAATCATAGTGTAGCCAAAAAAAACCGTGCTCCTTCGTGTACAACCAGCGCTTACTATACTTTTCTCATATTTTATGCCGAGTGTCCTTTATTTATTTTATTTTTAGTCCTTTTTTTCTTTATGTTTTTTTTTGGTTGACTTTCTTTGTAACCCCACCTGTTATCTGTTTGTGTTTTGTATCACTGTTGTTTAAATATTGCGCGTCGTTAACTGGGACGATAAACCATTTTTCTTTCTTTCTTTCTTACATACACATGCGACTCAAACCGTGCTCACCCCTCTCAGTACAAATGTTGCGGCATCGTCCAGTAAGCATCGCCAAAGCAAATATCCTTCAGGTGCATGGTTTGTGCGTGAGCGCTGGTTGTACACGAAGGAGCTCGGGTTTTTTTTGGCTTCACTATGATTGTTCGCAGCACTTCGTCTCATACTTACTAAATAAAAAGAAAAGAGATTTACACATCCATAAATCATGTAAGTATGTATTGCATAATCTTACACTTGAGTTTAAATGCGCAGTAAAGGACGGTACCAAATCCAACCCCACTTGTTGGAGTGATCTCATCGAGTGGGGTATGGCCATAAAATGTTAATGGTCGACATAAAAATCTTATAAAAACTCATATTTTCTCCTGCTATTTATATTACAAGACGAAAATAACTGTTTGCGTCGCTTTTCTTTGACATTGAACTTGGTGTGTCACCATTTTAGGGTTACGTACCCGAAGGGTGCCAAACGGGACCCTATTACTCTCGCTACGCTGTCTGTCCGTCCGTCTGTCACAGGGCTGTATCTTTTGAACAGTAATAGGTAGCCATTTGAAATTTTCTCGGAATCATGTGTTGCTAAGACAACTATAACGACAAATACGTACAAGATACCTCGAAAAACATGCATTTTTCCAATGTTTTTGTTCCTGCTCTATCTTCAAAACGGTAATACATACCAGCGTCAAACATAATCTGATTATAGTGCATACTATTTAATTTAGCAAAAAATACTAAAAATAGGGCAAACATAGACATATGTGGTGGTAACTGCGTAAGAAAGAGATGCAAAAAATCATATTTCGCATACTATGCGTTGATGTCTTTTGATGAACTCTCGAAATTAAATCAGTTTCTATGGGGTATCAGGTCGATGGGTGGTACAGAAGCCTTACTGCGTGAGTCCGAATCTCACTTGACCGGTTTTTTATTAACCTATCTGCCTGCAAAATTTCAGGACAATAACACTGACTAATAATAATACCTTTAGACATAAAGTTACACGTACAATCCATCACAACGTTTTGAAAAATAACACATTAAGCAAATGGTTTTATGAATAAGAAGGCGAAGTTTAAAAAATTATAATATTGTTTACAAGTAAGGCACCGGTAGGTACCTGCCTGTCTCCTTTTTAAGTGACCGTAGGCGGTCATGACAGCATATTTTATTATTTATTCCATGATTTGGGTCATTGTCCTTAATACGATATTAAAACTTGAAAAATTTACAGTCAATATTTCTAACTAACTCAACTTGAGGAAATCACAAAAGATAATCAACAAAATCCGGTAATCAGCCGCTTTATTAGAAATACCTCAAGAAAGGAATTAAGAATTATTTTATTTTTAACTATCTTGCTAAGGCATCCTAATTTTGGCTGCGACTTAGGCTTAGATTTCGCTTTTAATTAGGTGTTAACAAACACCAATGAAAAACCAAAGCAATCAAGCATACATGAAAGCGAAAGCATGTTTGTTTAGGCATTCAAGTAAAGATGTGTGTGTATTCCTGAGTTTGTCTTTGAGTTTTTATTTTCAGTTAATTTATAGTCTACACGCTGCTTAATCCTTAATCAGTATTTTCATGAATAAACCAATTTTCTACTATTAGCTTACACCTTTACACTTAATTATAAACTAAGCATTGTGATCCTTACCAAAACCAATAATAAACTTTTAAAAGGTGACAGTTGTAAGCAATGATACTACTACGTTACTTGCGCTCGCAATTTGAAGACTAAAACGTCCTAATCAGGACGTTTTTCTATTAATACTCAATGCGCTGAGCGTGACCGGTGACAAACAACAAATGTTAGAAAGTGTTGCAATTATGTCGCGAAATTAACTTCCAACTTACTTACTTTATATACTTGTTTATTCCGTGTGGTTCCGGACGTAAAGAACTCCACCACCCTATATCTTCTCATGGGTGTCGTAAAAGGCGACTAAAGAATTCACCAGAGGATGGGCAGCAGCGTTCTCTGAGTATTTAACCAACCAACTGCGATCGCCAACCCGTCTGCCAAGCGTGGCGATTATGGAATATCCCCCTAACATATGCTTGGGGGAGGACTACGTCCAGCAGTGGACGTCTGTCGGCTGAAATGATGACTAGTTTGTGTATTGTGCTGCCTCTGGGTACGGTTTTTTTTTGGATTGTTTTGTTAGGGTATGACATATTTATACGTTTAAATATCGTTGGTTCTAAGCTATATCCGGGCGCAACCTGAAAGAAAAAAATTCAACTTTATATCAAACGAAAGTGTCTTAGTCATGAGCTTTAAATAAATTTCACCCACAAGTGTACAGATGACACGGACACCCACACAATCGTGAGAAATAAAAAATCAATGAACAAACTTCGCGATGACCTTTTCAAGAACGTAGCGTTGTGAAAGAGTGACTCATTCAGTCATTCAACTCTCTGTTGTAAATCCACTATAAGCTGACGAAACGAGGCAAATGATTTTTTACAATCCACTGCTTTATTTGTTGAAAACCTTTTTTAATTTCCCGAAAGTGTAACACAAAAGTGGCAATGGAATTAAAACTCTGTAACTGAAACTCAACGACTTAAGTTTTCGGGGTAGCGCCTTGAAGTGTTAGTCGGTCAGTCTACTTGCTCACTCAACTCAAACGTAGTTATCCTTTTTAAGTAGTTGATGAGTCAACAGTTTAAGTTAAGAACGAGGAATGTTTATTTAAGTAATGAGGTAGGTATGTGTGACAAGTGACCGTAATTTGGATGTTCAAATTTGAATAAATTGCCTCGTATTCTCGTATTAGTCAGCGTCTGTGAATATTTATTTAATAAAATTAAAAGGTAATTATAAAGGAATGCTGTTTGAGGTGTGGTGTTTAATTTACCTTAGTAATTATTTACCAACTGCTTTTTGCTTTGGTTTAATAAGTATCCATGTAAATATCCTAGGCTTAACATGGACTAAAATTGACTTATCATCAACTTAGCCTATCGCAGTCCACTGCTGGACATAGGCCTATCCAAGTTGTGCCACAACACTCGGTCCACTGCCTTCCACATTCAGTCACCTTCTTCAGGTCGTCGGTCTACCTGGCGGGGGGGCACCCTACGCTGCGTTTGCTGATTCGCGGTCTCCACTCAAGGACTCGTCTGCTCCAGCGGCCGTCGGTCCTTCGACTGACATGACCAGCCCACTGCCACTGGCACTGACCAGCTTACTGATCCTACAAGCTATGTCGGTCACACCGGTTCTTCTCTGGATAATCTCGTTACGGATTTTATCCTTCAAAGAAACTCCAAGCTCCATGCCATAGCTCACTTCATAGCTCGCTGAGAGACTTGAAAATTGTTTTTGTACCTACCATACTTTATTGTTAAAGATAGTGGACGATATAGCTGTAATTATTGCGGTTGCCTGGAGAATAGAGCATCGCAGTATTAGAACCCTCGCAGACTACAGATCAAACTGTCGCCATGTCGGCCGAGAGTAAGGTGATAAAGTGATAGTACCTATCTACCTATACCTTATGTTTGTATGGGAAATCGGGCCGGCAAGTGTGCGTACTCCTGTATGTCCTCGTAATAATTAGGAATCCAGCTAAAATATCGACTGATTAAAAGTTTGCAGTTTGCAGGGGAAAATTGCGACATTAATAATTTCTTACATTTTAATAATATAAACCCACTTTCGCACTTAGCAACGCAGTATTGACTAATTTGTAATCAAGACAGCACAATAAATAATTACGAATATTAGCGTCTAATTCCAGCGCAATATTCTATTCTAATATCCTTCATTAGTATGTAAGTCTTCTTTTTTGAGTCACACACGTAATTAATTGTTCCTATAGTATTTCAAGCACGCACTCACTCATTCATAATTACATGCAAGTTACAAACAATATAGGCAAGTGATTCAGATGATCAATCAATAAAACATGCGATTGATTTGTCGGCTGTCGATTCCTTGATTAATGTTTGGTGAGTCAGGACTGATCGTGAGTCATTATCATCCCTAAAACGGTCACTGAACGAGCTTAAGACGGTAATAAAGTTTTTTTTTTCATTAAAAAGAAGAAAAAAAGTTTTTTTACACGCATGTCGAACTGACGCACGCAACTTATAGTAACTAAACGAAGTATATTATTTGTTAACTAGCTGTGCCCGCGACTCCGTCCGCGTGGATGTCGGAAAATAACATCGTGTCATAATTATGAACACAATATCTTCAAATATGTACATATAAGCGCCTACACAGACGATTACACTATTTACCGACCATATTATATTTTGTTTTTACATCCAACCGGCTAAGGTGATGGAATTTCGTGGAATTAGCCCTAAACTCCCTCATTCTGAGAAGACGCTCGTGCCCAGCAGTGGGAAGTAATTGGGCTGATTATGTTATTCTATAACACTAACCACATCTCTTCTTATGCTGAGGAGAGGCCCGTGTCCAGCAGTGGGACTGTAATGGGCTGGTAATGTTATGTTTTTCTAGAATACTAATAATATCCAGTTCATTATCTCTTCTCATTTTGAGAAGAGGGCCATACCCAGTAGTGGGACAGTAATGGGTTGACTACGTTATGTTATTCTATATTTTCTAGTTTCTTAACTCTTCTTGTTCCGAGAAGAGGTCCATGTCCAGCAGTGGGGTAGTAGGTAATGAGCTGATTATGTTATGATAATCTATTACACTAACAATATCCAGTTCCTTAACTCTTCTCATTCCAAGAAGAGGGCCATGCCCAGCAGCAGGACAGTGATGGGCTATCTTATGTTATTCTATATTTTCTATAATACTAATAGAATCCAGTTGTATTTTTAGGAACCTACAACCTGCATTCAACCAACAATCATGACCTCTACTTTGTATGCAACTTAATAGAATAGAGGGGTCAAGCTGTATCGCTGGATCTACTCAACCGATTCAGATAAAACATACCCTATATTTTAAGTTAGACTAATACCAATACAAATGCTAAGTTTAATTACGATCCGTTCAGCCGTTTTCACGTGATGAGGTAACAAACAGACAGACAGACAGACAGACAGACAGACAGACAGACAGACAGACAGACATAAATTTTTTAAACGATTGATTCGTGTTCTATAGCTTATTTCTAGTCCCCCTGGCCGGTTTTCGCGAAAAAAAACTCAATGTACAGACTTTTCGACCTTTACAGTTTTATTATAGTATAATATAATAATATAATATAGATACGTGTCACAAGAGGAAAAGCTTTACCGTAAATTGAGGTTAGATTGATTGGTTTTTGAGCGTCATGAGATTCTAAATAAATGAATTTAGAGTTTAAATATTCCGTAAAAAATCTGATATCATCATCCTCCGCGCCTTTTTCCCAATTATATTAGGGTCGTCTTCCAGTCTTACCAGATGTGGCTGAACATCAATATTTTACACAGAGCAACTGCCATCAGACCCCCGCAACCCAGTGACTGGGTAATGCTGACATTCGGAGGTTAGACCAGTTATCAGACTTTTAGGCTTCTGACTACCCGTAACGACTGCCATAGATATTCGTATGAAAACCGGGACCGACAGTTTAACGTGCTCTCCGAGGCACGGAAGGGTATCGATGTGTAACGAAATGGTCACCCATCCACAGATTGACCGTGGCAAGTGCAGCATAACCTTGCCGATTGTACAATCCTTATGGTTTTTATTTCGCCACGAGCCCCTCAAAAAATCTGTTACATCTAATGTAAAACGGTTTTCGTACAAATAACTAGAGCTGAAGTGAAGTAAGCTGAAGTGGCAGTGGGCTGGCCATGTCTGTCGAATGACCGATGGCTGCTGGAGCAGACGAGTCCTTGAGTGGAGACCACGAATCGGCAAACGCAGTGTAGGACGCCCCCCGGCAAGGTGGACTGACGACATGATGAAAATTGCTGGCGTGGACTGGATGCGGAAGGCAGAGGACCGAGTGTTGTGGCATAATTTGGGAGAGGCCTATGTCCAGCAGTGGACTGCGATAGGCTGAGTTGATGATGATGTTGATGAACTGAAGCTAATTGAAAAAAATATTAACTTTATAGTTTCCAAGAAAAAAGGGAGACAATTTGTTAGTCAAAATCGCATCCTGAATCTTCCACTTTGATAATTTCTGTTTTTGTTACTCTGTTTCAAAGTAGCCCCAATTAGGTGTCGATTTCTGACATAATTAAAGGTATAATTCAAGATTTTGTTTCATAACTAAGTCTCATCACACACGTCTCAATATCAAAATAGTGACGAGATAGCTAAACAGTTATTGGTTTCTGTTTAATAACACAAATTTCAAATTCCATGCTGTCTGAGATATCTGGTCAAATGCAAAGAAAAATGTAATTATCAATGGAGCCACTGTGTTTGAAAGTAGCCTCAGTTTATGGTACCTGCCCCCCTAGCCAAGTTGACAATCTACGAATGACGTTTTCGTTGTGTTATGTCATTCCTATACATTTTGATTGTTTTCTATAGCGTTGACGATTTTAGATTGTCAACTTGGCTAGGGGGGCTGATTTCTACTTTAAACCTCACCTCATTTTGCAACTAAATGAGCTAAAAAAGCTCCTTTATATAGATCCGCAAAATAAATGGTTTTAGACTTCTGGTATTCCTATATTTACGTTTAAGAGACACAGAACTTTAACTTCTGTAAGGCACTACTAGCAGCAAAGTGGCGCCCATCGGAAAAAAAAAATTACTCGCTGAGTACGTAATTTATCAAAAATTCGGTTTTACCAATTGAAGTAAAGGTACTGTAGTTTAATCTGAAACTATTAATTCTGTAAATTATAATTCGCCAAAAACGGCCACTTTTGGCACTTTTTCTATCTATAACTTCAGCAAACTATATTTTACAGATTTCGATAAATGATGTTCTCAGCGTGAAATTATTTTTTTACTGATGGGGGCGCCACTTAGCTGCGACATTAAATTTATATCGGAACGAAGAACTCTTTCAAACACAATTATTATTGATTTCCGCACAACTAGATTTATCAATTAAAATTCAATAAACTAGAGGTCACTATGTTAATAACTTATTAATAGGCATTAAAATTACTACACACTTACCAAGGTTGTGTGCTATTCAAAATTTAAAATACAAAACACGCTAGTACTTCCATATTTGACCTAGTATAATAAGTTAATAACCGTCAGCATTAAATGAGGTGTGTCATTACAAAAGAAGCTATTTCATAATGACCATAAGGTAGAAATTTGCAAGCTAATTTGTTTGGAAATTGCTAATTTCTACTTTATGAGCATCGGTAAAAAGCCACATTGGAAAAGAGACATCTGAAATGAGTCAATCCTTACATTCCTGTTACGAGTCATTGCCATGTGTAACCGATTGTACGGAGGGGTGTGTCATTGTTTTGACTACTACCTATTGTTATAGCAAAAGTACTTATACTAATTAATACTTATATTTCATAACATGTATGATTTCTAAACACGTCTGGTTAAAAGATGACTCAGTGTCTTTGGCCTGCAATTGCGGCGCAGTGTATAAACACAGCTATGCATTGTATGTGTATTTCGTCACGTACACACGGCTACACATCAAGCTGTACATTTCCAGTAAACGTTGACCTCGCATTGTATAGGTTTTCCGTTCAATGCGAGATCAGCTTATACTGGAAATGTACGGCTTGATGTGTAGCCGTGCGTACGATGTTATCTTTATTCTTCCATATTGAGCCGTGCCCCCGTGTGTCGTTTCCGTGCATTCTTATATCATTGTTGGCCGTACTAATTTTGTTCTAGTTTTTCATGCAACCTAGAACTTCGTTTGGGCAGTTCATTAAAGGCTAATGCACAACTTTCGCTTTAAAATTATACGTAGTATATTCTTATAAATAGGCTTTGTTCCGTGTAGTGCCGGACATAAAGAATAGCACCACCCTTATCTCTTCTCATGGGTGTCGTAAAAGGCGACTAAGGGATTCACCAGAGGATGGGCAGCAACGTTCTCTGAGTATTTAACCAACCAAATACGATCGCCAACCCGCCTGCCAGCGTGGCGATAATGGCATATCCCCCCCTTGGGGGAGGCCTATGTCCCACAGTGGACGTTTTTCGGGTGAAATGATGAGGCTTTGATAGAACTATTTTTAACTAAAATTAATGTATTTTATCGGAACCATCAATAAAATGACGGTTTAATTAGTTTGATGATTAATTTCCCAGTAAAGTTTAATTAGTGAATCTGATAGATTAATTAATTAATCTAAATCGATTGCTTACTCGAGATGATAAGGCAGGTTGTTCTGGTTATTCCCATGGCTCGAAGTAAGGTCATATTTATTAAAAGTAAGCATGAGATCATCTCATTCTCTTTATGACTTTAATTCAAAACCCATGACGTGACGCGTTTCGCTTTAATAGCTTTTTATAACATATTGGCGTTTAATAAAATATCTTCGGGACATTTTTACACAGCACCATCTAGTCCCAAACTAAGCAGAGCTTGTGATATGGGTACTAGACAATGGATATAATACTTATATCCTTTTTTTTTGTAAATACATACTTATAATACATAAGAAACACCCAGACCAACACAAACACTTATGTTCATCACACAAATATTTGTGTCCTGTGGGAATCGAACCCACGACCTCGTGATCAGAAGTCCGACACTCGAACCACTAGACCACAGAGGTCGTCAGGTTTGACGTAGTTATTATAAGAATTGTGCATCATATCAGTTTTTCAAAAGGAGATGTGTTATTTTTATGGCATGTTTACTTTATTACCTGATGTGGTACGAATGTGAACTAATCCAGACCCATATTTCCATGGTGTCGATTCTCAGCTATAATTATGTTGTCTGAAATGGCGAATTAAAAAGCGCATTTCCAAATTTCGGGATGCTACTTAAAATTTCATAATCGCAATACCTACCCAATAAAATGTTGCCCGATCTGAGAACTGAAACAGAAGTTTTGTTTATCTTCAACACAACCCAAAATATTATTCAATTCATCAGTGATCTTATTTATTTAAATAAATGACGTTAATTCAATTGTTTCTTCTCTAACAATTGTGTTTCTGATTAAAATGATCATCACCATCAATCTTGGTTAAGATATTGTTTTATAAATAAAGAGTGACAGAACAAACTTTTATGCTTGGTATGCGAGTTAATAATCTCTGCTGGATGAATCATCGTCATCATTATCAGCCTATATGAATGTCGTGTGTTGTCAAATGAGAATACAATGAATGGTCCTGAGGGGATACTCTCGTAATCAAAAATATCACACACACACACAACAGAGGTCTAACAAAACTGCTCCCGAATTGGTAACTCACTTATAATCACATCATGTTGATTTCAATGTATCTTATCGTCAATATCAAATACATTAGAATATTTATATATATATTACTACACTCTAGGTACTGGATAGGATACATACATGACTACGTATTTATCAATTGTGGGTGAGCCACTAAAAATCCTCTTCATATACATGTATCGCCCTTTCCTTTACTGGAAGCCATATTGGATATCACAAATCCACAGTTATCCACGTATAACGATTTGCATTCAGCCCTGCATAAGATATGCCTGTGTAGGATCATACAAAGGAGCCTTTATAGACCGCTTCCCAGAACCATCCTAGGGGAATATTCCATTGCGTTACCTAGAATCGGCACAATCACTATTGTTGCAATGCTTGCATAAATTATCAGAACTGGAGGAATTAATACTAATTCCAGGATTCTCATGTCAAACAGATCAGTAGTGTAGAATTGACTATCAAAGTTGTGGTCTGTTACACAAGTTTTATTGATGCATGTGTTGATGTGTTCCTCGTACGTGCAATCAGGCAAATTGTTGTAAATTATGTTATGTAAGTAAAGCTTAGCGATAGGCTAAGTTGATGATGATGATGATGAAGTAAAGTTTATCCCTTTCCCTGTCGCGTGGATCGCATATGATTCACGGCGATCGTTTACATAACTATTGTACAGCGAACCTGTTAATATAGCTACAGAGTTTATAAACCTCAAACTATCGAAGTCCATTACGGAATATTTAAAATGCACCACTACCCTCGCTTCTTCACCTTACGTACAAAGTCTATATTCCTTTGTATACATTTAATTATCAATGAAAGATCTGTTCCACTCACTGCTGGGCGTAGATGGGTCCTAGACGGCTTTGTTTTCGGGAAGGATACCTTCAAAAACTACCTCCCCTCGTGGCTTTGTAGAAGAGAGTACGGGGTGTGTGAGATTTTTAATGCACATATCTTCCCTGGTGGACATCTTCAGAGGGGGTCTCCGGGAATGGGCTATGTCACGAGCCAGAGGAGACTTGTCTCCCTGAACGCCTTTTCTAAGCGAAAGCATACGGCGATACGGGAGCACTGCGTGCCACCGTCATCCTTGAAGTCACCCAGTGGATGCCCAAAGCTCCCGTTCTGGATAATCGTGACTTCAAATGCCCCCCGTACGCCTGTTTTAATGACAGAGCAGGGGGTGTGGCGTACAGCCCTAGTGGGCTAGGCACTGGAGTAGTGGCGGTAATAGATGGGTCCTTTCCATTTCAACGTACTCAGGTTGTCAGAGACATAGTTTACAAACATGTGTTACAACACATGTATTTGACATCCTGATGCAATTGGGTCATTTAAATTTTAGTAACTGACCAAGATCTCTTCCTATTTATCCCATACTTAACGGAATAGATTTAATATAATTTTACATAACTATGGATTATGGATTTGTGCCCGGTTAATGGCAATAGGCTCGCCCCCTATTACATGGGACTATAACATAACTGGCGAAATGTGGGTGTGCTATACACCTCTGCCTACCCCTTCGGCGAAATACAGGCGTGATGTTATTTTATGTGTGTTGTTACATAACTCATGCTTGTAACAAACTTAACCATATTCCTTCATCTGTCAAAAGTACTTATAAAGACGATGTTAGGCTGATATATTCACTACAAGTGCTTCCCCGATGCGTTTGACCTCACTATGACGTGTTTCTGAACTACGTCAGATATTAGAACTACGCCACGATTTAACTGAACTGCTCTGACGTAATTATTTTGCTATCATGAGTAACAGGGATTTCATTAAAACAATGTGATACTAAAAAATATTGTTTACATGAGTAAGAGTAAATTTTGTGTTGGTATACTTTGAAGTCTCGCCGTTTGTTGAATGAGTAATATTATGTTTAATTCTTTATGTTTGGGTCGTATTAGTAAGTGTTATTTCATAAGGAAAACGGGAATTACTGGTTGAGTCTACAATTGTTTATGTTTGTTCTCTTGTGCTTTACAACTCTCAACCCTGCTTAGTCCTGTGTTTTTGTATCAGGTTATCAGCAAATTAAAATGTCATCTACTAGGTTATTCACAATAGTTCGAAATTGCTTTTTCAAATCCGTGAGAAAAGTTACCGAATCGTGTCCTGTAAAAGCTATTCAAAAATCCAAAATTGAAAATTTACGACGGTTCTAGTAATGAATGACGTCAATTCTTAACTCTTCAGTCTCAGATTTGTGACTAGCGTTTAGTGAAACGATACGTTAGATAACTTTCCTCACAGATTCGTGAGATTCGGAAAGGTCACTTTGGGACTGATAAAACAAGCTCGCTGAACTGATGGGATGAATGGCTGTTCTTGTGAAAAATAAACTATACTTATCTCTTGTCAGAAATGATTATGTAGATTTTGAAATACTATAACAGATTCCCAGAAGGCAAGTCCTTTTGGAAGTAATTTAAGAAAGGCCACTGGCTAGATGGTAAAAGTGTTTCAAAAGAACTACTTAGGTAGGTACATACTTAATTATTAAATCAATGAATCACATATTTCATGGACTTGTTTGCCTGAATATTTAATCTTATCTAGATAACTACTGAATAGACTTTGGTAGCAATAAGTCCAATAACAATGACTAATATTTAGATTGTTTTTTTTTAAAAACCTTACGTAAACAAACACCGTGATCACAAACAAAACAGAAATTTCACAAAACCGCAAATTTCATGGAAAGCTCTAGGCATTGTAGCTAATGCTGCTGATTAATGATGACCATAAGTCATAATTTGAGTCATCCTATTCTACTTTGTGCTGATCCTTTTATTACTCACTGTCATACAAGTCCATCTGTTCCGATTGACGCAATAATTTCACAGAAAGCTGCGTTCTGGAAATTTAAGGGCACATTCACGCTGCCTCTAATGCATGTCGTGTCGCAGTTGGGCATGTTTGGGACACTGGATCCTGGCACCATAGCGCGTTCTAAGCCTTAAGTTACGGGCGATATAATATTGCTTTAATATTTTGAAAATACTAGATTTTCATAGTTATGATTCAGTAAATTGAAGTGGCAGAGGGCTGCCCATGTCTGTCGAAGGACCGATGGCTGCTGGAGCAGACGATTCCTTGAGTGGAGACCGCAAATCGGAAAACGCAGCGTAGAGCGCCCCCCAGCCAGGTAAACTGACGACCTGAAAAAGGTAGCTGGGGGGACTAGAAGCGGAAGGCAGAGGACCGAGTGGTGTGTGTGGGAGAGGCCTATGTCCAGCAGTGGACTGTGATAGGCTGAGTTGATAAATAGCTATGATTCCTACAATATTATTTATATCTTGACTAGTACCTACTAGTACCGTGCAATACAGCAAGTAATTAAAATTAATTAATTAATAATTTATTTAATTTTAAGAAAAAGTGTTACAATTGGTTACATACAACACTGAACCTCACACTAGGATACCCTGTGTCGTGAGGTCCAGTCTCTCATCACAAAAAAGGTACTACATAATAGGTTTAGGTTACCAAAGTACATAATATTAATACATACATACTATAAAGTGGTTTTACCATTATCATCTTGGTTTTATATATAACTTGAACTGCTGAATTAAGGCTTCTTCTATGGGTCTGTATTGTCGGCTACCACTCTTTGTGTACCTGGATATTCTTATTTCATTAATGTTTTGGAATAAGCGATAGTTTTAGGGCCTAAAGTGTTATATAATGTTGTGGTTTTGAATCACACTTTAGATAATTTATTATTTTTAACACATTTACGCATGCTAAGCGAAATCTAACGATTTAAATTGTGGAAAGAAAAAATCGGCCAGGAGTCGCAGGTTCGAATTTTTGTTTTCCACAATTTAAATCGTCACACTTAAGATATTAAGACACTTTCTGTAAGTAAGATTATAAGTTGTTTTTTGTTTAAGAAGTAGAAATAAATAGCTAAATAATGTAACAATATGTTAGGTAGGTACATTTGTCACAATTAAATTCACATTTAGGGGCACAATATGGTACGTTACCCCTAACGAACGTCACAGTTCTGCATCACTGATTAATTTTGTTGTGTCCCAAGTTAAATGAGCATTGACGCAAATGCAAACGATGATGATTTTCAAAACAATGACTTGTTATTTGTTAAAAAGTATTTAGGTAAAATCAAAGTTCTCAATTGTTATTCATACTATCTATTTTCTTCGTTAGTAACAGTCTGGCTGCAACAGCTGAAAAGAGACACCTATCATCATTTCAGCCGAAAGACGTCCACTTTTGGATATGAGCCTCCCTGAAAAGCAACACTTATACTGTATGAAATTCAACATATGTATATTACACAAAGGCCAAACTATCATGATATCGTTACTTTGACTTAATTTCTTAAACCTTGGACGGCAATCATCCGTAAAAAAGATTCAACGAAAATTGAAAAGGTACATGGAGAGCAGTTTGGAAAAAATAAAAAAAACAGTAATTGTCAAAATAAACAATTGTCAACGCAAGAGAACATTGATCATTGATGTATGTTTTATATAGGTAGGTATGTAACTTTGAATGTCCTATAAAAAACAACACCCTCTTAAAATTCATAAAATAAAAAGGCAAAAAATACTGGCTGCAAGCAATGAAAAAATTATTACAAAGATTCAGTAGTTGTTTATTACATTCGCTTGTCACTCATCGTTGGCGACGACAGCGTCAAAAAGAACACCTGCGACAAAATGACTCATTACGACCACGTGTGACGTGAGTTGCTGTGCCATATGTGACCCGGCGAAAGGTTGGGAACCACCGCCGTGAGTCACTGATAACACCAGTAAATACAGTCTAATGTAACACATGACTAATGTTGGTATGTGGAGCAAGATACCGAAATAGGTATTGGGATTCCAAATCTACTTCACTTACTCAAATATTTTTGGAGCCTTTTTTTTCCCGTTGTATAGTTAAAGTTAACCCAAGGCCAACTGATGAGGAATTTAGAAAAAGATTTTCAGAATATCATATCCATAATAGGGTAGGTAAGTAACAAAAGGTATTAAACCCGCAATGGACTTTTCCACGGAATTCATGGTTTTCGATTATTGTTACATTTGGTGACCACAAAATTTGACAACAGAAGCCGAAGTATACCCACTGGTTCATCAGTAGCTGGACGTGACTGGAAATTTCTACGGTATGACCTGAAATGTCCAAAGTGTGTTTTATATATCACGGAAAGAGACTACATACCTGTATTGCTAGACCATTTATGAAATAAATAATATTTTAAGAAAAAAAGATGTTCTTACTGAAGACCTTGCTGACGTTATTTGGAACTAAGGGTTTTTGGATTAGATTTCCGCATCGAAAAAAACATTTGCAGTTCCGGGTACTTCCGAGTTTGGATGTTTATGCGTTTTATGTATATGATGTGTCATCATTTTACTGAAGATCTAAATGAAATAGTGAGAAAACTGTACTCGGGATCGTGATCTGGATTTCCGCACCGGATCAATCATTTTTATGGCTGCAGACTGCAGATATTTATACCGAGCCTCGGTGTATTAGTATGAAACTGTTTTTAATGTATTTCATGCTTCGATAAATTATTGATCGAAGATGTCATACGACATGACATAGATAGAAGAAAAAAAATAGCATTATCTTTTTTCCAGTGATGACCTAAATGACACATTGTCAGTTTATCGGTCTGATCTCAGGGTCAGTATATGGATCTCTGCTTGGAGACAAACATTAGTGTGGCCTAGAGTTATTTATTCCAAGTCTGGTGTTTGTTCATATGTTTCGTGCATTCAATGGCATTCACGACATAGATTATCTTGCAAGTCATCTAAACTGATTCTGAACGTCTGCTGCTGAACGAAGACTTCGTCACAAATCATTAGATTCAATGGCCCGTTTGTCAAATATATCTGTGATCATATTTTGTTTCTAACTCATCTGATGATGCAGCTGTCCATTCTTTAGAGCTCGAAAGGAAATTGCTAAGAATAGCCTGATGCCCGATTTCACCGACATCTCCTAACTTTAAAGGATCCTTTAAGCATGGTTAGAGGGCGGTTAGGAGATGGTTTCCGTTTCACCAACAGTTAGGGGTCACCTAAACGTTAAAAGCTCCCCTAAATTTAGGAAGTCGAAATTCGGGCCCTTAAACCGGCACATACGTAAGTGATCTCTCAAGCAACGAAGATGTATTGTGATTTAGATGAACTTTTTGAAAATTTAGAAACTATTTCTAGTATATTCGCAGTAATTAACATCTGTAGACCAAAAATATATCGGAAACAACCAAATTACATTGAAAGTTTTGATGAAACTGACTTTTTTCGAAGATATAGGTTACGTAAATCTTCAGTGTTGTATTTATTGGAAAAAATTTAGCACACCTTGGAATTTTTTCATCTATTTATTTAAATTGATTAATTTCGTTAAAGTCATTAATTATTTTGCTTAATTCCATTAATTAATTTGATTAATTTAATTTAAAATATAATAAATAAAATCATGTGTAGTCAAGGCATTTTTATACATAATGGACTTCTTAAAAATGTATGTATATATTAAACAAGAAAAAAGAAAAAAAAAATTAATTCAATTAATTAATTTGATTAATTTCGTTAAATTTATTAATGAATTTGCTTAATTCCATTAATAAATTTAATTACAAATATAATTAATAATATCATGTGTTGACTACACAGTAAAAGGCA
The DNA here is from genome assembly GCA_949699075.1 of Asteroscopus sphinx. Taxonomy (NCBI): domain Eukaryota; kingdom Metazoa; phylum Arthropoda; class Insecta; order Lepidoptera; family Noctuidae; genus Asteroscopus; species Asteroscopus sphinx. The sequence continues at coordinate 12,838,679 of OX453016.1, forward strand.
TAAAATGTCATCAATTATAATTCTAATAATAATATATCATCATTACAGCCGAAAGACGTCCACTACTGGACAAAGGCCTCCCCCAATTAAGGGGGGGATATGCCATAATCGCCACGCTTGGCAGGCGGGTTGGCGATCGCAGTTGGTTGGTTAAATACTCAGAGAATGCTGCTGCCCATCCTCTGGTGAATCCCTTAGTCGCCTTTTACGACACCCATGAGAAGAGATAAGGGTGATGCTATTCTTTAAGTCCGGCACCACACGGACTAATAATATATATAATAATATATAAATATGTATAATTCATAACTAATATTTGTATTTCACCTGTGGCAGCACACAGAGAGACTATAATACCTGTAATATAATACCAAAATAGCTGTGTACACAAATAAATATTTTGATTTGACTTGATTTTATACATTACTTTATTAAAATAGCAACAAAGAAAATATCACTTTATCTCACGCACGCACGAAGGAAGTTTCAAAGATAAAAATATGACCACAGATGATACGCGAGGTTTCGTAATGTATACACAGAGTTAATATAAAAAAAAATATTAGAATAAATAGAGTTAATAATAATATAGAGTAAATATGAAAGAAATATGAAAAATAATAAAAATATTAATGAAATACTGTATTTGAATGCTATCAAAACACTATTTTTTAAATAATTATATCCATATAAGTGTATACTTCAGAGAATTTGATGAAAAACAATCATATTTAAAAGTATCGCTAAGTTCAAAGACGAATCAGTCACTATTATCCAAAACAAATCGTCACATCACATAGCTAAGTGTCCCCTAGTAAGGTGACAAAATGATGGTGAAACGAAATTTAATTTAGGGGCTAGTTTAGAGGAGCTTTTAAGCTAAGGATCACATAGTTAGGTGGCAGTTTAAGGGATGTCGGTGAAATCGGGCATATGTCTGTTACAAAAATACTCTTCATCGAGACAATAATAACTTGAGAAAGAAAGAAAGAATCATTTATTTGCGTAGAATACAGGTGGTACCAGATATAAAAATTTGTGGTTTAGGAACATTGCTATATTCTGCTTGTATTAAGCATGCAAAAATCCAGTATAGATGAAACCAAATGAACTATTTTATTATTATTGTAAATTATTATTATTCGGTCCATTATTACACAGTATTATTAGAGTTCATAATTAAACTTACATAATTATTTTATTATTATACATTATAATTATTATTCGTTATCTATACTTTGCATTATTATTATTGGTAAACATTATTATTAAAACATTACATTAATTCTGAAAATTGTACATTATCACTACAAACTTACGACACATTATTTTGCATAAACTCTTGAATCGTGTAGAAACATTTATCTACCAACCATTTGTGTAACTTAATTCTGAAGTATTTGAATGGGAGCTCCCTTAAATTTCTAGGCAATTTATTAAAGACTGATATACACATGTGATAACAATTTTTTTATTTAAAGTTGTTCTACAAAATGGAATTACTATTTTTGTTGGATCTCTTGGTCTGTATTTTGTGTAAGTGTCAACTGTGAATTTAAAGAAAGCACTATGTTTTCTGACAAATATAGACACTTCAAAAATATACATGCAAGTTAAGGTCATTAAATTAAGTTTTTTAAAGAAGGGCTTACAAGACTCAAGTGGACCGACACCGCAAACAGCTCTAATACATTTTTTTTGGACAATGAAAGCATTACCTATATCCGTTGAATTTCCCCATATTATGAGTCCGTACCTAAGAACGGACCCCACGTAGCCACTATATGCTATACTTGCTGTCTTTTCGTCTGACACACTACGAAGCTTTCTAAGTGCATACACAAATCTGTTTAGTTTACTGCAAATATCATTTATGTGTTGCTTCCAGTTACAAAATCTATCTAATGCCAGACCTAAAAATCGAATACTATCCGTTTTTTCGATGCTATCGATGCTACTATTGTTTATTTTACTATATACGAGCGGCTATGCTACTCCATTTGACTTCATATTTTTGATCAATCCCTTGTGAATACTCTGTGGTTTTGTAAAAAAATATGTTGGCACCACTGTTAAAGATAGCCAATCTCTTTTTAGCACCTTCACATCTATAGGAATAGAAGAGTAAAACCGTTTAGCCGCTAGGCAACTACTTGTTTGACATAAGTTTTGTAAGCAAAAAATATCCTCAAAATAGTTAATATTTTGTGGAGCACTGTCCGTTAATTAAATATATTGCAACATATTGACTTTTTCGAATGGTGAACATCATCTTTTATTCATAACTTCCATGCTGGGCTTTAATGGAACTTTAGCAATGTCTTTTATCGTTCATTGTCTATACGGAGCCATCATCATCTTCCTGCCCTGGTTCCATGTTATTTGGGATATGTATTCTTCTTCCGTTCGCCTTAATACGGAGTATTCTGACAATACTGTTATCCGTTTACAGATAAATCATTCATTGCCTATTCGGAGCCATCTAAAATACGTCATTTTGGCGTAAAGGCATTTTCTACTCTATATATTAAATCAAAGAGTAGAAAATGTCTGAGCCAAAATGTCGTTTACGCCCTTTGAGCAAAGAGGTATACCAAATTTGCGATTAATTTGTATAAGCCTTCGAAAAACCTTTACATAGAGCCCTATTTCTTTCAATCTTCAAACATTCATGACAAGCAGCTGTTAAACCTCTTATATGCTCAGATTACCATGAAAACAATATAAACGAAAGCTCACACAACAAAATACGTTTTTGTTATTTAACAATGTCATTCAATTGAATGACATTGTTAACCTCTTATCGATGACGTCATCACTCATAATTGTGAGTGATGACGTCATCGATAAGAGGTCGGTCCGCATCGGATAAACGAGTGCATTCACCTTATTCAGGCTTAGATCATCGTTGCTCGCTTGTTTAGCTGCCCGACGTCGAATGCCAATTTGTTGCGTGCTACATTTTATTACCCGACTGCGCCAGAAGGAGGGTTATGTTTTTCGAGTGTATGTATGTATGTATGTGTGTATGTATGTATGTATGTATATTTCTTTGGCACGCTCTGTGGTCTAAACGGCTTGATGGATTTGAGATTGAGAGGTGTCGTTAGATTCGTCTTAGTTCTGAGAGTGACACTGGGTACATCAAAATTTTAAAAAATTAAAATGGCCGTTTTTTAGCGCCATATTACCTCTTCAAAAAATTTTTTTTTTCCATCAAAAACTATCGAGTGGGGTATCAAAATAAAGGGTTTTATAAATGCTTTACAAAAATATATACAACTTATATGTTTAAATGTAATTTGGAATGAAAAATGCTAAAAAATAACAAAATATTCAACGTTAAAAATGAATTTGACTTTAAAAAAAAAACATTAATAGTATGATAAATAAAACATGACAAAACTAAAAAAAATTAAATAAAAAAAATCATTACCAAAAACAAAAAACCCTACTGCGTGTAAAAATAACAGAAAAGATATAAACAAGACTTATCAACACGCAGGCGGAGGCTACCTATGAACTATTATGTAATTCATGACCAAAAACATACGTAGCCTCCGACTGCGTGTTGATAAGTCTTGTTTATATCTTTTCTGTTATTTTTACACGTGTTACGCCATCGTAGCATAGGCAAACCGCTGACGAAGCTTGCCCTCAATAATTTTCAATAAACAAGTTAAATGCTTAATTCGCAACACGAGGCACGAGTAGCTGAATAAGCGATATCGATGAAGACCGTCGCATCGTGCCATGAGGGCACTCACTTCTGATACATCATCGATCGGGACAATAGGTTTTAGTTAGCTATTAATATTTTTACTGTAATAAGTTTACTTAAAATTAAATCACTTTAAAATTAAATTGGTTTTTTTTAAGTCCTCCGGCCGCAGCCTTCGTAATTGGCGCAGTCGGTAGGATACTCGAGATTAGCTAGGGCTATCTTATATCGATAATCTATCGCTACCGTGCGTGAGCGATCGCGGCTAATCGAGCTATCCAGCCTCATCGAGTATCCAGAACCTAAGGATTGCTGCCGGGAGAGAAAGGGATCAAGATATCGACCCCAGAGACCGATATGAAGGTTTTGTAAGTACACTTGAATTATTCCCTGTGTTGCTTCCTGTGTATTTCCATAATATAATCCTTCAAAATTTTCCATCCAAGGAACGTAGGACCTCGCGAGTCTACACCGAGTAGACCGAATCGCAGGCAATTAGGGCTAGATTTAAATAGAGATATTAATTTAGGTTTAGATATTTTATTCGAGGAATCCACTATGGCGCACGAACCAGATACGATTCACAAGGCTCTGCGCCCAGTCCCTGAGTTCGATGGGAACCCCAACGTCCTCACTAGATTTATTAAGTTATGTGACCAGATAGCTGCTGCTTACCTTAGTAACGCACCTGGTAGTGAATTAGGAAATTTGTGCTTAATAAACGGAATATTAAATAAAATTAAAGGCCCCGCGGCAAGTCGAATTAATTCAAATGGCATTCCGGATAGTTGGGCAGGAATAAGAAACACTTTAATTAATAGTTTTGCTGACCAAAGGGACGAGACGGCCCTGTACAATGACCTCTTAGTATCAATGCAAGGTAACAGTACCCCGCAGGAATATTACGACCATTGTCAGTCGTTATTTAGTACTATTATGACCTATATTTCATTGCATGAAACTCTGCCTACTACCGTAGAAGCGAAGCGCACATTATATAAAAAATTAACGATGCAAGCGTTTGTACGTGGCCTTAAAGAACCATTAGGTTCTCGTATACGTTGTATGCGCCCGGATAATATTGAAAGGGCATTAGAATTTGTCCAGGAGGAATTAAATGTGATGTACTTACAAAATCGTAGCGATAATGCGCACGTAAAAAGGCCACCTCCAATCGCTACTATGCCTAAGTTACCTTTGTATTCTGCAGGTTTTTCAGCTAATCAACAGCATACTCCTTACTGGCAACGTCCGTTGCCACCACAAAATAGTTGGAGGCCTAACTTCCAACCACATAGTAGCCAGTCACATGGTTTTCAGAAGCCTATCTTCCAACCCCATGGTGATCAGTCAAATGGTTTTCAACGTGCACCTAATGCACCTAACATGCCTACACGTACTCAGCAGATGTTCCGCGCGCCGCCGCCTAATTATAACACTAATAGTAACGTATTTAGAACTCAACCACGTCATCAAACCTCAGGCCCTCAGCCAATGAGTGGAGTTAGCCACTATGTATCAAAGCCGATGCAGTTCAGGGGTCATGACTGGAGTAAATCTGGCAACCCACCACCAACTAATTATTTTAAAACCCTCAAAATAGAAGTTAACCTACAAACTCAACGTCAACTTCCTTATATAAAATTATCGAATCCTCCATTAAATTTTCTAATTGATACTGGAGCCAACCAGTCATTCATTAGTCCTTCAGCTGTGGAAAAATATTATTCAAACATGCCACTTAATTTTGACCCCTTTGAGGTTACCAACGCCCACGCTACCAGTAGAAGTGACTATTCAATTATCATACCAGCCTTTCAGGAATTCAATGATCATAATAATATTAAATTATTTATTTTTGACTTTCATAAATTTTTCGACGGACTTATTGGACTAGACCTACTAAGTAAATGGAATACGAAAATTGACCTGAAAAATAATTTATTAATTACAGATAACGCTACAAATCCTATAACAATGTTTAACTCTCGGAACGTCAACTTATACGAGGATATGATACCAGCTAATACTACTAGGCTCATTCGTTTGCCCATAAATGCTCCAGATGGAGATGTGCATATTCCTCAGCAGAAATTTTATAACTGTATTATAAATGAATGTATTACAACAGTTTCTAATAATCGCGGATTAGTTGAAGTAGAAAATACATCGCACAACGATATAATTTTATCGTTAGATCGTCCTGTAGAAGCTGTAAATTCCAATATTGAATGTATGAACATTGAGCAGGCACCGGATGCCTCTCGCATCAATCAAGTATTATCACAGTTGCGAATAGATCATCTTAACGAAGAGGAAAAAATTAACTTGAAAAATATTTGCTCGCGTTATGCGGATGTCTTTTACATTGAAGGCGAACCGCTGTCCTTCACTAATAAGGTTAAGCACCATATAAGAACTTTAGATGAGGTACCTATTTACACGAAAAGTTATAGATATCCTTTTATACACCGACAAGAAGTTAGAGATCAAATATCAAAGATGCTGGATCAGAATATTATAAGACCTTCTGATTCTGCCTGGAGCTCTCCTATTTGGGTTGTCCCGAAGAAGGCTGATGCCTCAGGAAAACAGAAATGGAGGCTAGTCGTAGACTTCCGAAAGTTAAACGAAAAGACTATCGACGACAAATACCCTATTCCGAATATAACAGATGTCCTAGATAAGTTAGGGAAATGTCAGTATTTCACCACCTTAGATTTAGCCAGTGGTTTCTACCAGGTAGAAATGAACCCTGATGATATTCAGAAAACAGCATTCAATGTAGAACATGGGCATTTCGAATTTTTAAGGATGCCTATGGGACTTAAAAATTCCCCTTCAACATTTCAGCGCGTTATGGATAATGTGTTGAGAGGTCTTCAAAACGTTATCTGTTTAGTCTACATGGATGACATAGTAGTATTCAGTACCTCCCTCCAGGAACACCTGGATAACCTGGAAAAAGTATTTCAAAGACTCCGGGAATCTAACTTCAAAATTCAGATGGACAAGTCGGAATTTTTAAAGTTAGAGACTGCTTTTCTAGGCCATATAATAAGCGGTGAAGGTATTAAGCCGAATCCAGACAAAATTAATGCCATAAAAAAATATCCCATACCTAAAACAGCAAAACAGATAAAACAATTTCTTGGACTTATCGGTTATTATCGGAAATTCATACCAGACTTCGCTAGAATTACAAAACCTTTTACTCAATGTTTAAAGAAGGGCAGGACCATTACACTTAATAAAGATTACATTGACTGTTACGAACGATGCAAGAGACTTTTGACAAACGACCCGATCTTACAATATCCAGACTTCACTAGGGAATTTGTTCTGACCACTGACGCTTCCAACGTAGCTTTAGGAGCGATATTATCACAAGGACCAATAGGCTCTGACCGACCAATAGCATATGCATCGCGTACTCTAAATGAAAGCGAATTAAATTACAGTACCATAGAAAAGGAGCTCTTAGCTATTGTGTGGGCTACCAAATATTTCCGACCGTATCTTTTTGGTCGCAAATTTAAGATAGTTACAGACCACAAACCATTACAGTGGATGATGAATCTAAAAGAGCCTAACTCACGGCTCACTAGGTGGAGATTGAAACTCAGCGAATACGACTTTAGTGTAATATACAAAAAGGGTAAAAATAACACCAACGCTGATGCCCTATCGCGAGTTGAAATCCATAATGATGAAGTTAGTTCAATGATAGCAAATCCCTCTGAGAAGCCACCTTCTGTGACTGACTCAAGTACTGAAACAGCTCATACAAGTAATGAAAACCCCATACTTGAAGTCCCTATAACTGACAAGCCTCTGAATATGTTCCATCGACAAATAGTTATGACTGTGGTAGGTGACATTAAGAAAAGACCGACGGTAACCAAGACATTTGATACACACACTCGTACTTCCATTCAGGTTTCACAATCTAACTTAATAGACGATGTTATTAACGCTATAAAAGAGTACGTTAATCCGAAGGTGAAAACTGGTATTCTCATAAATCCTCCTCTAAGCATGTATGATATAATTCCTATAATTCAGGACAGTTTTAAGAGCTCAGCAATGAATCTTGAACTATGTAAATTAGAATTAGAAAATGTGAAAGAATTCCTTAGACAGCAGGATATAATCCGGCATTACCACGACGGTAAAACAAACCATCGTGGGATAACTGAATGTTACCTAGCCCTCTCGCGAAAGTATTTCTGGCCTAAGATGAAAGACCAAATCACTAAATATATAAATGAATGTACAACATGTGGTCAGGCTAAGTACGACCGTAATCCTATCAAACAGAAGTTTAATATTGTACCACCAGCAATAAAGCCGTTCGAAATTATTCATATGGATCTTTTTACTGTTCAGAATGAGAAATATTTAACCTTTATAGATGTCTTCTCTAAGTACGGACAAGCATATCTTATGAGAGATGGTACAGCGCTTAGCATTTTGCAGGGCTTACTACAATTTTGTACTCATCATGGCTTTCCGCAAACTATAATTACAGATAATGGCACTGAGTACACGAATCAATTGTTCGCTGAATTCACTAGACTCCATAAAATAAATCACCATAAAACTTTAGCACATAGCCCTAATGATAACGGTAATATAGAAAGGTTTCACTCAACATTGCTTGAACATCTCCGTATTTTACGTTTACAGCAGAAAGATGAACCTGCAATTAATCTTATGCCTTATGCTTTACTTGCCTACAATAGTTCGATTCATAGTTTCACTAAGTGTCGTCCCTTTGATGTAATAACCGGTCACTTTGATGCCCGAGATCCTTGGGACATCGATTTAAGTAGTCACATGTTACAGCAGTACATCTTAAATCATAAAGAACAAATGAAAACAGTATACCAAATCATAAATGAAACCTCTCTTAACAATCGTACCGCAATAATTGAGAATAGGAATAAGAACCGCGAACCAGAAGAAGAGTATCAGCTTCAGCAACAGATTTTTGTTAAGAATCCAGTCGCCTCACGACAAAAATTAGCCCCTAGATACACCCATGACGTAGTTTTAGCTGACTTACCTATTCACATCTACACCTCTAAGAAACGTGGCCCCATAGCGAAATCAAGACTGAAACGAGTACCTAAGACTGCGAAATTGTTACAGGATGGTGCTGATAGCGACCCTACATCTGACACGAAGCCAGGAGATAAGACTTGAGACCTTAGACTCTGGAATTGGACTTCTACCGTTTAAACTTGGACCGACTAGATTAATAACTCATTACCATACTTTTCTCCAATATGTGAAGCTGGACGATATCGAAAATAATATTTCAGTACTAAAGACTCAATTACAGGATTTTAAGCTACGCATGACTAACGAAACCTTTTCCTTATACGAATATCAGTTAGATTATCTCGTGAGTAAATTGGCTAAGGTCAATAACCAGTTACATTCTTTAGAACCTAGTCGTTTTAAAAGAGGCCTTGTAGACGGCCTAGGGTCTGTTATTAAGAGCATTACAGGAAACCTTGATTATACGGATGCTATTCGGTTTAATAATGCCATAGAAATTTTACAGAACAACCAGAGAAAAACTATTAATGAGTTTAATGAGCACATTAGTATCAGTAAAGAGTGGATGTTATCTCACAACAATATATTGAATAAAATTGTCGAAAATCAAAGTAAAATTAATACCACTTTAGATTTATTGATAGACAGTTACACTCAAAACAATCAAAATCTCATACATTTTGCACATTTCGCACAAATATTAACTATTATTAGCGAAAATATAGAAGATTTATTATCTGAGTTATATAGGATAGAAAATATTCTAGCATTTACTCGGGCTATGACAACTCATCATAGTATGTTAGGAATAGATATTTTAGGTAGTATGTTAGATAAATTAAAGGGGATTTACGATAGTAATCATATATTAGATTTAGAGTTACGGGACTATTATGATATAATAAAATCAGGTTATTATTATGATGATAGGAAAATAGTTATAGTTTTTAGATTTCCTGTAGTTTCAGTAGATACTTACTTACTTTATAGACTTTCTATTGTTCCTAATAAACACGACCAGGCTCTCATTCCTCCCTATCCTTTAATAGCAACTAATGGGAAGGCATTCATGTACATGGAGGCTGAATGCCCGAAGTTAAATAATAATCGGTATCTCTGTGAACAAAGAACTAACCACTACGTTCAAATCCAAGCAGACTGCATACAAACTTTCATTTCAAGCAAGACTTTGGATGAATCCTGTACATTAACAACTGTAAATTTAGCAAAAGAAGCCGTAGAGGAACTTGACAGCCGACACTATGTTATTTCATTCCCAAATCCAACGAGGGTTCACATGAGCTGCGGAAATGACGACTACGACACTTTGAAAGGCAGTTATCTTGCTACAATTCCACTGCACTGTTCGTTACGTACACCAGAACTAACCTTAATTAATACAAGAGACGAGGTTAAAGGTCAACCTGTAAAAATACTGAAGGTCCCTTATAATGTTGAAACACAAGGAACAAGTCTAATACATGCGAATTTGGCTTCAGTTAACTTAAGTAAACTTCATAGTCTTCAGGACAGAATAACACTTCAGGCGCCAATACAAGCAGACAGAATTACTGAAACGTTATACCATACTACTATACCGTTTTACACTGTAATATTTCTTGCAATTATCATAACGGCTGTGCTCATAATTTGGAGATATGTTTCCAGAACTCTAAAGACCAGGAAAGATGCTGTATCCAGAGGAACTGAAAATCATGAATACGCCGTTCCTGAAACTTCAAAATTACATAATCAGCAAGACAAGCTCCCAGCAACATTTTCACTTAGCGTTTTAAAATAGTTGCTGATCTACGGGTGGAGGTGTTACGCCATCGTAGCATAGGCAAACCGCTGACGAAGCTTGCCCTCAATAATTTTCAATAAACAAGTTAAATGCTTAATTCGCAACACGAGGCACGAGTAGCTGAATAAGCGATATCGATGAAGACCGTCGCATCGTGCCATGAGGGCACTCACTTCTGATACATCATCGATCGGGACAATAGGTTTTAGTTAGCTATTAATATTTTTACTGTAATAAGTTTACTTAAAATTAAATCACTTTAAAATTAAATTGGTTTTTTTTAAGTCCTCCGGCCGCAGCCTTCGTAATTCACGCAGTCGGGTTTTTTTGTTTTTGTTAATGATTTTTTTTTTAGTTTAGTTTCCTGTTTATTTTCATTGACTATATTTTCCGGTTTATTGCAAATGTTCGTTTCCCTCATGGACGAATAAAAAAAGGTGGACGGAATCTCGCTGAGCAATAAGTGAAGCACCCATAATAAGACGGCTCGCTTAAAAGTAAGGGCTGGCACGCACACATTCACAACCATTGTAAGACAAACAGCCGTGATTGGGCAACAAATCTCGTGTAACGGTAGTCGTTGTTGTAGTGTCACAAATACAATAGCAATATGCCATCTGGTGTGCTAAAATGCTGCCAAAATTATAGTGGGTTTAGGAAAAAATTAAGTGCTTCAATCTTTTCTTAGCGAGATTCCGTCCGCCTTTTTTATTCGTATGTGGTTTCCCTCATCTAACCTTTTTGTCTGCTTAAGCCTTAAGTTGCTGGTCAAAATATTTTTAAGTAAGATTTTCGTCACACGCACAGGTCAAATCAGATAAGTAATACTTGAGCTATTATTACTACGTATAATAATAGCTCGATACGTACCTAGTACATAATCGCAATTTTCTTATTTCAGAAGTAGAGAGCTGTCATGCTCCAGATAATTTGTTATTGTTTACAATAAAACTCATCTATGAATTGCCAATTTAGCGGTATGTTGCTATAAATTGAACTTTATGAAATAATTTTGTTTGAACTTAACGTAATAATGGAAACCTACACTTCACTTGATTGGTACAAATAGTGCGGTAGGACAAGACAAGTGTTTCATGGCACAGACTTAGAAACTATGCCTACTTTAATTTGCGAAACTATGAGAAGTACTAACTCTGTTGCTATAATTGTAATATCATTCTTCTGTTACACATCCCTTGTCGAAAACTTCGATATTATCTATAGTTTTTTTTTGTACATTATTTAACTTTTGCTGTTGTACTACAAAAATAAAGTTCTATTATTATTATTGTGTTCTAATTATTTCTATGCATCCTACTTTCGGTAAAATCTTTCTAGATTCTCTCGTTAGTTTTACCTAATTCCAAAAAAGGATCAATTCGACTTTTATGATTTTTCCCTTTTCTATCATTATTGTCTTTTAAGCTGACTGAAACAAAAATACAAAGCTCTCCTATTTCTATGTAAGTACCAATATTAGTCACAATACTCACAATCTGTTGTTTGATATTTTATTTGTGTTCACACTTACCGAAGTGTAAGCGAGTGGGTGGACTCTTGACTTTAGAATCACACAATCAGGGTTGTCTACTATAGACTTGTCAAATATAAATAATGCTAAAAGTTTAGAGAGGTTCTAGATACTGAAAATTATTGTTATGTATAAGCAGCAACACTATTTTGATTCAGAATCTAAATGAGATAATTATTGACCCCATTAGATAATTTATGGCAAAACTAGCAGATGCCCGCGACTCCACTGCCATGGTATGTCGATAAAATAATCATATGTATATAACATCATGCATATGTGTGAATGTATCATGTGTAAGTTTATATCTTTGGAATCATATGTGTTAGTCTAACTAAGACATGGTCTAACTCTTAGATTATATTGTTGATCGATGGTAATTTGCCAAATTTCATCCAAATTAAATATTGACGACGTTTGTGGTCTAGTGGTTCGAGGGTCGGACTACTTAATACGAGGTCGTGGGTTCGATTCCCACAGAACACAAATATTTGTCTGATGAACATAAGTGTTTGTGTTGGTCTGGGTGTTTCTTATATATTATAAGTATGTATTTGTAAAAAAAGTATATTAGTATTATATCCATTGTCTAGTACCACTAGTACAAGCTCTGCTTAGTTTGGGACTAGATGGTGCTGTGAAAAAATGTCCCAAAAAATATTTAAAAAAAAATCCTTTCAGCCATTTCAGTAGGATTAAACGACAAACAAATAAACAAAAATCCATACCCTTTTTAAATATTAGTAGGATCTTAATAAAATTACAAATCGCCATAAACTTTGCACATAATCAGGATCTTGATCACACTAATTCTCTTCTACGAAGTATGTGCTAAGCTGGAAACTTAAGTTAAATTCAACGACAAGTTTTAATTTGTAACATAACATAACATCACGCCTGTAGCTCCTCGAAGGCGTAGGCAGAGGTGTGAAGTATAGTAAGTAGTATATGTGTAGTACATTTCGCCAGTTATGTTATCAGTCCCAGGTAGACCGACGGAAAATGTATGTTTATTTTCGGCCGAAAACGAAACCGAAATTCGGCATAAACTATATTTTCGGCCGAAAAACAAAACAGAAAAATTATTTATTATTTTTAACGCATTTTACGCATGTGAAACGAAATCTAACGATTTAAATTGTTTTCACGAGCGATTTTTTCTTTCCACAATTTAAATCGTTAAAACAGAAAAAGTCCAAAAAATTAAAATCATGTTCTACTTCTTTTTTATCGATTAATTTTCGTTTGGTTAAAGTACTTTATCAAAATATTATGAAATATCAAACTTTTAATCATTAAAGCACATAATTTAATGACCCAATGGTTGTACTTATGTTAAAACTTGAAACATGAAAATTAACGTTACATTTTCCTAAAACAAGATTTTTAAGCAAGGAAAATCAATTTTCTTCCCATACATTACTGCACCTGTCTGCATAAAGTTGACGCGCTGAACTAAATAGTAGATTTCACGATCGCGTAGATCGTTTTCAGTACAGTTTTTATCACCCGAAAACAAAACTGCCGAAAATGATTGTTTTGGCCGAAAACGGCCGAAAACCGAAAATGAAATTCGGTTGGACTCTACGTGTAGGTAATAGGGGGCGAGCCTTTTGCCACAACTACTATTACTACAACTACTATTATTACTTTGTAAAAATATTAACAATAGTTATTTTAAAAATAAATTGATGACGAGAATACTCACATTCATATTCAGTTGGATCTACCTAGCTAGACTGTATGTCGACATTCGACAATGATGGTGAATCATTGTACGAATTTGGACAGAGATACAATTATTAATATAATTCGCTATATAACGCTACTGACACAATTACATGCCTACATAACATTAATAAAACAAATAGGAACTTTAATATAAATTGCGTGGCCATTTATTTCCGACGCCTACGCATCTAAATGCTGTTGCTCATCCCATACGGTTCAACATTATTTAATTGAATATGCCATCAGTCTGACGATTATATTGGACATCATTATTATCACATACTATTTAGCATATTATTTGTTGTGTGGGCAGAATGTAAACAAACATGATGTCAGGGGTAATGCCATGTTTGTATGCTTTTATGGTTAATGACGTAAAAATTAATTAATTCTTTTTCATCGAGTACAAGGCTCTATTGAGATATTAGTTGTTCAACATAATATGAAAAAAACTTACGTTTAAATGCACACTACAAGTCCTGAATTTAAAAGAATTTTTAGTCATTTCTCAATAATTGACGAAAAAGAAAATCTCTTCACGTGATAAGTTGCAGCCGGCCTTAGTGGAGGAATGGTGAAAATTAATTGCGTAGGTTTTTTGATTGCCTCGTTGGTCTAGCGGTTGCAAGCGCGACAGCTGAGCGTGGGGTCCTGGGTTAAATTCCCGGGTCAGGCCAAGTGTTATTGGGTTTTTTCATTAGGAAATTCTCAGTAGCAGCCTGGAGTCTGGAATTGTGCCCGGTCAGTGGCAATAGGCTCGCCCCCTATTACATGGGACTATAACATAACTGGCGAAATGTGGGTGTGCTATACACCTCTGCCTACCCCTTCGGGGAAATATAGGCGTGATGTTATGTTATGTTATGTGTTATTAGGTAAAGCTTTATGCTCATATCATATATAACCCATGTAGTTGTCCTGAAACAGTTTAAAATACAAATGTGATGATCAACAGCTGCCGGAAGCTGCGTGGATATTCTGAAAAATCTCACTAGTAAACTCACTTCTTGACTTCTTCTTCACTTCTTTTTCTTCTTCTTCTTCTCACCTACGCAGTCAATAAACATTTCTTCATATTGTTATTTTAATACTTTTCACTGCGGATTCAGAAGTGAGTTTGCTTAGAGCGTAGCCAGTGGCGTGGCTACCGTAGGGCTAGGTGAGGCAGTGCTCCGAGGCCCCAAGCTCAAAGGGCCCCTGGGCCTTATGAACGACGTTCGAAAAAGTTATATAATGTCCTAGTTGAATAAAGAATGTTCGACTTTTAACTTTTTGCCCCAGGGCCTTTGGTTACATAGCTACGCTACTGAGCGGTTGCTCTGTGACTGAGCGTAGCTTAAAGTACACACGTAGCGTAAAGTACACAGTTTTTAATCGTAGTCTTAACTCAACGAGCATACAGCCCAATGGACGTATAATGTCGAATATACTGCGTACAGTAAATTCTGCCACTAGCTGAGGCGGGGGGGGGGAGGGGGGGTACTGCAATCCGATTGGCCCTATCGAGGCGGCTATTGGCTAATCACTAACGAACGCGGCAGTTCTGACGGCTCGTGTAAGTGGTCGAAACTGATTTGACGATTTCAAGTGGCGAATAGTGGCGACCTACATCAGTGAAATTTCATAGATGTGTTGCAGAAATCGGTCGCCTGTTAAGAGGCGTTTATGGGCTGTGTGGTCGTTTTCTTAACTAAAACATTGTGGTTTGTTAATGGAAACGTTACAAATAAAGTGGAAGATAAAATTTCCTGTTGATAACAAGTAGGTATTACTCTTATTACATAATAATAATAAACTATCTGATGTGACGTAACGTTTATGTAATAGCGGCGCTAATACAGGATCAATAGAAGTGAAACTTATTTTCCAAACTAATTCATAACAGTAGGTATTTATTATGTCTTTGAATAGAAGATCACCAATACAGATTCAATTTTCCTTATACGAACTATGGTGAGAGTAGAAAAGCCTCCCCGAGCTGCAAGTTAATCATGAAGTTGACAATGGCCTTTGGGGAGGAGGATTCGGATTGGATTTCATCTCCAGCGTTGAGATTGGTGGCCTACAAGGTACACTGCATCACATTCGCGTAGGATATAGATGGGCGTCTCATCCTTTTCATGACAGAACCTACATACTGTAGTATCAACTTTATAGTTGTATATTTATTCAGTTTGCAGTGCCCAGTCAAGGTTCTTGTCAGGGTTCTTATGTGGGGTTCCTGTAAAATTAAAGCGCTTCTTTCGTAAACCTTTTCCTAAAGAAGCGCTTTTGAGTGTTCTTGGCCTGGGGATTTTTTTGCTTTGGTCAGCGGTACTAGCAGTAGCAAATTTTTCATTGGAACGGCTATGAAGATCAAAATAATGTCATATTATCTAGTAGTAACTGAGCTGAAAATTGTGGCAACCATAACTCTTTAAGAATAATTTCGTCAGAAGGTACCTATCAATATAGTGAACACTATAGAAGTTTACTATCAAAATGTACTTGATTAGAAGACTAACGGCCAAAATTCATATCCAATCTATCCACGATTTGCCCTACTAAAGATAGTAATTTGACATAAGCTCCATACAAAATATGTCAAATTTCTATCTCCAGTAGGGTCAATCGTGGATAGATTGCATATTAATTTTGGCCGTTAATAGTCCACCTGTACCAAAACGATATGTTCTAGAAGAATCGCCGTATCAAAATGCTCTAACATTAGTCCATTTAGGTACATGTCCTCTTTGTGTTTTGCCCACTCATGTTAGCAGCAGGCGTAGCATGATCACTGTAGACGAGAGATTTGTCTACAGAAGAATAGACAAAACTATTATATAGAACTTTATCTGTCACTTTGTCTATTATTTCGTAGACAAAACGCTTGTCTACAGTGGTCATGCTACGCCTGTAGGAAATTCTGGTTTTGGAATCATAAAGGAAACTCTATAGCCCATGTTATTGTTGGAAACACAAAGGATCCCTAAGGTCGGATATCTGAGTTTTTTTTTGTGAAAGGTGTGAAACCAGAAACAAAGATACATCCTTGGCTTTACTAACAATGTGGGAATTATCAAGTAGTATTCTATTGTTTTACTGTTTGGCACGGCTATGCTTAATTTACTAAATTGATGAAACCTTCTTAGTCTAAAATTACCATCTCATCGCATCAAGTTTAGAAAGCATAGGTCAACTTGGCATATTTGTTTATAATTATCGTTTCACATCAAGTTACGCAAAAACACGATGTCCATAAAAGGTCGCCACATAAATGCCAAACGGCCAAACTTAGCCCAAAATGTCCTCTAACCGAAAATATTTTTCCACGACTTTTATTATCACTTGCTGGCTAACTACTACATTTTCATTTAACAGTCAGACGTAAAGAACCATTGGTCACTAAACTTGATTTATTGTTGGCATCGCTGTTTCTACTAGCGGTACCGCAGTACATTTATTTCGAAAGCGCTTGCAACTATTTCTAATCTAGTTCGTATCTATTTTAATTACGTGCTGGGTACCAGAGCCGGCATTCCTAAGACAACATTGATCACTATACTGTTCTCTATTGTCATTGTTATATTGGTACAAGGCAGTTCAACACGTCTATCGCGTAAACGACCTCAAAACGGCATTCGACCTAGTCGAGCGTAATCTAACATAACTCAAGTCGGATCGAAATCTAAACGCGAAAGTCTACGTTTCTTACCCAACCGCCTCCATAAATATTTTGGGCTTTATGTAGTACATATTAAAGTTCATAATTGTCTTCTATAATCAGGGACACGTGCGGAATGGAGGTATTAATGGAGTCGGCAATTTATAGTACAGCATTCCAGCGCTTTACAATTCCGTTCGGTTTACTAGCGTGTTGGCTATCGTTCTTTACTACAGCGCTTCATCGCTGCCTTTGCTTTTTGGCGGCGATGACTCAAGCCTTGGTAAACAGTATGCGGGGCGATGAGTCACCGTTTTACACATTCGCGTATAGCGTTTGAGTAGTGTTGTCAGTCTACAGTTGGACTTGTCAAGTAACCGAACCGTCCTAGGCGTTTATATCGCAGGGTTTACTGCCAAACGCCTAGACTTTACACATAATTGGCGAGATAAGCTACTGTTGTAACAAACATTTCGTGTACGTTGAACAAGAACAAGTTTTGTGTGAAAGTGTAGGTCTAGTTTTGTAAACTGTGTGTGTGTGCGTGTCGGTAGTGAAACGGTCGATAAAGTTGGTGATCGTTCTGTGCTATTTGTGGATTCCTTACATACTTACTGTTGGATTTGATTGTGATTAGTTGGATTTATGATTTGACAATGCCGTCGAATAAGAAACTTATTTCAAAAATGCGCCAGATCGCGCAGTGGATCTTGGTTGTGCATGTGGTGAGTTACTCATTCAATTCATTCACTTGGTAGATCACGTTATCTAATGTTTGGAGTAAGATGAACTAGGTCTACCTAGTATATAGTAGTATAGTATAGTATCTATATGAATTCTAACAAAAGCAAGATTTTATTTAGGTAGGTAAACAGCAAAATCTACCAAGCATAACATGTTGTGATCCGATGATGATCATGCTGGCATCACAGACAGTGTTTCTACACTAGTGACTCCAGCCTGGTTATCATCACAGCCTTCAACGCAGCAGCGGCGTCATCATCACCGCCTTCCTGTATCACGTTTCAGGATCACAACTGTAGAGAAACCCGAATGTTCCCCTACCTACATAATATGCTAATAATGTTCGCTTGAGATCTTGTAGTTTCATTAAACTTAGTAACAAGAGGATTCAAATGTAAAAACTAAACATGTAATTTTCTCAAGTGTTCAAGAGTCGAAAAATAAACTAAAATCGAGACAGTAGTAAGTAAATATTGATTAGGTGCCTCCGGGCGATCCCGGGAGTTGACTTAACTCAGTTACAAGTTCAGAGAGCAAAGTTGGCTCCTCGATACGAGAGGCGCAATCTTTTCTGATTTCAAATGCGAAAATAAAATCCATATAAATACAATAAAACTTCTACAAACTCGGAAACATTGAGTCAAGATGATATTAAAAGGAACAGATAATACACAAATTGAGTCAGGATGTTATTAAAATGAATAGACAATACAGAAAAGATAACTCCACTCCATATTACATGTTACTAAACTAGCACTTAAGTAAATAGTACCCAAACTTAATTTATCATAGTCGAGTCTCATTGTTCTCAATGAGCAGCATTGTCAGTTACCTACAAAAGATTTATCACCAAATCGCCACTCCATCCGGTTTGCTAGTACTTTGTTAACTTTTTCTCGCCTTACAAAAGCTTAAGCTGTGACAGATAAACAATGCTCATAAAAGAAGCAAATCTGATCTATGTCCCTTTTTTGTAGTCACAATGACGACCTTAAAGGACTATTCAACGACTTTTTTAGTTCAAATAAAAACTTATCACGCTCATTGTGTCTACTCTTGCAAAGCAATTGAAGCAGTGAGAAATAATTTGAGCGCGTATTCAAAATCTAATCAGATTTTCCAAGTAATCGGCTTCAATTTGCTATCATTTATTTGCACAACTGATTTCCACAAGTACTCAGAGTGCAATGACCTTTTCAAGGAGGTGTTGAAAATTTCTTCCATAATTGCTCCCTTCATTGAAACATTCGTAAGGGTCTACTTAAAGAGACCCGCCCCGGCCCTTTGGGTGACTCGGACTGGCAACTTAGTAATTAAGCTTATTTCCTCCGCTTGTTTTGTCGTTTGCAACAATTGTGTTTCGTCTAGTCAAACATTCACCCGAAATACTTGACAAAATTTAGAACATTCAAAAACAGAAAAGCAAAGCATAAACAGATTAGGACGATACTTTTAAGAATCCAATTTAGAGTTCTTTTTATAGTCTTGAAGTTTTCATTGAAGGCAAAGTAAACATTAATATTATGACTCGTTGACTAGACATGTCACAGACGCAGGGCTTTGCGCCAATATCAAAATGAAATTAAATGCGTCATCAAAGCCCATGAAAGTGAAAAGAATAAAAGGCAATCTGTTTAATTCAGTTGTATGGGACCTGTTTGCCGTCTCTGGTTTGCTGAACGTGACCAGACAGTAGCTGGCGGCGGCCTAGGCATGACCGTGCCAATTGCTAACTGGCAAATGCAATTTCACCTAACGAATTTTCATGTTGTTCTGTTTTATATTGCACTGCAATCTTTTCTGTTAGCACATCTGATTCTGTGCAAAGCTTCCATGGAATTTTAGATAAGTCCTCAATTTCATAGCGGCACGTTTCAGCATAACAAGATGATGATGTTTTAATATGATTATGTATGTTTGAGATTCTTACGTCGATAGTAAGTTGTTTGTCCTCATCATTGTTATTGTAAACAAAACTGGCGATTACGAAGATGACTCACGTTTGTCTTCAGACGCAGTTGCTAAAAGCTTCGCTAATTAGTCACTATCTTCATCTTGCCTCTAAGGATGCGAAAAACACTAGGTACTCATTTGTTTCTTCTTAACAATAATTATGTTGACTTCATGATCTTTGTCAATATTTCAAAAAGTCATGTAAAGATTTATTTATTAAACTTTACATGACTATTTACTATTTACTAGACATGAATATTTTTAATAAATGTATGAAACGTTCGTTCAATTGTATGATAATAAATATAATAAATAATACCTACCTTTAAAAAAAAATCTGATCTTCTTCGTCGTTCCCTCACTTCTGAGGATCGCGACCACATACGACGTAATTCCAAGCTATGCGGTCTTCCGCTGTGTGAACCGCTCGGTACATGCTGCCTAAAAATCAGACACCTACCTGTTTTATAATTTACGTCATCTAAAAAATGTTTCTTTATTACTATGTAGGTAGTTGCTTGCAATCCCATCGTTATTCAAATATCGATTGATTCACCATCTAAAAATATTTGTGGGTGCGGAAAATTTTCACAAAAAATGTGTAGCTATGAACGCGCATTACCATATTGAAGTCACGCGACACCGTGCTATTTTAGTTCGGGATCCCAGGAGGCGTGTCTCCGGTATTAATACATCGGGCCGGGCCGGTGAGTCATTCGGACGTCTGAAAGCTCCGTCTTGTCCCATATCCTTCATACTGTTTGTATTACTCATACTGGGTGAACCCGGAATCGTTTATATGGACGACTTCGCCGGCATCTAGAGCTTGTTTATTATTAACGCGATTTTCCAAGACAAATGGTACAATTACGTGGGCAAATCCAAACAAGAAGGAATCCCCACCGTTGCCAACACGTTCTGAAACATCTCGGACAGATATAAAAAGTCTCTTGGAGATTTTTATCATTTGGCAAAAGAACTTTTAAGGTCGCAATGAGTCACAGCTAAGGACGTCAGTTCACACGTGTTTTGAAAATTTATACGCATTCATTTTAGATCCTGAATTCCATAAGGCTTACCCATTGTTTCTTAGAAATAAATTTATTTCTAGTCGTAAAATGTTAATTATAGTCTCCTCAAGTCCTCAGTGATCGATGGTGTTAAGCATAAAATGCTTATTTCCTCGTTTGCTCTTTGTCCGAGTCGTGACTTGATCTCAATCAAGGCCAGTACTGTTTATCTTATTTCGACTTCCTTCCTTAGATTACTATTAGCTTTGAGTAAAAGACATTGCCGTTCCCTAATTTGCATTTATTTTGCTCTTTGGGTTGGCATTGCCTAAACCTGTTGCCCAGTTTATTTAATTCAAAAGGTACGATTTGTTTTTATTATGCGGTGGATCGAGGAATTGCTGATTTGGCTGTGCAGATGCGAAGACATTTCGTGTGAAAGCAATAAAGTTTTCATAGCAATAGAGTTATACATTATTGTACTGACGACTTCAGTAATAAGTTTCTTTGCCGCTTTGGCTTGGTTATTACGTCTGTTCTCCTATGTAGCAGGAAGGTAATTACAATGGTAATAGTACAGTCAGTCCTGCTACGTACGTGTACATATATACGAGTGCAGGAAGTGAGCTGTTGACTACTCTACCCCATTATACGATACAATTGATGAATGGCCAGACGCGAGCATGTGTGCTTGAGCAGAATTCAATTTGATCCCTTTCAGAGTTAACCCTTACGCTCGAATGGCGGTATTGATTTGAATCTGTAAATAAAATGTTGAGTGGACGTGCTACCTAGTTTTGTACAAAATTGTAATGGAATGGTGGCGAATAATGTACCTAACAATTTTTAGATTTGCATTGCAATATAGAATAGTCTTGATCTTATTTATCTTGTTTTATCTTCGCAAATATTGTGCAGATTAGATTTGATAAGACACATTTTGGCAACAATAGCACCCCATTGAGGAAAATTTTAACTTTTATAAAAATAAAAGTATATAGTACAAAATATGTAATAATTTACTTAAATGATAATTATAAAATTTATGGTACATTTTAATTAGGCATCAGAATATGCAAATAAAAGCGTAGAAATCTATGTAGACATCGCAAATCAAAACTGGAGGGTGGCACGGCCGACGTTTAATTATGTAAATAAATTTTCATGCATAGCAAGGAATCGTTAAACAATGCGCCAGATGAACCGGGCCTACCCTTCTATAGCTAAAGTTTAAAAGAGAACAGCCCCTCGGGCAAAAACCCTTCTGTTCTTTCTGACGTAAGTACTTGCATCCAACTTTCGAACAAAACTCGATTTAATAAACATGTATTACTAGTACCAGTATTGCGTTACATTTGTATGCTGTAAAGCGTTTAAAATTTTGCCATAAAACTGTTGCAAACATCCATTACGTAAAGTACGAGTGCGTACGGTGAACTGTTTACGTAAACAACTCTCGAGTCGGATTCCATCAATCTGAGCTGCTACTAATTTAACCCTTAATGAGAACTTGGTACGAAAGACCCTTCATGTCCGGAGGCGCGGAAGCGGGAACTCATCACTGTCTCTAATGGCCTGAAACCACCCCCGGGTTAAACAGATATCATCTTATAAACAGATTCGAAAAATAAAAACATGCGATTCGTCTGGATTGTTTGGCCATTGTTTTGTTGGTATACGTGAATTTTTAATTGTAAGGTTTTCATTTTTGTAGGGGTGCTGATGGAGGGTATATAACTACTACATATTTAGATTTATGAAAGTAATGCTAGGGATCTATCCAAACGGTATTCAATGATCTATCTTTGAATGTTCTGTTTTTAAATTGTTAGCCATTAATTTTATACTTGCATTTTATACAAGCAACAAGCTATTTTTGTTGCCTTTTCAGACATGTCCGGATCAAATAAAAGCAACAAACATCCGAGCAATGCGCTATAAAAATTTGTCTTCGCACGAACTAAATTTGGCAGCATCCCCCGAAATGTTATCACCTCATAGTATCGTCGATGCACACAATATCTCATAATATTCTTTATATCCGTCCCCATAAACAGAAACGGGTCGTGGTAATGACGCCCCGTCGAGGGGAGAGAGGACGTCTAACCGGCCGTTACGGTCGCTGAATATGTGACCGCTGCATTTTATTACCACTTTACTCTGCCACATAATCGACCTTCATGATGAAGGGCTTCTTTCCGACTAATAGTCGGTTGGTATGCGATGCCCCTTGTCTTAAATATTCGATGTCAGCTTTTAGAGGGTTAATTGTTCTATAAATTCCCGTTTGCTTATTAATAATGAGGCAATTTCAAGAAATTCCAAAGCCAAGGGCTTTCTAATTGCACCAATGATCTTCCTCCTCATATCACCAAAAATAAGAATATAACGGAATAACTTTATAAATTTGCAATTTCTCATTGTTACAGGTCGAATTTATAGAAGCATACTGCACACCTCGCGACACAGCTCGTCGCTCCCCACAACGCAGTCGGCGCTCCCGAGAGCAGCGCCGCTCCCCTGAAGCCACCAGATGGCGCTACGACTCCCGCCGATCAAACTACGACTTTGACTCGTGTCGGCGACCGTACGAATACGAGAGTCGGAAGCATTACGGACGAGAGTTCGACGGGGACTCAGGGAGACGAGCAGAGTTTGACGCGGGTTCAGCAAGACGTCGAGCGGACTACGAATCTGCTAGGAGGACTGACTTTGACTTGTCAGCTCCAAGTGTATCGAGGCGTAGTCCTGAAAGTGCCCCTGAAGGTTCAGTGGAATCTCCACCTGAACCGGCACCGTCAGCGCCATTGAGGCACGACAGACAGTCCAGACACAGATCTCAACCATACTACGAATCTGGTAAGTTGAATACCTCAATATTTTAAGGATTTAATAAAGATAGATATATCACATGAGATAACAAACATACAGATATAAGCTTAGATTAACAAGTACTATTGTTGATCGAAGGATATAAGCATTGAACATGTAACAATGACACCCGGAATTATGACAGTGCTGCTGAATCATCATTAATATTGTCAATTTATGCCTGTAATGAACTTCATACGTGTTTGTGTATTAAAAAACATTGACTTTAAAAGAGGTAGTGATAAGATTAGTCTGAATTGATTACATGAATTCCTAGAAGCACTTAGTTTCAATTAAATAGAATTAATGCAAAATTATCATTGTAATACACAAGTACATTTACTTATTTTAATAAAAAAAAAATACTCAAGATACCACTGTTAATAATAAATTTTGTGAAATATGTAGCTCCACTTCCGTTCATTTGAAATATTGTAGCGCTTAACAATGTAGGTTTATGAAACAAATTGGCATTCGAAGTTACCAATTGATTGGCAAAACATCCTTGAAATAACACAACACAATTCGGATTACATGCAAAGTAATTATGTTTGCCTATTATTTCTTTGCTACGAAATAAAATGGTTTTAGAATTAGTAATTAGTAGACTATAATGTTTCCAAAACAAGACAACATTCAACAATGTATTTGGTAGAATACGTTTAAGAATACTTTCAGTAGTCAAAAAAAGTAAAAACCGACTTCAAAACAGTTCTCAGGCCTCAGTGTTCTCAGGTAACAAACATACAAAAAAAAACATACTATCGAATTGAGAACCTCCTCCTTTTTTTGAAGTGGGTTAAAAATAAACCAAGTCAACCAAATGAAGCACATACAAGGTAACCTAAAATAGAAAACTTGCAAAAAGTTTAAAAAAATCTGAATGGCTGGCTTTAAACAACAAATTTCGCGCTTCATTTTCTTATGCAAGCTCTTACTTTTTTTAAGAACATCCTGTTCTAGGACGGCCGGGACAAAAGGTCCATTCTTCCATTGCAACAATTGTGGTACAGCCTAGTTAGGCCATTGTTTCCTGTGTGGTTAGAAATATACAGACCTGCCTTTATTAAAAAGAAAAACAGTCTCCTCAGATTTAGGAGAGAGCATCTTTGTTCTGGTAATTAGGTCACTTTAATCTCATAGAAATGTTGGTATGTGATTTTGGTGTGTAGTAAGTATCCGAGTTGTTGGATACTTTCCAGAATTAATAGGTAAACCACAATGTAATAATAGCCGAGATTTATAATGTCAGAATATTTTACAAGTACTTACATTCAGACATTTATTTTTGATTTAACCTCGTAAGGCCCAACCACCTATTTTAAGTATATTAGTCAGTAGTCATTCAGGACCAAGCATGCTTGTTAAATCATCAAATAATCGACCCAACGACCTAAAAAAGAGACATCTCAGTTTGGCTTAATTTGCATTTGATGTCCCTGTTCTAGGTTGTTGGACCGATTTAGGTATATTTTTGCAAATTCAAGTCTGGGCCGCAACTAGGTACTTGCTCCTATTTTTAGTATTGTATTGGGTCGTCATTTACCTATATCAACCTAAAATTAGGTTGGGCCTTACGAGGCTATACATGTGTTCACTAAGATACATCCCCTAACTAAATAATAGTTTACCCGAAAAATGTACTAGATTTGTAGGCAAAATTTAAATAGGTAAGCTGTAAGCGAAGAGATTAAATATTATGTATTTTAATGTCTTTGGCTGTACGAATCAAGAACAGCATCAAAATCGTAATTCATTCTCATTTCTCATTACTTCTGCAACAAAACATTGTGTCTTCATAAAATACTATTACCTTTGCGTGCTAAGCTTTACTTCGAAGTACGTCAGCGTTATCGGAAAATATAAGTACCAAGTATTAATTACACGATTGCAGTATTTTTTTTATTATCTGGGGACTTTCATTCGCTAATACCAGCTAGTATTGAAGCAACAATAGGAAGTTTTAATCATACCTTTTGTCGTTTGTCCGTCCGTCTAGACAAGGCTGAAAAAATGTGCGGGATTTTATAATAACTGAGGCTTTTATTATAAGTTGGTCTGTCGGTTGTTTTTTTTCAATACAGTTAGTGGTCTGGGAGCGGTTTTGGATTGATAACCTAATTTCAGAGTATTCTCTTCGTTCCCAAAAAGTTTAGTTTATATAATGCAGAAAACTTGGACGAATAAAAAAAGGCGTAAGGAATCTCGCTAAACAAAAAGTGAAGCACCCATAGTAAGACGGCTCGATTAAAAGTACGGGCTGGCACGCACACATTCACACCCATAGTAAGACAAAAAGCCGCGGTTACGCAACAAATCTCGTGTGACGGTAGTCACTGTCGTAGTGTCACAAATAAAATAATTATATACATACTGAAATTTGAGTCGCTTAATTCCCGAAAAGGGGTCATTGTACTCATCATTATGAACAACTTTTACAATGGGTTGTCCCATAGTAAAAGTTGTTCATAATGATGAGTACAATGACCCCTTTTTGGGAAATAAAATAAGCGATTCAAAGGACATGGCCAATTCCAGCCTTATTACTCGGTAGAAGGTGTACATTAACAAAAGTCAAAGTCAAAAGTTAAGGTAAAGCAGTAGTTTTTTTATGTTTTTTCTTTGCTATAGCGAAACGTAACAATTTGACAGGTGATCTGTGACAAGTTGAGTTTGACATTTGTTTAGTTTGTTTAATATAGTGATGTATCGATTCGATTTCGATTTGTTACATAAGCTTTTGTAATGTATAGAGCTGGAGTTTTTTTTTGTTTTTTTTTTTGCATATTATGATTACGCTAATAAAGCACTAAAAATATGTGCACAAAAATTCGCATGCCTACTAAAGGTGGATTTGTCGGACACCTAATGTGTAAAAACATGTATATTTAACATCTTCTGTACCATATCCTTGCGAATAAATATCTTTATCTTTCGATTATTTTGATAATCGATTATGCTTTTTAAGCATAACTAGATCATCAAAAAACCGGCCAAGTGCGAGTCGGATAGTATTATTATGTTACTTATCCATTAAAAATATAATATTGAACAGTTTAAACATAATGACTACCTGACATATTTTTTGCAAATGTAACTCATACAAATAATCATTTTAGGGATCCCTGAATCCAAAAAAGCAAAACTCATATTAGTACATGAACTTTTAGAAGCTAGACAGAGAGCCTTATACAAACTGGCCAAGTCATGTCCTTTCAGCGTATATATCTGGTGTGTTGAAATTCTGTCGAAATTATTTCCATTCCAAGGTTGGTATTCCTTCAATCTTTTCTTAGCGAGATACCGTCCGCCATTTTTTATTCGTCCGAGGCAGAAAATCTAAATTAAATCCTTAAGTGCGATATATATGTACGTACGTAAGAGTTGATCACCTTTAACCTTTCACTGCCAACGCGCTTCAGAAAGACATTTAACACGTTAATCGCGGCAATTTAACAAATTTCGAGTTGCGAGGCCTGGTCATCCACGCGGAAAAGTAATTACGTCACCTAATGACGTCACTTACCCTCCCATCTGCACTCTCCTCATCGCTAATAGACAATTTGCACAGTTTTTGACGTCATTTTGTTCAATCGACGCAACGTGTTGAACGTATTGAGACTTTGGGACTTCTCTTATATTTAATGACAGCAATTTTGCTTCGCAATCGCAATTGTGTTTATGACAATGTGTTTCGATTTTGTTTTATTTAGGATCCATTTGTAAGACGGTAGGTAAATGGCTTAAAGGATAATTTGACGTCAGTATTTTAAAAACATTAAAAATAAAACTATAATTCATAATATCACAATAAAAGTTTTACGAACTACAAAGAACAATGCTCTTGCAGAATAATCTAAATGAAGCAACGGAAAATACGGTATTAAAACAAAAGAGGCGGAGACCTTGTTCTAGGGAATGCATTAAAAAAAGTTTATTATAAAATGGCATACTACAGCTGCCTACGATTCGTTAGTTCTTTCCTATCGTCACCGTCGTGGCTTTTAAAATCCAGACTTTTATGTTCATGATGCATTCAGAACGAGTCTTTTATTACACGAAGCAAGAAATACTCGTTAGGGTATTTCGTCGTGCCTTTGAAATAACATTAGCTTCCCGTGTAGGCACGTGTATGAGTGGTTTATCGTATTCATTAACTAAGGTAAAAATACTCCAGATTTGATTGAAATGGAAATGAATAAGTTTAAAAACGGGGGAGAATAAAAACAAGTGATATTTCAAACGTACCGTAAATCTGAGAACATTGATAGCTAACAATAAAACTGTTCTTGCAGATTGTAAATAATGATTTCTTTTAGAGATAAGCCGTACCTTTGTGCTCAAGGGTTTGTTCTGTATGTTTTCTATAATAAAATGTGTTGTGAGTACATAAATAAATAAGTAACTAGCCTAAAAATAATTTTAAATCAAATCACAATAACAAAACGCACAATGAGTCAAATTAAGACATTATCAACGCATATTCAAAAGCATCGAAGCACATAAGTAATCAAATTTCTCAGTCATTACTTTTACTACCTATAAATAAGGACAATGCAAAACAGTTTAATGAATATTTTGAATACTTCCAAAATAGGACGTTTATTAAGAGCGCCCTTTATCCCTTCAACTCTCCCCTTCGAGTGCAAATAACAACTACTGGAAACGATGTCTAATTTATAACTAACCATAGAATTCGACAATAGAATGCTTTGCGAAGTCGAAATACCAGCATCAATGTATTTATGAACATGCTTCTCGATTCAAAAAGATTTTATAAACTTTTTCACGTTCTTGAAAGAATGCTTTTCAATTCTTAACAATAGGTTGCTTTCTTGAAGGGGATGTGGATTTAAAATCCGGACGTTGGGGTTTAAACGTCACTTGAGACAAGCTGAGCCACATCAAAAATAGGAGAAAAGTTGTAAATCCGAGTCTGGCTCGTTACCAACCACAGTTGATCTTCTAAAGCAACTTAAATGTCACTTAAACACGTCCAATTATTTTATTTTGTTGAGTGCTGACATTAGGAAAACCTTAACATTATTTTTTTGCTTTGTTTTAGAATCATCATCAGAAGATCGTTCATCATCTTCAGAAGAAGAGGAAGACGAATTTGGCGAATTCGATCCATTCGCTACAGCACCTTCTCTACATTCTCCGGACAGTGGGCGCTCAGATCCGCGGTACGCTAACGCGCCACGAAGAAACCCAAGTCCTTACTATTACGGTGACTTATTCAAAACACCCCAACAACCACCAGCACCTTCTGCACCTACAATTTCTACAACATCATCTTCTCGTGGCCCAAGATACAGAAAATCAGCCAGTCTAGACGCACCTCACGTTGCTCCTAAGCCGAACCTACCCAAACGATTTTCAGTCGCCGAAGATGGTTTCCGTGAGTTAGAGCGGTCATCATCTTCGTCTGGTGAGAGCGCGTGGATGCCGCCAAGGCGTCGTGGGCGCGACGCGGCCGGTTGCGCGTGCGCCGCGCCCGAAGATGTAGAGGAGCATCGTGCATCTCGCAGCGTCTTTTACGTGCCGGCTCCACTGCCCCGCTGGCCCCAAGAGATGACCACCCGACAGATCTACGAAACAGCCTTTGACTGCAAAATTGCACGTTCGGATGATGACTTGGATGACTTCGATAGGGTCAGCAACCATCCTGCTCTTCTGCAAGCCGAGGACCGAAAAGTTATTTCTTCTGTGTCCTCAGCTTTCGAGGCTGTTGAACGTAGTGAACCAGACTACAAAGGTCGCCGTAAGGTGACAATGAAGACAGACAGTGTCCGACGTTCCAAAATCCCAACTATTCGTCAAAAAAGAGAGAATGAGAACAACGCGTGTGCCTTGTCGGAAGAATTGGAAAAAGTTCACATTGAGGAAGATGGTCGAACAGCTTCGACGTCTCATTTTCCACTCCGTGGTTACACCCCATCGCCGCCATCTACAGCACCTTTGCCAACTAAATTTCAACAGAAAGATGGTTCTGCAATGAATAGCATTAAGAGCGCTCCCAATTTACCTCAGTCACAACCTGCACATCCTCGTCTCAAAGACTTAAGGTTGCCTGTAAAGTCACTGCGTGCTCGGGATACGCCTACTAGTAGTGACGCTAGCATGATTGATGTTAAAGGTTCAGTATCCACTGAACTGGATGTTGGACAACGTCTGAGAGATTCGAGTCGCGAATCTCGCGATGGTGATGATGAGGGAGGGCAATCAAAAGACGGTATTTTTTTAGAGATTAAGGGCCGGCCCACTTCCGATTCTGACACACCTGAATTGAATCGGTACACGGGGCCAAAGGGGGTCGGCCCTATAATAGAGTTTAAGGGAAGGCCTGGAGCAATACGTCCACGTCGCAAGTACTCTAGCACGGAAAGTATGGCAACTAGCAGCAGCGGAGGAAGCATGGAGTCACTACGAAGTAGTAATAGTGAAGGAGACAGGAGTAGTAGTAGTTCAGAAAGCCGTCATTCGTCTTCGCTAAGTTCACATAGCTCAGATTCAGGAAATGTGCCATTTTCAAAGTCACATC
This sequence comes from Asteroscopus sphinx, assembly GCA_949699075.1. NCBI lineage: Eukaryota > Metazoa > Arthropoda > Insecta > Lepidoptera > Noctuidae > Asteroscopus > Asteroscopus sphinx. The sequence continues at coordinate 12,869,298 of OX453016.1, forward strand.
ACATGCAACTTTCGGGGTTTGGGCACCATCCAGCTAAGCTGCATATTTTAAGCCCCATTTCTGATAAATCCTCACAAGAACCGGCGTCAGAAACATCTGACAATAACAAGAATAACAACTCCCAAAAAGTATCTCCTGAAGACTGCGAGACTGGTAATACAACGATGCAAACAACTGTTGAAATTGTTGCCAAACCTAAGCGACGTGCGTTACAAAACAGGAATCTTTTGAACCTTACATTTAGACACTCAACAACTGGTGATTCTGAAATACAAGGCTCTGACAGTGGAATTTCGATTCACTCCAGAGAAGGTGTGGACTCTCGAAACGCTTTTATCAATTTCAAAAATAGTAATACTGAAGAGGAACGTAAAGACGAAGATGTCGATCTATCTGATCTTCCTTTCGACATGCCCAAGTTGAGAAGACGACGGGCTGAAGCCGAAGCCGACTTACGAACCTTGCCATTTGATATGCCCAAATTACGGCGAAAGTTACGTGGGCAGTCATTACAACTGAATAACGATTTTGGAGGGGCTATCTCAAATGCCTCTTCCAGCCAAAGCGTGCAAGATTTAAATCAAGGTTGGTATATTTTTTTTTATTCTAAATGTTTCCATTTTTAAATTAGCTGAATAAAATATAGAGTCACTTAGAAACTGTCCTTAAAGGCTTTTTAATAATTCCATTACGTCGGAAAGATTTACATGTCAATCTTTAAGAAAGAAGTATACTCGAAGGGTCTGTCGACTCGAATTGTTAGATCCTTCTAACTCGAAGCGACCGCTACCGCATTATGCCGATTAAGACGTATGACTCCGGATTGCTCCACACGAAGTTCTCTGGTCCAACGCCCATCCAATATTTAATTTGCTTGAGTGCTTTTTGAGGGAACTTTTTCCTGTACATGTTGGAAGCAATTTGTAACCGTTCAGTTGAGTTAGGAGGTCGTATCGCGGAGAATTGCGTGTGGTTTGACATAACAAGTTGTGGCATCGTAGATTCAATCAATGCTAAGAACAAAAGTTCAATGACTTGACAGATTCATTTAAACATTTTCATTTCTTGTTTTCAGGAAACAAACACAAACCGAATTTGAAGTTGAATTTCGACAGCGGCAGCGGTGGTTCTAAGGGATTGCGTTTGAATTTGGGACCTATAGCTCCGCCTCGAGATTTGGTTGACGCTTCTCTCCCACTTGACCGACAAGGGTAAGTTAATTTTCCCTCGATTCAATAATATTTCAATAATCATGCATCTCTATCACTGGGGCATAATTAAACAAAACAACGGGAGTTAATCTTTGTTTCTTTATTGATTTCAGGTGGTACCACGGAACCTTATCGCGCGTAGAAGCTGAGAGTCTGCTAAGAGATGCGGATGAGGGCGCCTTTTTGGTTCGAAACAGCGAATCGGCCAAACACGACTACTCGCTAAGTTTGAAGTGAGTATTATAATAATATTATTTATCTAAAGTTTGTTATGTTCTCTTAGAGCGTTCTGTTTTATTAGCGCTTGAGTCATCTTGTTTGTTATCAACTTCAGTTGCCTACGTCTTTGGAATACTTTTAGATCAACTTTACTAATCTTGTTTTTTTCCTTGTTTTTACAGGTCAACACGTGGTTTTATGCATATGCGTATTTGCCGTAGTACGGACGGCTACACATTAGGTGGTGCAGCTACAGCATTCCCTAACGTGCCTACTTTGATGCGACATTACGTCACTGCCCAAAGGCTGCCAGTACGAGGTGCGGAACACATGGCACTTTCCACACCGTTGCCAGCCGTCCTACTATGAACATCCCATCAGGAAAGACGGGATTTTAATTTGAGTGAACCTTGACCAAATGGACTTGGTCGGTTCGAAGTTTAGTAACGTGTACATAAGCAGCGATCGGAAATTCAAGGTGTGATTAATTTTTGTTTAGATTGCTGACGAAAGCACAAGAGAAGGAGTTACTTATCGTATTTGTATAGCTTTAGGAACCCAGTGAATAATACCAAAGAGTTAGGATTCAATGATTTTTGCTAAAACTGGCTTTTATTTGTTTTGTATACGCTCAGGTAGCAGTGTAATTATGCTAGTCCAGAATATTGCAGCCACATATTAAATTAATATATTATTTATTCGCATATAATCATTTTCACAATACTAAATGTATATCTACTGTGTGTAACGAAATAGGTACTTATGTTGTCTTGCTTCGTATTACTCATTCATCATTTATCTTATACATTGATACCATATATCTTTTATTAATCAGTGTTTTCTATATATATTGTACGTTTGTTTGATATTGACGCAAACGATGATATTAGGTAGTTATATTATGTGTGTGATAATTTATTTCACAAACAGTTTGTGATGAATCATCAGAATATTACTTATCTGACCTCTGTATTAATTTGCAATAACATGGCCTAAGCAATAGACTAGTATCGTATTAAAACCTATTTGCTATTGATCTTGTCATGGATAAAGACGTAACGCTTACGGTAGACTTTGAATTAAATAATATTATTCTTGTCTTGAACCGTAAATCTAGAATTTTGTAGCAAACTACCTAATTACGTAAGTTCGATCATATTGGAAAATTCCTTTATTTTCGAACACAAGGACTGTCTTATCGTAAAGATACTTAATTTTATTATTGTAATAGAAAAACGCTTTATTGCCATGATTCACAAATCACGTATATACAGGTGTGAAGAATCAAGTCTGAATATAAATTTGTTATAACAATAAGTGACTCACTATGAAAACATTCAACTTTATATTAAAAGCGCGTAAACTGCTTACGCAAACTATAAAATTTATTCAGCAAGGTTAAAAACAAATCAGATTGCAAACGGTGGAATATTTATGTAGCAAACATAAAATAGGTGGGTACAGTTGTCGCATTGATGAGTACATATAAAATAAAACCTTGAAGCTATAGATGCAAGGTTGAGTTTAGTAAAAAATTTAATAGCATGAGTCATAAGCACGTGGGTTGAATAGACACGAAAATAATATCGATTTAGTACAAAATTGTACGGAGTAGACTTGATGTCAGTTGGAACTATTATACACTGTATGTCAAGCATAGTAGATATAGTACTATTTATTTATATATAAGCCTCAAGAGTGTGCTACTTAAAAAAAATCTTTGGAAAATTGTCGGAATTTCTTGCTTATTCTGTGAAGTTGATGAATAAAATATGGTCATCAGACTATTACATATGTTGTAGATTTAAAAAGAGCAAACACACTTGAGGCACAAATAAATTGGCCAATACGAAATAGACATAAATTTTGATATAGCTTTCATACTATAGTGAAGTTTTAAGCTAATCATGATAATGGCACATAACAGAATAATTTAAGATCATAGATGAAGATTGCACATGTTATGTAACTTACACATGATGACTTATTTATATTTTTTGTTATATTAGAAATTAAGTAGAGTGGATCGGGAGTAATCGGGATGGATTATGGGGCCCTCAATTAAGGATAGATTTAGTTCCTCTTCATGGTTTTATATCACTTGGTACTTTTACAAAGATATTAATTGACGGCCAGTGATAAACTCAATGAAAGTCTAGCAGCTATATTTAATAGATTCTTCTGTGATTTTGTGTTTAATACAATAAAAGCCAAAAAAATGTTGTGTATTAAAAATTAAGTTCATCGTATTTATTATGTAACGCATATTCATGCTTAATTATGTTCACATTTGTCTAATAATGTACAACAAGATCTCATGAAATACTTCCTCTGGATGATTCAGTTACCCTAGTGTTAATTTTAATTGATTTGTACCTGATTTTTTAAAAGAAACGTTGTTTGAGACTTAAAAGAAAATTACGTTTTGTAACAGATTTATTTTGTTAATTAATTTAGTGATCATTAGAGATAATAATAATAACGTAGACATGTATGGGAATGAACGAATTTTTCGAATGTATGTGACATTTATAATTGTATGTAATTACTTAACCACCGCAAAGCAGCTTTTGCAAGCATGCTACTAATTTTAATATAGAAGTTAATTATACCGTTTATTATTAAGCAGTGTTACTTATTACATGAGAAGGGGAATAATTTTGGGTCCAGAATCATCGTTACTGACGATTTTTAACATCTACATTTTGTAGAAAAGATAATTTCTTCATCCGTCTCATGTACTTTGTACGAAGTATGATTATGTAGTAAGCGCGTAATGGAAGGTAGGCTAAAAATAATGGATGAAATTCTTATATAAAATTTGGAAGTTTTGAAAACGTGTCAAAATTTTTTTCATGAGCGAAGTAGGTCCCGAAACTGAGTTAGGTAAAAATTATAGCTTATAGTAGTTATAATCAACTGTAATTTTGAAGGTGTAGTTTGAAAATTGACGATGAAATAAATTCCATAAAAATATTTTTGTGCTTTTATTCTTATTACCTACTTCAAAAAGAAGGAGATTATTTTCCTTATCAGTTATATCCACAATATTTTGTTCTATGGTACATAGAGTAATTGAAAAAATTATAAAAACACTTTAATGGTAGTCTCCGCTTATCATTCTGATCGACACTGAAATCGTAAAAAGAAATCAGCTGTGCCAAACATAAGTGGAAACTAACCTAACTTGACTAAATGTATGAAACAGCTGTATTCTTTTCACAATTTTAGAGTACTTAAAAGTTTATAGTCCCATAGTACCTAAAACTTGTGGAGAATGGTGTTTTTGGTATTTTTTACCCTTTATACCTACAGATAAAATAGTTGGCACAACATACATTAATCCCTAGACTAATAATATGGTACACATTGCAAAAAAGATATCACACTTCACACTTATCTTTTTTGTTTAATACGCATAACAGCCTCCATAGCACAGTACCACAGACCAGTAAGCCTATAGACGACGATTAGTCGGACACCCCCGGTCACAACGCATATACAGTAGAAAGGCATATCATACGCCCCGCCACCAATCAGGACGTCAGTCCGTCAGCGAGCGGCACCAATCATACGGAATCATACCACCGAACTTTTGAGCCGACGAATCGTGCTTGCGCGCCGTCCGCCCTCCGGTCCCCGCTAACATTTTACGACTGCGTTCTCATACAAAACTTTGTTTAAGCGGCGTCTTGAGGTTTACTGGTCTGTGGACAGTACCAACTGTGCTATGGAGGCTGTTTTGCGAACATAATAATTTTCTATGCAATAACAAAAAAAAAAGCTATTTGTCGACACAGACATAGTAAAAAATATAGACGAAGTGCTGCGAACAATGATAGTGAAGCCAACAAAACCGTGCTCCTCCATGTACAGTAGACTGCATGACAATGGTAACACTTCAATTCGAAAACCGCCCTTACTGCTTACGAAATAAAGATGCTGCTAATGTCAAAGTCGACCGTACAAACCAGCGCCCCCACACACCGTGCATACCTTTAATCATACCTTTTCTTTTTTGGACGAAGTTCCTTATCGCGGCTTGCAGTAGGTGTGATTCGGGAGAAAATATAACGTCACGTCAGATTTTAACATATTTTACTGGCGATCAAACCTGGACTTTGTGGTATCTATGTCTGACGCTTAATGTTCCCTGCCATCTATTATCATCATCTCAGCCGAAAAACGTCCACTACTGGATAAAGGCCTCCCCCAAAGGGGGGGGATATGCCATAATCCATCTATTATATTCTGCTTGTGTTGCGAAATTTAACATTAAAATGAACCGGTCAAAAAATATGAATTTAAGGGTAACTTCGTTCCTCTGGGGTTCCTTGACCGCACACTTGTTTTTAACAATAAGGCAGCCTAAGGCGGCATCCTCAAATCTAAGCAAAAAAAATCAAAAAACAAAAAAATAAATCAAAACCAAATCCTCTCTGCTGTTACTGCCACAGAGTATTTGGGGACACATGACTGCAAATTATTTCCACATCGTACATCACAGAGTTATAACGTAATTTTGGGAAATCTAGCAATTATTTTAAATGGCTCTAAATATTAAAAAAAAATCGTACTGGTGGCGTCCACTGATATGTCCTTAAAAACTCAAAAAAAGTTGCTTCCAATGTGTGAAAAGTTCAGCCACAAAATTCTATTTTAAAGAAATTGGAACCAAAAGATTTTTAGGGCTCCGTACCCGAAGGGTGCCAAACGGGACCCTATTACTCTCGCTACGCTGTCCGTCCGTCCGTCCGTCCGTCTGTCTGTCACAGGGCTGTATCTTTTGAACGGTAATAGGTAACCGGTTGAATATTTCTCAAAATATGTGTTGCTATGAGGTGTATTACGACAAATACTAAAAACAAAAAGATAGATAAGTTATGTAGTCAAAATTTTTGTTATTCTGTTGTACACTTGTTTTTATCCTCTAATAATATATCAACATCTCTCTATCGCTCTAAGGTTTGCTGTAAGAAAACTCATTTTTGAGTTAAGCTCGCCGATGTACATAAGCTTTCCTATTGTAATATTAATGTGTATTTGTGTGTACAATAAAGTATCATAATAATAATAATAACAAAAAAAAAATACAAAAACCAAAGGGGGAACCCCTTTGGTTTTTGTTTTTTATACTTGAAACCTCAAAATCCTCATACCAGCGTCAAACTTGGTCAGATTATAGTGCAAAAATACTAAAAATAAGTCAAACATATAACATAACATATGTGGTGGTACCTGCGTTAGAAAAACATGCAAAAATTCATATTTCGCGCACTGTGCGTTGATGTCTTTTGATAAACTGTCGTAAATTAAATCAGTTTTATGGGGTATCAGGTCGTTGAGAGGTACGGAACCCTTACTGCGCGAATCCGACTCGCACTTTGCCGGTTTTTATTTATTTTGTTGGTAACCGCACAGAAATTTGAAATACCAAGTGACTTGGTCGCTGCGAGCTGTTCCTACATAAACAAAATCGCTTGAAAATTGAAAATCTCGCAAACAGAAATTGTCCAAATCGCACTACACATACATGGCACTCTTACTTAACTAGTCTGTCTGTGACACCATCCGCTTCTGCCTGCAACATTGCAGGCAGAAGCGGACTTTCCAATAAGCCCGAGCCTAGGGCGGCCAGGCAATAGGGGTGGCCAACCTGCGCTCCCCGCAAATTTTACGCTACAAAGCCAAAGCCAGCAGAAAGGGGTCAATCAATCAACTCAGCCTATCGCAGTCTACTGCTGGACATAGGCCTCTCCCAAGTTGCACCACAACGCTCGGTCCTCTGCCTGTTCTCTCTCTCTCTCGCATCCAGTCCCCCCCCAGCCACGTTCTTTAGGTCGTCGGTCCACCTGGCCACCGTTACCACGACCGCTACCGTAGTCGGGAATAGAGGGACCACCGGGAACTGGGGGCCGTTGTATGTATTGTGCGTTCATTGGGATGTATGCCCATAGTCACCACGCTGGGCAGGCGGGTTGGTGACCGCAGTGGGTGATGTTGCACGATGTTAGTGCACAGAAGGACGCTGCTGCCCATCCTCCTGCAAAAAAAAAAGAAAGAAAGAGAAAGAAAAGAAAGAAAGAAAAGAAATAAAGAAAGAAAGAAAAGAAAGAAAGTAGAGAAAGAAAGAAAGGGGTAGCTACTACTAAATGGCTTAGGGTGGCCGAGACTGCTAGTCCGCCTCTAATCGCCACAGAACACTATCTAATCGCAAAGCTTGTCGGCTCGCAGAACGACACTGCAGCCCAGCCACAGGGTACAGATTAAAAATATCAGCCTGCAAATATACACACTAATCAATTTGGCAGAGCCTCTGCATGCAGGACCCTGCTGGTAGACATCACTGCTTTGATTTGAGGTGGCCGCAGAAGGCAGCGTTGTTTCCTCTGGTATGACTGATCCAATCATTCTCTTTTCAGCGCCATCTATAAAGACGAAGTAGAAATATCAAGTGACTGACTTGCAGTTTTTGTTTTGACCTAGATGTCGCTTTACTCATAATAACAATCTATCACCGCCATCTAGAACTTGCATCGAGTACTATTTGATGCAGTGGTAACAAACGATGGGTTGAGGTGCGTGATAGTTTTGATAGAAAATATCAGATGGCGTTATAATGAAATAATAATAAAACACCGTACCTAGTATTAACAATTTTTATTATTAATAGTCATGTTCCCAAAATTATCATTGCATGTTCCTAATTGATAATGAAAATGTTAATAATCCATAATGTCCTTGATCAAACCTTGGAACAAATCGCAAATCCGGGTAATAATTGCATTGCAGCCTCAACCAAAACAGTTTATCATCGTCTATTTATAAGACAGGTCCTACAAACAAGCTTAAAACTAACTATAAAACCTTTATCATAATCAGTCCATTATTGTCACACTACTGGGCACGGGCCTCTTCTCAGTACGAGGAAGGTTAATTAGACTAGTGCGGGTTGGCCCACACACCAAAAAAAACCTTTAAAACAATTGACAATCCTATCCACCCACATCGTGTTCTCAAAGAAAATTTGTGAATCCCTGTGACCCTTTCGGATGGCTTCCGTCAGTTTTTACACACGAAAGCCATTAAGCCTTCTAAGTGTTTCTATAAAAGGTTCACCCGCTGCACCCCCTTGTGTGAGGTATCATTGATCGGACTAAAAAATTCTAAGTATGTCATATACTCTTTGGTATGTGCAATTTGAACTTAGTATACCATATGTAGTCAGCCATAGCAAAAAAATCCCGGCAACAGATGCACTGTAAACTAGTGTAATCAATTTAATGAAAAAAACCCAAATCATACTTTTATGGATAGGCCAAAGTTACCCTAATCAAGTCAAAGTTACACTGGCTTACAGTACTTCGTGTAGCTACAATAGAACATTTTAATTGGGAAAACAGATACAATATCAAAACAGCTGCTGCTGCTGCAAATTTCACATCATTAAAACGCAGCTGACAGTATTCTGTCAGCTGCGTTTTAAGGAAAATTCGATACATCACACCGTTCATTACTTTTAATAACAAAATCACAATATTCAGAAGAGTGGCAGTGTAATTATAAATAACAAGTTTATTAACGCTACAATGGCCTGTAATTTCGATCTCTTTGATATTGAGTAAGACAGTATTTTTTGATTTTGTATCAATAATTTTTTTTCAGGATTCCTGTATCTTATTATCTCTTTTGTGGGATGTAAATGGGATAGTTATATTTTATGGGGATTTCTGGGGCTGTCAAATAAAACTCAGCCTACCGCTGTCCACTGCTGCCTCCCTACAGGTTGTTGTCGTGTCTTGTGCATACAGTCCATCCCAGCTATCTTATGCAGGTAATCAGTCCATCAGGCTGGGAAAATATATCGATATCAACCAAAATTCAACATTCAACTAAAATTCATTTATAAACCAAGTGTTGTTGTAATGTTTGACTTCGAACTGTGAGAAAAGTTTACTTTTAAAATTGTATAACGAGATTTTGGTAAATGAAACGGCTTTTTATTTGAGAAAGAAACGTAGCGTTAATCAATTGATGCTAAAATGAGATTAAAGAATCTTTCCGAAAATGAAAGCAAATATTTTATCGTAGTCGTAAATTTAATGATACATCGATGAATTTATTTTAGTTTTTTCATGTCAAGAGTTTTCAAAGTCGAGGTTATTTGATGTTTGTCGCAAATGTTTGTTACTTTTACATTATTGTTATTAATTAAAACAATCAAAATGCTATAAAAATATTGTTTCTGTATACCAGGCCCCTCAGAAAGTATTGCGAAAAAAAGTTTTTATATATGGGAGACTGGCCAGTTATAATGTTTTTCGAAAATATGATTATTTATAAGTAAAAATAAGTAAGTTCCAATTTCAAAATTTCCCTCCACATTTTTTGCGAGTTAATTCAAAGTATTGTGTCTCACTGAAATATGGATCTGCGCCGGGAACATTTTAGAGCTATGATTTTATACGATTTCAAGTGTCGCCTGAAACCGGATGAATCGTACGATAGACTTCAAATGGCATTCATGGATGAAGGCCCTTCCAAGGCAACCGTGTATCGTTGGTATAACGAATTCAAGCGCGGTCGACCAACTTTGGGGGATGACGAAAGAAGCGGTCGCCCTTTGACGGCTGTTACCGAAGAAAACGTGCTAGCAGTGAAAAATTTAATCCAAGACAATAGGCGAATTACATATCAGGAGATTCAACACATATTGAAGATTGGATCGGGAAGCGTTCACGAGATTCTACACAGCCATCTTTGCGTGAGGAGGATAGTATCACGCTGGGTGCCGCACAACCTCACCGATGCTCAGAAGCAGGCCCGGGTGGAATGGTGCCGTGATATGCTTAACAAATTTGAAGCAGGCTCGTCTCGGCGTGTTTACGACATCGTTACAGGTGATGAGTCCTGGATTTATCAATACGACCCAGAAACCAAGCGCCAGTCGACTGTTTGGGTGTTTCAAAATGAGCCAACGCCTACCAAAGTGAAGCGATCTAGAAGCGGGGGTAAGATTTTGATCGCTAGCTTTTTTAATTTGACTGGCCACTTGGTATCAATTCCCTTACGGGATCAAAGAAGCATTAATGCCGAATGGTATACTACCAAATGTTTGCCAGAAGTTTTCTCTGTTATAAGCAACAAGCGACCAAACACAGGGCTCCGCGGGCTACTGCTCCACCACGACAATGCACCTGCGCACACCGCACTCAAAACGAGGGACTTCCTGGACAGCACGCCAGTCAAACTCCTGGGTCACCCTCCTTACAGCCCTGATCTAGCACCGTGTGACTTCTTTTTATTCCCAAAAAAAAAAAATCAGCTCAAAGGGATACAATTTTCGTCGCCGGAAGATGCGCTGGCTGCGTTCGAGCAGGCTGTAAACGAGGTGTCTGCGGCGGACTGGAAAAAGTGTTTTGAAAACTGGTTTAGGCGCATGAATCTTTGTATAGAGGCTGGTGGAAAGTACTTTGAAAAGATTTGATAAAAATATATGTACGTATAGAACAATTTTTTTTAGTTTCGCAAAACTTTCTGAGTGTCCCACGTATTTCAACATTTTTATTTTATTTCTCAGTCATCTGCTAAATTTATCTAGTGTGTGTGTAAGTGTTTTTTTCGCAATTCAAATAATGTATAATGAAATAACCACAAAACATGAACCGCGTTTGAATATACCTTTTTATGAACTCCCCTTCACTGTGTAAACAAACAAGGCTTTCAGAGATTTTTCCGGCAAATTATTTTCCATACGAGGCCGGGCCTTATTAAGCGCTCTGTACAAATTTGCACGGACAGACAAATATCGCATCGTCACGGACTGTGGACGAAGCTTTTGTGTGAATAAAGGGTCTTTCCCAAACGTTTTACATGTCAGGGATCGAAAGCCAATATTTTATTCTACGTTTTTGCATGTTGTTTTTTTTTTGTCAGGCCGTGGCCTGCTTACAAATGAAACGGGATCGGCAGAAATGACTGAAAAGGTTTCAGAGGGAAGACAACATGAAATCACTTTTAAACATGGTCGATGAGTTGATACCATGTGTACGGGTAAGGTACATTTAAATGATACGAATTGCTAGATAAAAATGATATATTGATTGACCACAGAAATTACGAAGAATAGGTTATAAAATGCTACAATTGATGATGATCGACACGCGGCGAACGAGTCTTTTTGCTATGCTATTGCCCGATGCGCTGATAGATTGCAATTAACTGTTTATATTATTTCGCTGCGCGTCGATGTCAGCATAAAACTAAAACTATTGATATGTACGGGTTTGCTCGTACACAATGTTTATAAGTCCACGAATTGGTAAAGAAGTTACGATAATAGTCAGGATTTCATTAATTACAGCAATAAATTTAATCAAATCATTCCTTTCAACACACCAACCTAACTTTCCAATCTTTCTTGCCTGTCGTAACTAATGCCTAATGCCAATTCGTAACTAATGTCAGGTCGAGATTAGGAAAGTTACTTGCTTAGCAGGTAGGCTTCTTAAAATGAAAGTTCAGGAAACTTCACCTGGCCTTCCAAACTATCCGAAGTTTCGGTTACCAACCTGCGGGATAAAGTTTGTGCATGGCATAAGCGCTTTCATATAATCCAATACCCACAGGAATTACCCTTTTCCTAATATTATTAAGTGGACCTTGTTTATGATCGTTTATTTATTGAACGTCGAAGTTCAGAGTGAAAAAATCTCTCACGTTGTGTTTACTATTTATTTTGGTTTATAAATCACATTTGGGGATTATCCAAATTGATTGGTACTTATTTTTACGGTAAAATGGGTAAACTACTTAATAGTATATAGCCGAAATATTAGGTATGTATGAGTGGTGTATCATTCAAAACTACACTATGAAAATAATTCGGATAGATATTAATTATAGCATTATGAAGCCGTTAAGTAGCTGTTTTTTCTGCACACTTAACTCATTTATTTGCCGTGTGTACAGGCTACGTTTTCATCCCATCACAAGTGTACACAAAAGTCTTCATTACGTTCCTAAAAATGCTATTAAAACTTTAACTGATCACGTGCTATCTCTAATGACCTGTCCAAAAGAGACATCTTTAATTACAAACTGCCACGCGCCAATCAGTGACCTGGTATCAGTTAGTGCCAGCTTAACTTCGGTACCAGTAGCAATAATCTTTTTAAAATGATGGAATTTCTTTTCGTCGTTGATGTGAATAAAATGACTTTTTTAATGAGATTGTTTGTGGAATTTATTTAATTGTTATCCTGAGGAAGTTTGCCGTGTCTTGTGGTTTTCATTTAATTACAGTGTAGCATGATAAAATGTAATGACGTGGTCTACCATCATGAGATACTCTGCTTCAGAAGACACGAACTTCTTTCAAACGATGCAGTGATGCCTTAGACATTTTATTTTACAAGTGAGGACTGTTTTATTACGATACTTTTACATACAGAGCCAAACAAACATAGTAAAAAATATAGAAAAAGTGCTGCGAACAATCATAGTAAAGCCATAAGAAAAGAAGTAATATTAACTATTAGTATCCGACCGAAACAGGATTTTCAGCCAAAACCGAAACCGTAACCGAACCTTCGGTCTTGGTGCCAGTTTCGGCCGAAACCGAAACCGAAACTTATTTGAATTTTTTATAGCATGTTAAATCTATTGTATTTTTACGCATATATAGACAGTTAACACGTGTAAAAAAATTAAATGCAACAATTAAAGTATGTAAAAAAACGGTCAAGTGTGAGTCGGACTCACGCAGTAGGTTCCGTACCACCCATCGACCTGATACCCCATAGAAACTGATTTAATTTACGCGAGTTTATCAAAAGACATCAACGAACGTAAGCGATATGTGAATTTTTGCATCTCTTTCTTACGTAGATACCACCACATATGTCTATTTTTGCCCTGTTTTTAGTATTTGTTACTAAACTACATAGCATGCACTATAATCAGACCAAGTTTGACGCTGGTATGTATTACAGTTTTGAAGATAGAGCAGGAACAAAAACGTTGAAAAGAAACCATGTTTCTCGAGGTTTCTTTTATTGGGTTTTAGACTATTTTTATTTTTAGTATTTGTCGTGATAGTAGTCATAGTAGTAGTAAATAATGAAATTTAACTAGAAAACTTTACCGTACTACTGTACTACGCGTCCAAATTGACTAAGCACCTCGCGTACTAAAGGGAAAAAATGCAACATGACTAATAGTACTGAAGGTCATTTACGGTAATAATTAAATCACCGGAGGTAGTTGTGTATCGGATTTACGGGGCAGTTCGAATACGGGAACAAAACTTAATCCAACAACAATTACAAACAAATATAGTAATGTCAAAAATGACATCATGATGTTTGTCTGAATCAAACATCACAGGTATCACACATCTATTAAGTGTTACATTAATTTCTACATAAATTCATATTGTATAACAACAACAACAACAACATAACATCACGCCTGTATTTCCCCGAAGGGGTAGGCAGAGATGTATTAGTACACCCACATTTCGCCAGTTATGTTATAGTCCCATTCCCATGTAATAGGTGGCGAGCCTATTGCCATTGAGCGGGCACAAATCCAGACTCCTCATATTGTATAAGTTCTAGGGAATAACTCAACAGAACCAAATAAAATATCTAATAAATTATATTCTATTACAACTTACAACCTATGGCTAGCGAACTCAACTGGCAACCACGCCACGTTCACTCACTCGAAGTTAGCCGAATGATGCGCGACAATTCACGAATACCTAGTTTTGGCGGGGCCGAAGGTTCGGCCAATTATTGGCCGAAACCGAAACTGTGGCCGAAACTAGATTTTTTGGCCGAAACTAGCCGAAACCGAAACCGAACCTTCGGTCGGTCCTTATTAACTTTTCTATGGTAAAGCCAACAAAACCGTACCAACCAGCGCTCACGCACAGACATGCATTTAAAAGATATTTGTTTTTGGCGATGCTTACTGGACGATGCCGCGACATGTGTACTAAGAGCGGTGAGCACGGTTTGATGTGCATGTGAGTACGTGAGCCCTGGTTTGTATACGGAGGAACACGGTTTTGTTGGCTGCACTATGATTTTTCGCAGTACTTCGTCTATATTTTTTACTATGTCTGTGTACAGAGATTAAAGAACAAATATCTTACAATAAAGGATATCTGTCAAGTCAGAGATCAAAATCCCTTAGCATTGAAATTTAGATTGGAATCCCTTAGGGTAGAAAGCTTAGCTTTTATTGCTACGCTAATTTTAGATTTGATTATTCCAAAACTTCAGTCTCGTTAAAGGCTACTACAATAAACCCTAGGGTGCTTAAAGATAAAGTTAGTTAATTATTCACAAGAGAATACAACATACTACGCTAGCCGATATGTTGATCTATCCTCTCAGGCCATTAATTATAACAACTTATAACTAAGTGTAGTAACTGTCTTTAGAGAATACTCATTGTTGTGAAGTTATACACGAATGTTAGTCAACATAGTATTTAGTCCAGTTGTATTGATAAATGATAATTTTTGATTGATATTTTTTAGTAATCTGTATCAGACGAAGTGCAGCGAACAATCATAGTGAAGCCAAAAATAACTATGCTCCTTCGTGTACAACCAGCGCTCACGCACACACCATGCACCTGAAAGATAAATGCTTTTGCGATGCTTACTGGACGATGCCGCGACATGTGTACTGAGAGGGGTGAGCACGGTTCGAGTTGCATGTGTGTGCGTGAGCACTGGTTGTACACGAAGGAGCACAGTTTTTTTGGCTTCACTAGATTGTTCGTAGCACTTCATCTATATTTTTTACTATGTCTGTGCCTGTATCAAAGTAAATATCGATGTCACGATGACAACTATATGACAGTTATCCTCTTTATAGAGCTGATTGTGGATTATAGTTAATTCATCTAAGGAATGGATTCAATCAATTCATAGTGATTATGTTAAAATTAATCTTTGACTCAATTGATGTTCAACCATCGAACTTAACCTATTTATACGCAATCCGCATTTTACTATTAGAACCCTGATTTGTTTCTAGCACGAAGCAGATTACTTAAAATATTTTTACTAAGTTATCATTCGGGGTGCATGACTCTATAAAATTGATCGTCCGGCGCACCCTGGGCAGTCAGCCCCGCTACGAACCTGCTGACTGGCTAATCTTTTTCCCAGGGCATGAGCTATTTATTGTCTTCTTCTCATGTCTACACGATAGAAGAAGACTACATTCTGATCAAATAACTTAAATCGTAGTGAATTCGAAATTGATTAATCATGTCATACTCCACGGCAGAACCACTTTAACTAAATTGAGTAAAAATTTCAGGATAAATTGTAGATAATGTCTATATTTTTGTAGCTTAATATAAAAAATTGTATACTTATAGTTTCTTGGAAAATATCAATTTAAAGTGGTCTTGCCACAGAGCATACTCTCCAGCAGAACCACCTTGAAATAACACTTATTTCACGCAGATTATGCACAAGTCATAATGTAAACAAATGTATAATAATTGTATATCAAAATAGCTCTTACAATTTTAGGTTTATACCTATACTTATCGATTTTTAGTAACATGACGATATTTTATCTGAATGCACCTGACAAATTTCTTAGCAAATATTTTACAAAAGCTATTGCCTATTGTATTTGAGTAGGCGTTTTGTTGAAGATAACTTAAGTAGTAGTGAATCTGTGGTAGTGATAAATTCATACGTACTTCGATGCTATGTAATTATTTATTTGAACTATTATTTTAATATAATGAGTAATTCATTGTCATAATAAATATATCTGATCCACATACCTAGTACGTTATTACTTGACTTGATTTAATTTTGATGATCTATTAAGGGTAGGTATATAGGATAAAGAAAGAACACACCTTCCTACATTTTTATCATATTGAACCAAAATAAAGAAATGACCGGTCGTTTATTATTACCTATTCTATGCCAGTAGTTTACGAAAGAAGCGTTTTCGTTGAACAAGAATCAGATAAGAAACCTGACAAGAACCCTTACTGGGCACTGCAAGCTGAACAAACACCTTCACAGGATGGGCCTCAGTGATACCACAGTTTGCAGGTTTTGTCGCGAAAAGGACGAGACGCCCATCCATATCCTATGCGAATGTGATACAGTGCACCACATCAGAAGCCAGCATCTTGGAGGCCACGTCATCTCAATGCAGGAGATCAAATCCTCCTCCCCCAAGGTCATAGTCGACTTTATGATTGACTTGCAGCTTGGGGAAGTGCTGTAATGCTGCAAGAGGCGTCACAATAAATCTTATTAGGTCACAGTGGCTTAGGGGCGTTCAAGACCCCTACCTCTTTCCTCAAAATAGTATAAAAAAATGAAAAGAAAAAAAAATGAATGAATGAATTAGTTTCAGAGAAACAACAAACAAACAATTTTATAATAATAGAAACAACAAACAAACAATTTTATAATAATAGTTAAGATAAGATATGAAAAGTAGCCTATATGTTAATCCGGGCTATTTACTATCTGTATGCCAAATTTCATTAAAATCCATACAGTAGTTTTGGCGTGAGAGTAACAAACATCCATACATCCTGACAAACTTTCACATTTATAATATTAATAGGATAGGATTTATTATAAAGAAATCTATATCCTACCTATGTATGTATCAATCTAGACATTTGCTAAGAAATTTATGTCAGGCGCATTTAGATAAAATATCGTCATGTTACTAAAAATCGATAAGTATAGGTATAAACCTAAAATTGTAAGAGCTATTTTGATATACAATTATTATACATTTGTTTACATTATGACTTGTCATAATCTGCGTGAAATAAGTGTTATTTCAAGGTGGTTCTGCTGGAGAGTATGCTCTGTGGCAAGACCACTTTAAATTGTTATTTTCCAAGAAACTATGAGTATACAATTTTTCATATTAAGCTACAAAAATATAGACATTATCTACAATTTATCCTGAAATTTTTACTCAATGTTGTTAAAGTGGTTCTGCCGTGGAGTATGCCATGATTAATCATAATTATTTCATGTATTATTAGATTTGATTTGATTGATCATAAATTTGAACTGACTAGCCCGGTGATCGTGGCTTTAATAAATAAATAAAATATTTTATTTTCAGTAAACTACATTCCATAATATTTTTTGTTAGTAACAATGAAAACTTAAACAACTATGATAGTAAACAAATATAACAAACATTAATAATGTCGAGTCATCAATTCGCACCTCTCACATGCAAATCGATGAAACGACTGAGGACGGCTGTCCATCCTTCCCGCTATCATCTTCAAGATTCCGTTGCTACACCCCCGCATCCTCTGCACAACAGACGCAATTTTCTTGCATTTTTTTTGTTTTTTTGGTCACGTGCTACCTATGTCGATAAAAATTATCCCGTCTTAACCCAGGACATGTTCTATTTGGGTGTCAAACATCCAAATCCATTCAGCCATTTTAGATGATGTCACTCATTTGAGAGACCGAAATAGCTTTTAGGATTAATAAGCTGAAGTGGCAGTGGACTGGCCATGTCTGTCGAAGGACCAACGGCCATTGGAGTAGATGAGTCCTAGAGTGGAGACCGCGAATCGGCAGCGTAGGGTGCCCCCCAGCTAGGTGGTTCGACGACCTAAAGAAGGTAGCTAGGGGGGACTAGATGCGGAAGTGTTGTGGCGCAATTTGGGAGAGGCATATGTCCATAGGCCGAGTTGTTGTTCATTGCATTTATCATTCATGTTACTATTTGCTTTCGTTCCTCAAATGACTACACCACTCAACCATACAACTTTGCACTCCAATCAAATACCTTTCCGAGAAAAATGAAAAGTTCATATTTTCTTACACAAGTACCCCTCGCTACAAGAGGTTTCCCGAGTACCTCGGTAAACAGATCCCATTCAAGAGTGTTGAGTTACTCCAGTGATATTTTAACCCTTGGGCTGAATATCCCGTCTCTTGAACGTATACGGCATATTTGTGTTGGTTCGTGTTGGCTTTTACTCAGAGCTATTCAATACATTGTAGTAATAATGATTATTTAAATGTATGACTATTAGGTATAAAGATTTTTCAGATTGAGGTGCATTATATGGCTCGTGTGTTGCAGCTCATTCTCAGCAATAAAGGGCAATAGCTGTTGTAACTTTTAACAGGAAAATGTTGAAAACAGCCTTTAGACTTCGTTCCGGTCACTTTCCACTTAATAAATTTTCTTTCTTGATGAAAAAGGTAGCATCTCCGCTTTGTTTGGGGTGTGGGATAGTTGAGGATGCTTTGCTTATTATGGTGGAATGTGTCCGGAACGAGGACATCAGATATGAAATACTGAGAAAGGTCATAGATTTCAAAAATATTGGAGGTTGTAACAGTGTTTTGTCATATCCGCTGTCTGAAACGGCAAAATTATTGTATAAAATTGTTGAAATTGGTTTGCGACGACGTTCACAAAGTGAATTTTAATGTAGTTTATTTTTTGTGTCGTATTGTAAGAGAAGGTCCAATGGAGTGACATATAGTCGTGTTTGACTAAGCTCCTAAAATAATGATTAAAAAAATGTGTATACAACTGATACGAGACGATAATCAACTATACAAAAAAACACAGAAGCGGTTGCTAATGAATCCCCTTGAATACCTACATAATTATTCCTAATGATAGATATGCAAGGAATTCGCACGAGATGGCAAACAGCAGTGTGATTTGTTACGATTCGAGAAAGTCTAAGTTCGATCCAAGCCCATATTTTTTTTTTTGTAAATACTGTGCCTATTTTTTGCGCCGTCTAACGCAGATACCAAGGGATGTCAAAACATGCAAAATAAAGAAAATAAAGGAAGGAAATAAATTATAACAACATGATCATTCATTAATAACAGTACAATAATTAATTTACATTTATGTGTTGCAATGGCTAGATATTTACGTGAAACGTTATTTTTGAGTGTTTTTAATTACCTAGTCTATATTTAAATGTAGTGTATTCACATTAGGATGAATAAATAAATAAATAAAAAATTAGATAACCATGAACATGGCTATTGTTGAAAATTCATAAGAAACACCCAGACCAACACAAACACTTATGTTCATCACATAAGTATTTGTGCCCTGTGGGAATCGAACCCACGACCTCGTGATCAGCAGTCCGACACTTGAACCACTAGACCACAGACGTCGTCAAATGATGTCATTTCATCAATATCAACTTAGTCTATCGCAGTCCACTGCTGGACATAGGCCTCTCCCAAGTTGCGCCACAACACTCGATCCTCTGCCTTTTGCATCCAGTTCCCCCCAGCCACGTTCTTCAGGTCGTCGGTCCACCTGGCGATAATCATCAGATGTTA
Organism: Asteroscopus sphinx; assembly: GCA_949699075.1. Taxonomy (NCBI): domain Eukaryota; kingdom Metazoa; phylum Arthropoda; class Insecta; order Lepidoptera; family Noctuidae; genus Asteroscopus; species Asteroscopus sphinx. Next base: position 12,889,107 of record OX453016.1, read on the forward strand.
ATTATATCATTTAACCACATTTAATCCAACCACAACTAAACCATAAGTTCTAAGCCCAAACCTAATATTTCAAACCGTTCATAAGTCACGGGCAGCTATCAAGTAAATCTGCAAACAGTTCTGTGTATACAGGCTTAATTTCCGTAACGTCTAGGCACAGGCCGTTTCGGCCTGTCTTCATTAAGGTCTCCCAGCGTCTCGGATTGCGGGCCATTGTGAGCTACCTAGATTTAATATTTACCTGCAGCTATACCTACCCTTGTAGTTTAACTTAGTGACAGGGATTGTATAACTTTGTGTGAAAATGGTGAGTTTTTAATGGATCAAGAATATATTATTTCCACAATGTTTTTTTTTAATTCCGACTGGGCGTGCGTTTGACCGCCACCTCACCTGATGTTAAGCGATGGTGCGGTCAACAATGATACACGCTTGCTCAACAAAAACCTATTCACTCGAGCCTTGAAGACCACCAGATTACACTTCTCAAGAAACACTGACGCCGGCAATGAATTACAAGAAATTAGATCATCTCATTATATTGCAGAAGCTTGACGAAGTTTAAGCATGAATTCCATAAACGAACAATTAAAAAGATTTGTGTATCAACCTGATTTGCTTTCATATAAATATTGATATTACCTATTACAATTCCTTTATGAAGAAGTAAGGTTAGTTTTTAATTAGATTTTTCATTACTTACCCTGTGTCTGTAATTCTGTATGCAGACTTAGGGCACAGAATATCTAATAGTACTAACGTACTTAGGGTCGAAATACAAAACTATGATGCGACGACCGACGCATCGCAGAAAGCTACGAGCTTGCATGACGCTTCGCAAACATACGATATGATTCACGTCGCGCATTCCTGCGATATAATGTATGGTTACCATGGTTACCCGAACTATGGTCTGTAACGCCTTGCCGCACGAAATCGCAACGCAACAATTCACTTCGCAGTTTTTTTTGCGTTGCGAATTTACAGAGTACCGATTTGCAGTTTTGTTTTCACCCTTACGTAGCTTACCGAAACATTGCAATATAACATACACGTCAAATTCTATTTCTACTCTCTTTGGAAACCTCCCCAGAGCCTCGCATTCACTCTGTTGTTGCACAAATTGGATTCTAATTAACGTAATTGAGATCTCGGCAGCGAGCGTCTAACCTCGGCCGAAGCCAGCAGCCTTCCCGAGAGATACCTACCAAAAGTGGAGAAATAGGTAAACTATTTTGTTGTTTGTTTTTGTTATTTTCTTGCAGAGAACAATGAATATAATGGTATTTCCCCTTGAGAGAGGAATACAATTTCCAGTTTATGCAAATTTCAAAGGAGTAAATTTTCATGTTTGTATTGTTAGTATTGTAACAAGCTTGAACAAGATGGTGTAAAATGTCGTTTTTATTGTAATAATAAGTAAGAAAGGAGAAGTATGAAAAAGTAATAATTAATGATGACCATGACTTTACCTTAATACTGTATACGGACTTACGTAGCTTATCAAAACATTTCAATATAACATATACCTACGTGAAATTTTATTTCTAATCTCTCTGGAAACCTCCCCAGAGCCTCGCATTCACGCTGTTGTTGCACAAATTGGACTCAAATTAGCGTAAATTGAGATCTCATCAGCGAGCGTCTAACCTCGGCCGATACTTGAAACCACCATGCAGCCTTCCCGAGAGCAATCAAATGTAGGAAAAAAAATAGGTGAACTATTTTACCGTTTGTTTTGGTTATTTTCTTACGAGAGAACAATGAATTTGATAGTATTTTCTCCTTGAGAGGCCAATATAATTTCTATATGAAGATTTCATAAGAGTGTTTGCTTACACTGTAATAAGCATGAACAATATGTTGAAAATTGTTGTTTAGATTCCTGTAGTAATAGGTACCTAAGCAAGGAAAAGTATGAAGATAATTTCCTTCCTGGAAGGCATAGTTAGTTTACCATAAAACTTGTTTTTTTTTTCTACCATAAGGATTTCGATAACAATTTTAGCTTTTGTTTTAGTGGTGTGTAAAAAAGCGATAGTGCCTAAAAGGATAGATGTAGCATCTACTACTGACATGTTGGCAGGTTGCAGTAACACTCCCACAGTATTACAATCCATACAGTAGGGCTAAGCCTTTGTTGCCGGGCGATGCCCCCGTCAGCGCCGGTGTAGGAATTTGCGCTGTCTAACGCAGAGGAATGACAAAAAATATAAAATAAAGAAATGTGATTATTATTATAACATAACAATTCATAATCACAATCATTTATTTGCGATTCACAGGTAACAAATCGGTCTTATTAAATATAAATATATATATATATATTTTTTAATTCTGTTATCAGCCATACAAATGTCAAAAAAATAAATACCTAAGTTAAAAGGTCAATACATTGCAATCATGCATTATTCCAAATCAATGTTAATAAATACAGTCAATCGGACATCAACACATTAAAAACTCTTCAACAGAGTAGAAATTGTTGAAATTCAATACAATACAATTTTATGAAAAATTGATCATAACAAACGAGCAGAACTAAGCAGGGCTAAGTACTTAAATTAGCTTCTAACTTATATTACACTACTCGACGAAATCAGCTGGCAGTATCTGTAGTACACTAAGCAATCACGCAAGGTACTCTATCCGCGTCTGTGTAAGTAAAAATTACTTGTTCTTGGTTCATCAGTATAACCTGAAACGTACCTAAGTAAACTGATTCGACACGAGCGATATTCAAAAATATTTTAAAACATAACCGCGTCACGAAATTATTACATAATATTGGTAGGTATTTTATTAAATAGTACCTGCGACTGCCCTTGTCACTCGATCCCACGAACTCAGCGTGTTTGTAGGATGCCGTCAGTGTAAGATTTCCCGCCATTACTCTGTGCAAGTACTTTCGTTTCCCAACTGTATGGGTTGTAAAACCGTGACACTACTGTTACGGTGGGAAACTGCAATAAATAAACCTGCCTATCACCATGAACTGCTAGAGATAGGCCTTTTCAAAGTTATTCTGTAACAATCATTTCTCTTCCTAACCTGTAACTATTAAGAGGTAATGCGGGCAGAGAGACTTGAAAATTGAAAATACCTCCCGCATTTCCTCTTAACCCACACAAAATTATACTGAATTTATAATAAAACAAAGTTTAACCGGATTAGATCACGTTTATTATTTAAATTGGTTTTCCTGACGTTTCGAAAGCTTTGCAGCGTTTCGTGGTCGCAACTTTGTTTTATTATAATGTGTAGTGATCGCGAAAACCTAAGAAGTTATTATACTGAATTTTTTGGACAGTCGTGTAACAATACACCAACTAGTTGAAACATTTTCAGCACCCGTGTTTTACCCTCACCGAAACGTACAAAGTGAAAATCACATCGCTATGTACCGTGAAACCGTTTTTAAACGGTTCGAGCATTTATGAAATCGGACAAGTGACATCACAAACGTGTTGAGTTATTATACAACATTACAAGCAAATGCTGGAATCACATTTGAATATCTGAACAATAGTGTAATTTGTAATCTACATCGTACATCATATGAATATGTAGGTATGAATATGTAGGTAGTTTATGTATGGCGCATACGGAAGATATATTAAGGAAGATATGTATGATAGTATTCTGATATAATCGCTTACTACCATGTATGACCGCCCATGTACCCATAATTTATACGTTGTTCCTGTTTACTACTATTTTTATGGTGTACAATAAAGTATATTCTATCTATATATCTATCTACTAAATGATAAACGTACGGCAATGTATTAATAATAATGTCCTCCTGGGCGAATTTCAGTCACGTCAGCTAATCTCAACGGAGACTAGGCATCTGCGTGGGACATATTATAGTGAACAAGTGTATGCGCAAACACAGGTGCACTCTTTATTCCCTTACTCTCTTAATCCGATAGGACGGCAATCCAATCAGGCGCAGGACCGACGGCTTTACGTGCTCTCCGAGGCACCGGGGTATAGTACCGCCAACTTTCTGTCTTCGGGCTGCTACTGAGAAATTTTATTGACAGGAAAATCCCAATATAACTTTTGGCCCGACCCGGGAATGAACACAGGACCCCACGCTTAGCAGTCTCGCTTGTGACTACTAGACTAACAAGGCAGTCATATAGGCAATGTAGTATTTTTATGGTCAGGTATAATCTAATTCAGAGTGAAAGAATCTTTCCTACGGAAAACTCGGATAGATAACTATAGTGAACAAAGTCAATATTTATTTTATACCAAACGTAACGCTCGCTCACAATCAGCCACCGACTGTGCGCTAGCTTTACATTGTTTTCAGATTATCATAATTTCCAATCTTATGTAGGTACGCGGCAGATCCATTATAGTCAGCGGTTCATTACACGTTTGATGAACCCACCCTCCCTAAAAACTCATAAACTATTCCTATTCTTTTTCTGTCCATGCAGTGCGATTGTGGAACTTGCTTCCTCCTAAAATACGTGATTCTAAAACTATAGCTGTGTTCAAGAAAAATGTCAAAGATCATTACCTTTCCTCAGTACATTGATCGTCTAATTAAATAAGTTGTTTATTCTCTCGGTGTTGATTATAATATCATATTTTTTATTTATTATATATAAATATTTATTGGTATAGGTATGTTTACGTAGTTTATAATTTATTATCGTAAGTATGTTTATATTTAGTATGTATTTAATGTCACACACTGTGTCTACGTCTTTCTTTTATCCTTCTTTCCTGTCGCAGGTCTGCTGGAAGAAATTTCTTTTAGAGATAAGCAGTACCTTTGTGCTCAAGTGTTTATTCTGTATGTTATCTATTATAAAATGTGTTGTGTGTACATAAATAAATAAATAAATAATAAATAAATAATTAAACTTTCTCATATGCACGTCACATCAAATTCCTTGAATAAAAGCCTATAGAAGTATATAAGGCCCTTTGGATGAAAATAAAGCAATCTTAGCACACTATTTTTTATTTATTGTTGATTAGCGTTATTGGAAGTCTACGTTTCATGACTATGTACCTAAAAGGTTTTATAATTATGAACAAAAAAAAAGTTTGTATTGACTAGTACTAAAACTTAAATTGGGACTAAAAGTTTCTAGATAAGGGTAAGAAAAAGGCAAAGATAAGTTGGCTTCAACATTATATGAATGTAGTGCTCAAGTTTGTGTATCAAATAATACCAAAATAGAATTATATTAAGTGACTTTGAAAGCGAACAATCTGTGTTTATACCACTTTTCTGTAAATTTTCCTCGCGCGGGTCTACTCGCAGATTTTTTTTAAAGAAATAAGCATTAACTTGTTATTTCTCTGTGTGGAAACAAAATAAAGAACTAATTAAAATAAGATATGGTAGTCTTATTCGTTATCACTCTAGTCTAACTCAAGAGAGTTCATCTTAACCACGAATTAGTCAGCAATTTGTTCACGACAGGGAATAAAGTAAGTTCAAAAACTTACCAAGCTTTTTTTACTCACTTTCAATGAAGAATATAATTGACTTTATTACCATTACAAAAGATTCTGAATATCCCTTTTAATTGCTGTTTGAAAAATATAAAAGGTTTCACAAAAGCCTTCTCATAATAAGGGGAAAACGACGTCTTTAGAATAAAACGGAAATTGAAATCTTTTGTTAGTAGGAATCATAAGGTAATATCACAATAGGATAAGTTACAATCACATAAGACTTTCCATTTTTAGGTCTCAGTTCGGCGAACGCGACTTGCAATACTATGGAGGCAACAAGCATTGCATTATTATATTGCAGTTACATAACATAACATAAAATCACGCCTGTATATTGCAGTTGTTATGGGCAAAGGACTTTACATCTGGTGCACCTTTTGCTTGTTTCGCCATCCTATACTAACACATCATTGATACATAAATTAAACTTTATTACAAATACATGATCTATAATACTGTAAAGTTTCATTAATTTTAATAAAACTGGGACGTTTTAAATTACTTGCACTGGCCACACTGGCGGTGGAAATAGGGATTTAATCATTAAAATGTATAGTTTAGATGGATTGCACTGACCACACTGGTGGCGCGAGTGGCGGTTACCTACTCGGCAGAGCTGGCACTTTTTTTAGTGTAGTATATTTATTTTCAAGAAAAAAATTGTTACACTTTTTAAATATGTCACTGGATCCCACACTAGGATACCCTGTGTTGCTAGATCCAGTCTCTTTCGACACTTAAATGTAGTGGTTACAATATAATATTAATTAAAGAAAAAACCCGCGGAATACATAACCTCCTCCTTTTTTTGAAGTCGGTTAAAAACAAAGAAACATTGCTTTGGATGGGCGTTGTTGGCACCGAGCGGACGTAGATCGACTGTTTCCATTAGGTTATCTAAATACATTAATTTTATCATAGTAGATAATGTATTATTGTGTTTTTTTTTTCTAATAAAAATTAGTTTTTGCATTAAATAAGTTATGAAAGTTTATGCTGGTTTATTCTGAGATATCCTATTGTACAGATATTGTATTAGTAACGTAGTATCAAATTGATTATACCTATATGATATTATAATTCTAAAAATTATATTAACTATATATGATAAACCCATACATCATACTTTTCAAACAAAACTAAATTACATATTCATGATCTGTTTGATAATAATTCTCGATATAAAACCGGAATCATACCAAAACAAATACGTAATCGTGAACACAGATGTCCCTAAACAATTCATAATTCGACATCACAATACATTTCAGCACAATAGAACCAACACAATGGTAATTGGAAAACAGTTAACATTCCCAGTGGGCTGCTGTACAATTCAACATTTATGTAGAAACTTGGCTGATAAAACAAATTGGGAAATTATTCCAACTTGAATTTTTCGTTAAGAAAGTGTTGGAAGGCGGGTTCCTTCAATATCGGCTCATTGGAATTCAAATCTCGCACTCACTGGAATCGCGTGTCAGGTAATTTTGTAACATTCTTAAGAAAAATATTGAGAGTCGGTCTTATCCAGTGAAAAGAGCTTGGTTTTGAAATGTTTTTTATTGCTTTTAGTTTCTATGGAATTGTTTTTATAATTATCTGTTATTTACAATAATTTCTGTTTTTGTTTTAACAATATAGACAACTTGGTTAAAAAAATAAAATTTATTTAACAAACGCTCCACAGTTCCTAGTAAATAAAGTTAACGTTTACAAGTCCAAATAAATTAAGAATTTTAGTATCGGTAAAATTATGTCCAGTTTCACCTAATTTCATATGTGCTCTTTCTAAAGACTAAGGGTAGTCTGCTGCCCGACCAGCAGCTGGCGTAGCTGGCACAGCCGGCGTAGTTGGCGCAGCTGGTAAAGGCCCATGAGGTGAGGTGGCGTGCAGTGTTCCGTGTGTGCCACCTAGGAGGGTGCGGCCAACGTGAGGCCGCACGGGGAGAAAGGGCTCGCCTGCTTGTGGCGGGCCAGGACCTGTCGGGGGTGGTTGTGTGAATACTCACAGGTTTCCACGCCCCCGTCTAAGGTAGTTCAAGGAACACTGTGGTGGTTTTAGTCGGTAAGAGTCCGACATTGGCTCCGACTACCCCGGGCGGAGTGCGTCCATGAGGATTTACCCACGGCAAAAAAAAAAATAAAGTTCATCACCTCACTGCACTGCATGAAACTTTGATTTGTAAGCGCGGAATAGTGTCCACAGAAATTTATGAAATTGATTAAAAAAATATTTCAAAAATAAAGATATTTTTTTTTATACATATTTGGAACGAGAATCAAGTTTTGGTCTTATCACCTAGAGCGATAAACCGCCCATTGTACTTTAATCTTTTACGTAAATCATGTATGTTGCGTATTGTTTGTATACAATGAAGAGAATTTGTATTGTATTGTATAATATTGAATTACAGATGATTAGAGCAATTCGTGATTTTAATTGTAGATTTTCAGTTTTCTTCCATTTTCATAGAATGAAAAAAACTGAAAAAAAAAATAACACAAGAGGTTCTTTATTCTTAAAGGAATTTTTGTGTATAAAAAATTGTCCTGTAATTGGGTAAGTTCCGGACATTCTTGGCATACCGTCACATACATTTTAATCCGAAAAATTTCCCTAATTAAATACTTTCGAGTTTCGTTTCAACCTCAATAACAAAGGAAATTACAGTTTTGTTAAATAACAGTCTTATTAAATAATTACAGCTTCACATTATATTCTGTTCGGAACAAATTGTTTTGTAGATTTTATATAAATTCACTTTTGATGATACAAATTTATGAATGGGACTCGGTAAATATTTCAAGCCCTGAATAATTGAAAGATTTATTTAATTGTAGAGTAACGGCAAAGGATACTATGGCGTGGACCTACAAAGCGACTACTTGATCATCGCAAGCTCGTGCGTATTTTGTTCACGTATTTTGTTCGTGAGATGACAATGTCGCGCGATTATCGCATGAATGCTAATTAGGACACCTATATGTTTAATCGCTGGCTTGTACGAACAAAATTAACGCGAACTTGCGATGTTCGCATAGTCGCGTTGTATTAGGACAACGCCTGTTACTGCGGCTTATAATTAACTATTTATTTATATGAATAACAGCTATAATCGCTTTGTTTTACTTTTCTTACTGCGTATGCTTCTAACTGCTGTAACTTATTACAACAAACTTTCTAATTCTCTTTCAATACCAGACACTGATAGACACCCAAAACATTAACGTCCCGTTGACGTCAAATAAGGACGTGCCCAAAATAGCCATATTTAACCTGACCTACTTAAATACTTAACTGATCGATATTCAAGCAGTTTCGGTCAAACAACGCCGTATTATTTATCAATACGTTGATCTAGGTCCTGTTGTTTTAGTCTTCTCTAAGTGCCAATCGTTTTGTGGAATCTTTGAAGGAATCAAATCTTTTCTTTCATCCATCCGTTTCTCAGAATAAATTCAAATTCAAATTATTTATTTGCTAGAATATGATATCCTTAATTATTTATATGGTATCCTTACAAGTGTGGATAAGTGTATGGTGTAGGTGGATTATGTTTAGTTTCAGCGTATTCTGCTCCTTCGGGCGTGCAAGTTGGATTTATACATAACAAAAATATTAATCATAAGCATGCATATTATTAATAAAATTATGTGTGGTTATGTTACTAACCCAGGTATCTTATTTACTAAATATTCTGTAATACTATAATAGTTCTTGCTCATTAGGAAATTCTACATTTATATTGCGGTCACAAAAGTAGTGAAGAGCGCCTCCCAGCTAGGTGGACTGATGACCCGATGAAGGTAGCTGATGGGGGGTACTGGATGCGGAAGGTGGAGAATTGAATGTTTGTGGCGCAACTTAGAAGAATCCCACTCCATCGAATGACAGGTGCTTTAATAACTTAAGCTCGATTTATTCGTAGAAACAACTATCCTCCCTTATTTTTTTTATGATTATTTTCCGACATACAAATGCTGAATATCGAAAGAGAACCTGAATCAGAATGTAAATCTGTTTTCAATGGAACAGGCGGCAACGTGTGGTGATTTAAGGGAAAATTTCATTGTGATTTGGGGATAAATGGGAAATTAATTTACTGAATCTGTGAAAATGGTGTCGGAGCTTCCGTTTTTTGTTCCAATTTATTGAATTGCGCGTGCAATTAAAAACCGAAAATATTTAAAATAAAAACCAAGGTCATATTTATTTTTAACTAGAGGCCGCGCGCGACTTCGCCCACGTGGATGTCATTTGTCGCAATTAAAAGTAAAAGCCATAGTAATGTCCTTCTCCGGGTTCCAGACTATATTTGTATTAAGTTTCATCAAAATCGGCTCTGTGGTTTAGTCGTAATGAGTATATGTATATTAAATATTTTTTCCTCACATGATTTTTCTCGAGACAACGAAGCCTACACAACATAATACCAATGGGCTTTCCTTTAAAAAAAAAAGTGGAAGGTTCTTAATCAAAAATGCGCACAATTGCCATTTCTTTTACCATCTAGTTTGAATGAATACTCCAGAAATATAAATATTCCCTCATTGATTCTAATTTTAGAAGCGATTCTTTTTCTTTTGTAACCTTCGGAAGTAAATATCGTCTAGTTATCGAGGCGTTGAAAATTTTATCTTATTTCCACAACCAATCGTTGTTTTTTTTAATGATTACGTAGTTAGGTTGGTATGTTCAAACCAGTGAGGTTTGTTTGTTTTTTGCATGTACCTACCTTCTTTGTTTTAAAAGAATCACTTGTTTTGCATAGGTCTTATATGTTGACTAATATTATATTATCATTATGACAGTTTTCAAAACGTTAATATAATATCACATTTTGAGGCGGATACGAAATGGTCATCAATTGCTGCAGAAAAAAAAATACAACTTAATACTAGACTCATAAAACAGAAAAACGTTCAAACACATCACCTAATAACACGGATTTGTTCACGTATATGTGACGGTGACAGTACCTGAACTCCAACTGAATATTACGAAAGTTTCAACATTTTCTCCTTCCTAGTTTTCTTAAGACATGAACAAACTAGAAAGTTTTGCAGCTGGAGTTATTCTGAACAAAACTTAATCGAAAAAAACCGTATAGTTTAGGCAGGGAAAATAAGTTGTTGAGTAGAAATAGGTTTTCATTTTCTAAGCAACTTGCACTAAGGATGTTCATTTTTTTAAATTACATCTTTAAAGGGGTGAATAGGGGTGGAAAAGTTTGTATGAAGAAATCACGGGTGCGAAGCCATGGGCCTCAGCCAGCTAACTATTAGCTACTCATAAATTTCTCCTGGAATCACGTACACCACACCTCTGTACCACACCCAAACATAAATAAATATATATTTATGGGAAGACTGCCACCAACAGCAATTATATCCATTCATTATATAAAAATATTTATTGGACCGTCCTGTGAGTAAATCCATACCAAACCTCTATAACTTATACTCTTGTGGGAGGGAGCCATCCATACTTAATTTCTTTGCAAGTTTTTCAAACTTTTCAAACAAAGTTGGTCTCGATTTGTACTCGTTTTACAGATTACCACCCTCGAGATTTCTGTGTTAAGCTACTTTTACGAAGTAGGTATGCTTTCTAAATTAAAAAATCTTTGTTAAATTAGTCAAGCAACTCGAAAACGTTTGTAAATTCTCGTAGTTGATTTCAAAGTATAATACTGTAATTCTTTTAGGTACCTAATAAGGAAATTTAAATGGCAATCGTTACGTGATATTTTCAAAACTGGATAAGCTGAAAAAAGTTTCCAAAGGTTGTCTGGAAGATATCGTTTTTAGCGATAAGACCGCCCATGTACCCATAATTTATACGTTGTTCCTGTTTACTACTATTTTCATGGTGTACAATAAAGTATATTCTATCTATCTATCTATCTAAGCTCTAAAATATCGACATGCCCAATATTTGGGTTAAGCTACAAACACGATCAACAGATATTACTGAAGAAAATTATATGTTATAATAAAACAGGTTTAACCGGATTACATTGCATATATTATTTAAATTGGTTTTCCTGACGTTTCGAAAGCTTTGCAGCGTTCGTGGTTGCAGGAAGATGACAAGCGTATTTACAGATAATCCGTTTAAACTTGTTTTATTATAATGTGTAGTGATCGCGAAAACCTAAGAAAATCAAGAAAATTGTATGCTTGAAATGCACTTTTCTTTTTCTGAATTAATTTCTTTTTCCTTTTTTAAATCAAAAGTAGACAGTTTGAAATAAAAGTCACGTTCAATCTGGATTTTTGGATTGACAGATTGATGCCCATGATCAAATTACTTTATTATTTTTATCAATCCATCAATCAATCTTACAAACAATCATCATTGGTCACTCTGACATCAATCTAACTAAGTTCATGTATTTAAATGATGCCCGATACAACATATAATGATTGCTTTACAGGGGAAGGACTTTACATTAATCGAATTTTGAAATATCCAAATTACTATCATACTTCTTCGGAAGCACATTGCAATACCTACCAATAAATCGCAACGACAAATATAAGAAGGCAACATTTTGAATGATAAAATTAATAAAAACTTAATATATTCCGGCCCTCAAAACGACTGAAGTTAACATCCTAATGAAATTCAACAGTGCTTTATTACTATAATGTGACCTAGATAAAGCTAAAGGCTTGTTCAGATGCACTACTTTCGAACACACAAAACAGCTCCAAAAAGTAGTCGGTCAGTGTTGTTCACACATAACGCTGTTTGCCGCGTTCCGGTACACGGTTCTTTCAGTAAATATAATTAATTATACAAAAAAACCACATTTCTTTTTGTTGGTATTTGGTATGGTTAAATAGTCATAATAAAAAAGGTGTTGTCGACATAGTCGTTGCAGTAAAGAAATAGTAGATTGCATCAAAATATGCAAGATAATATTTTTATGGCGAAGGCGCTCTATTTTGAATACAGAGTAGAGATCCTATAATAGAACCCTGAGCGTAAAAAGGGATTCAAAGTATGTCGTTCAAATAAAAAATAATGTTGCGGCAGATCACTCTGCTTTTCATCTTCCTGTGTGAGAAAAAAAAATAAGAGTCGCTTTTTATTTTTTCAGGATGTAGTGGGTAATACGTTCGTAATACTTTCAGGTGTAATACACCTGAATGTAATTGCACTACTCGATGAAATGATAATTTCACTACCCGATGAACTCCACACACATACAACAAACACACCCCTCCCACCATACACACAAACCTATGCTGAAAACTATCAAATCTTGCAAACACGGAATATAACACATCGGAATATTTCTAACTAAATAAAATTATTAAATGTGTCAATCCACCAAAGAACACTGTCCTTCAAGATACAGGTTGTTTTCCTAGTTTGAAGGGCAGGGATCTCATATGAAATTGTGAATAATAGTCTTACCATAACTGTCAAAGTAATAATTTTCAGATGTACAATGTATTTTAAGCTAAGATTAATTACGTAAATAAACTTGCTATTATTATTATATTATTATAACTAATTTTTCTAAATATTTGCAATGCAGTGTTAACAATCCGTGAACATGAGAGTAGGGGACAGGACGTAGATCCCGGGGGCATCAATTGTTTTATTTTTTTTATTCAGCTGGCGCACCGTTCATGTACATGCATTAGAAATGTCTTTGTGTACATGAATGCCATGTTACCGGCCAGAAACTTTATTTATACAATATTTGCATTCGATCTTTTTGGTAACAGCACACTAAGGAACAATATTCATGTTCCAAATTCAAAACTCATTACTGCCCGCTAAAAGTCTGTTACAGAAAAGACCTACTTTTCTCGCACTTATAAGGAATAAAACGTAATTTTTCGAGCAATTTGCATGAAAAATTATACTAAATATCACTGGGAAAATCGCCTCCAAATGTGGTCCGTGTGAAAAACACCAAGCATACAAATTCTCATCCAGTCACTTTTGTGTATATGTCTTATTATAGTGTATGTTCAAAAGTGGTACGTCTGAATCGGCCCGTAGAGTAATACATTATTCAACAAAGCAGCACTTGCTTCTAGACTCTTGTTAGTAAAATATTCCATATTACTGTTAATGCTGAAGCAGACACATTTCATAGTTATATTTCTTTTGTGTTCATTAACTGTTAAACCTTATCATGAGGTTCAATTCAATGGTACAGATATTAGTTGATAAATGAGTACGTATCCTAAGTAGTAAATGCAAATAAAGTAAATTCTACTAGAACTGAAAGTATTATTCTAAATTTTACTTCTATTTTTACCATCTTTTTTTATAGACTGGCGAAGCGAGCTAAAACTTACCTTTGCCCATAAAACTTTCTTTCTTTCTTTACTACTACTATAAACTTGCTTCTTCTTGCATAGTATTATTATGATAATTATTTTCTTTAAATTAGCCCTGTCTAAAATATACTCCAAGGAATTATTCTTACTTCTTACCTGAAAGATTTCTGAGCTTGAAATAATTTTTAGACATCATTTCGATACGCTTTTATCATGGTTATTTTTAAAACATATGGGTTTGAACTAGAACATAGTTTCTGCCCCAACGAATAACATATTCTGATATACGACCGGACTATATGCAATAGATTTCACCCGCGGGTGCATCCGTCGCCATATTTTAGCTGCAATGCTGTATATGGTTCGAAATGCAGGTCAAAAACTGAATAAACCATAAGCTGTTGTTTAAAAACATTGCTTTCGACTAGAGAATGTAAAATAACATATTGTGGAGATTTTTAGGGTTCCGTATCGAAAGGGTGCCGACGGAACCACTGTGCCATCAGTCCGTCCGTCTGTCTGTCTGTCACAGGACTTTTAAGAGCCCACTTACACTTTTTTGACAAAACAGCAACGAGAAGTAGATTTTTGGCGTTCTCATTGTATTTGTTGGAAAGGTCTATAGAAATTTCCATTACAGAATTAGATATTGCGATACTGAGCCCATCGTCTATTTGTTTTTTTTTTTATCGTCTGTTACTAAGCCCACGTCGCGAGCGCAAGGAAATATAATATTCAGATTTTAAGTTTATGATAAGAATTATTATTGAATGTTTTCATATTTTAGTTTAATTATGTTGGCAAAAGTCTGAACTTTTATGTGATGTATTTTTTGTTTCGATACTTTATTTATTTTAAGAGAAAATTGAGGTTTAAAAAACCTGTTTTCTGGTTGAAAACAGGTATTTTAAAGTGGTAATTTAGCTGAACTGGAGTTTTTTTCCAGTTGTAAGGTTTGTATCATTGGGAAAATATTCCGAATATTATGGTCTATTTTTAAACAGTTTATAGTAAAAGATAAATGAGATCCAGGAGGTTAAAATACCGCTTCCAACGTGGCGCCGGGGAGAAAAGATTATTGTTAGTCTTAGTCGCAATCAATGAAATTTTTTTTTTTGCCTCAATAAAGCTGTCATATTTCACTTACAAAATTTAAAATAAACACATCAGCTACTGAGATCTACGATGCCAAAAAGTAGCTTAAAACGCAGATTTCTTGCGTTTTTTGTAATACGGCTCTATCAAAATAATATCAAATTAGGGCCTAATAAATGACCATGAAACTTCGTACATATTATTTTAATCAAACGGGATCTACTTAGTTTGTGGGGATAGAACAAAATACCTACGTATTTGTCTGATAGACTCTGCCCACCCGCTAACAAGACAGGTAACATGCTAAGTCGGCCGAAATTAGACTCGGACGAAATTATGTTGGACGGCGTCAAAATGGTTTATCTATCTACTAGCTATTGGCCATGGCTTCACTTGCGTAGAATCAGGATTATTTGTTATGGGGCTCGCTTTGGGCCTCGAACACTGGTGCCTCGTAGATGTTACGCGCTTTTTAAAATTCCTTTCTTACTACACACTACATAAGTTAGGAATGAAATTTTGCAAAGGACATTACTCAAGTTCCAATGATGCTCAGCATTTGGAAGTTATGAATAAACGATGATGCTCACCATATAAAATTCAATGAAGGCAATGTGTTGCAATCTATTTTAATAAACGGACAGTACTCCACAGATATTAGTCATTAAAATACACTGAGGTAATATGTACTACGTACTAGAGTAGACATTAGGAACATTAAGAGCCTCCAAGAGTGACGATATTTAATTGATCATCCGGCGCACCCTGGGAAGTCAGCCCCGCTACCAGCTACCAACCTGCTGACTGGCTAATCTTTTCCCCACGCCATGAGCTGTTATCATTATGTAATATGTATGCTCATGTCGACAGACAGACTGCCTAGTTGGTCTAGTGGTTGCAAGCGCGACTGCTGAGCGTGGGGTCCTGGGTTCGATTCCCGGGTCGGGCAAAGTGTTATTGGGTTTTTTCATTAGGAAATTCTCAGTAGCAGCCCGGAGTCTGGATTTGTGCCCGGTCAATGGCAATAGGCTCGCCCCCTATTACATGGGACTATAACATAACTGGCGAAATGTGGGTGTACTAATACACCTCTGCCTACCCCTCGGGGAAATACAGGCGTGATTTTATGTTATGTCGACACGATAGAAGAATATTAGGAACAAAAAATATCGCACAATTAGCTGGCCGCGGAGCACGTGCGCTTCGAGCGGGCCTAAGTGAGTGAGAGTGCAGGAGCTCTAAAACGTGTTATAAACGTGGTACGTAGTAAAATATTACCTCAATGTTAAAACATTATTTTTCATTTATTTATTTAAAAAAAAATTGTACAACAAGAGGTTGCCTAGCAACTAAACAGTTTTACTCTTCTATTTCTATGCCAAAAAGAGGTTGGCTATCATTGGCTATCTCAGTGGTGCCAACATAATAAACTACCGAACTACCGGATTGATCGTCCGGCGCACCCTGGGCAGTCAGCCCCGCTACCAACTTCCTGACTGGCTAATCTTTTCCCCACGGCATGAGCTGTTATCATTATGTAGCCTCATGTCGACACGATAGAAGAAGAAGAAGAAGAAGAAGAATAAACTACAAAACCATAGAGTACTTAAAAGAAATTGGTAAAAAATACGAAGTCAATTGGAGTATCATAGCTACTCACATTATTAATTATTTTATTGAAATAATCTTAAAAAAAAAATTGTACTGTCCGCATTAATTACGATGAAAAAAAAATCATCATCATCATTTCAGCCGAAAGACGTCCACTGCTGGACATAGGCCTCCCCTAAGCATCCTACGGCGCGAAAAAAATTACGGTGATGACGTCATGCGAGACGATCTATGTAAAACAAGAACTCCACCATATCCTCTACTGTATCACGATTCTGGAATTCAGAAAAAATTAAACCGCCCTATTTTATAAAAGTGCCAAGTGAAGCCACACTACAAATCTAGTTAGTGGAGGACCTTTCAAGAAGATTGATAGAGTAAGTATCCACTGTATTTTATGTTGGAGACGTTAACCTGCGGAGTAAATGTCAAGTGGCGGTCATTGGTGACCGGAACATTCGTCTTGTATCAATTTGTACGTGTGAGCTGTCAAGGGAAGAGGATCTGTCAAGGGAGGAGGTTGACTCACGTATATCATATAACAAGGAATTTTATGTCGTATCTATAAATGCGATGATATTTTTAAAAGTACAGATATACAAGGTGTTGATCTGTAATCGTGCCATATTTCTAGATGTGATGAAAAATAATGTGCTTAGTCACCCAAAAATACTTAGGCTATTCGAGAATAAATCCCGAACGATTAGGAAAATAAGTCATCGGTGGCATTGTCAAAGGGTGTAAATACCTGTAAATTGTTTTGGTGGTGTCGCACGCATCGTTTTTGTGTCGCACATGACACACGGGGGGAATTTGTTTGTTTACAAATAGCTATTTAACAAAAGATTTTTTTTTGGTATTGATTTTTTTACTGATTCGTGTTCAGTATCAGTGGTATAGTCACCAGCTTCCTTAAATATGGCACGAATACAGATCAAAATATTGTATTGTTGCGCGTGCAATCTGAAGACTCAAAAACGTTCTAATTGGTACGTTTTGCTACTAGTGTGCGTCAAGCAAAGCGCCGAGCGTTACGTGTGATAAAAAAAAAACAAAAATGCCGTCATGTTTGTACAGAAAGTGTACTAATTATTATGACGCAAAACTAACTTACAGTAACTAACTTACTTACTTTGCACTAGTTTATGTGTATTGTGCTGCTCTATTCTAATGTTCTATCTGTATGCCAAATTTCATCCAAATCTTTTCAGCTCTCAGATCAGTTACAGATTAGTTAAGAGTGTAGTGATTATTTTAATGTACGTGATGTGGCTGTACTTCTATAAATAAATAAATAAATAAATAAAGCTCTTTCAGCATGATTGAGTAACAAACATCCAAACATCCAAACTTCTCAAACTTTGTCATTTAATAAATTAATAATGACGAATTGCATTAAAAATATCATCATTATCATCTTCGTCATCATTTCTGCCGAAAGACATCCACTGTTGGACATAGGCCTCCCCCAAAGGGGGGATATGCCATAATCACCACGCTTAGCAGGCGGGTTGGCGATTGCAGTTGGTTGGTTAAATACTCAGAGAAAGCTGCTGCCCATCCTTTGGTGAATCCCTTAGTCGCCTTTTACGACACCCATGAGAAAAGATAGGGTGGTGCTATTCTTTTACGTCCGGCACCTCACGGAACATGTTAAACACACCGAACATTAAAAATGTGTTATGCCAGTATTGTTTACTAAATGTGACAAGTACAATACAGAGACATATTATTGACATTGACTTGGTTTTCCGAAAATAGCCGCATCTGGTTAGACTGGAAGCCGACCCCAACACAATTGGGAAAAGGCGCGGAGGATGATTATGACTTGGTTTTCCGAAACAAGTCCAGTTTCGGCTCAAGTCGTGGTGGCGGCGTGGGGGTTTGTGTCTATAGTATAAACTTAGTGTGTAAACCCTAAAAATAATTGGCATATTTAAAAGATAAACGTATAAAATACAAATATGCCTTACAACTTTTAACATTTAATTTCTCTGTTTCAAGCTTCTTACACAGCGCCATGAAATTGAAACCTAACTAGTTGAAGCGAGAAAATTAAAAGTTTCTACAATTACGCTCTAGCTTTGAAAACTTAAGTTCAGTGGAGAATGGAATTAACACTAGTACTGGGAATTGTTAAGATTTCCTAAGGGAATAAAAATATATAATTGCTGTTATCTGATATAAGTAAATCAAAAAGGCATTCTTTATTGAATTTTTTCGATAATACTTATTTTTTGTGAGTTACATTGTTTCTGTTTTGGAGGGGGACGACCTCGGCAAAAGTACAGCAATAAAATCGCGGACGTTCTCAAAAAAGGCCAGGTGAGCACTAAAACGAGAATGTATGAAGAGGTTAATACACGTAGATGAAGCGAAAGAAGTGTGTCAGGATTATAGCAGACAAAAACAAGACTTCAAATATTCAATAACATAGGTATATTAACAACTTTCCGGTACTTTACGCCACATAATTGTAACTTTAAGGTAAAAATGGTCACTTGGTGGTGGTTACATAACGTTTTACTAGGGGCGAGGGGGGGGGGGAAAGTAAAACGTTACGGTGCGTTACAAGGCCAGGTGAGCACTAAAACGAGCATGTATGAAGAGGTTAATACACGTAGATGGGGTGGGGGGTGGGGGGGGGGGGGGGGGGTAAAACGTTATACTTGAACGCTCCCCAGAGGCCTATGTCCAGCAGTGGACTGCGATATGATGATGATATAATAGGTATTATTTAACTAAACAATCAAAAACATAAAGCTAAATAGTACATATCCGTGTAACCTCATTCATCTTCAAACAATACGGGCTGTGGGCCTTTATTCACGTGCTATTTGCACCACACTCTTTGTGCTTTAGATAAAACCAGGTTAATTTTGGACACCTATACCGTGTATTAAGATGGTCTAATCCCTACGAAAATGGTTTTGTCTAGGAGTTTTGGTAACGTTGCTATAGTTTAGTCAATCCTGGATGGGTGAACGTATTTTTAACATACATACCATTTACTATTCCATTGTCGTCCCTTGTTGACACATTCTAGTGTGATAATGTGTGTGGGGTGCATTAAACAACCTCCACGAGTATCGTCTGGTGCACCCTGGGCAGTCATCCCCGCTACCAACCTGCTGACTGGCTAATACACGGCATGAGCTGAGCATGATTATGTAGCTCATGTCGACACGACCGACGAAAAAGTGTGATAATATCTCTATGTGAGGTCTTAATTTAACGTGTTTACACAAATTAACAAAATGTAAGGAACAGTAGATTGTTTTCATGATTTCGGGGTTTCTCCTATAGTATGTGTTGTTCGTTATGATGACTAGATTCACCACTTTAAATATTTGCCATTATTAAAGTAAAACCTTAGTGATTTAATATCTCTTTTTACTAAAAAAATTAAACTCCAATATATAACTCACAGTGACCCACCCTTTCACAGATTCTCCAGCTCAATATGAATGAAGAAATGAATATTGTATGAAATTATTGCTAAATGATGTTTTTATTTTTAAATTTAGTTTTTGTAACTTTAGTCGCTGTATATCTCTTTTAATTTAGTTTTTAGTTATAGGTTTTTGTAATCTTAAGTCGCTGTGTCGTAAAGCTCCATTTTTTTTTCTTTACTCTCAACAGTTTCACTGTAACATATCATCTTATGGATATGTTACAGTGAAACTGTTTTATGTTTTAATTTTAACATCTGTATTTTAAATTACCTGTGACAAACAATAAAAATCTACTCTATTCTAATAATCCGATCTAAGAATTCGTTCATAAATTATATGAAATAAGATTTTTTTTTACATAAAAAAACCTGTTTTCATGTGAATTAGTCTTCAAGAGTTACATCGATTCCCTTCAGGCTTTCCTTAAGATCTTCAGATTCGTTTAACCATCCTTCTTTCTTTTGTATCCCAGGGATAAATGTGATATACAATTCGTATTACTGTTGACCTTTTTCAGATCAAATTCAATTTATTATTAATAATTCGCTCAAAGATATGACGTAACGTTAACATAACTAACACAAAACAAAAATATATCGGACTATTTATTTCGTAACTCAGTGTTTCGCTGGGGTCATGTGAATTGAGCCTCAAATCGAAAAGGATATCCGAATTCCCCCTTATACATAAAATCTCCTTTTATCTTTTGTTTTCTGTTCAATTTGCTCACATATTCTCTGTCTCTTGCTTAGAGTAACTACGCATGCGGCATGGTACATTTAATATAATTCATAAAACCTAGCTTTGATAATATAAAATTTAATCATAAGCCCAATCTAATCAAAGACTTGGCTAAAAAATACAGTCTACTAAAATACACTTCCCAACGAAAAACGTCCACTGCTGGACATAGGCCTCCCCAAAGCGGGGGAAATGCCCTATTCACCACGCTTGGCAGGCGGGTTGGCGATCGCAGTTGGTTGGTTAAATACACATCATTACAGCCGAAAGACGTCCACTACTGGACATAGGCCTCCCCCAATTAAGGGGGGGATATGCCATAATCGCCACGCTTGGCAGGCGGGTTGGCGATCGCAGTTGGTTGGTTAAATACTCAGAGAACGCTGCACAAAAATAAATAAATACACAATTTACTAAAATACACTTCTCCAAATAGTATAACAATAAGTCTCTCAATCTGTGTGTCTGTTTGCTTGATTGATACTTCTAAATAACTCAGTGGATTTTGATACGGTCTGCACCATAATTTAGAGAATTTCTTAGGTGTCGGGTCTTATTTTATGTGACTAACTACTGACTGTTTCGCCTACATCACGTGAATCAGCCCTTCAGTTACGACACAGGTTGGCCCCAGGCGTTCCTTTAGATCTCTGTCAGGTTCGTTATCTTAAAGCTTTCCCGCCTTTGCGAGGTTTTAGTGACCTATTCTGCCATTTATTTTTGTTTTCTCCAAAATAAGGATGAATGGAAGCCCTTTGCAAATAAAAATATTGTTTTGTTAAAGTTAAGTGAAAGAAGTATGGATTATGAAACAAACTTGCGCTTTTCAATAAAAAGTGGTGTTGATTATTTTGTCGGGTTAATAGGGCACCTATAGTAGTTTTGCAAGATATACCGATGAAATTATCTTTACAAGATTTCATAAGTAATTTCTGTCGAAAAGATTTTTGGAATAGTCAAAGTCATTACAGAATAGACTCAACTGCCTCAACTGTCGACTGCCTCGTTGGTCTAGTGGACGCAAGCGCGACTGCAGAGCGTGGGGTCCTGGGTTCGATTCCCGGGTCGGGCAAAGTGTTATTGGGTTTTTTCATTAGGAAATTCTCAGTAGCAGCCTGGAGTCTGGATTTGTGCACGGTTAATGGCAATAGGCTCGCCCCCTATTACATGGGACTACAATATAACTGGCGAAATGTGGGTGTACTATACACCTCTGCCTACCCCTTCGGGGAAATACAGGCGTGATGTTATGTTATGTTGTTGTTATTACAGAATAATTTAACGACTCTTTTGATAAACTATCGCCACAAACATAATAAAAAATATTGTGGTGAAAACGTAGTGCTGCGAACAATCATAGTGAAGCCAAAAAACCGTGCTCCTCCGTTTAAAATCCACCGCTCACGCACACACCATGCACCTGAAGGATATTTGTGTTTGCGATGCTTACTGGACGATGCCGCCA
The DNA here is from genome assembly GCA_949699075.1 of Asteroscopus sphinx. NCBI lineage: Eukaryota > Metazoa > Arthropoda > Insecta > Lepidoptera > Noctuidae > Asteroscopus > Asteroscopus sphinx. The sequence goes on from OX453016.1 coordinate 12,911,277, forward strand.
CATGTGTACTGAGAGTAGTTAGGACGGTTTGAGGTGCATGTGTGTGCGTGAGCGCTGGTTTGTACATGGAGGAACACGGTTTTGTTGGCTTCACTATGATTGTTCGCAGCACTCCGTCTATATTTTTACTATGTCTGTGACTGCCGCGTAAAGGTATCTGATAATTTGTTATTTTAAGCAGTACATCCAAAAGGTTTCTGAATCTAAAGGCACATAAGTTAATCGACATAAATTTGCTTTGCGATAAACTCAACCTCGCAATACTAATGAACGAAAAAACTAACTGATGACGTAAGACTCAAAAAAAAAAAAACGTAAAATGCCAAGCAACTCGAATTTAGCATTATTTTCCTATACAAAGTACCAATGAAGAAAACAGCACTTGCACTTCATACAACAGATGTTTAGAAATATCTACTAAGCGGATTCCCCTCCGCTAAACGTAATGTGACAACGAAGGAAGTACTGAGCCGGGACCGGGACACGTTTCATTTTTATAACGCACTTAAAAATACAACGGATGGATAAAACAATTTTGCAGATAAGGTAAATCTAATAGGGTATTATTTTTTAATCTTGTTGCTGGTTAAAATGTTATAATGAGGAAGGTTAGATAACACTGGCGTCTTTTATGTATGGCAAGTTAAAAATCATGCATTTTAAACGACCGTCATATGGTGGTACTATCCAACTCAGCATCATTAAATCTCTAGGTTCCTGCTCGGAGAAGGCGGCGCCGGAGAGGCAACTGCTCCAGCACCTAGCCCTTCAGGGCTACCGTCGTAACCCTCACCCGATCGATATTCGACTTAAGTGTGGGGGGCCTTCGAGGTCACGGCTGTTCAGAGTTGGGGCTCTGATTGTCCACTAAGTGACTTCTGGGATGGCGGCGGCACGTTGTGGTCACGTGCCGTAATGTGCACCGGGAAGGACACAAAAAGACAAATAGTCTCTTTTAAGACGTGCCTTACAGGCGTATCATAAGCAGGGCTCCGGAGGCATATTACATTCCCGGAGTCCCCCTTATTATGCTGTAGACGACCACTCTCGGGTAAGAATCCCACACATCCCACACATACACATCCCGGCCTCCATCCCCAGTGAGGCCGGCAGCCTTTTGGAGGTTTCCTCCTCAAAGCAAAAAAAAAAGGACCGTTTGGAAGAAGGTTGGCTCTAAATCTATACCTGGTCCCTTGTGGTGTAACGAAAAGGTACGTTTATAGCAATGCACTGTATAGGCAGTTGATGATGATCCGTAAAACACGTTTGATGGTCACGTAATAAAACCATTACATTATAGTAAAATGTTTGTATTGTACAAGCAAGAAACAAGCTGAAAGGCCGTGTTTTTGAAGTTTCGCTGGCCGATCTTCAAGCTGATACTGATGCTGAAAGGTCTTTCCGCAAGTTTCGTCTGATCGCCGAGGATGTCCAGGGCCGCAATGTGCTGTGCAATTTCCACGGCATGGACCTCACCACTGACAAGCTCAGATGGATGGTTAAGAAATGGCAGACCCTGGTCGAAGCCAACATCGACGTGAAGACCACCGACGGCTACCTGCTCCGCGTGTTCTGCATCGGCTTCACCAACAAAGACTCGCTCAGCCAGCGCAAGACCTGCTACGCTCAGCACACACAGGTCCGTGCCATCAGAAAGAAGATGTGCGAGATCATCACCCGTGACGTGACCAGCTCTGAACTCCGTGAAGTGGTCAACAAGCTGATCCCAGACTCCATCGCTAAGGATATCGAGAAGGCGTGTCACGGCATCTATCCCCTCAGGGATGTGTGTATTAGAAAGGTCAAGGTCTTGAAGAGGCCGCGTTTCGAGATCTCCAAACTCATGGAGCTCCATGGAGAAGGTGGTGGTGGCAAGAGGGGCGAGGCTGGCGACAAGTCGGAACGCCCTGAGGGCTACGAACCTCCCGTTCAAGAGAGCGTTTAAGGTTTAAAACAGAAGCTCCTTTGTGAAAGAGCTCGCCCGGGGAAGTATAGTTGCCGGCACGAGTCGTGAGCACAAATTCCACTGCTTAAGTGGTCGAATTTCTGTTCACAGTACAACAGACCAGAAACGGGCACTTGTATTGGCTTAATAATATGATAATGCATAATTGAATATACGTAGAAAACGGAATACTAGAATACTGTGCCGACAGAGACTACCAAGCAGGTACAATTTGTGCTCACGTCTCGTGCCGGGAATTATACTAACACCGTACCTACTTCTCCGCCAAATAGTGATGCTTGCAGTGTTTCGGTCTGAAGGTTTTTTAATTTCATCACATGAGACTTTTCATCTTCATGTCTCTTCTTCATGTCTTCATGTCAGTTTGGCGAACCGACTTGCATTACCATTTAGGCAACAGCTTAGGTGGTATTGAAGTTGTTATGGGCAAAGGTAACCGCTTGACATCTGCAGCCGAACTGCGTTACTCACTCGTGATCGCAATCATTTAGATTTCAATGTTCATTGCTCCGTGTGTTTTGCCAATCCGTGTTATTTCGTACCACACAATGAATGTTAACATCAATGTTTAACATCAGGTGGGCCTTTAGCTCGTTTCGCCAGCCTATACTATAAAAAAAAAAAGTATTTATAATCAAATTATCACAATTCTACTTACAAACATAGGCAAAACATACTGCGCAAATAGTAAACCGACTCGTATCTTTGTCAAGACATGTGTTGTGTGCTGGTGACAAGCGGAATTTCAAGCGTACCGCATACGTTATCACCTGGCAGGTCGCGTGCAAAAAACGCGACGAACCGTGAAAACCGGGACAAGAAAACTCCGTCTATTTTCAAATTGGATTTACGGAAAGGATGTTTGAAATATCTACGAAAAAGCAAGGTGTAGGAACGTACTTATTAAAATTCTTGAAATAGTTACGAATTTTTTGCTTACTAATCATGGTTAATTAACTCTGAAAGGAATTCTAAATGGCAAGAAATGGCGAAGATGCATTTTGTCGATAGCATTTTTTAACTACGTTTAGTTATTCTTACCTTTGTAAGGATAAGCAGTGTGAGCACTGTTTAGGATGTTAAAATATCAGTTTCAAATTATATAATTTTTTAAACATTGTATTTTCTCAATCTAAACTTCGAACCAAAGTACGGTTCCAAAAAGTTGGTGCTATGGAGAAGAGCCGGCAAGAAACTCCATGGATATACTCTTTTCAAATACAATATAATTATATTAATACATAACATAATCAGGTTGTCTGGTAGAGAACGCCTATGGCGTTAAGACCACCTTTGTACCCAGTTCTGCATAGAGGATTAAATAAACCAGCCCGAAACATTCCCACGGGCGCAGCCTCTTCTCAGAATGAGAAGGTAGTTAGTCCATCACGCTTATAGTGCGGGTTGGCAGACTACACACACCATCGAGATCTTTATGGAGCGCTCTCAGTTGTGTACACTGACCTCTATTATACTGCTTAGAGGTCAGTGGGTGTGCAAGTGTAACTCAGGTGTGGGTATTTTCATATTCTATCTATTTTCTACCAGTCACATTAGCGCTGTTGCTGCAATAAAAGTTTAGCCGTTTGACTCAATGGGCTACGAGAGCAATCACGTTTGCACAAATATGTGCGTAGCTTTTGAACCGCTTGTCGCACGAACTAACCAATTTATTTTTAAATTTAGCTTTATTTTTCCCTTAAAAACACATTACTTATTCTTATATTGTTGTTTAGTAGTGTTAGTATGTCTATTAAATATGTTAGTATTGTGTTCGTTGTAAGGGCCGCCTCTTGCGGTGAAAGCCTCTCCAAATTACTTCAAATTATTCACACAAAATCCAGACCAGAATTTGTAATACTAACTCAAACATAATCAAGACATTAAACTGCCTACACCAGTTTGTTAAGCTAAAGCTAAAATTGATTTAAGATAATTCAATTTAATAACTGTGGAACAAGCTATGATAATTTTGCGGCGGTAAGCTGTTATTAAATCTTTAATCCTAAAACTTTACCGCTGTATTAGCATTAATTTTATAGAATTAAGTTGTAATAATACAGAGTTTCCTTTTAGGAGTTCGTGGATAAGTAATAACCAAGTGAATTGCAAGATCTGTGAGATTAAGCTAGCCACGGTCAGTTCTTGGATGGGTGACCCTTTCATTGCTCATCGAGATCCTTCTGTGCCTCGGAGAGCACAGCTGTCGTTTCGCTGTCGCTTTCGTAAATCAAAAATTCTCTACATGTCGGTGGTGGCAAATTAAAAAAAAAAAAAACATGTTATTTCAGACAGAGTCCATAGTAGTGTTAGTAACAGTTTATTTAATATCTAGTGCTAGTAAGTACAAAATCAGGTATAAAATTTTATTTAAAACAGTGTACAGCTGCATCCATCTCCGCATCATCGGGGTATCCCACCGATCTGCGAACACACTGAGGACAGTGTTGTTACCGCCGCGGTATGTTATCACGGGGGTAATTTAAAATCAAATAAAATATGTTAATCGCCATTTCTTCTCGTGGGTGTCGTAAAAGGCGACTCAGGTGTTCACCAGAGGATGGATGGCGTTCTCTGAGTATTTATTCAACCAAATGTGATCGCCAACCCGCCTGCCAAGCGTAGCGATTATGGCATATCCCTCCCTTTTGGCCTAAGTCCAGCAGTGCATGTCTTTCGGCTAAAATGATGATGATGATGATTTTTTCCAATCCAAGCCAACTGCCTGAATTTTTTTGGTGGAATGCATTGAATTGAATAATGATGATGTTAATTAGAACAAAAAATATAGGTTCGTAGTGAAATGCCAGGAACCTACATTTATGTTTTACACAACTACTTCGTAACAGAGTTGACCATTTTATTTATTTATTTTATTTTATTTTTTATTCATCAGGACAGCAAACAAAAAAGAATATCATACAAAACTTAGGATATCACGCAACCATCACCGTTATCCATGAAATAATACATAAAAAATTAATAAACACAGGAAGCTTAATGAACTTTTATGCAGAGACTTTAGAGTGAAGAAGGAATGGAAGTTCCATGAAAAAACAAGATTAACTTAAATCACAGACGAGTAAGCCTCAAGACACCGCATGATCAAAGTTTTGCATGAGAACACAGTCGTAAAATGCTGGCGGGAGCCGGGGGGTGGACGGCGCGTTATGATTGGTTGGCTCAAAAGTTTGGTGGCATGATTAGTGCCACTCGCTGACGGAGTGACGTTCCGATTGGCGGTGGGGCGTATGATATGCGTGGTGACCGGGAGTAACCGGCTAATCGGCGTCTAGGGGTTACTGGTCTGTGACTTAAATTGAGCCAACAAAGCGTGTATCCTACTTATATTATAAATATGAAAGTTTGTGAAGATGTTTGGATGTTTGTTACTTAATCACGCTGTAAGGACTGAACGGGTTTGGATGAAATTTGGCATACAGATAGAACATGCTTCGGATTACATATAGGCTATTTTCCGGGAAGATGAACAGTTCTCGAGGGATGCGTGATACACGACATCCACTCGAGCGAAGCCGCGGGCATAGGCTAGTTTTCAAATAAAGGTAAGACCTCGCTACCTTAACATTAGAAAAGTGCTAGAAAAATATAAAAAGTAAAATAAACCTTGAAATATTACGTGAAACTACTTCAGAGCTAGAAGCTTTCAGAACGAGTGCGGTTAAGTAAGTGGATTTCTTGTAATGAAAGAATTTTTAAAGTGCATGAGAGCGACGATGATAGTTGTTGTTAGTCTTGGAATGAACACGAAATCGTCGTAAATGGGTATTTATTACATTTTTGTTAAAATGAAGCGTCTTTGGTTCCTAAAATATACATGATTTTTATTTTGTACTAGGAAATTCATTGTAATACGTGGGACACTCAGAAAGTTTTGCGAAACTAAAAAAAATTGTTCTATACGTACATATATTTTTATCAAATCTTTTCAAAGTAATTTCCACCAGCCTCTATACAAAGATTCATGCGCCTAAACCAGTTTTCAAAACACTTTTTCCAGTCCGCCGCAGACACCTCGTTTACAGCCTGCTCGAACGCAGCCAGCGCATCTTCCGGCGACGAAAATTGTATCCCTTTGAGCTGATTTTTTATTTTTGGGAATAAAAAGAAGTCACACGGTGCTAGATCAGGGCTGTAAGGAGGGTGACCCAGGAGTTTGACTGGCGTGCTGTCCAGGAAGTCCCTCGTTTTGAGTGCGGTGTGCGCAGGTGCATTGTCGTGGTGGAGCAGTAGCCCGCGGAGCCCTGTGTTTGGTCGCTTGTTGCTTATAACAGAGAAAACTTCTGGCAAACATTTGGTAGTATACCATTCGGCATTAATGCTTCTTTGATCCCGTAAGGGAATTGATACCAAGTGGCCAGTCAAATTAAAAAAGCTAGCGATCAAAATCTTACCCCCGCTTCTAGATCGCTTCACTTTGGTAGGCGTTGGCTCATTTTGAAACACCCAAACAGTCGACTGGCGCTTGGTTTCTGGGTCGTATTGATAAATCCAGGACTCATCACCTGTAACGATGTCGTAAACATGCCGAGACGAGCCTGCTTCAAATTTGTTAAGCATATCACGGCACCATTCCACCCGGGCCTGCTTCTGAGCATCGGTGAGGTTGTGCGGCACCCAGCGTGATACTATCCTCCTCACGCGAAGATGGCTGTGTAGAATCTCGTGAACGCTTCCCGATCCAATCTTCAATATGTGTTGAATCTCCTGATATGTAATTCGCCTATTGTCTTGGATTAAATTTTTCACTGCTAGCACGTTTTCTTCGGTAACAGCCGTCAAAGGGCGACCGCTTCTTTCGTCATCCCCCAAAGTTGGTCGACCGCGCTTGAATTCGTTATACCAACGATACACGGTTGCCTTGGAAGGGCCTTCATCCATGAATGCCATTTGAAGTCTATCGTACGATTCATCCGGTTTCAGGCGACACTTGAAATCGTATAAAATCATAGCTCTAAAATGTTCCCGGCGCAGATCCATATTTCAGTGAGACACAATACTTTGAATTAACTCGCAAAAAATGTGGAGGGAAATTTTGAAATTGGAACTTACTTATTTTTACTTATAAATAATCATATTTTCGAAAAACATTATAACTGGCCAGTCTCCCATATATAAAAACTTGTTTTCGCAATACTTTCTGAGGGGCCTGGTATGCCAAGTAGGGAGAATATCCTCACAGTGAATGTATACTACTGGTGTCTGAGAATATTGTGTATGTATTACCTACACCGACAAATTCCATAACCATATAATACATTATACCACCGAAAAATAAAGACAGAAACATGAATAATCTATTGCTACGCTTTTTACAGAAAAGCTGAGGATTAGTAACATGTTGTTTTGAATATTTGACGTGAAATACTGCGAGGATAGGATTTATCACCAAAGTGTGTTAACAAACATATTGTTTTATGAAAACATAGCTGTACCTAGGGTTGCCAACTGTACTATATAATATAGTATTTTACTTAATTTTAGCCCGGTGTACTATATTATACTGTTAGAGAAATGTATAGTACGCAAAAATACAGTATTTCGGTCGGACGTTACTTTGAGTTTTGGATTTTTAATCGTCTCTTCAAAGTGCCATAAATTAAAAAAAATCAAGATACTATATTTTCCAGCTGTGTCAATTTGTGTGTGTGTGTTTATTTTTCATGTCGTGTCCTGAAAAACACTAATTTTCCTGAAAAACAGTTGGCAACCCTAACTGTACCCATGGCTTTGCTCACGTGAAAATATGTCAGAAAATGATGTACTTATACTACTAGCGCAGATAACTAATGTGATTGAAAATGGCGGCACTTCTATTGTTCTATGTGCCTCTCGTTCACACAATACCGTGCGTGTGAGCGAGAAGCAAATACAAATGCCGCCATTTCTAATCCCATTCGTTATCTGCGTGAGTAGTATTTTTATGAAAGGTCTCAGAGGTGTTAAGTATTTTGACTCTATTGGTCAGATATGAACTTTTACGGGTAGATATGGTTTTTCAGAGAATATTTATTTATGTATGTATGTATGTGAGAGCCACGTTTTTTTTTGATAAATTTTTTGTATAAAATCATAGCAGTGGTAGCCTAGTGGTTGATCGCTTGCCTTCCATGCAGGAGGGTGCGAGTTCGATCCCAGCCCGCATCTCTGACTTTTCAGATTCATGTGCGGATAAGAATTTGATTATCACTTGCTTTAACGGTGAAGGAAAATATCGTGAGGAAACTTGCACACCCGAGAGTGCTCCATACAGTTCTCGATGGTGTGTAGGCCGCTAATCCGCACTAGGCCAGCGTGGTAGACTAAGGCCTTAGCCTTGTCATACTGAGAAAAGGCCCGTGCCCAGCAGTGGGACAGTAATGGGCTGATTATGTTATGTATGTATAAAATCGAGATTTGTTAAGCAAAGAATTACATTTGTAATAGTATTCAAAATTCTAATCAATTTCCAACAGATACTTGTACATCAACAAAACTAAGTTCGTACAAGTTCAATACAAACACACAAGGCCTATGTACACACAGTACTTATTATGATTTCGTACCTTTGACGAAGCGTTATTCATTGTTCAATGTAGGCGATCCCCGAAGCCGTTGGAAAGACACGCTCGGATCATCCTCACACGACTCCGCATAATTTTTGCAAAGTTGCATGAAAAACGATTTTCATTTTAGTCTCTACATGAAAATGTAGTGGATTATCTTGTTCGAGATAAAAAGAGATTATTTCAAGTATTTATGGGCGGTTAAAGTTGTCAGTTTTGAAATTATGGGAGGGTCTCCGTTTGGTGTAATTTATTAGAAGATAATTTTATAGGCGGTTTTGCGTGAGTTTCTTCTTTTAACTTTTTTGATTTTCCTTTGCATAATCATTATTTTTAACCACAGTAGACTTTTTCAACACTAAAAATACCATAAAATGGAAAAAAGAAAGGTCTGTAGAAATATGGCAAGACGCTAAGACAAGACGTGATAGCAGAAATTGCAGGAAAATAAATTTTAAGGAAAGCGGAAGACAGAAAAACTGGAAAATATTGGAGGAGATTTATGCCCATCGAGGGTTTCTTAATTGGTAATTATTATTCATATTTTACTATGACAATGGTGTCGATTCTCTTCTTCACGAACACAGACATAGTAAAATATAGGCTAAGTGTAGTGTAGCCTCTTACGTCAGCTTTTGTATAAAATTAGGCAACCTGCGCTTCCTGCTTATGTTGCTCCCTGATAAAGTAGCTTCATTTCACAAATCAGTTTCAATAAAAAATATTGTCTGACCGGCTCAAAAAGCGTTAAGGCACATTATGTTATTACAAACACGATAAATGTAATAACAGAGGTCTTAAATGTTCAACCCATGCGAGATTAATTAAATTAATACTAAGAAAATGACATCATAATCTTCGTTGTATACGAAGGTAAATACCATTTCCCTGCTTTGTTTCAGTAGGAATTAAATTGGAATAATTAAATCGTGTGTAATCTATTTATCCCTAATTCAGTGAAATGAATAAAGAGATTGTTAATTTTGGCATGTGTTGGTAAAACGGGTGTTGTTTTGATTTTTAAGTGAGAAGTTTAATCGTACTAATATGATAAATGCATAAGAATGGATTTTTGTTTATTTGTTCTTTAATCACTCTGAAAAAGCTGAACGGATTTGGATGAAATTTGGCACACAGATAGACCACAACTCGGGTTAACCTATAGGCTATATATCCCGGAAAGATAAATGGTTTATATTTAATTTCTAATTTATCTTTATTTTCATTTATTTTAAATGCTATGGCATTTAGTTCTAATGCTATCCCCTAGTAACTTAATTCCAAATTAAACCACATTACAAATTACTATTAGTAGTAGTAAGTCCACATCGTAATTGGATTTACTTTGATTTAGCAACACGAAAACAAACTAAACTGCCGAAACGAACTTCCTCTGAGTTTTGTTAGTTTTAGAATTAGACGTTGATTATCGAGTTCGAGTTGTACTGCATTTAGATAAAGGCAAGGCTGACACAAGTTTCAATATTCCAGACAATAGGTGAAGTCAAAAGTTAAGCAAGGCAATTGAACAAGTTCTCAAAGACACGTCCCGGCCAGGATTATTATACAAAACAATGAACGCTTGCTGATAAGTTTCATAGCGGCTTTTGTGGCGCAGTCGGCTAGCAGGAGCTTGGATATATCTAGACGGATATAATGGATGAAGGTTGAATAAAATAAATGATGCAATATTCAGTAACTCTTCTTATCATTTAACTTCTCGTCTTTCAATGTGTGTCATTGTTGGTTTCAAAACCAAAGGGGCGGTTGATGTGTCTAATTACCTTTTAATCAATTTTGTTTCCATATTTTTACTGGGTATTGCAGAGTGCGTGCATTGGGATGTATGCCCATAGTCACCACGCTGGGCAGGCGGGTTGGTGACCGCAGTGGGTGATGTTGCACGATGTTAGTGCACAGAAGGACGCTGCTGCCCATCCTCCTGATTTCAAAGACACAACTTCGAGAAAGAAGCCAACAGAAGGATCCGTCTGGGCTGGGCAGCATTTTGAAAACTTTGCCGAGTCTTCTCGTCGCCTATACCGCAAAGTTTGAAGACAAAGGTCTTCAACCAGTGCATTCTGCCAGTCATGACTTACGGTGCCGAGACGTGGACACTGACAGTTGGGCTAGTCCACAAATTTAAAGTCGCTCAGTGAGCTATGGAGCGAGCTATGCTTGGAGTTTCTTTGAAGGATAAAATCCGTAACGAGATTATCCGGGGAAGAACCGGAGTGACCGACATAGCTTGTAGGATCAGTAAGCTGAAGTGGCAGTGGGCTGGCCATGTCTGTCGAAGGACCGATGGCCGTTGGAGCAGACGAGTCCTTGAGTGGAGACCGCGTATCGGCAAATTCAGCGTAGGGCGCCCCCCTGCCAGGTGGACCGACGACCTAAAGAACGTGGCTATGGGGGACTGGATGCGGAAGGCAGAGGACTGAGCGTTGTGGCGCAACTTGGGAGAGGCCTATGTCCAGCAGTGGACTGCGATAGGCTGAGTTGATTGATTGATTGATTGCAGAGTAATTTAATTTAATTGTTTTGTTATACCTGATAGTTTTTTTTTGTTATATTTTGTTTGTAAGTATTGTGAGTATCTTAGTTTTTGAACGCTGTAAACTCCTTTGATTAGTAAAGAAAGAAAATTTAAAAATAATAATGATGAAGGTCTATTCGTTGTTGGAGTTCTTAATAATAATAAAAAATAGATGACTGAAGCGGGAATCCTCTGGATGCGGGAAGTGCAGGACCGGTCGTTGTGGCGATGCCTATGTCCAGCAGTGAACGTCTTTTGACTGAAATGATGGTGGTGATGATACGTAGTACTTATACCTTAATAGTAGTATACTTTAATCATTACTGCCATACCTTGGCAAAAATAATTTTATTCACTTTTCCAGGAGTTAGTCAAAGTAGTGATGGCCACTTTTGTTTCGATACTACTCACATTATATTATATATTTTGTATCACTGGATCTTTATTATCTAGCATCAAGCCATATTCAATCTGCACCAAAATAATTCAGAAGACCAAACAAAAGGAATACTTATTTCCAGTATCCGTTATATTACACCCTAAGGTTTTCGTACGTAAATTGGTTTGTAAGGCCAGGTTAGTGGGTAGAGCCAGGCTTGTTAGATTTAATCATGTTAATAAGTGTGACGTCATTATCGTCACGTTCGCCGATAATTACAAACGTAGGAAGTACGTTGTATCGGGTTACTTAAGCGTAGGGAAGTTTGTAAAGCTCTTTATTATAATATTATTTAGGGCGATAAGGATTTTCTAAAGATAACTGTAGGTTAGCTTTAATTTTTGCTATGGGCTAAGTTTACAGTTTTTAATGTAGGTTGTCCGTGTAAACTACAGTACTAGTATAGTATAGCATTTTCATAGCATAGTGAATCTTCATCTATTTTCTTCGTCTGATACAGTGTAAGAGTAGGATTGTCAGTTGCCCGGCTGCATAGAATGTATGAAAACCGCTAACCTGAACTATCCAACATTTTCATACATTATATGCAGGCGGGTATCTAACCGGCCCGGTAATAGGCTATTTGCATTTATGAAAACCAACGATGACAAATACTGGTATACTGGTTACTAATTTAATGACGTAGGCACTTAAAATAACATGGCGCCTAGTGTTTTAGCGATATTGAATGCGGATAAAAAAATAATTATTTTAGAATTGATTTTATTAAACAACCATAAAGTTTTACAAATAAATATTGAAATAAGTTAAAATAGAGCAAATACTATACCGATTAGTTATGTTTTAAACGAAATATACTACAGTGCAACTAGCTTATTTAACTGCCTGAGCGCTCCTTTTTTTGTTTACAAAAATGTTTTTTTTTTTTTTTGTATTAATAATACAGTAGGTATGTGTGGTTGGTTTTTCCTTTGGCAGCCAACAAAAAGTATTTGGCTCTTCTATCTTGCCATGTATCAGAATATATGGATGTCAAAATTGGGTGCTGTCTCATAAATATTAGGTACCTTAAATTAAGAACATGTCAAAGGTAAAAGAAAGAAGCAAAAGAAGGTAAGGGAAAGAAGCATGATGGGCGTCACGCTACCAGGCCGTAAAAGAGCAGAGCAAATAAGATTAACTACAAGTTAATGTAAAAGATATAAAAAGAAAGTTAGGCAACAAAAGTATTTTTTAATTATTTTAAGGCACACACAAATATTTATATTATACTTAATATTTATTTCTATTCTTAATCAGACTCATGATAATACACACACACTCACAAACAATTTTTATTAATGTGTAGTTTGATTGACATCCTACGTCACAAGTCACAACAGGGATCCAGAATAATACCAGCGTCAGGTTTAATAACCTGGCAATATGCGGAGCTGGACCCACAGAAATGCTGGACCATTTGCCACAATTTTGAGACACACATGGCGGATGATTGTCAATGACTGCTGTACTTAACTATTTTTTCCTCGCTATGTTACTTGTGTATTACTTCTTCGTCTATAAATCTATTTCTTGTATGTACCAGGCCCCTCAGAAAGTATTGCGAAAAAAAGTTTTTATATATGGGAGACTGGCCAGTTATAATGTTTTTCGAAAATATGATTATTTATAAGTAAAAATAAGTAAGTTCCAATTTCAAAATTTCTCTCCACATTTTTTGCGAGTTAATTCAAAGTATTGTGTCTCACTGAAATATGGATCTGCGCCGGGAACATTTTAGAGCTATGATTTTATACGATTTCAAGTGTCGCCTGAAACCGGATGAATCGTACGATAGACTTCAAATGGCATTCATGGATGAAGGCCCTTCCAAGGCAACCGTGTATCGTTGGTATAACGAATTCAAGCGCGGTCGACCAACTTTGGGGGATGACGAAAGAAGCGGTCGCCCTTTGACGGCTGTTACCGAAGAAAACGTGCTAGCAGTGAAAAATTTAATCCAAGACAATAGGCGAATTACATATCAGGAGATTCAACACATATTGAAGATTGGATCGGGAAGCGTTCACGAGATTCTACACAGCCATCTTCGCGTGAGGAGGATAGTATCACGCTGGGTGCCGCACAACCTCACCGATGCTCAGAAGCAGGCCCGGGTGGAATGGTGCCGTGATATGCTTAACAAATTTGAAGCAGGCTCGTCTCGGCGTGTTTACGACATCGTTACAGGTGATGAGTCCTGGATTTATCAATACGACCCAGAAACCAAGCGCCAGTCGACTGTTTGGGTGTTTCAAAATGAGCCAACGCCTACCAAAGTGAAGCGATCTAGAAGCGGGGGTAAGATTTTGATCGCTAGCTTTTTTAATTTGACTGGCCACTTGGTATCAATTCCCTTACGGGATCAAAGAAGCATTAATGCCGAATGGTATACTACCAAATGTTTGCCAGAAGTTTTCTCTGTTATAAGCAACAAGCGACCAAACACAGGGCTCCGCGGGCTACTGCTCCACCACGACAATGCACCTGCGCACACCGCACTCAAAACGAGGGACTTCCTGGACAGCACGCCAGTCAAACTCCTGGGTCACCCTCCTTACAGCCCTGATCTAGCACCGTGTGACTTCTTTTTATTCCCAAAAATAAAAAATCAGCTCAAAGGGATACAATTTTCGTCGCCGGAAGATGCGCTGGCTGCGTTCGAGCAGGCTGTAAACGAGGTGTCTGCGGCGGACTACAAAAAGTGTTTTGAAAACTGGTTTAGGCGCATGAATCTTTGTATAGAGGCTGGTGGAAAGTACTTTGAAAAGATTTGATAAAAATATATGTACGTATAGAACAATTTTTTTTAGTTTCGCAAAACTTTCTGAGTGTCCCACGTACGTACATGTATATCCGTTCTTTTGCATGTGTCTCAGTTGTGTCAAATAAATGTATTTTCTTATTTCTTTCTTTTCTTTCAAAAGCGGTGATAGACTAGATACCATGTCAAAAGATAACAAGGTTAAATGGACAAAAATTATAGCAGAATGGCAACCACGTGGTTGCCATTCTGCTAAAATAAAATAAAAATAACAAATCAAGAGATGGACAGATAAAATAAAGAAAGTCGGAGGTGCAATCTGGTAAAGAAAAACAAACAATAAGACTGTATGAAAGCAGCTAGATGAGGCCTACGTGTCATATCACACGTTGACCACTAAAACGGGAAACCCGATTTGTTAAGATTGAGTTAAGACTATAGTTTGTGTACCTATACTTATTCTAGTATCAGTAATATTAAAGGCTTATTAAAAAGTGTGGTTGCCTTTACTGAAATTTTCTAGTATATTCATATGAACATTAAAATGTTATGTAGTTTTCAAATAGTACACTAAATACATTTATATGGTGTATGACTCGTGGACCCATTGTCTTTGTACCACCAGTGCTCGTGGTCCCACCAGTTCGAAAACTTATGACTCGTGGACCCACTGGCCAGTGGGACCACGAGTCATACACCATATAAATGTATTTAGTGTACTATTAGAAAACTACATAACATTTTAATGGCATACAAAATAATATTTTGTACCACTGGTGGGTCAATTGGTCATGGTCATTGGTCATTGGTCATACGTCATTTATATAACATACACAACATATATTTTACTGTCACTCGCCTATAGTTTGTATTGATCTCTAATAATATATGTATATATAAAACAAAAAAAAAACAAAAAATGAATTTATATGCTTACTTATTCATTCAATTTATATATTTAGATATACCAGGCCCCTCAGAAAGTATTGCGAAAAAAAGTTTTTATATATGGGAGACTGGCCAGTTATAATGTTTTTCGAAAATATGATTATTTATAAGTAAAAATAAGTAAGTTCCAATTTCAAAATTTCCCTCCACATTTTTTGCGAGTTAATTCAAAGTATTGTGTCTCACTGAAATATGGATCTGCGCCGGGAACATTTTAGAGCTATGATTTTATACGATTTCAAGTGTCGCCTGAAACCGGATGAATCGTACGATAGACTTCAAATGGCATTCATGGATGAAGGCCCTTCCAAGGCAACCGTGTATCGTTGGTATAACGAATTCAAGCGCGGTCGACCAACTTTGGGGGATGACGAAAGAAGCGGTCGCCCTTTGACGGCTGTTACCGAAGAAAACGTGCTAGCAGTGAAAAATTTAATCCAAGACAATAGGCGAATTACATATCAGGAGATTCAACACATATTGAAGATTGGATCGGGAAGCGTTCACGAGATTCTACACAGCCATCTTCGCGTGAGGAGGATAGTATCACGCTGGGTGCCGCACAACCTCACCGATGCTCAGAAGCAGGCCCGGGTGGAATGGTGCCGTGATATGCTTAACAAATTTGAAGCAGGCTCGTCTCGGCGTGTTTACGACATCGTTACAGGTGATGAGTCCTGGATTTATCAATACGACCCAGAAACCAAGCGCCAGTCGACTGTTTGGGTGTTTCAAAATGAGCCAACGCCTACCAAAGTGAAGCGATCTAGAAGCGGGGGTAAGATTTTGATCGCTAGCTTTTTTAATTTGACTGGCCACTTGGTATCAATTCCCTTACGGGATCAAAGAAGCATTAATGCCGAATGGTATACTACCAAATGTTTGCCAGAAGTTTTCTCTGTTATAAGCAACAAGCGACCAAACACAGGGCTCCGCGGGCTACTGCTCCACCACGACAATGCACCTGCGCACACCGCACTCAAAACGAGGGACTTCCTGGACAGCACGCCAGTCAAACTCCTGGGTCACCCTCCTTACAGCCCTGATCTAGCACCGTGTGACTTCTTTTTATTCCCAAAAAAAAAAAATCAGCTCAAAGGGATACAATTTTCGTCGCCGGAAGATGCGCTGGCTGCGTTCGAGCAGGCTGTAAACGAGGTGTCTGCGGCGGACTGGAAAAAGTGTTTTGAAAACTGGTTTAGGCGCATGAATCTTTGTATAGAGGCTGGTGGAAAGTACTTTGAAAAGATTTGATAAAAATATATGTACGTATAGAACAATTTTTTTTAGTTTCGCAAAACTTTCTGAGTGTCCCACGTATATAGTTTTAACCTTCATTATAATTGTAATTGCACTATTTATTCATTTTGTTTCGAGCGTATGGCACTCGTGAGTCGCAGCTGAAAATCAGCGTTGGGTAGTCAGTACCTGTACTGCTACCTAACATTATCCTGAGCTGAGCCTCTTTTTTATTGTATTTATTGTTGCACAGACAGGTTACAGGCACTTACATTTTGTTTATTTTAATGCACTTTTCTTTTTAATTTTATTGTTTGTGCCAAAAAATACATTTTCTTTTCTTATTCCTTTCACTATACACTGAAGAATAAATCGGTGACACATTTTATGCTTACACTGGTAAAACCACTACAAAATCCTACAAACAAAAATTGTACATAAAAAACACATATTAGCTCGCGAAAAATCGTTTTTAAAATTACTCACCCCAAAACTTAGTTACCTGAGTGGCATGCAAGCCGGCAATATGGAATATAGTGCATTCAACTACAACCTGCCTTCTAAAACGGTACAGTATAATGACTTAGATTGGTTCTGTTTGTCGGGTCAGAGGTGAAGGAACTCTTGCGTGATCGACTGTATTGCGCCCAGACTGCAATAGCGTGGATGTGCGAGGCATTTGTGAAGGAGGCATTTTTTTGTAAAGGACGTTGAAATTAGAAAATAAAAATATATTTTTTAGAAAGAATAACTGATTTCGAAATCAAAACTGAAGTTTTACTTGGTTGATAACGATAATTGTTTCATGACTGTTTTTCATAAAATAATGAAAAATGTTTGCTACAGAGATTTATTAGATGACGCTGATACTGTTACGATTCATTCATTTTTGAAATTAAACTTTGTTTTAACCCCCTTCTAGATATCAAAGTAGTATGAAGTAAATTAACGTACGTCATCATTTTATACTTGAAGTTAACCTAGGTTTTATTCAGTTGTCGACATGAAACGTTGTCCTTTCGTCTGGTGCAGGTGTTATCAGGGCATGGTCGCTTCGGCAAATACCTGCATAAAGTGGTGAGACGGGAGGCTACTTCCATGTGCCACCAGTGCGACTGTAGGACACGGCTCTTCATACCCTTGCATACTGCCTTGCTAGGGTAGTGCAGCGCTGTGATCTCACTGCAGCGATTGAAGGAGACGTATCGCTGCCAGCCATGGTCAGGGCCATGGCTGACAGTGGGTGGCGTGGGAGGCGGTCTCAGCTTTCTGTGAGGATGTTATCTTACAGAAGGAAGTGGCGGAGCAGGTCAGAGAAGAAGACTCCTTCGCTGATCCAATCCGCCGCAGGAGGACGGTTCGGCGCAGGCGGCTTTACGCTGAACTGATGCCGCCCTAACAGACGCCAGCGAGCGATAAACTGGGAGTCAGTCGGTTTTTGAACAGTTACAACTCGAAAAATTTCCTGGGCTTGAAGCCCATACAAGTAGATCAAGTTGAGTTGTTGTTGGGGCTTGTAGTAACAACAATCAACTTAATGTAATACTATATTTCTCGTATCAGCAAAACGTGTACCAATGCGCCCTGGTATATTAGAAATTGCGATCATCACCGGGACCTAGAAATGGACTTCGTCAACATAATAATCAGAAAATACGCAGATGCTCATGAACATAGGCTTCATCATCACGTGAACATCGAGGCAATACAGCTCCTCGACAACACGGATTTAACAAGAAGACTCAAAAGGACCCTTCGAGTTAGTTTATGAATAGTTAGTGAGAGTGCAATACAATAAGTGCTATAAAGAGCACATGAACAAAGTGTCTTCACCTTAATTACAAACTAAGTGAAGTGTTATAGGACGCATTCTTAGAATTTTAATTGCTTAGAAGTTTAAGTTAACATTAAATTACTTTTGTAATATAAATAAAGCAGACGCTTTATCCCCCCCGCCAGGTGGACCGATGACCTGAAAAACGTGGCTGGGGGGGACTGGATGCGGAAGGCAGAAGACCGAGTGTTGTGGCGCAACTTGGGAGAGGCCTATGTCCAGCAGTGGACTGCGATAGGCTGAGTTGGTGATGAGACGCTTTACCAATAACACATAAATAAAAAACAAAACGTGTGAAATAAAATGAGCATTAAACAATTATGTAAGAGTCTAAAACTAGAAACCAAGTAAACCTGTGTTTATCTAAACATCTGACTGCTTAATGAATGCTGCTTAGTTTTGACCTGTTTATGTGGACCAGAGTTAGGACCCCTCCTGTACCTACGTGCCACGAATCTAGTAAATGATACCTACAATACTGAGACTCATCCGAAGAGACTTGAATATCTAATAAAGAAGTCGAGTCAAGAAATGCTGTTGCCTAAATGGGTCAATCAACTACTTTATAGCATATCGCCCCCTTTGGGGGAGGTCTATGTCCAGCAGTGGACGTCTTCCGACTGAAATGAAGAATGAATGAACTACTTTACCTACGCTTTGCTGTCCCTAAGAAAAACTCTAATAATTTTAAGCTATTGCATAGCTTCTATCGCGGGCCTTGAGCGTGGAGACCAAATCCAGAAATTCCGTAACGAAAATAACCTAACACCTCCCACTCCGACCGGCACAGCGGTGATACTTTTTAGTTTTGCCATCTATCGATGAATAGCAGAACTTTTAATGACTTTTTGAAATATCACGCTTGTCTCTATAGTTCTGCAAATCGCCTCTAGGTGGCATTGGTTGTATCGGCGTTACTGCGCATGCGTAATCCCCCTCTTCGCCCCGCAATCTGGTGACTCATGCTTGCTTAGAGTTTCGGCGTTAGGGCACCTCCTCTTTGTATTTACATAAAAAATGCTATGCAATAGCTTTACCGCGGCAGTCTCCGAGTGCCACACGTCTTTTTTTTATTTTACAAATGATATACCAAACGTATTTGAGGCCATGAGACACTACAACACACTACAAGGACCGTGTAAACGTGCCTGAAAATCATTGATTTATTCTGATGTTGATGGTAACTCAGTATAAGAAAAATTTCCATCATAACCGCCTTTGTACCCAGTTGAGGTTTAAGATAACTTTATTTCTCACAAGAATACAATAATTCACTTACATGAGAATTAACTAATACATAGGTAAAATACCAAAATTGTTGGGCAATATTTTGTAGGTAGTCTTAAAAAAAATGCAATGTTCGTTTGACACTGGCTTTAACATAAAATAAGTTCACGTTCACGATACAGAAAAGTTGGAATTGGCTCGAAGTCAGTGTGAATTTTTTATGACGTGTTGTTTGAGTAGTTTTTTTAAAGTGGTAAGACAGTTGTGCATAAATAAATGAAAAATCCGTGTCAGAGTCCATAGTCACTTGTAACCATTGAATTTTTAGAGCTTTATATTCATCATCATTATCATCATTTCAGCCGAAAGACGTCCACTGCTGGACATAGGCCTGGCCCAAGCATCGCCACAACGACCGGTCCTGCACCTTCCGCATCCAGCGGATTCCCGCGACCTTCACCAGGTCGTCGGACAACCTTGTGGGGGGCCTAACCACGCTGCGAGCTTTTTATTAGCATGTTTTTATTAACTCGCTTTCATTCCTGTCTGTCTTTTCAGTAAATTTTTTGCAATCGATTTTATACTAACTTCCCGATGAGCTAGAGACTTTTTTTTTTTTTTACGTGGGGTAATCCTCATGGACGCACTCCGCCCGGGGATGGCGGAGCCAGTGTCGGACTCTTACCGACTAAAACCACCACGGTGTTCCTCTTCCAACCATTGGCCGGGGGCGTGGGAAACTTATAGTCGTCCAACCATCCCCGGCAGGTCCCGGCTCGCCACTAGTAGGCGAGCCCCTTCTCCCCGTGCGGCATCATCGGCCGCACCCTTCTCTTGACTGGCGCGCGTGGAACACGACGCGCCACCGTCACGGGCCTTGACTGATCGGGTGGCGGGCTACCCCGGAGACTTGAAACTTTTAACATAGCCACAGATAATATAAACATAGCTTAGAATTGGATAACAATGCAATATTAACTTACTTTCGTTGTAAAAACGTGATGATGATATATAAAAAAAAAACATAGATACATGTGTTCATATTAATTGCACAAAGAGTTTGAGCTTGAGCTTTTTCATCAATTTTAATAAATAAATAAATACTTTGGGACATTTTTACACGGCACCATCTAGTCCCAAACTAAGCAGAGCTTGTGCTATGGGTACTAGACAATGGATATAATACTTTTATTCTTTTTTTTTGGTGTAAATACATACTTATAATATATAAGAAACAAACAGACCAACACAAATACTAATGTTCATCACACAAATATTTGTGTCCTGTGGGAATCGAACCCACGACCTCGTGATCAGCAGTCGGACACTCGAACCACCAGACCACAGACGTCGTTTTATTATTGTGACCAGATGGGACCCTTAGCTAGCCCTTCGTCATCGTTACCGACGTATGTCTCCTACAGTCACTTGACAATACGATTCGGTCAACCTTGGTCGCCTATTGTACCGAATACTGAAAAGAAATAGAAATCTTCATGCCTCACATATTTCATCATACGAACTTTTCGAGAATTCGCTGGAACGTAAAATTATATCAATATTGGTATAGAATATTTGTGGGAAAAAATGTGATATATTACCTAGATTATAGCTATATAGTAAGAAATACAGCACTGTGAGCGTTGACTTGAATCGCAACACATTTTTTCATTAATAACAGAACTGTCTTTATGCCAGTGGCATAGTGACTTTTTTCACTTTTATTAATCCTAACAATGCAATATAATGAATTAAATGTGACCATAAGTATTATGAATTTAGGTGAAATTAATTGGTAAAGTCCGAATAACTGTGGAATTTAATCTACAGTACATAGATAACCTATATGGTGTTTCTAAGCGACACATTTTTAAAATTCCGTATCCAAAGGGTGCCAAACAGGACCCTATTACTTTGTCTACGCTGGCGCTGTCTGTCCGTCTGTCGTCGTCCGTTCATCTGTCCGTTTGTCTGTTACAGGACTGTATCTTTTTTACTGTAACAGGTAGCTATTTGAAATTTTCACAGAATATGGCCATGATGGCTATTGCCTGCATCATGGCAAATATTAAAAATAAAATGTACACAATATCTTGTATATAGAAACCTAGAAAAAATACATTTTTACCACGTTTTTGTTCCTACTCAATCTTATAAACAGTAATACATACAAGCGTCAAACTTAGTGTGATTGTAGTACACACTATATGCTGCACCTTTGGTGAACTCTCATAAATCGGTTTCTACGCGATATCAGGTCGATGGGTGGTATGGAACGCTTAGCGCGCGAGTTCCGACTCGCAATTGGCCTTTTTCTTTGTAATGCGACATCAACATAATTATTTCTTTTAATTCACATACTTAGTCTGTTTAATGCCGTCATCCAACAAGGCTCTACACCGGAGGCATGGAGCGGGAGTGCGGTGGTACTGTTCTTCAAAAAAGGGGATAAAACCCTTCTGAAGAACTACAGACCCATCTCACTCCTGAGTCATGTGTACAAGCTGTTCTCGAGGGTCATCACGAATCGTCTCGCCGGAAGACTCGACGAATTCCAGCCACCAGAGCAAGCTGGGTTTCGAAAAGGCTATAGCACCGTAGACCACATCCATACTGTTCGGCAGATCATACAGAAGTCTGAAGAGTACAATCAGCCGCTGTGTATGGCATTCGTGGACTACGAGAAGGCCTTCGACTCTATCGAAACTTGGGCAGTTCTGGATGCTCTTCAGCGATGTCACATTGATGAGCGGTATATAGAGATGCTGAGATGCCTATACAACGCTGCTACCATGACTGTTCAGCTTCAGGACCAAAAGACGAAGCCAATCCAACTGCGCAGAGGGGTGAGACAAGGGGATGTAATATCCCCGAAATTGTTCACTAACGCGTTGGAGGACGTCTTCAAGACACTGGACTGGACTGGACAGGGTATCAACGTTAACGGCGAGAACATCTCACATCTCCGTTTTGCCGATGACATCGTTGTAATGGCTGAGTCGCTGGAACAACTGGGCGAAATGCTGCACAGCTTAAACGGAGCCTCTCGACATGTCGGTCTCGGCATGAATCTGGACAAGACTAAAGTCATGTTCAATATGCATGTCATGCCGAGGCCAATATTCGTCGAAGGGTCGGCACTCGAAGTTGTAACGGAATACGTCTACCTAGGGCAGGCAATTCAGCTTGGTAGACACAACTTCGAGAAAGAAGCCAACAGAAGGATCCGTCTGGGCTGGGCAGCATTTGGCAAACTTCGCCGAGTCTTCTCGTCGCCTATACCGCAAAGTTTGAAGACAAAGGTCTTCAACCAGTGCGTCCTGCCAGTCATGACTTACGGTGCCGAGACGTGGACACTGACAGTTGGGCTAGTCCACAAATTTAAAGTCGCTCAGCGAGCTATGGAGCGAGCTATGCTTGGAGTTTCTTTGAAGGATAAAATCCGTAACGAGATTATCCGGAGAAGAACCGGAGTGACCGACATAGCTTGTAGGATCAGTAAGCTGAAGTGGCAGTGGGCTGGCCATGTCTGTCGAAGGACCGATGGCCGTTGGAGCAGACGAGTCCTTGAGTGGAGACCGCGTATCGGCAAACGCAGCGTAGGGCGCCCCCCTGCCAGGTGGACCGACGACCTAAAGAACGTGGCTGGGGGGGACTGGATGCGGAAGGCAGAGGACCGAGCGTTGTGGCGCAATTTGGGAGAGGCCTATGTTCAGCAGTGGACTGCGATAGGCTGAGTTGAGTTGATACATACTTAGTCTAGGTCTTCAACCAGTGCGTCCTGCCTGTCATGACTTACGGTGCCAAGACGTGGACACTGACAGTTGGGCTAGTCCACAAGTTCAAAGTCGCTCAGCGAGCTATGGAGCGAGCTATGCTTGGAGTTTCTTTGAAGGATAAAATCCGTAACGAGATTATCCGAAGAAGAACCGGAGTGACCACAGAAATAGATAGAATGGCCATGTGGGCAGGGCGCGCGTGGCAGCACCATGCACCATAGTGCAGGATATTTCAAAGCCTTTCTCAGCACGCCATAAGGCTTGTTTCTATAAATACTGTAACAAAAACCCGCAAAAATGCCTTATTGTGCTGTTTCTAACTGCAGAAACAAAAGCTGTAAAGTACATTTGATTAAAATTAATTTGAAAAAATAATGACGTCAAAATGTAAGGCGTAGTTTGTTCGGAAAGTTGCCACGCATGAATCGCAAGTAAAATTGTGATTACAACCATTCTATCTATTTCTGTGGGAGTGACCGACATAGCTTGTAGGATCAGTAAGCTGAAGTGGCAGTGGGCTGGCCATGTCTGTCGAAGGACCAATGGCCGTTGGAGCAGACGAGTCCTTGAGTGGAGACCGCGAATCGGCAAACGCAGCGTAGGGCACCCCCCCGCTAGGTGGACCGACGACCTGAAAAACGTGGCTGGGGGGGACTGGATGCGGAAGGCAGAGGACCGAGTGTTGTGGCGCAACTTGGGAAAGGCCTATTTCCAGCAGTGGACTGCGATAGGCTGAGTTGATTGATTGACATACTTAGTAATATATTTTTTATAAACAAAATTGTGCTCACCAAAATTCGTAGCTTCGTACCAACTTAACACAAGCGTTCCTTAATTTATAGACAACGGATATCCGCTAGATAGTGGTGTCTAGCCGTTTAATTTAGTCTTGACAGTACTACCATGGTTTCTTACGATAAAAGCTTTAGATTGAAATAGGCCGTAGGCCTCATGGTGTGACTTTCGTACCGTGTACAAATAAAATCGCAACTTTTATATTTGCAGACGATATTATAAATTAAAAACCGGCCAAGTGCGAATCAGACTCACGCTGAACCCCCCATCGGCCTTATAATACCCCATAGAAACTGATTTAATTTACGAGAGTTTATCAAAAGACATCAACGCACCGTGCGCGAAATGTGAATGTTTGCATCAAAGACTTACAAAGTTGTAAGTCTTTGGTTTGCATCTCTTTCTTACGCAGGTACCACCACATATACATGTTTGCCCTGTTTGCCCTATTTTTAGTATTTATTGCTAAACTACATAGAATGCACTATAATCAGACCAAATTTGACGCTGGCATGTAATACCATTTTGAAGATGGAACAGGAGCAAAAACGTTGAAAAAAATGCATGTTTTTCGAGGTTTCTTGTATGGGGACCCCCATTTGTTTTAGACTTTTTATTTTTAGTATTTGTTGTGATAGGGGTCATAGCAACACATATTCTGAGAAAATGTAACCGGCTACCTATTACCGTTCAAAAGATACAGCCCTGTGATAGACAGACGGATGGACGGACAGCGTAGCGAGAGTAAAAGGGTCCCATTTGCCACCCTTTCTGTACGGAAATCTAAAAATGTCACATCGATGCTTTCTGTTATCGATTCTGGTTCAGAGAAAAAAAAAAGCTTTATTATTAATAACACTGTATGAAAATCTGAGTTGTGGCTTTATGCAGCTTCGTTTTCAACATTTGCACAAATGACTAACTGAAAAATAATAGCTTTTGAGTTAACACAGTTTTGATGTAGGGGTATGACATCTGAAAATTGATGAACCAGCGCCTATGATAAGTGGCTGCTGTTTTCGAGCGTCAAGTATGACTCTTGACATCTAAAGATCGTTAGAAGCTTTGATGTATAACACAGTTCAACAAAATTGTCTTTTTAGACCTATATCTTCAAGTGGGTGACACTTTTCCTTTTATTGTACGGTTGTTCCTTATGAGTGTCTTTGAGGACAATTTACTGTAAATTTTAAAATCAATTGCCACGTAGCACCATCAAGTTACCTTTGAAGATGTCTTAAAAAGCAACAAAGGGCTCGTGGCTAAGTAGCGACCATGTGGATTGTACGATCTGCAAGGTTAAGCTGCACTAGCCGCGGTCAGTCTGTGGATGGGTGACCGTTTCGTTACACATCGAGACCCCTTCGTGCCTCGGAGAGCACGTAAAGCTGTCGGTCCTGCACCTAAACTCTTTCCGGTCGTGTCGAATTGCCGTCCCATCGGATTATGAGAGTGAGGGAATAGAGAGTGCATCTGTGTTTGCGCACAGACTTGTGCACTATAATATGTCCAGCGCAGATGGCTAGTCTCCATTGAGATTGGCCGCCGTGACCGAAATTCGGCCGGGAGGACATTATTAAAAAACAACATAAGTATTTTTAGTCTATCATGATGGTTTAAAGTAAAAGTACATGTTTTTTATGACAACGTTTTTATTAACTCTCTTTCAGTTATGTGCACAGACAGTAAAAAATATAGACGAAGAGCTGCGAACAATCATAGTGAAGCCAAAACAAACGTGCTCCTTCGTGTACAACCAGCGCTCACGCACAAACCATGCACCTTCGGGATATTTGCTTTCGCGATGCTTACTGGACAATGCCGTGACATGTGTACTGAGAGGGGTGAGTTCACGGTTTGAGATGCATGTGTGTGCATGAGCGCTGGTTGTACACGAAGGCGCATGTTTTTTTGGCTTCACTATGATTGTTCGCAGCACTTCGGCTATATATTTTACTATGTCTGTGGTTATGTGTCTGTTCGGTACAACAATCCAATAATTTTGCAATCGATTTTAATCTACCTTCCTGATGAGCTAGATACTTGAAAATTTAAACATAGCTCAAGACTGGATGATAATGCAACATTAACTCTTTTCCTTTTGAAATCGTGGTTAAAAAAAATCGAATGCATTGAATTATTACATGTTTTTTATTATTTCCACAATTTGTATCTTTAGGTTTCGCTTCGCATGCCTTAAAATAATTATTAACTATTAAGGATAGGCGGTTAGTTCCGTGTGGTGCCGGATATAAAGAATTGCACCACCCTTTCTCTTCTCATGGGTGTCGTAAAAGGCGTCTAAGGGATTTACCAGAGGATGGGCAGCAGCTTTCTCTGAGTATTTAACCAACCAACTGCGATCTCAAACCTGCTTGCCAAGCGTGGCGATTATGGCTTACACCCCCCTTTGGCCAGGCCAGTACAAATATATTAAGGAAAATCTTTGAGTGCAGACTCACTGCAGACTCTGTTCATAATAATTCTGCACAATTTTAGGATTTTTGGCTATCCCCCCGTTTGGGGGAGGCCTGTGTCCTGTGTGTGTGAGTAATGGACGTTTTTCGGCTGAAATGATGATGATGATGATGATGAAGGGTAGGCACGTTGGCACATCTATATGACTTTGAATTTACTGCACAGTTATTCAAGTCGACTCATAATAAGATGTAGCTGACGTCACTCAAAGACTGATATAAAGTGGAAGCTTAAGCACAAATTACACCCAGAACGGGTGCGGGTCGGGCCCGCGGCGAGTGGAGCGTGGTTGCAGCGCGTGTCTCCCGACCTACGCGGCCCGCGCTCTGTCTGTAGTGGCGGGAGAAACGCGCGGCTCCCTCGCTCCACCCGCCGCGGCCCGACCCGTGCCCGCGTTTCATGTGATGTCATCCATATAAACACAAGTTAATATACCCACCGTACTCCCGACCCGACCCGCACCCGCTTTGTGTGTGATTTGCGCTTTAATTCTATACCACGAACAAAGTTCACAGTATCGTAGCGGATAAAGCACTGGTATGTAACCTATGCTAGCTGTTTATTAATATTTATATAGCTGTTGGTTTTCCTAATTATAAATAAATAAATAAATACTGAACCACAGGAATCACAGGTTCGAATCCTGCTGGTGAGCGAATTTGTCTTTTCACAATTTATATGTTACGTAAAAAATAGATGGCGTTGATACCAACTTGATAATTTGTTCTATTTGCCGCTAGATGGCAGTGTACATTTACATGTTACATAAAAAAAAAAAAAAGATAAACATGACATTAACTATTCTTTAATTAATATCAATAAATAATTACTGTTCAACCTACATACAATACTCTGACATTTAGCAACGCTGTGGGTAATCAAATATTAAAGGCCAAAATAACCATCTTCGGTTTGACATAGATTCCACGCTAACTTGGGAACTAAATCGGTCAGTTGATCGAGTTGATGAACCGAATAGAAGTAAATGAATGTTTCCGCATACAGGCGACTGAATTCGGTAGCTGAGTTTGTCGGTGACTAATATACTATTCTACACTTCAATGCACTTGAACCAAAAAAGGCAATTTTATATAATAAAATACCGATTTCCGAAAGCAAGTAATGCAGAGATAGAACAATTAGGTATATGGATACTATTTGTTGTCCTATTATCTCAGCAGTATACAATAAAAGTTATCATTATGAAACACTATAAAATTACTCATTCCTTATACTTTTTACGGGGACCTCTAGGTATTAAATTATTTTATACCTCAGTATTTAAAACCAGAGAAGACATCAAATGTGACAATAGAAATCTATCAATAACAAAAACTAAAATAAGTAAACTTACTGTGAAATGACTCCACCAAAAAAGCCAAGTCTCTATACTTTTTATAACAGGATTAGTAGTACAAATTAGTAGTACAAAAAACTCGACTCTTTGCATTTTTACAACAGTATTAATAGTATGTACAAATTAGTAACGTCATTCGATTATGAAAATAAATTAGTTAATAATTTCATAATCGATTATCAACATAAGTGTTAAAATACACCAATCATTCATAATCGCCCACCACTAACTATCTCTACATCACTTCACTACATAGTATAAAATAAAGTCCCCTAGCGCATCTGTCTCTCTGTTTGTCTGTCGTTACGCGCCAATCTCAGATATTTTTGAACGGATTCCGAATCCAGTTTTCAGTCTAATAAACGTTGCAATTTCTATTTTATGTACTTCAAACCTTACGTACGTATTTTCCCGTAAGGTTGATTTTTACGACACAGAAACATGAAAACGAATTATGCAGCCATATTCTGCGTTCAATATGTAGAATTCCCCATTACAAAACCATTTCTTCACATCCTCTTTCTGTAAAGATGGTGATTGTGGTAGTTGATAAGAGCCACGTGAGTTTAAAAGCCGGATACAAATACTCCATTTTTCTCAAAGTCTGGTGGCATAGGTTGTATAAGATGTATTAATTTTACCAACCGACTTCGAAAAAAGGAGGAGGTTATGTATTCGGGTTTTTTTTATTTATTTTTTATGTATGTACACCGATTACTCCGAGATTTCTGGGCCGATTTTAGTGGTTGTTTTTTTTTATTTGGTAGAGGAAGCCCGTGCGGTTGTCCAATATAAATTTTATTGACTTGAGTTGAACAGTTTTTTAACCAGCTTCAATAAATCAGTTTATTTTAGCTTCGCCTATCTAGATGATCTGCTCATAGATTCGTTTTTCTGAGAATTCTTGGCCGATTTGAGGTTTCCTTTTTCACGATAGTGATTGGACGTTTGGAAGAACATGAGCGAGAGTTTTGCCCAGCAGTGGGATAGCAAAGGTTAATAAAAAAAAATATTCTCACATTGGTTACATAAACATTTATGAATCAACCCTTGCAATTATTAACTAAAAATATGAAATAAAACTTTTTAACAAAAAATAAACCGACTTCAAAAACCTTAACTACAAAAACGTTTTAACAAAAAATAAAACCGACTTCAAAAACCTTAACTAAAAAGTAAAAAATAATCCTATGTATTTCTAAATCTTTTCATAAACCAACCTTTTGCAGGCGGCGCGTGATTAACCCTTTCTTTACTTATGCACATGTATTTCACGATCAATCATCGTAAGCGTCATGTAAATATAATGTACAGTATAGTATAAGTGAACGTACATGACAATCACGCGCCGCCTACAAAATGTTGGTTTATGAAAAGATTTAGAAATACATACAAGGAGTATTTTTTACTTTTTAGTTAAGGTTTTTGAAGTCGGTTTTATACTTTGTTAAAAAAAAAATATTATTTTATTTAGCTACTTATTTAAAGTAGTTCCGTATTTTAAAACACAAAAGCTTTCTTAAATTAAAATCCTGTAACTTTTTACTTTTAACTCTTTTATGAAACAAACTTTTTAACGTAAATAGGAGCACGGTCACAAAAGAAGTTAATCAAACTAGATGTAACTGGATAAAAAGAAACTTGGACCCAAGCAAGCTTTTCACGTACAAAAATAGTATTGTGTACAAAATGGGACGTGCTCGAATGGCCCTTGCTGTTACACTAAAGAAAAGAAATTTCACAGAAAGACTCATAAACTTTCTATTATTAACATCTGCCTTTACATTTGCTTCTTTAGAAATTCTGATAAATAATATTGTAGCAATTTACAAAGCGGGAAAAGGTGTCAAGGAAATAAGCAACACTTTGAAATAATAATTTGCTTGTCCAATATTAAAAAAATTGGTCAAAAAGTTTATTCAACACAAAACTTGAAATGGTTGTGTTTTTTCAATGCAATTATGTCATTCTTTTGTTGAATAAGCGATTTGAGGGTATTAATAACTTCCTGTCCACAAATCGTGGATTGTTTGCTCTACTAGAAATATATTTTATTTTAATCCTTTAGTGATGTTAGAAAACCAAACCTAAAACTTACTTTAATTATTTATTATTATCCCTTTTATTTGACATAAGCTCCATACAACTAATGTCCATAATATATTTCTAGAACGGAAAATTGTAGATAGATATTAATTTTGGTCGTTAATTGTGTGCCCACGATCGGGCTGAGTTAGTTATATTAATAATTGCATGTAGTACCTTTACGAAATAAGCAGATTGATACACGAGACGGGAAAAGATAAACCTGTGATCCCATCAAAACTATAAATATGATAAAAAGAGGCAAAGGTTGGTACAGTCGACTGCATGACAGTGGTAACACATCAATTCGAAAACCACCCTTACTGCTCACGAAATAAAGATGCTGCTAATGTCAAAGTGTTACGACCGACGTGTGGTTGACCGTACAAAGAAAGTGCAAGATTTTTGACTCCGCTAATATAATATTTAATTAAGATCTAAATTTTTACCAAATTCCTTGGAGGTTGCTTAAATCGTAGCTGCAGTAATGTATAACGATTTTACTTGTTTTAAAAGTAAGTTTTTTGGGTTCCTAGTAACTGAATATGTTAAACTCGACAAGTTATTATGCATTATAGCGCAATTGTATGTTGTACTGAAGAATAAAAAATAAAATAAAATAAATAAAGTTATCACAAAAAGTTATAACGTTTACATGATGCATGCAAATAACAAGAACGCAAGTTTGACTGTAGCTCGAAATGGTTCGTGTAATATAATTTACCACACGGCTTGTTTTTCGGCTTTTTCCTTTCCAAACTTGGCTGGTCACACTGCCACGTATTTAGATTAAAATACATTCATTTTCAATTCCAATTTTCAATTTCTGACACGTTGAGCAGTTTCTATAGTGTCACTTGATTTGGTTTGCTATCGGTCGTATCGTCGGTATATGATAATAATGATCTGAGAATAACAATAATTATTTAAATTGTGGAAAGAAAAAAATACTCACGAGCAGGATTTTTTCATTCCTAAATTGTAATCTTTGGATTTCGCTTCGCATGCGTCATCATTTTAGCCGAAAGACGTCCACTGCTGGACAAGAGAGGGGATATGCCATAATCGCCACGCTTGGCAGGCGGGTTGGGGATGGGGTGCTGGCCAGAAAACCTCCACGTGTGCCTGACGGCTGCTTGTCCTTCTGGACACGTCTGGAGGGAACGGCAGTTGTTTGGCCGGTGCATCCTGGGTACGGTCAGTAAAATGCTTTCGAGGGATTAACCTTCGGGGGATTTTATTGCCTGTGGCGAATATTCTGGCGCGGGAGGGGCCCGTTCTGGGCTAGTGGAGAGTTGCTCCACGTGTCCCTCTGTTGCCAACAGAGGGCACAGTGGAGGAGCAGGGGCGGGCCCGGTGTGCACTCACACTGCCACTGGGCAGGCAGCGGGGGGACTGTCCTTCCCTACCCCCGTCGATTTCGTAACCCCAAGAGTGCCCGCTGAGTAGTATTCTCGCGCCTCTTGGGACCGAGGGTCTTGGCTTCACCACCCGGACCGCGAGGAAAAAAAACCTCTATAAAAAATTAGGGGAGGTAGGGCCTGCGACTCGAGGTAGTCTGCTGCCCGACCAGCAGCTGCTGGAGTAGTTGGTGCAGCTGGTAAAGGCCCATGAGGTGAGGTGGCGTGCAGTGTTCCGTGTGCGCCACAGAGGAGGGTGCGGCCGTCGTTAGGCCGCACGGGGAGAAGGGGCTCGCCTGCTTGTGGCGGGCCGGGACCTGTCGGGGGTGGTTGTGTGAATACTCACGGGTTCCCACGCCCCCAACTAAGGTAGTTGAAGGAACACCGTGGTGGTTTTAGTCGGTAAGAGTCCGACACTGGCTCCGCCTACCCCGGGCGGAGTGCGTCCATGAGGATTAAGAAAAGGCGTGTTGGCGATCGCAGTTGGTTGAATAAATAATTTAATCACGAACAGAACGCTGCTACCCATCCTCTGGTGAACCTTTTACGACACCCACGAGAAGATATGGGGTGGTGCTATATTTTTTGTGTCCGGCACCACAAGGAACATCGCATGCGTAAATGCGTTAAAAATAATAAAATATCAATAATTAATTATTGTTAGTAAAACGTGTTTCAACTTTCGACTTAACAAATACGTGAGATTTTTAGTTTAGATTTTCAGATTTTATGTAAAAAAGATTGTGGGTTTTTAACTCGAATGTCAATTAATATCATCAATCAACTCAGCCTATCGCAGTCCACTGCTGGACATAGGCCTCTCCCAAATTGCGCCACAACGCTCGGTCCTCTGCCTTCCGCATCCAGTCCCCCCCAGCCACGTTCTTTAGGTCGTCGGTCCACCTGGCAGGGGGGCGCCCTACGCTGCGTTTGCCGATACGCGGTCTCCACTCAAGGACTCGTCTGCTCCAACGGCCATCGGTCCTTCGACAGACATGGCCAGCCCACTGCCACTTCAGCTTACTGATCCTACAAGCTATGTCGGTCACTCCGGTTCTTCTCCGGATAATCTCGTTACGGATTTTATCCTTCAAAGAAACTCCAAGCATAGCTCGCTCCATAGCTCGCTGAGCGACTTTAAATTTGTGGACTAGCCCAACTGTCAGTGTCCACGTCATAAATAATAATATCATGAATACTGGGAATTCATCCTACTAATATTATAAATGTGAAAGTTTGTGAAGACGTTTGTATGTTTGTTACTCAATCACACTGTAAGGGCTGAACGGGTTTGGATCAAATTCGGCATACAGATAGAACAAAACCAGCATTAACATATAACACACATAACATAACATCACGTCTGTATTTCCCCGAAG
Source organism: Asteroscopus sphinx (assembly GCA_949699075.1). Lineage (NCBI taxonomy): Eukaryota > Metazoa > Arthropoda > Insecta > Lepidoptera > Noctuidae > Asteroscopus > Asteroscopus sphinx. Next base: position 12,944,069 of record OX453016.1, read on the forward strand.
GGGTAGGCAGAGGTGTAATAGTACACCTTTTATTGGGATAAAAAGTAGCCTATATGTTAGGACTGCCTCGTTGGTCTAGTGGTTGCAAGCGCGACTGCTGAGCGTGAGGTCCTGGGTTCGATTCCCGGGTCGGGCAAAGTGTTATTGGGTTTTTTCATTAGGAAATTCTCAGTAGCAGCCCGGAGTCTGGATTTGTGCCCGGTCAATGGCATTAGGCTAGCCCCCTATTACATGGGACTATAACATAACTGGCGATGGCTTTAACTTCGTAAAAAAATAAATTGTAAAAATTAATTAGGGTATGAAAATCATACCGATCGATGCTCCTAGTGATTACGAAGGAACTATTTTCAGGACTTATTCTGTTACATATTGTGTGTGGTTGGGACCGTTTTTAAAGCATGCATTGAGGAATGTTTAGTGTTATCGGATGATTAGCCAAAAATAAATAACAAGATTTTTTACGCAGACTTAGTACATGATGTACGTTCTACTTATAGCTCTTTAAGCAGAAAATACACCGTATTTTCTACTCGTAGCAGAATTAAATCCGACACAAGGTGTCCCCATAACTCATCCGGAGTGATTTCAGTGCGTGTTTATAAGTGCTACGATTTATGTCGGTGAATGATATCATGCACTACGGCGTAGCGCTACGATAGTGCTACGACACGCACGACACATTTATTTGCTTGTTTTAAATTCTTCACGTAAGCGTTTACAAGATTCTTGCAGGGCTATTTGATCACTTAATTTTCACGTATGTTTTTTATGCTCACTATTAAGTTGAAGTGAAGGGGGACGCGTTGTGTATTTTTCAGGCTTCTCTAGGATTTTAAAGGATCCTATGTTTAAAAAAATATTGGAGTAACGTGATCAAATTTTAAATTTTTGGTTTTACTCGGAGCTATTTTAGTCTAACTTCAACTAAAGAATCTTGGTACTGGTGTACCAAACTAGGAGTCACAGGTTCAAATCCAGCTCGTGAGCGATTTTTTCTTTCCACAATTTATATCTAAAGAATCTTGGTTTTAACCTTTAGACCGTCAATTTCACAGCTTATGAATGAAGTTACACTAATTCAATCGTGACATAAATGATAAATCACACTAATGCTAATTATGTACATATTGATTGGGTTTAAAATGTAAATTAAGTCTTCTTATGTACAATATGAAAACCTTTGACATCGAACCAACGATTAATGAAATTTTTACAGTTTGTTAACAGTAATCTTCATGAATTTAAATATGCATAACATTAGCGTGATTTAGATATCATTAGTGTTAAATCATTTGTATTACCCAATTTTGTGTGAAATCTACCCTAGATATTGACTACGCCGTTGTTAGAAATTAGCTAACCTTCTCTACATTTTTCATTTGTAGCTTTTAATACAAGGTCTAATTGAAATAACTGAAAAACTCTCAAGAGGTCATTTTACTGATCAGTATGAATAATGGGACCAATCCAGGAATCGAGAAAAATATCAGGTGTTGCCTAAATTTTGTCAAGTTATGCGATCGTAAATGTATGGAGCAACTGATATTTTTTTCGTGATTTCCGGATTGTTCCTACAGTAAAAGGTGTTGAAAATTATGAGCAAAATGAGTATCTACACCTTGTATATAATCTTTGGAGTGTCTGTTAGTAATCGTGTAACTCCTGAACGACTTAAGCGATTGCAGGTTCTACGTTAGGCCGCACGGGGCGAAGGGGCTCACCTGCTTGTGGCGGGCCAGGAACTGTCAGGGGTGGTTGTGTGAATACTCACGGGTTCCCACGCCCCCAGGAGGTAGGGCCTGCGAGCAGCAGACTCGGGGTAGTCTGCTGCCCGACCAGCAGCTGGCGTAGCTGGCACAGCTGGCGTAGCTGGCACAGCTGGCGTAGTTGGCGCAGCTGGTAAAGGCCCATGAGGTGAGGTGGCGTGCAGTGTTCCGTGTGCGCCACCGAGGAGGGTGCGGCCGACGTTAGGCCGCACGGGGAGAAGGGGCTCGCCTGCTTGTGGTAGGCCGGTACCTGTCGGGGGTGGTTGTGTGAATACTCACAGGTTCCCACGCCCCCGGCTAAGGTAGTTGAAGGAACACCGTGGTGGTTTTAGTCGGTAAGAGTCCGACACTGGCTCCGCTTACCCCGGGTGGAGTGCGTCCATGAGGATTTCCCCACGGCAAAAAAAAAGGTTCTATTAAGTTCATAAATATGCTAAAATTTGATAGGTGGTGCTGTAGTCAAGCTGACCTAAGTGAATCATTATCATTATTATTATAATTTCAGCCGAAAGACGTCCACTGCTAGACATAGGCCACCCCCAAGCACCGCCACAACGACCAGTCCTGCGCTTTCCGCATCCATCGGATTCCCATGAATCATACTCATAAATATGTTGGTTTAGTGCCAAAAAAGAAAATCACAAAATCTGGACCCGATAGGTGGAGCTATGGTTGCGTTATTAAGAACAACGTCTGCCAGGCCAGCTAATAGCTTCTCAAAAATAAAAATTGCGTGTTCATAATGCAAATGCACTAAGATAATTTTCAATTATCATGTAGATAATCATGTTAGTGGTATAGTATGTAACTGTTTTATAATTTAAGATAATGATGTTGATATTAAACTGTTTTAAAACTTATTTTAGTATTTATATTGTACTACTGTTTTTTTTATCCCGAAATAAAAATAATATAAAATTAAATTAATTTGCAAGCTATAACATCTGATATACAGGAAAAAAAATTAACCAGTGCGCATTTTTATTTTGGTGGTTCAGTATGAGTAATAGAACACATTTCCATTAATTGTTCAATACTTTTTTGTATATTTTTATCCGACTTAAAATCAGCAAAATATGGACATAATCTGTTCGTAATAACATAAAATGAAAGAGCGCGATGGCTGGCTCATGCGGCTGCGGGTTTGCATCGGGGGTACAACCCCCTCCTGGACGGCCGCGTGAGCTAGCCGTCGCGCGCTTTCATTGATGTTATTACTTATTGATTAGATTATTTATTGGATAATGACCGACAATTAATGGAAATGTGTTCATACCGAACCACCAAAAAAATTTTGCGCACTCGTTAAATTATTTTCCTGTATTGCAACTTTCGTATATAACGAATAGTACCCACAAGTCGACGCGATGGTATAGAATATTAGATTATATTATACTGGAGTACCACTCCTTCCCATTGTATTGTATTTGCACTATTTAATGCATTTGAGAATAAGTTCCAGCTTAGTGAAATTTACTGCTAACTGTACGGACAAGAAACTTCGAGAAAAATAGTGCCCGAGGGGTAAATTATTCTTCAATTTATTGTTATTTTGTGGGATTTTTGTGAAACTATTGCTGTTCTTTTATATTTATTTATTTAAACAGCTGCCTACTGTACTTACAGTAAAAAAGTTTTACCAAGAGACCAGATTGAAGTACCTAACTTCCATCCACTTGCAAGCGAATTGCCTCTTCGAGCTGCAAGCCTGATCTGATTCAGTATACGGAGGAGCTTAAGGTTGGTGGAATTGGGATTACTTTTGGCTGGACAGGGATTCAAATTAGGTCTCATAGTATTTTCTCGAATTTTTCGAAATCTGTATAAACAGTCCACTCCTCAGCAAAGGTCCACGTGCTACATTTCTTGGTCAAGTTTTTTTTTTAGTTTTTATAAAGGAGAGTACCTATAGTTCAAATAAATTAACTGTTGTCAAACCAACGACAAGTACTCGTGATGGTTTCATGTTGTTACCATTATTATAATTTTTTTTTTATGTAAGATACTCTTTTAATTATTTTATGTACCTATGTACCATATTGCTTGTTGCAGCAATAAATCATTTTTATTTTTTTCTTTCCAATGTAAGCTAAATAAAATAAAATAAACTAGTAATAATAAGGGTATTTTCTAAATCTCTTGCCACTTTCAACAAACTACTCAAACAACACATCATTGAAAATTCACATCTACCACAATTACTTCGAGCCACTTCCAGCATTTCTGTATCATGAACGTGAACTTGTTTTATATTAGAGCCAGTGTCAAACGAACATTGCATTCATTTTGTTTTTGTTAGGACTGCCTGTATATTTTGTTTCTAACGTAAATTTTTTATAATATGCCCAAATTTTTTTTCAATTTATGTATTAGTTAATTCTCATGTAAGTGAATGATTGTATTCTTGTGAGAAAATAAAGTTATCTTAAACCTCATTTTGTAAAGTAGTAATTTAGTAATCTTGTTATTTTTTTTTGTACTTTATTGTTTATGAAGATATAATTATCACAATTACTTTATTGATACTACAATATTAGGATATTTAAATATGTCTACAAGTCTATTTATACAATAATCCATCCATTTATAGTAATCTTGTGAAATAATCTGGTGATAGTTAAGTGACTTAATAGTCTTCAATATATGCTCTTGTGGTTGTTAAAGAGTCTTAATCTGACTATTATTTACTATATCTTTTGGCCCCTGTTACTATGTCAACATAGTGCTTAGTACCATAAAGATAGAGAGATGTTACATGAAACAAGTAACGCCTAAACGGCATGCAAACTATTTAGTAACGAGCTCAGAAACTTACTGATGCCTGAAATCATGTAAGTATTTGATATTGAAAAAAAAAAACAAGTAGTATGATACAGTTTTCTTAATATTCTAATTGAGATTATCTGAGGTCTTGTTTGTATTATACATTTTCACGTCGTAGGTATAAGTTTGTCCCATTAGTCATAAAAATGATAAAATACATACAAAACCTCTTGCAATAATCGTGCCACAACTGAATAATTTCTTCTTTTACTCAAAGGCCGCCATTAAATGCCAAAAAAAATACTACTCAAATACATAGCGTGTCTTAAGAGTATGAAATTATTCAACAAATAAAATAAATTTGCATTTGAACGTACAGTTGACCCAATTCTTTCTGCGGTATTCGCATTTAATTCATTTCTCTCGTTGCAATAAAATATAAAAAAGACGACAGTACCTACTCAGTAATTCCACAGCCTGTGGTTCACAGTTTATATTGTTGCCAAATGCATACTTTATGTGCATGTAGTTTTATTTATGTTCTGCTTGATATAGTAGTTTAATTATTATTATTCATTTATTTCAGATTATAAATTATCCATATTTTTGTTAGTAATCTTAATTTAAGTGTATTTTTTTAGTTTTACGTATTTTAGCATTAAAATGGTAGCATAATTATATTTTATAATCTAAAACGAATTTATTTACTTATTGAAGTTAGGTGCCTAAAGTTTTAAGCCTACAAGTTTTAAGCCTACTCTTCACTTTTATAAAGTTATTATTTTGAACAAGCAAAGTTGCTTACACATTTTTCTTACTTGAAATATAATTCAAAGAGCTTTTAATGAAAATCTTAAGAATGTAATTACATCTTGCAGTAAAAGGCTGAACAATTACATCTGTCTGTGTCTTTTATTTTTTAACTACTTTATTGTAACAAGGATCTCTTGTGCATTGTTTATAAAAAGAAACAGACTTTACTGATATTTTTTCAAGATAATGTATTATGTTTCTTAACAAAGCTACATTTAGATAAAACAGAATACCTAAAAACTGTTTTATTACAGACTACAAGTTATATAAATATATATTTTAATCTAGAACATAGAGTATCTGTGTGTGTCAAATCAGTACAGTAGTTTTTGCGTAATGCCTGAAAAAAACATACAATCAAACACAATTACAGTTTTATAATAGTTAAGATTAGAAACATCAAACAAACTGTTGAACTTCAGACTAACATAGACAAAGTTTTCAAAATAGTATCCAATAGTAACGTCTTTCACAATATGGGAGGTCGTCTAAAAGTTCCCCGATACATATTTTAGGGGCTTCCATGATACGAGCACGTGACCTAAAAACCGACTGAAAGGAAATGTCTCCAATTAAAAATTGACGGTCGTCAGCCATCGTTGCGAGGTACACACGGATGAATGAAGGTATCTGATTGAATATGGTACTTCGTTGGTGGTGGCAAAATTTTGTGTGTAATAACTATTTTCGGTTCTTGAAAGTCTCTGTAGACTACGTACTAAGCTGCCAGCCAGCTGTTGTGCGAGATAATTTTTGTATATAAAATCAAGTTGAGTCGAGCACATGAATAAAAATCCATACAGAAACCAAGCCTAGCCAGCCGGCGCCAGTGCTAGTCGGTTATTTTCACAAAGCGGCGAACGTGAACCCATAAGTGAATGTCACGCACACATCATCGCGCTATGTGTGGGTGTACCACAGTGGCTAGCTTGACTTCTATAGATTTTTACTCACGTGCTGCCGCTGTGTGCACTCCTGTATGTCCTCGTATTAATAAAAAACCAACTAATATTTCGGCCGATTAAAAGTTTGCAGTCTGCTGAGAGATTTATTTTGGATTACTTTCAAATTTCGTTTGTTTTTTTTGTTGTCATGACACACAGAAGTTTGGGTTTCTTGGTAGTTTGTTTAATGTGCCTGTTATTTTCTTGTGTATAAAATATTTAAATGTCTATTAATATTTGAGAACTATTTTTAATATGCTCTAAGCTTCGTTTTATTTTGCAAACTAAGTGTACATAACCAACAATCAACCTGCTGAAGTGCTGACTGGCTAATCTTTTCCCCACGACATGAGCTATTATTATTATGTAGCTCATGTCGACACGAAAAAGTAGAAGTGTTCATAGTGGTGTTAGATTATAAACATAGTTCTTACTTCTTGGCTCTGTACCTGTATTTGTTCTGTGTTCTTGATTTTTTTTTGGTAATTTAATAAATTATTATATTTTTTTTTTTTTTTTTGTTAGCCTGTACTGTCCCACTGCTGGGCAAAGGCCTCCCTCAATTCCTTCCATCTTCCATATTATTAATAAATTATTATATTATTAATAAATTCGTCACTTTTGAAGCAAATAACAATTTACTCTTTCTTTCTTTCTTATAAACTTAGTCGCCTTTTTCAGGCGTTGCAAAAATGTTGGACTTATAATTACAATTCAATCTTATGCCCATAACAATCTTCAATTGTTGCGGGCAAAGGTAACCGCTTAACATCAGGTGGGCCTTTAGCTCGTTTCGCCATCCTATACTATAAAAAAACTATATTATTATTAGGTAAGTATTGAGCTTATATCTTACTCGTCATTTATCGTGTAGTCAATGAGAAAATTGAGGTAATAAAATAAAATTACATCTAATTCCTGTACCTTATGCATGTAAGAATTTTAACATGATGATTTTATTGTATGCATTATGAGGTAATTTGTGCTGACCAAAACTTACTATTGTTAGTTATTTTATGTACCACTATTAATGCAATAACGTTTATTTCTATTTCGTCTTAAATACAATTTGTAGATCGCCGTATTAATTTTGGTGGTAATTTATTTAGATTATATAACTACTGGATAATTGTAATCAAATAAGTAACAAAAACTAAACCAATTTATTTACCATCTTGATCGCTACTTCTGACAAATTTTAATTTAATTAAATTAAAGTGGTAAAACACACACCACTTTTAATTATTCAGAGTTGGAAGTAATTTCATTAACAGCCTGCGTATTCAGTTGTCATAATAATGAATTTAATTACACTTACTTTACACGTAATAATTTACTTCATTTTATCACACCATATGAAATATGGTAACGACTCTTAATTAGCAGGTGCTAATTGGCTAACTTCTAAATGAGCCTTTTTCTTGATACTTAATAAGAAAAACAACACACAAGCCACACCACCGTTTGTGTAACCACATCCTTGTTACAAGAATACCAACCAGTAAAACATTACTGAAATAAAATTTATTTGGGGTTAAGTAACAGGAACTTTCTCTAAGAAAATAAGAAAAACTTAGTTTCAATCTTATCTGTTCGTTAAGAGTTAAAACGAAGTTAAACTATAACTGAAACTTTGAGTTCAAATGGCGGTCAGTATTCTTTAGTGAATCCTCTACGGGAAAATACAATACAATGCAATACAATACAATACATTACAAAACAATACTTCACGGTTCTTCTTACGGTTTACAATACTTTTTATATAGTGGGCAAATTTTTACCACAAAAAAATTGTATCATACCACTGATATCATACCAAGTCGAAAAGTTTCGTGCAACGCAACGCTGAGCGTGAGTCCGATGCCTACGAAGGTAAACAGAACGCGTCACATTATTATCCTTTGGGAATAGCCGCAAAATTTGCGGGGCGGGGCGAGCGGGGCACGTCGTTTCGAATAAGTATGACAACAAAAACTATAGATATCTTCTACAATAATTTATGAAAATGAACAACTATCAGTTTACTATCATAAAAATGAGTGGGGTTCCGAAGTTTTGAGTTATTTAAATACCACATTGTACTTATAGGTACTTTTTCACAGTACATGACTTAACTGGTACTAAGCACAACAAAACTATCTCATCTATACAATGCAATTATTTAACTTGAGTTTGACATTGACAGTTTTTGAAGGCAACCCATGAAAATGTTTGACAGTTTTGTTTGAAGGCAGGTTGGGACATCTCGCCACCGTGCACCGCGTTGAAAGACTTTACGAAATTACTAGACTTTGCTTAGATAGTTATTTGTCGAAGAAATTTCGAAGGTCTTATGTGAATAGAAGAGAGCTTGTTCCACCTTGTCCTCATTAATTGGACACAATTCCAATCACGAGCAATGAGATTATTTTCTAATAAAAGGTAATGAGTGGCCAGTTCTTTGACGACCTCTGTGGTCTAGTGGTTCGAGTGTCGGACTGCTGATCACGAGGTCGTGGGTTCGATTCCCACAGGACACAAATATTTGTGTGATGAACATGAGTGTTTGTGTTGGTCTGGTTGTTTCTTATGTATTATAAGTATGTATTTACAAAAAAAAAGTATATAAGTATTATATCCATTGTCTAGTACCCACAGCACAAGCTCTGCTTAGTTTGGGACTAGATGGTGATGTGTAAAAATGTCCCAAAAATATTCATTTATATTTATTTATATTTATTCATTAATTTATAAGATACGAATAAAAAGAAATAATTCAGTTCGTCCGTACTTCTTCATCAGTATTTGAATTCATACGCACAATCTTGCCAACCAATCTCTTTTTATTGACCGTTCCCTCTTAAGTTATTGGCATAAGAGTTTGATGATCGCGTAAAAGTTTTACGACGTATAATTTTGTCTATGTACGTGTTATATTTGAAAGACGTTTAGTATTTTAATTTTTTTATTGTTGAAAGAAATACACGATTTTTATAGCATGTTTATGAACTTCATCAACTCAGCGTATCGCAGTCCACTGCTGGACATAAGCCTCTCCCAAGTTGCACCACAACACTCGGTCCTCTGCCTTCCGCATTCGTCTCCCCCGGCTTCATTCATCAGGTCGTCGTTTCACCTGGCTGGAGGGCTCTTTACGCTTCGTTTGCTGATTCGCGATTTACATAAACTTAAAAGTGCTAAATAGTAAATTAATTGATGAATCCAATCATTCATCTATGAGTAAAATGTTCCTTCTGCATACAAAGGCAACAATTTAATATGACGATGAAATAAACTCGTTTAGTACTGGTTTATTCATATTATTTAGTCTGATATACCGAAATGCAAACACAATAGAAAATTATATTTAAATTATGTTTATGAACGCATCGGTCAACACAAACTTATCATATTTACCTCTGAATCTATTTCACAAGTGTAAATATTTACAGCAGTTTTTGCTTACGTAAATCAATCATCATTATCGATCTGACTACGAAACGTTCGCGTAAAACGTCACCTCGTTAATGAGTGTGCGCGTACATAATGAATCATCTTTGTTGACACAAACCCTCGCAAAACAAACATGCCTGGCGAACATTATAATTTCGATATAGAAGCATCGACGACTTTGCGATGTGACGTCAGCTTTCAGTTAACAAGACAGCCTTCGTAATAACATGTATTTCATTTATAACTTAGGTTTACAAATCTTTCAACTTAGGCATAAGTTTTGAAAACTTTACTTGTGAACAAAGAATTATAGTTAAGTACTTTTACCTGTCTGTAGGTTCTTTAAACATAATAATATACCTACTTACATATCTTATCTATCTGTTCCTGGTGTCCTGAAATACAGGCTTACGCCTAGTTTAGGCACCAGTCTCCCGCAGTATACTGTAAATTGTATTGTGGTGAGAAATAAATCTCATCTTAATACTAATAATACAAGAAATGTTATTTTAAGTGAAATATAGTGGCGAGAAATAAACATTATCCTATCTTATCTTATCTTTGAAAACTCTTCTTGTGAACAAAGAATTATAGGTAAGTGGGTACTTGTACCTGCCAGTAGATTCTTTCAACATAATTTACTCACTCACATACATAAAAACGGTTGTTTAAATCTTATATTTAAATTTTAAAATTCTAATTACTTCAGTTATATTAATTAATCCCACCTCTAGCTAATACGTCGTTATTATTATTCTATTTAAGTAAAACCTTACTTGTATTCTTGTACTGAGTGCTACCTGCTTAACTTGTTTACATACATACATACATATTATCACGCCTGTTTCCCATTGGGGTAGGCAGAGACTATGGATTTCCACCTGCTACGATCCTGACAAACCTCTTTCGCTTCATCTACGTCCATTAACCTCGTCATGCATGCTCGTCGGTTTAGAGAACTCTTAACCTGGCATTTTTTGAGAACATCCTCGATTTGATCGCGATACGTGCGCCGAGGTCGTCCCCTTCCAACTCTTCCATCCACACTCGCTTCGTATACTTGTTTAATCTTGGAAAATACTGGACCTCACGACACAGGTTATCCTAGTGTGGGGCCCAGTGAAACTGTATAATTTAGTGCATAAGATTACCTATGTAATTCTGAGTTAAGTAAATATTGCACTTGTATTTTTAACCTAATAAATTTCTTCTTATCTTATCTTATACCTATCTTTAAAAACTCTTCTCGTGAATAAAGAATTATTGGTAAGTGGTACTCGTACCTGCCTGTAGGTTCTTTCAAAATAATAATATACCTGTCTTTGAAAGCTCTTCTTGCGGATAAAGAATTATAGATAAGTAGGTACTCGTACCTGCCTGTAGGTTGTTTCAATATAATAATAATACCTATTGCTGAAAACTCTTCTCGTGAACAAAGAATTTTAGGTAAGGTAGGCTGCCTTACCTAAAATGTAGGCACAATCAAGTGCACATAGATGGAAACAAACCCATTATTAGCAGAATTTGTCTTGTATGAAACTTACATACCAAGCTAGTAGTTCCGCTTACAGTGGTTTAGTTATAATTGATATGCAGTTGACTGTACACCAGAAAAGATCCATCTCCGTTTTATTATTTTAGAAATGAACACAATGCATGTAAAGCAGTACAAGAACAAAAAAAGTAATACCCAATCAGAGCAACATTACAATGCTTTAAAAACAGAAAATTCGAATTTTATTCAGCATTAGAGGGTAGGTATTTTTACTTGTAATTCATCTATTGTTTATTTGAAATTGTGAGAACCACTTAACTTTAGCAGAATGCTTCAAAAATTTTAAAAGAAATAGTAATCTATAATGGCTGGTATTATTAACTGATGTTTATTTTAGAGTTAAGTATTCCATTACAGAATATCATCTCAACTTAACATCATTAAAATTATAATAAGAAATCCTTGAAAATGTAAAGAAATGTCTTCTCAAAATATTACTTTTCTCTTTTATTTTTAACATCGAGTTATGCTACCTCTTCAGGCTTGAAGTGGGCCGGCCGACAACGGGGACAAGTGTCGTAGACGATCTCCACAACACAACTTCTTTCTGCCGAGCCAAGAACAGAAATTTTCCTATTTGCATGACATTCAAATATTTATAGCGCGCTCGAACAAGCGATTATGTAAATAAAAGTGCTCTTTAAAGGTGTAAATGTGGGCAAAATGTGAAAGGGAAAATATGTGCTGGATTTTTATGAAGATACCATTAAAAATATTGGAATGCCCCTTTTTTGCTTAATAAATAGGCACTTGATAGGTCATGTTTATAATCCACCAGTACAGTTAGATTCTATTTGGGAAAGGTGTGTCTACTAAGAGTGTCTAGTATTTAGGTCAACCGTGAAATGGGTCACAGTCAGAGAAATACACTCTGTTTTAAGTTTCACTTAGTGATTTTCATAGTCTAAAGAGTTACATACTCTTTTCTACTCTTATGAAAGCTTCTTACATATTTAACTGGGACTTAATCCCAATAAGATGACATTCTTGGAAAAAAAAAACCGATGTAAGTAAATTAACTAATCTTTTACGAAAGTTTCTTAATTAATATGAACAAAGTTAATATAGTGAATATATAGGAAGTTAATATGAACAAACCTCCTTCAATAAATAAAGATTAGAAAAAAAAGTTTCTTCATGAAAAATATTACTAACATATTTTAATGCTACAAATCTCAAATCCCACTTTTATACGTAAATGTGAAAGTTTGTGAAGATGTTTGTTACTCAATTACGCTGAATCGGCTTAACAGATTTGTATGAAATAAGGCACACAGCTAGACCATAACTCGGATTATAATATAGGCTTTACTTTTCATCCTGGGCAAAAAAAACAGTTCTCGAAAGATGCGCGATAAGTCTTCTGTAATATGCCGAATTATACGCGGACCAAGCCATGGGCAAAGTCTTATATTTTATAAAAGCCAACGACACGTATCTCAAATAAACAGACTAGCATCGTCTCATTGAAGTTCTCAATTACGCCGTAACTCGACGCAAACAATCTGTAGTGCCAATAATCCGATAAATCTATGGAATCGCTGCAATCTCGATACCACTCGACCGCAGCTGCAGAGTCAATCGATTTTATTAATTACAACAGACGGTGAATAGCCTCACGTTAAGCTTACAAATAGCCTTACTCAACTGAGATTATTTCTGTACAATTAAATAAATAAACTTGTTTGAATAAATGAGCTCGTTCCACACTCCACACAACCCCACATTAAGGTTGTCTGTGCCATTTGGAACATAAATCACAGGCATTAACATCCAGACTTGAAATATCTACTGGCCATGCAAGTATTTATCTTGATGCTAAAGAAACGTGATGGACAGCAGCGTTCTCTGAGTATTTAACCAACCAACTGCGATCGCCAACCCGCCTGCCAAGCGTGGCGATTATGGCATATCCCCCCTTAATTGAGGGAGGCCTATGTCCAGTAGTGGACGTCTTTCGGCTGTAATGATGAAAGAAACGTGAGTCAGTTAGGCTTAACTTTTTTGCTTTTGTTTTGTTAAGAAGCCGCTGGATCTTGAGTTCATACAAAACATTTACCGGGTTGTCAAATCGATAACAATAGGAAAATTTAAGCTTCTCTGAAACTGCTCAGCATTACAAGCAACTACTGATTGCTTCTTGCTTGTTATACTGATACTGATTGTTTCTTGCTGCTTCTTGCCAGATGACGACTTAAAAGTAAAATTTAATATTCTTCACATTCCGTGTTACTGACAATGTGAGATTTGAATATTTTTTTACGTACTGATTGCTTGGTTTCACAAACATTATAAATTCTGTATCAGTGGTCTAGACGTTTATCAAAGGGACATAAATAATACCACTTAATGTCATGTAATGTCACAACAAACAATAATAACGGGGTACGTAACATTTTGTTTCAAATTTATACTGGAGAGTTAGTTTATGGAGGATTCAAAGTGGTATAATATTTTATCTTACGTTTATCAAACTCAACTCTTTCAAATGTGACTATCATTCGGTTACGCAGAAAATGGTAGTAAAGTAGTCTTTTTCCTGTGTGTCTATTAATCGTTTAAATAATTTTGTAAAAAAAATCGATTCATTTATTTCGTGAAGACAGGTATACAAATATATTGTGCACATTAAAATGTATGTGTGTGTCTAAGATCTTTGTTACATATAACTTATAGTAATGTGAAATACCTTGGAATGTTTCAAAGTACTTTTTTAAACTACCTACTCACTAAAATTATGTATGCTGTGTTAATCCAGAACACAGCTTCCAATCTTATGCTTCACGTTTCATCAACACTTCCATAAACATGCATCTGACCAGGCGGTATTTTATTTTCTATATTTTTTTATTCATAACAAAACAAGGATTTTTTATAGATTCTAGCTGTTACAGGAATGATACTACACAGTTTCCATGTGTTTCAAATAGAATAAGCCCTCTAGCGATGATACTAATATTTTATAGGAATGTTTCATGAATGAAAATCTCCCTTTGATATTTTTCAACGAAACTGTGGGGCAATTGTGTAATGCATTCACTTTGACATTAGCTTTCATTTTGTAATTAAACCAACATTCATTGCGTGGTACGTAGTTGCCGATAAAACGGATTGTCAAAACAGACGGAGCAACGAACATTGAAATCCAGATGATTGCGATCGCGTGTGAGTTACGCAATTCGGCAGCTGATTGAAACTTATTTTTTTTTGTTTTCATTAAAATCTGTAAATGCTTTCGTGAAGAAGATTTCTTTGATGTATAATTATGCTAGTTTTGTAGAAAATACTCCTTTGCAGGTTGTGGTCGACTTTTTTGTAATCAATTATTCATAAACGTCAGGGAAACCAATTTAAATAATATACGCGATTTAATCCGGTTAAACTTTGTTTTATTATTCATAAACGGTAAAATCCGCATACATGAATAATATTGCTAACTGCATAATAGTAATAATTGCTTTATAATATAGCTGTACTTTTTAATTTTTTATACCTATTTGGGGAGTTCAATAACTTCACATCGCATTAACTGATAGAAAACGATAAAAGTAAAATAGATGTGTCAATTCTATCCCTATTCCATTTAATTTGATACTAAATTGTTGAACTGTCTAGTCGTTAGACTGAAAAGCAATTTGATAAAAATTGCATTCGCAAACTATTTCGTGCAATCGTGATACTTAGAAGGCACGTTTCATATTAAATTGAACGCTTATACACTTTTATAAGTATATACCGCACTAACCTTTGTGTAATTCGCCGCCCTGTCACGTGTAAATTACACCATATTTTCTCTCTCCGGTGTCGTAAACCTTATTCAATGAAACTAATATGGTCGTCCATTTTCAGTAAAATAACTTTGGTTTTGTTATTTTGCTATAGTTGGTATCAAGGTGCCGTCTGTTGATACTACTAGCATAACCCAGTTACTAGAAGATTTCAATGTCCAAAGGTAAGATTTAGGGTCAAGCTTATGAAGGTCTCCAATAACTGTCATAGCCTTACAAAACTCCTCGAAGTTCACATAGATCTTAAGATAATCGATGACTCATTCAATGCACCAATACAGCACAATAAAAATGAATCTAGAAAATCATAATAACATTCATCATTTACTGTATTATTAAGTGACTCTTCTGTTGTGTCTTATTGGCACGAGCTACTCGACAGTAGTTCGTGCCGTGGTAATAAGATTAGCCAGTCAGAAGATTGATAGCCAGGTAAACTACCCATGGTTTTTTTTATAGTATAGGATGACGAAATGAGCTAAAGGCCCACCTGATATTAAGCGGTTACCTTTGCCCATAACAACTGCAATACCACCTAGGCTGTTGCCTAAATGGTACCGCAAGTCGGTTCGCCAAACTGAGACATGAAGATGGAAAGTCACATGTGATTGTAATTTCACCGGCACCGGTGGTGCGCCGGAGAATCATTTATATAGGATGACTGGTTGAACGAGTTATTGAAGGAGGATATACAGTAATAGATCCCCGTTCGAAATCCTACATCTACTAATATTATAAAAGTGAAAGTTTGTTAGGATGTATGGATGTATGTTTGTCTCTCTTTCACGCAAAAACTACAGAATGGATTTTAATGAAATTTGGCATACAGATAGCACACATCCCGGATTAACATATAGGCAACGACGTCAATAAATAGACACGCGATCTAATTTATACAGCATGTTCCAAATTCAGTTGACGCAACCGTTGATAAAATTTACGTGTGTTCGCGAGACAGCTGTCAAGTGAACTAGTGACAGAGGACAGTGTGCTTCCGGAACCATAACTCGTGTAACCATGTTGTTCTTCTAAACAGCGCATCTAGTACGTAGTACATATATATCGATGCATATAGGCTAATTTTTATCCCAAAAAGATGAACAGTTCCCGAGGGATGCGCGATAAACGACATTCTCGCGGGCAAAGTCGCGGGCATATAAGCTAGTATAATAATATAATATATATAAAATGGTACCTTAATTTTTGATTGTTTTTTCAATTAATTTCATCAATTACTGTGGACACTTCCGCTCTTACAAATCGATGTTGCATGCAGTAAGGTGATAAACCTAGCACGACAGTTTCCATTGGTCGCTATTTCCACCCTCTCCGCTTTTTGTTCTAGCCAGCAGACTCCTAGTCAGTCAGAGCGTACGCGAGAATTTTACTCTTGTACGCGTGACATAGTGATTTTTTTTTTTTAAATTTGGCTATTATGTAAGTACCTATTCACATTCCACTATATTACCACGTTTTTATTAAATCGCTTTCAATATTGTCCGTCTGATTTTAAACTAACTTCCCGATGAGCTAGAGACTTGAAACTCCGCCCGGGGTAGGCGGAGGCAGTGTCGGACTCTTACCGACTAAAACCACCACGGTGTTCCTTCAACTACCTTAGCCGGGGGCGTGGGAACCCGTGAGTATTCACACAACCACCCCCGACAGGTCCTGGCCCGCCACAAGCAGGCGAGCCCCTTCTCCCCGTGCGGCCTAACGTCGGCCGCACCCTCCTAGGTGGCGCACACGGAACACTGCACGCCACCTCACCTCATGGGCCTTTACCAGCTGCGCCAACTACGCCGGCTGTGCCAGCTACGCCAGCTGCTGGTCGGGCAGCAGACTACCCCGAGTCTGCTGCTCGCAGGCCCTACCTCCCGTAATTTTTTATAGAGGTTTTCTTCCTCGCGGTCCGGGCGGTGAAGCCAAGACCCTCGGTCCCAAGAGGCGCGACAACACTACTCAGCGGGCACTCCTGGGGTTACGAGATCGACGGGGGCAGGGAAAGACAGTCCCCCCGCTGCCTGCCCAGTGGCAGGGTGAGTGCACACCGGGCCCGCCCCTGCTCCTCCATTGTGCCCTCTGCTGATATCAGAGGGACACGTGGAGCAACTCCCTACTGGCCCAGAACGGGCCCCTCCCGCGCCAGAATATTCGCCACAGGCAATAAAATCCCCCGAAGGTTAATCCCTCGGCAGGATTTTATTGCCCGTGCCCAGGATGCACCGGCCAAACAACTGCCGATCCCTCCAGACGTGTCCAAAAGGTCAAGCAGCCGTCAGGCACACGTGGAGGTTTTCTGGCCAGCACCCCTAGGCTTAAACATAGCTCTGAACTGGATGACAATGCAATATTAACTCGCTTTCGTATTAAAACGTGAGATTAATTAATCTTTTTAATTAATTATTATTAATTAAAAATATTGTTTGTTTAATATATCCCTCATTCATCTAGTAATACATAGAGACATGAGATTATCTAGGTAGGAAGAATAAATAATATTATAGGTATTAAAACGTTTCACGATATGTTATAGTGTTATGGGATAATAATTTTTAATGCTTTTTGCACTTAAACATATTTCATTAATTTTTGCTGGCTAGAATTTATGAGCGGGACCGGGTATGTACGCGACTAGGCGGCAGTTAAATATGACGTGTTTTTAGGAGTAGGTGTGATTATATTTTAATGAATATAATGGTAATAGGCTCACCCCAAATATTTTCGTCATTAAAATGTGTAGGTGTATAACGATAGTTGAAAAGCCGGATTTTTCTTGTGATTATGAACCAAAGTAATCGAAATATACTCACCTACGCCCTGTCAAAGTTTTCAAGCTATAAGTACCAGGATGTCATAACTTTAGAAACGTAGTTCTCAGCCGAGTTCAATGTACATTTTGGCGACTTGCTGCTTTATCGAAATCCCACGTTTTAGTGACTGCACCGATGCTGCATCGCATTTTGACGACTAACTGCGTTCCATTGCAGTATTTGAAATTATTTCAGTCACTGCATCGAGCGTCCAAAAAGCATCTTGATTTTATATGTGTGCGGATTGAAGCGTTGAACGCAGCATCGCTTCAGAAAAGCTAGTAAATCGTTGATCGCCGATGCTACAGTAACAAGTTTGTTTTGGCCTTTATCACCATGCATACACACTCATACGTTGATAGGGACCTTGTCGACATTCCTCTAGTATGTCGGTATCGTGCCTCATCGATTGGATTGGATTGACCTGTCACTCCAATGTTTACAATAGCTAGACTATTTGACGCGTGTAACGATATTGTGTTCTCTGTTGACTTTGAAGCCCTTTTTCAAAGGCTGTAAGTAGTTTGTAATAGTTTTTTCTACGAAAACTTGAACATGTTGTTATTCGGCCAAGGTACAATAAACAAGTTTATTGGAAAAACATTTGGTTTTTGCTCCGAGTCTCACATTAAGATTTATTTTGTTTTTTATGTTATTTTCGTAGAGACGATGTAAAATGGAGCTATATGATAAAGAATGATACTTAAATATCAGCAAAAAACGAAAATTAGCTTTAAAAACAGCACTTGATTATTATAAAGAGTTAACATTGCTTTAATACTACATTCTACATTTGCCCATTGTACTTACTTAATCTTTCTGTAAACTATTGTCTTTGTTTTCGTTTGGTGTAATGTACAATAAAGAATATAATAAATAAATAAATGAATATGGCAGGAAAAACGGAGCTAAAAATTGCAATACAAAATTACTAGGTCTTTGAAAATTGGCAATAAACTATGCAATTATCAGGTGTTTATGATGCTTAAACCTCTGTCTCTGCCTTTATCTCCATTGGAGGCATCTACTCAGCTTTTGAAAGCCCATTGTTGGAAATACTGAGGCCTCTCAAATACTGACAAACTGTTACAGGGTTTAGCCAAAGCTTGTGGAAATAACGTAATAAATAAAAAAGTGACTAGAATAGACTCAGGTTGTCTGCTAAAAACGACTTGACATGTTTTCAATAACCTAAAACTCGCAGATAATTTATTATAGAAAAATGACTAAACGAATTGTTCGTTTAATGGCGACGTGATTTGTGTTTTTTTTACACTCCCTTTATTTGTTCGGGGTCGAAACACGATACTTCACTTCATAATAAAAAATCTCTGATAATTAAGAAACGGTGAAAACAAAGTAGCGACCATTTTTATTTAAGTAATAGGTATTTATTGATTGTATGATATAGAGGTTTTTCATATAAGTATCCTAGTGTTATAATTATATTAAGCTTTCATTTGTTATAAAAAAATTATCCCAATCGATTCTCCTAGTGATAATGAATAAACTAATTTCTCAAACTGCGTTTACAAAAAGTAACGTTGTATAAAACATGCACGAGTATGTTGTATTAAAAAGCAGTGCCATTGAAATTTTCTTCATTTATACGACGAAAATGGACTTCTATTTACAGCTGAAACGAAGTAAAATCTAACCTGAATTGGTACCTAACCACTGAGGCTAGATCACGAGATAATTCCTGAAATATTTCCAGCTAATCTGGACCGCATTGCTACGGAAACACGTATTTAAATACGTTAAATACATAAATGTATTTTCTAATCAGTATTTGTTACATTAATACACTTACTGGGTTGTGAATATAATAAAATGTATAGATTTAAATTTCGGAAAGAAAAAATACGCATGCGTAAATGCTTAGAAAATAATAAAATAATAATAAAATGTTTTATTAAAAGTTGTACTTACTTTAATTCTGTCTATTGTCTACCAGTTCTAGTTTTTATGTAGCTTCCTCGGGCGAATGGGAGTGAGACGCGCTGCTTGTCGGCTTTGTAATTTCAAAGGGGATTACGTTAGTATTATTCAGTATTCTTATGCTATAAGTTATATTTGACCAGCCTATACCCGCCGCTTTGCCCGCATGAAATTTGGTTTATCACAGAAAGAAGTTATCGCACATCCCTCGGGAACCATGTATCTATTCGGGATAAAAAGTAACCTATATGTTAATTAGCATTATGGTCTATCTGTGTACCAAATTTCATCCTAATCCGTTTAACCGTTTCAAAGTGATCGACGGAAAAACAAGCAAACATCTATACTTTCGCATTTATATTATTTCGCCTGTTCCATTTATCCTTAACAAGGTAGGTGGTAGGGATATTTGGAATTTTCTTCCACTTATCCCTACCAGTGCAAGTGGGGATAAGTAGAATCATTCATCATCATTCATCTTCTGTTCCATCTATCTCTACCTACAAAGAAAATGTTTTTTCCAATTTTCTTCGTAGGATGGTGTTTTTAATTGTGTAATTTTGAACTAATATCTGATGGAATCTCTTAGCTGGAACGGTTTTTTTTGCTAATGTGTTCTCGCTGTTTTTAGCCGGGTACTTAATCTGTTTTACCAGAGTAGTTTGGCGGAGATTCCCGAAGTTCTCCATCGGTTTTCAGGCTAGGACTTTTGACAGAAAATTTCCCTACCGGGATAAGTGGAAAAACATTTCAACTATCCCTACCAGTGGAAATACATAAGTAGAGATAGATGGAACAGAAGATGAATGATGATGAATGATTCTACTTATCCCCACTTGCACTGCTAGGGATAAGTGGAAGAAAATTCCAAATATCCCTATGCGAATGGGCACTCGCTGTTTGTACCCGGGTACTTAATCTGCTTAACCAGAGAAGTTTGCCGGAGAGTCCCGAACTTCTCTATCGGTTTTAGCCCAGGAATTTTTGATAGGAAATTTCTAGTGCAACTGCTTAAATCGGTAAAGAAATGTCATTACACATACATAACCGCAAAACCACTTTTTCAATCTGAAACCCGATGACGAATCTTGCACTCCCATAAATCACTTTACATTCGACCCAACACCGATAAGCGACACCCGAGCTGTTCGTGAATTATTCATGAAATCGACCTAAGTATTGGAAACCGAAAAACCGGTAATACAGATGATATAACACGGATATACGGGTGACCTCTTTATTTATTGTGTGAATATGACCTTGTATTTAACTAGGTAGATATAATGTAGGCATAGACAATGTATTATATTTGTTACCTATGTTTTACTATAAAACATTCGTTTCTGTTTACCATAAACCTGTAAAGGTGTCATTTTACGTATCATTATGAACAACTTTTACTATAGGACCAACCCTGAAATGGTGAGAAAAAAAACAACTTTTGTCGATTTATGGTGAACACAAATATTGTAGGGATCAGTAGCAGATTTTTATTTAGCGATTTCACGGCTGGTCCCATGGTAAAGTTTATTCATAATGATAAGTCATTCATTTCAGTCGGAAGACGTCCACTGCTGGACATAGACCTAATAAATATAAATATATATATATATATATATACCTAATAAATATAATAGACATAGAATACATTTATAGTAAACAAAAACTAATGTATGAAACACAAGATCTTTAGAGAAAAGTTCAGGATTTTCAATTTAAATCACGCTCATCTTGCTTAAAAGGTAGGAATATCCCACCAAAAGGAAATGAAGCCAGCGAAGACATAAAACTTGCGGTGAGCAATATTAGGAAAGATATTGGGATGTTAGCAACTTAGCACTCCCACCTGACTAACAGAAATTATAATGTGTGTTATCCAATCATATTTAAAAGTATAGATATGTCATACCCTAACAAAACGAACGAAAAAAATGTTCCGTACGCAGCGGCAGTACAATACATATAAACTAGTACAAACTAAGTTGGTTACTTCAAGTTACTTCCGCGTCATAATTGGTACATTTTCTGTACACACACGACAGGAAATTTGGTTTTTTTTCGTCACCGGTCACGCTCGGTGCACATTCGCTGCTCGCTTGACATGGGTTAATAGAAAAACGTCCTTCAGATTGCGAACGCAGTAACATATCTGTACTTTTAAATATCATTGGTGTTACCATAAAAATCATAAAATTGTAATATTTAGTTGCGGAAAATAAACATTTTTATACAAAATACAATACTTACAGTTTTTTTAAGCTATTGCATAGCTTCTATCGCGGGCCTTGAGCGTGGAGACCGAATCCAAAAATCCCGTAACGAAAATAACCTAACACCCCCACTCCGACCGGCACAGCGGTGAAACTTTTTAGTTTTGCCATCTATCGATGAATAGCAGAACTTTTAATGACTTTTTGAAATATCACGCTAGTCTCTTTAGTTCTGCAAATCGCCTCTAGGTGGCATTGGTTGTATCGGCGTTACTGCGCATGCGTAATCCCCCTCTTCGCCCCGCAATCTGGTGACTCATGCCTGTTTAGAGTTTCGGCGTTAGGGTACTTCCTCTTTGTATTTACATAAAAAATGATATGCAATAGCTTTACCGCGGCAGTCTCCGAGTGCTTTTTTCCATATTTTTTTTACAAGTTAATGTCACGGTGGTTAACCTCACGTTCTCTCAAAAGGGCACGAGACATCGTAGTTTCGTAATAAGTATTTATTTAGGTACTAGACTATGTACAACTGTATTTCATGACGTTCCTTTAATCCTACAGCATCATCATTTTTCAAGAATTTTCCCAATTATACTGGGGTCAGCTTCTTATCTAACCAGATGCGGCTGAACATGGTGTATTTTACACGGAGCGACTGCTATCAGACACCCACAACCCAGTTATTGGGTAATACTGACACATTCGGAGGTTAGACCAGTTGTCAGACTTTCAGGTTTATGACTACGCGTAACGACACACCCTTTATTTCTACACACTACGTTCAAAATTCAAGAAAATAAATGGATTATCTTCTGATTTAATTCCAGTTTTATGACACAAAATTACCGTCACTTTCCTTTTTTTGTGACATAGGATGGCAAAACGAGCTAAAGGATCGCCCTTAGCTCAAAGGTGGGCCTGATGTTAAGCCGTTACCTTTGCCCATAACAACTGCAATACTAACTAGGCTTTTGTCTAAATGGTATTGCTAATCGTGTTCGCCAAACTGAGACATGAAGATGGACAGTCCCATGTGATTGTGATTTCACCAGTGGCATCCGTACCCTTCACACCTGAACACAGCAATAATAATAATAAAATCTTTATTAAAGTTCACAAGTAGATCCATATAGTGTTAGTAAAAACAAAAGAAAATCTAAAAACCTAATGTTAGTAACTTAAAAACTAATAAATGTTGCTGAAGGTAAAACTGGATATATTTCGTACTAGACGTGTGAAGCCCTATCCAGTGTCGCAACATTGGACAATCCCACTTGTCGCACAATGCGCTTAGGATCGCAAGCATCACTAAGAAGTACGGTGGTAGTACTTCCCCAGTATATAGAGTCCATTCAAAAGGAGCTATATTACTATTAAGACATTGTTCCAATTATAAGACATATATTTGTCACCTTTGGTGATGGACACGAAGTAAATTATAGGAAGATTTAAGATATGGGATATTGTAGTTCATAGATTAGTGGGAAGCACAGGATTGGTCATTGTGGCGATGCTTGGGGGAGGCCTATGTCCAGCAGTGAACGTCTTTCGACTAAAATGATGATGATGATGATGAAGCTTTTACAAATGTATTATTCAATTATAGTTCTTGTTTGTGGACCTTTTTATTGGACTTAAGCGATTAAACTTTGTAAAAATAAAATCATTTTTTGGTGCAGATAAAACTACTACTTAAATATATTTTAATAAAACACGTACCTAGCTTACGGCTGACAGCAAAATTTTATAAAATATGCATTGGGGTGTCTGGATAATTTTTTTGTTATTTTCTTTAAAAACTCCTATATTTAATCAATTTGAGCGCAATCAGCTGCAATTGTTTTCGTCTGAAGTAAAAATAAAAAATTGCGGGTCAAAACCTGTGTTATTATATTTATGAGCAGATAATAGTAAAGTTTGTTAAGTGAAGATAAAACTAATATAAACTACGTCATTTATTTTGTGAAAATGTGCACCTGTTTTTGATGAGAGGGCAAAATTTAAATGTAGTTTTAAGTGTGTTTTCGTAGTTAAAACTATAATCACCTTGTATGCGATTTAATTTTAAATGCAAAAGCAACTCCAAACTTGTAAAAACCATGTTAAAATATAAGATTAAGCCATACGTAGATTACGTTGATGGGATTAAGAAACATGATTTGTATGCGTAAATTAACAGATATAGTAAAAAATATAGACGAAGTGCTGCGAACAATCATTATGAAGCCAAAAAAACAACAATTCAACAACAAGCAGCGCTCGTGCACACACTATGCACCTGAAGGATAATTTCTTTCGCGATACTTACTGGACGATGGTGCGACATGCGTTGTGAGAGGTTGGAGCATGGTTTGAGATGCACGTGTGGGCGTGAGCACTGGTTGTACACGAAGGAGCACAGTTTTTTTTTGGCTTCAATATGATTTTTCTCAGCATTTCGTCTATATTTTTACCATGTTGTGTGTAGGTATTAGATATTTAAGGACTGAAGGGGCTCGTGGCATAATAGCAACCGTGTGGATTGTACGATCTGTGAGGTTAAGCCGCTTGCCGCGGCCAGTTCATGGATGGGTGACCATTTCGTTACACAACGAGACTCCTCCGTGCCTCGGAGAGTACGGTAAGCTGTTCCCAGTCCCAGTTGTTATACGAATATCTATGGCAGTCGTTACGGGTAGTCAGAAGTCTGAAAGTCTGACAACTGGCCTAAGCTCCGAATGTCGTTATTACCCAGTAACTGGGTGGCGAAGGTCTGATAGCAGTCACTCCATGAAAAATACTGATGTTCACCCACATCTGGTTAGACTGGAAGCCGACTTTGTGCTGTCACTGTCCTGTGTCAAATAAAAGATCTTTTTTCTGCTCTTTTCTTGGGAGCCTTCAAGAAAAGAGCATACGTCTTTAAAAGATCGGCGATGCATTGGCGACTCCCCTGGTTTTGCGGATGTCCATACGTGGCAGAGATTGCTTACCATCAGGTGACCCGCCTGCTCGTTTGCCCTCCTATGTTATAAAAAAAAGACCCGACGCTCAGTAATGAGGACCATGGAGAAGAAGAGAAGAGAAGATTCTGGTAAGAACCGAACACGTTCTACCATAATCTTAAGCGTTTTTTAGTATCACATTTTCAGTTTTTGCTTTAAAATGAATGACTTTGGATAATACGTATATTTCACGGTAGTTTTTCGATACGGTGTTTTAACGCTTCCTAAAAGCATTGGTATTCGGAACCATTTCACGATTATTCACCATTACTGAAACTCATCCATCCATGTCAGCTGAATAACGTCCCTACATTACTGAATACAAACTATAATGAACGATGGCATGGTGATAGAGTATTGCACTTTCAGATGTCTACAATTTGTGTGTAAACTTCAGCTATAACAGAGGATCATTAAATCAAATCAAATCAATTTATTTGCGAAATATGGGTAAAATTACATTTGATGTTAAAAATAAAAATTACATTTAGTATCACCATATTCAACCTTACGGCATGCAAATTTACACATACATTATAAAAGTCAAAATTAGAAAAAAAAAATGTCAATTATACAATATCACATTACTATGTCCAAGTTCAGTACCAAAAAATGTCAATTATACAATGTCTGAATTTCATATCATAATTTGTCATTTACATATTCGGTGACGCTGTAGTACCCCTTCATTAAAAGAATGTTTTTAATTTTATTTTTAAACATATTCGTACTTTCAATATCATGTATCATTCTAGGTAAATGTTTATAAACTCGAGGGGCCATACAAAATACACTTAATTCATCATTCATTGATTGATTCATCATTCATTCTTCATTGATTTATTTATTCATGAATTTATTTATTTAAATTTTTTCTAGCACTGTCTGTCACGCACACGTGGAGGTTTTCTGGCCAGTACCCCGAAGTACCGATGTACTTAGCATGACAGTATCCACCGGTTGCCATTTTCACCCTCTCCGCTTATTGTACTAGCCAGCGTCTGCTACACAATCAAAGCGTGTGTTTTTCACTCCTGTATACATGATTTATCGTGGAATATTTTTTTCATTTCTCAAAGTCGGAAAGTAATGTTTGAATTTTTAAAATAGAACTAAATTAGCTTAAGTAGTCAGCTATGAAATTTTTGACATTATTAAGAAAAATATCGATTAAAATAAAACAAAAACTGCTGTGGTCTTTTGAGTATATAACAGCCAGTGTGAATTTAAAAAAAAAACCAGACCGACAGCCCGCGGGCCCTGCCGCGCCGGGTGACGCGGTGTGTTCCATATTTAAAATTTAAAAAAGACTATATAGTTTGGCGGGGCGGGATACTAACTATGTCTGTACTGAAATTCAAAACCTCGGTTTTGTAGACTAATATTTGATTGAAAATTAGTTCAAGTCAATCTGAAATGTTGACCCCAGATTCGGATAAAGACGAGGCAAATACAGTAATCGAAAATCTTTTGCCAGAAATTTCAAAGGAACGATACTTAAATATGTACAATGATTTTAAGAAGTGGCGAACAGACAAGAAAATAGGTATGTATTTTATAAAAACTACTTTTTTTTACTTTCCTTATATTTGAAGTGAAAAGTAGATTGTTTAACACGGGAGAAAGTCATCAATTGTATATAGCCGCATCATATATAGCATCGCTGCGCTCGGGCGTCTAAATACCTCATATGGGAATTGATTCCTTTCGACCCTTGTATAACAATCTACTATACTATGTCTGTGATATCAAAAGGATATAGCAAAGAGTAGTGTGTAGTATATTAATTAAGGCTTTTATTACTCCTGAGCTTTCACTCACTAAAATAAACAAAAAGTTGAATGACCTGTATAATTATAAACATGGACCTCTCACATCGTATTATTACTTCATAATATTATACTTGTACTTTTGGCACAGACTACTCAAAAATGTACCCGCTACATTTTAGTTAGAGACTACATTATTAGAGGTCCGGAGTCTGGTGGTCACATGAGATCTCATCGAGACGGAATTAGTAGGTCCCCGCGCGCTCGTCTGTTGCCAATGGGTTATTTTATACGCAGGAGCTCGGAATATTTCATAATATCAAGCCGTTTTTTGTGTAGATATTACCAACTTTTTTAGGATTCCATACCCAAAGGGTGCCAATGGTACCCTTTTTCTAAATATATGCCGTCTATCCCTCGATCCATCCATCTGTCGGTCACAGGGCTGTATCTCTTTACCGTAATAGGTGGCTTAGGTTGTAATTTACGGAATATATTTAACTATGGCCTAATCATGGCAAATACTAAAAATAATAAAAGTGTATGCCCAAGAAACCTCAATGTATTTTTCGTTTTGTTTTTTGTTTCATAGCTATTTTAAAAACGGTCATACATACAAGCGTGGGATTTTGATCAACCATCATGTTGTTAAATTAAACGTTAAATTCAAAGTTAAACGTAACTAAAAACACCTAAAGGTGGTCAATCAAAAGCCAGTTGTAAAGTATGTGTAAAACTATCTAGATCAGTTTATGCTAATATACGAGTAACATATTTAGCAAACCTTTAGGACCCTTATCTTACTTTATCCCATACCCCTACTTAACTATGTTATGATAAGAATGAACTAGCTTAGGTAACATAATAGGGGACTT
This sequence comes from Asteroscopus sphinx, assembly GCA_949699075.1. Taxonomy (NCBI): domain Eukaryota; kingdom Metazoa; phylum Arthropoda; class Insecta; order Lepidoptera; family Noctuidae; genus Asteroscopus; species Asteroscopus sphinx. The sequence continues at coordinate 12,971,728 of OX453016.1, forward strand.
GAGACTGAAGATAACTTGAGTTTCGAACCGTGATAATCTTGAGACGGTTGTGTAATAGATTTCATTAGAGTTAATATTTGAACGAAGGTAAATAGAACTTAGATTGGATTAGACAGACTGTTACATGAAGTACACTGAGCGTCAAAAATATCGGGATGAACAAACTGTCCAAAATAAATAATATTGTGTTATTTGATGTATTTGACATCAAATGACACAATATTGTCTTCTTTCATTTGCTTAGCTTTTTTTTCTTGTGCGCGTAAATTTCACTTTTAAGTTATACTGATGGGAGGGACCAGCTGAAAATCAGTGCTGTGCATACCTACATGCACAGCAAATACTAAGCTGGATTGCTTGCTACACATATTATGTTGTACACATGTTGAGTTCTCTGTAATTTGTTCTGTTACTTTTTCATGTAATATGTAACATGTTATGTGTGTGGCAAAATAAATGATTTAAATGTTCAAAATTATCTGAATAAATGAGAAAATTAATAAAAAAAATGTTGAAAAATAGTGGACATTGCTAAATTTCCATAGTGCCACAGCCGTTGGAAGCTACAAAAAAGAGATGATGCTTATCGTATAAAAGTCAATGAAGGCAACGTGGTCCATTTAATTTTACTAAAAGGACAGTACTCCACATATGTTTATTCATTATAATATTACATACTTTGAGGTTATATTTTGCTTACAAAACTTATGTCAAACAAGTGGTTGCCAGGCAACTAAACAGTTTTACTCTTCTATTCCTGTAGGTGTAAAAGTGCTAAAAAGATGTTGGCTATCATTTTCTATCATTAACAGTGGTGCCAACATAATACATCATAAAACCACAGTGTACTTACAGGGATTGGACAAAAAATTTAAGTCAAATGGAGTATCTTAGCCGGTCACGTTATTATTATTTTGATTAACTTTTCAAAATAAAAATGTTTACTGTACTGTCCGCATTAATACAATGAAAAGTAATGAAAAAATACGCATATAATTGTCGGAGCTCGATGTCATTCTCGATGACAGCTGGCAGGAGGCGGCACAGAACTGCGATAGATGGAAGGAATTGAGGGAGGCCTTAGCCCAGCAGTAGGACAGTACAGGCTAAAAAAAAATTGTCGTAGGTATATTTTTTATCTTTGTAACAGACTCAGGCTATTGCTAGCAATGTCCTTTTCAAGACAAGTTTCTATAAAACACGGATTCGATTCTATTCGCTGATTAAAATGAGCCTTAACATTATCAATCTATTGTTATTTATTGAGTAGTTCTGTTGTCTTCCTTCTATAAATAGCTTGTAGAATTGTGCTGGTGTGCGAGTTTTTATATCCATAATTTATATTTGGTGAAAGTAAACTATGTCTCAATGACATAAGGGTTGTTTCAGAATGAACATAGTGCACGCCAACTGTCATTCTGGCAAGAATGTTATCCTATTGGGATCAGTTAATTTTCTTAGTTATTGAGATCATTTTGAACAGTATAGCGGAGGTACCCAACCACAGGATACTCCCTCGTCGCGTATGTCGAGGTAAGGCGCATAAGCGTTATTCTCCTAAGCGCTAACGTGTTTCCGAACGCACTGCACGCATGCACCTCGCGCCGACCAATTATTAAAGTTTATGCCGTTTAACAAAGCCCTCATCATTTATACTGACCCGCCTCGACTAACAGTTTGTTCGTCCTGATATTTTTGACGCTGACTGTATATAGGTGTGTGTTCAAGAGAGCACGAATTTGCTCAGCAGGATTCTATTCTGCCGGTTTCACGGAGAACTAAAATCGGTTAAAATTTTCCGCTCTCGGAGTTCTGAATTATCCATTTTCAAGTAGGTATTCAGTAAGGCTGTGGGTACGAAACGAGCGGAGGCCAGCGATGGCAGGGTGGCGCGCGATGGTCGACGCACTATTATATATTTCCATAATGCCGGCGCTAGTGTTGCCGATCGATAGTCGACTATCGATTGTTAATCGAATGCCTGTCGATAGTCCACGAGAAAACAATAGTATCGATAGACTATCGATATTTCAATAGTATCAATATACTATCAATATTTCGATAGTATCGATAGTATTGGACACCGATCGTGACTGTACTATTGAAAGTATCGATACTATCGATAGTATCATCACGATATGTGTCCAATACTATCGATAGTATTTGAACGTACCACGCTATCGATACTATCGATATCCCTATCTGTGAGCGATGTAGGTGGGGCGTTCGGGTTGCGAAAGAAAAACAAGGAAATCACTTGAAAATCGGGAGCTGTACCGAAGATGCAAAAATCGATTGGTATGCGTGTGTTCGCATTCAAGATTAAAGGGCGACTGGCTGCGCTACGTATGCGCGGGAGAGGGGTGGTCGTCCAGCGACGACGCCCCGTATCTATACCTAACTATAGGTAACTAGGTAAGTAAACGTAATATGAATATCATTTTCCACTTTTGCACCCTCGGTATTTCTGCCTTTTTATTTCAGCCAATAACATACGTACATGAACAAAAAATTAATTATTTTCAATACATTTCAGGATGATATCAGCTAAGACAGGTAAGTTAACAGGTAGGTACTTAGTATTTTTAAACATAACTGATAACTTATTCGCTATACTTAATTCTAATACAGTTTTAATTTAAGCTTGCCTTAGTACATGTAATTTCTATTTGTAAGTTAATACTGTATTTTTTCGTGTACAATAAAGAATAAGAATAATTTCAGGCCTTTACTTGGGTAAGTCGAGCAGGCGGTGCATCATCGCCAACACTATCGATATCCTAACTGATTTTCAAGGTCAACCATCGATAACAGGACTATAGATATTTCGGCATCACTAGCGGGCGCGGCGCGACGGCGACGCACTGTGGAAATTTCCATACCGCTATCGCTGGCCGCCGCTTGTTTCGTACCTGCAGCCTTAAGCTTATTATTCATTAAACGTATTCTACCACGAAGATCAACTTCTAATATACCCTATATAATATCTAGTATGCAAACAGAATACTGAGATAACTATCACTAAATTGCATATCTGATTATGAAAATGGCAAGCTTAACGAGTTTTTTTTTTTTTTAATTTTTTATTAAAGGAACTTGGTACACAAAAGAAAAGCGACCATGTCGTCCTAGTTATACAGCTTAAATACTACATACAGATCAAAATTAAATTGCACAGTTTTATAAATAACAACTGTGAATGGACAATAATAAAACCGTTTACTAAGAACAGTTTTATTATTATTCAGTCACATAACATAACAGTGTAAACAAAAATAAATTACTTAATAGACTCACTCTGATGCCCGAGCTTTGCAGCCAAATCTAACTAATTTATAAAGATTTTTGGCATCATCAGAATTTGGTTGAGACAGGACCACGTTACAGCCGCCAACCTCACTAAATGTATTATTCCTGTATATTAAACTTCTTACAGCTTCATTCCGCACACATTCCACTAAAACATGGTGAGCATCCTCGATTATTAACGAGATAAAATAAGTTTCATGAGTTATAGAATTTTTGACGACATGATTGGCGCGGTAACTGAATGATCGGCTTCTTCGCAAAGGGTTACGAGACTTACGAGTCTAACCCCCAGTTTCTGGAAGGCTGATCAATTTGATCTGTTGTCAAATCTAATGTCAGCTCTTGTGATTGGCCGCCAAAAATGTTAACAACCAATCACATCGCTTGACCTGAGATTTCAAAGCTGATTAGTTAATTTTTGTGTTGATCAGCCTTTCAAAAACTGGGTGTAAGTCCCACACTTATCAAACAGTATGTTAGACTATGCTTCGTGATTCTTAGATTATAATCGGGACTTTACGCTCTCAGATATCACAACAGTCTTCTTGTGACCAAGGCCAATACATCTTGGCCGCAACGTCGAGGTTCGTCAAAACTTTGTATTTACGTGGGACACTCAGAAAGTTTTGCGAAACTAAAAAAAATTGTTCTATACGTACATATATTTTTATCAAATCTTTTCAAAGTACTTTCCACCAGCCTCTATACAAAGATTCATGCGCCTAAACCAGTTTTCAAAACACTTTTTCCAGTCCGCCGCAGACACCTCGTTTACAGCCTGCTCGAACGCAGCCAGCGCATCTTCCGGCGACGAAAATTGTATCCCTTTGAGCTGATTTTTTATTTTTGGGAATAAAAAGAAGTCACACGATGCTAGATCAGGGCTGTAAGGAGGGTGACCCAGGAGTTTGACTGGCGTGCTGTCCAGGAAGTCCCTCGTTTTGAGTGCGGTGTGCGCAGGTGCATTGTCGTGGTGGAGCAGTAGCCCGCGGAGCCCTGTGTTTGGTCGCTCGTTGCTTATAACAGAGAAAACTTCTGGCAAACATTTGGTAGTATACCATTCGGCATTAATGCTTCTTTGATCCCGTAAGGGAATTGATACCAAGTGGCCAGTCAAATTAAAAAAGCTAGCGATCAAAATCTTACCCCCGCTTCTAGATCGCTTCACTTTGGTAGGCGTTGGCTCATTTTGAAACACCCAAACAGTCGACTGGCGCTTGGTTTCTGGGTCGTATTGATAAATCCAGGACTCATCACCTGTAACGATGTCGTAAACACGCCGAGACGAGCCTGATTCAAATTTGTTAAGCATATCACGGCACCATTCCACCCGGGCCTGCTTCTGAGCATCGGTGAGGTTGTGCGGCACCCAGCGTGATACTATCCTCCTCACGCGAAGATGGCTGTGTAGAATCTCGTGAACGCTTCCCGATCCAATCTTCAATATGTGTTGAATCTCCTGATATGTAATTCGCCTATTGTCTTGGATTAAATTTTTCACTGCTAGCACGTTTTCTTCGGTAACAGCCGTCAAAGGGCGACCGCTTCTTTCGTCATCCCCCAAAGTTGGTCGACCGCGCTTGAATTCGTTATACCAACGATACACGGTTGCCTTGGAAGGGCCTTCATCCATGAATGCCATTTGAAGTCTATCGTACGATTCATCCGGTTTCAGGCGACACTTGAAATCGTATAAAATCATAGCTCTAAAATGTTCCCGGCGCAGATCCATATTTCAGTGAGACACAATACTTTGAATTAACTCGCAAAAAATGTGGAGGGAAATTTTGAAATTGGAACTTACTTATTTTTACTTATAAATAATCATATTTTCGAAAAACATTATAACTGGCCAGTCTCCCATATATAAAAACTTTTTTTCGCAATACTTTCTGAGGGGCCTAGTATATATCTCTGCGCGAAAAGTTTTAAAATTTTAGTCCAATATTAGTGTTTGTGGATATTTAAAATTTTCCTAATTTCAGTAGGTGTAATAAAAAAATAAATGAAATAAAAATTGTGTCACATAAATGGTGTACAGTAAATACTTACAAATAGCACTATAAGTGGGTATACAATATAAGGTGGGTATGATGTGTTTGTTTGTACTCAGACACATACCCAATATATGTGCATGTACGATTTATATCTCTTTGTGGGTAACGCTTAAAAGATACAAGAGTTAAAAATCATGAATAAATTAACACCGCTGAAGCTAGTGATTTTATTATTTCAACGCATAAACGCAAGTTAGCGAAATCTAAAGATATAAATTGTGGGAATAAAAATCTTCCACGAGCAGGATTCAAACTTGCTACTTTCGGGTCACTAGTCGGTTTAATCGCTAAACTATCGCAAACTCTGCTTGTCGTATCTTTACTGGTTAACTGAACTAGAGGTCGCAGTGAAATTTTTATCCACAATTTAATTGGTTTTCGCTGAAGCTCTTTGTTTTCAATCAGATAATAATGCCATTCAAAGTACTTAATATGACAGCAATTAAAATGATTTTATTTAGACTCGAACTCTTAAACAAACTCAGTGCTGTACAGGTAGGTAGATGGTAGGAATTGTACGAGGCAGAATGTGTGTTTCTTGCAATTCCATATTAGTTATTCCAACAAATGCCGATCGTGCTTTGGCAACGAAGTGGTGAAATTGAGAACATTCTCTAATCTACTACTATTATAAAATTGTTGAATGTCAGTTGTCTGTTTGTTTGTTTGTTTGTTTGTTCCAGCATCACTATAAAACTACTAGACCGATTTTGTTGAAAGGGTTTGTGACTAAAAACTTATGGTTTGACTTAAAAACTGGTATGTATTTTACCTCGCTACGATGACGGGAACCGGTGATTTTTAATTATATTTTTCTACAACATTTTGCATACATCAAGGTGAATAAGGCGCTCATATCCAGCTGTCATTCACACGCATGCGCTCTGGCGCGCGCCTCCATAGAGAAAATACGGCTGCTAAAGAAATTGCATTAAAAACTTTTTGGTCGGGCCGGTAGAAAAAAAAATCCTGTCGTATGTGGGTGGTGCCATCTTGGAAATGCAGTCTTTTGAGCCAACCGAAAATCAGAATCTTTCGACTTACAGACAAGGACCGGAAGCTACCTCTAAATTGCGATTTCTCTAATTTTTTGTATGAAAAGCAGTAAAATTTAGAAGTACCTAAACGTTGTTATATTGTATCCATCTTAATATACGAATAAGCATAAAGTTATCTTGGTGTAACTAAAAAAATACTATTTTCATTCTACAATTTTTAATTACCTTCTTCTTCAAGTATATTATCTTATCTTCTTAATCTTATCTTAACTATTATAAAATTGTAAACGTCTGTTTGTTTGTTTGTTCCAGCATCACGCTAAAACTACTGGACCGATTTTGATGATTTTTTTTTTGTTTGAAAGCTGATGATCTGACTTAAAAACTGGTATGGGTTTTGAGAAAGAAAGAAAAAAAGAAAAAAAAAATCGTGGGTTGCGTACTCACCCGACAGATTGAAGCTTCTATGCATTTGCACGAACGGATAGTAATGTAAGATGGAGTGGAGTGGAGTGGAGTGGAGTGGAGTGGAGTGGAGTGAAGTGGACAGGGGATGGGACTGGGGATGGGACTGGGGACGGGACTGGGGACGGGACAGGGGACGGGACTGGGGACGGGACAGTGGACGGGACAGGTGACGGGAAATGGGACGGGACATGAGACGGGACTTGGGACAGGACAGTGGGACGGCACATGGGACTGGACATAGGATGGGACATGGGACAGGACATGGGACGGGACGATAGTGATTTAGTGATATAGTGAGACAGTGGGACAGTGGGCCGTGGGACAGTGGGATAGTGGGACAGTGGGAAAGTAGGACAGTGGCAGCGGGACGGTGGGACGGTGGGACAGTGGGGCAGTGGGGCAGTGGGGTAGTGGGGCAGCGGGGCAGTGGGCCAGTGGGATAGTGGGGCAATGGGATAGCGGGGCAGTGGGGCAGTGGGGTTGTGGGGCAGCGGGACAGCGAGGCAGCGGGACTGTGGGGCAGTGGGGCAGCGGGGCAGCGAGGCAGTGGGGCAGCGGGGCAGCGGTGCCGCGTGCCAGCGGGGCAGCGGGGCCTTTGGGTACCGGGGCAGTGGGGCATTGGGATAGTGGGGCAGCGAAGCAGTGGTTCAGTTGGGCAGCGGGGCAGCGAGGCAATGGGGTAGCGGGGCAGCGTGCCAACGGGGCAGTGGGGTACCGGGGCAGCGGGGCTGTGGGGCAGTGGGGTAGCGGGGCAGCAGGGCGGCAGCGGGGGCGGGGCAGCGGGGCAGTGAGGCAGCGGGGCAGTGGGGTACCGGGGCAGCGGGGCAGTGGGGTACCGGGGCAGCGGGGCAGTGGGGCAGAGGGATAAAGGGGCAGCGGGTCATTGGGGTAGCGGGGCAGCGTGGCAGTGGGGCATCGGGGCAGCTGGGCAGCGGGGCCGTGTTGCAGCGGGGCAGTGGGGCAGCGGGGCCGTGGGGTAGCGGGACAACGGGGCAGTAGGGGAGTGGGGCAGCGGGGCAGGCAGTGGGATAGTGGGGCAGTCGGTTAGCGGGGCAGCGGGGCTGTGGGGCAGTGGAGCAGTGGGTTACCGTGGCAGTGGGGCAGCGGTATAGTGGGGCAGCGGGGCAATGGGGCAGCGGGGCAGTGGGGCAGCGGGGCAGTGGGGCAGCGGGGCAGCCGGTCAGAATGGCAAAGGGGAAGCGGGGCTGTGGGGCAGCGGGGCAGGCTGTGGGGCAGTGGGACAGTGGGGCAGTGGGGTAGCGGGGCAGTGGGATATTGGGGCAGCGGGACAGCGGGGCAGTTGGGCAGTGGGGTAGCGGGGCAGCGGGTCAGAGGGGGGCAGCGGGGCAGGCTGTGGGGCAGTGGGATAGTGGGGCAGCGGGGCAGTGGGGTAGCGGGGAATTGGGGCAGTGGGGCAGCGGGGCAGTGGGGCAGTGGGGCAGCGGGGCAGCGGGACAGCGGAACAGTGGGACAGTGGTCTGGACTGAAATGGACTGGACTGGACTGGACTGACGTGGGTTAGCAGAAATTAACGCGAGCGGAGCCGCGGGTAAAAGCTAGTCGCTAATAAAATTGTACTGAGCTAGTGTTTGCATACATTATAACATGTTTTTTCCTATTGGTTCACTGTAAAAACAATAAATTCTTCTTCTTTTTCGTGTCGACGGTACAAAAAATTTACTGGTAGTGGCACAGTAATTACACGCTGCTGGCCCAGAAATTTGCCACGTCTTGTGAATTTTCTGTGGCATTGATAAGGTCACTCAATGTGCAAGTGCTTGGACACAAGGAGCAACACAGCTAATGTGACATTGATTGAGGATCAATGCCACACATGCAGGCTGTAGCTGTTTGGTCTATATAGTCCCACTTGCTCATGTTAAGCCTGCATCTGCCTACCTGGGTCCGCAATCGGTTTAGGAACTTCCATGTAGACCAGGGAAGTTTACATAAAACAATAAATAATACTCTATCTATCTATCATTCTCGATACGACCCCTAGTAACTACATACATTAGATGCGCTGTTTAGAAGAACAACATGGTTACACGAGTTGTGGTTCCGGAACCACACTGTCATCTGTCATTAGTTCACTTGACAGCTGTCTCGTGAACACACGTACATTTTATCAACAGTTGCGTCAACTGAATTTGGAACATGCTGCTTATATTAGATTGCGTGTCTATTTATTGACGTCGTTGTACATAATATATATTATGTAGTTAAGAGTTCTTAGTTTTCTGTGTAATATTAGGCACTATTATTAACTGCAATGTGGATGAAATACTGTAAAGATTGTCTGATAGGTATATAGAATACATGTTACTAAATATATTATTTTGTCTACCACTGGTTGTTTCATGAAGCCACGGAATACCTAATTGTACTAACGTACTACTACATATTCTAAATCCCAGCTTTTTACAACTATTGGGAAAATCGAACAAGCTTCATTATTAATAACAGACGACAAATCTGCAGGAGTGAATATTCATTCATATATAGAAACCTAGCATTATTCAGTTCTTAAAAACATTCATCAACATCAACTCAGCCATCGCAGTCCACTGCTGGACATAGGGCTCTCCCAAGTTGCGCCACAACACTCGGTCCTCTGCCTTCCGCATCCAGTCCGTCCCCTCCAGCCACGTTCTTCAGGTCGTCGGTCCACCTGGCGGGGGGCGCCCTTCGCTGCGTTTGCCGATTCGCGGTCTCCACTCAAGGATTCGTCTGCTCCAGCGGCCATCGGTCCTTCGACAGACATGGCCAGCCCACTGCCACTTCAGCTTACTTATCCTACAAGCTATGTCGGTCACTCCGGTTCTTCTCCGGATAATCTCGTTACGGATTTTATCCTTCTAAGAAACTCCAAGCATAGCTCGCTCCATAGCTCGCTGAGCGACATTTAATTCAGTGTCCACGTATCGGCACCGTAAGGCATGATAGGCAGGACGCACTGGTTGAAGACATTTGTCTTCAAACTTTGCGGTATAGGTGACGAGAAGACTCGGCGAAGTTTGCCAAATTCTGCCCAACCCAAACGGGCCCTTCTGTCGGCTTCTTTCTCGAAGTTGTGTCTACCAAGCTGAGTTACCTGCCCTAGATAGAAAAACATTGTCGATAAGATAATGTACGATGAATGATAAAGTAGGTAAGTATTGCCGACAAATCGATCGCCCTTGACAGCCTAAACAGTGTTTATCTTTGATAAAGCGAGCAATTTAGCTCCCACAGATTAAATATCAAGCCATTACGTTTAATTAACGTTCAGTGAACCGTCACTAATTGCGAGACGCAAGTCGAGTGTGATATTGTTGATTGTGTTGCTATGGCAACAGCGGTGACGAATAATAATTGAATGGAAATTCAATTGTTTTTATACAAGGTCGGGATAGGTCGGAATGGACGGTATGACATTAAATGAAAACACGGTTATAACTAGTCTATAGACGCATGTATGTATGTTATTTATCGAAAATAAAAATAAACATTTTTTTTTATCAAAGTTAAAATTGAAATCTTGAAATAATAAATATCACCATTTGTTATCATCTGTAGTAATTGAGAAAGAGAGTTTAAAATCATGTGGATTGCATGAGTATTGAACCTAACTATCTTCGCGTAGTAAAATGGATTTACATTCAAAATCAATGAAATTTTATAAATTTTCTGTACAATAGATAATTTTAAACATAATTTTATTACCTATACACGTAACGATAAAAAAACCCTAAAATAAAACTAAACCTAAAGCTAAAAACATTACCCTTCTTTTGGGCTCTGCAGTCGGGTAAAAACTAAAAAGGAGCATCAAAATATTCTTCCGCGTCGTTTTCAACCTGGTAACGTGCCCAGAAGACTGGCAGCATTGCCGCGTTGTATGGCAATGCTTAATCTGTGACCAAAGTAAAGGCCAGCCTTCTGGTCACGTGAAGTGTCGACTAACTGTTTAGAAATATTTCTAAATAAAAGACGAGCACTCGGACCCCACGACCCGAGGGTTTTGACCCCAAACGGCTCGAAAATTTTATTATTGCTAATTAAGTTATTATATTTTCGCCGTTTGAGGTTCTCCGCAGCCGCAGCGGCAGAGCCAGCACAGCTCGCTCAACTAGGAAGATGGGATGGCGCAAGGGTGTCAACGCATGTTGCGTCCCACACCAAAGGCCTATTCATCTTCCATGGTAACATCGAGTTGTAGTCAGATGTAATTTTCTGTGGATTTTTCTATTTAAGTAGATTTGATAGATCAAATCGCGGACGCTCTCAAAAAATGCCAGGTTAAGAGTTCTCTAAACCGACGAGCATGCATGAGGAGGTAAATGTACGTAGATGAATCGAAAGAGATGTGTCAGGATCGTAGCAGGTGGAAATCCATAGTCTCTGCCTACCCCAATGGGAAACAGGCGTGATAATATGTATGCATGTGATTGATTTTTATGATTCCATACCTCAAAAGGAAAGGTATATCATAATATTTTCTAATAATTATTCAAATACTGCAATTAATATTATTAAAATAATCCATTTAAATTAATTCTATGCATGATGAATAAAATAAGCATACTAAATTTATTCATTTATTTTATCAAAACATTATGCTTGAATTAATTTTAACTTAGATTGAATATCTGTTTAAGACAAACATGAGTATCATTGAAGTACTTTCTACGATCTATTTATTTTCGTAACATCAATTTTAAATTAAAATTCCATCTTGAAAACGGTGACGGAAATTCTGAAACATTTACCCTAAAGGTGGTTTCAAACCGGCGAGGTGAGGATTGGATGGGAAGGGCGTCAATTGAAATCTCGCTGACCCTTTCACGCCGAAAGATGTACATCACGAGCACGCGCTGACTCGCGCCGACCAGGCACGCGCCTGCTCGTGGTGTACCGTTTTGCAATGTAATAAATACTCTATTCATGCAGCAATAAAGTTTAATGTTGTACCAATACATATTTCGATTCTCGCCTCGCACATCCTCGCCTATCCAGACCTTTCACACCAAAGATGGGCGCGACGTGAATTGAAATATTACTATACAAATTTCAATTCTCGCTCGGCCCATCCACGCCACGCCTCGCCGGTGTAAAACCACCTTAAATCTCATCAAAATAATTTAATCACTACTATAAACACAGACTTCTCTTATTAACTTAACAAGAGCATTTAAATTTTAAACTTCATTCTCGTCTGTGAAAGTTTGAAACGTAAAATAAAATTTAAATTCCGGTTAAATTTCCACTCGACCAACTACGGGTACTTTCGTTCAAAGAATTCGGAAAAATTGCCAAGTTAAGCAGACTGTGAATTCCGGGCTCTGCATTACCAGTACACACAAATAGGGAAATGTTAACACTACGTACAATTTTAATGCAATTTTATCTCTATAATTATTGATGCATAAAGTTTATTATTGTATGAATGTTTAGTTCTATCTGTCTAGTATTCTGTCAAGGGTTTGTAATGTTTCGTTAGGTTGTCACTAAGCATTTAGTAATGGACTGGCGTAGTTAGCTTTTTATTACATCGTGAAAACACGCCTGCAGTTGAAGTAAAAAAAGCTATAGTTTAGTTGGTATTAGTGTCATAGAATAAATTTTACGAATACGTTAGTAAGTCTTTTTTCAGGCTAAGATAACATTTCGAAACCGACGGTCGGTCTTTCCACAGATGAGAGGCTATGTAGTTTATGAACATGTTATCTGAGTGCCTGGTACGAGTTTGACACTTACGAATACTTAAATAGTTTTCGTCGACTTTCATTCATAAATCAGTAGCACCCCTGGCGGATACAAGGAGGAACTACTGATTTATGAATGAAATTCGGCGAAAACTATGAAAGTATTCGTAAGTGTCAAACTCGTACTAGGCCCCCTGCATACTTTCGGAACAAAGATTTCGTCAATTTAAGTGATTAAAGTTTAATCACTCAATCATTAGGTTTAATCAAATGATATTATAAAAGAACAGATATGTTACTTGCGTTCGTAATCTGTAGACGTCGAAAACGTCCTAATTAGGAGTTTTTCTATGAATCCGCGTCAAGTATGTCAAAAAAACTAAAATCGCTTCGTGTGTGTACAGAAAGGGATCCAATTATGACGCGAAAATAACTCGAAGTAACCAACTTACTTACTTTGTACTAGTTTTATGTGTATTATGCTGCCACTGCATCCGGATCATTTTTTCGTTTGTTTTGTTAGGGTATGACAGATCTATACTTTTAAATATCATTGGTTTAATCATTAAACCATGTTTCACTGTAATATTAAGACTGTGTACATACTATCCATAAGAATCATAACAAACTATTTTAGCCTATTCACTCATTTAAAAAAACAAGGAACACGGACATCGGACATCGTCTCTAATATTTATTTTATAATAACGACTTCACTTCACTCAGTTACAGAATCAATTGAGTCAGTAAACGAGTAAATACTGCAACTCCATGGCCTGTCTGTAATTTCCCTGTGGGCCAGTCTGGTTCACGGTCCACGTAATTATTTAGGGTAATGGTATACACTGTATTGCCCCACTTTTACGTGTAAATTGTATGTGTTATAGCCCTATTTTGCTCATGTCTGGTCGAATGACTAGTTCAGTGTTCAGAATTTTTAGGTCAATGTTACGTTTTTATTAGGGGATTGTGTATATATGGATAAATATAGACGAAGTGCTGCAAACAATCATAGTGAAGCCAAGAAAAACTATGCTCCTTTGTGTACAACCAGCGCTGACGCACACACCATGCACCTGAAGGATATTTTCTTTCGCGATGCGTACTCAATGATGACGTGACATGTGTACTGAGAGGGGTGAGCACGGTTTGAGGTGCATGTGTAATGTGCGTGCATTAGCGCTGGTTGTACACGAAGGAGCGTAGTTTTTTTTGGCTTCGCTAGATTGTTCGCAGCACTTCGTCTATATAAGGATGAACGGTCTTTATTTCGGAAAGTTACATTGTAATAAATACAGTCATATGAGTATAGGGTGGTGACCCTTTTTTCGAGCCTTTTCCCAATTATGTTGGCGTCGGCTTCCAGTCTAACCACATGCGGCTGAACATCAGTATTTTACATGAGTGACCCCCGCAATCCAGTTACTGGGTAATACTGACATCCTAAGATTAGACCAGTTGCACACCTCGGACACTCAATACAATTTAATGTTAGCACCACCTACATACACAAGATAAGGTCTGGATAAAAACGCACACACACGTGTAGGTTAGAGGTGTTCGCCGCTCATAATGCTGACTGGGTTCCACGCGCTTTTCAGTAGTTCTCAGAGATGGCGTGCTTGTACAGTGACTGGCGATTGACATCCAGTACAATCTTGCAGTCCAATTGCGGGTGCATGCGGGGCGCGGGCGAAGAATCTTAAATTGGCGGGGGGTGGTGAGTGGCCGTTCTGTACGTTAGTACTATTAGATATTCTGTGCCAGTTGTCAGACTTTCAGGCTTCTGACTACCCGTAATGACTGCCGTTGTCAGTTGCCGGTCTCATCTTAACGTGCTCTCCGAGGCACGGACGGTTCACGATGTGCAATGAAATGGTCACCCATCCAATGACTGACCGCGCCTAGCCCAGCTTAACCTCTCAGATCTAACAATCCACGTGGTTGTAACGTAGCCACGAGCCCCGGAACTTCGGTCGTAATGGAAAATGTTAAGAAGTGAGCATTTATTATGATTACAGCGAGGTTCGCCACAAGCCTTCGCTACGCTTCAGTAGGCCAATTCACTGAGACTGAAGAAATGCAGTTGCAGTGCAGTTACAGTTATATTTCGATCAAAAAAATGCTTTTCGTATTCTCTTATCTACGGCGATTGCTGTCAGAAACGAACTGCAGTGTCACTGCAACTTGATCGGCACGTCATGAAATTACGTGAATTAAGGCCCAGATTTTTCAAGACACCCGCGGCCACCGCGCTATAACTTATGGTGTTTGTACACGGCACGGGTGACATGCGGCATGAGACATTTGCGCGGGTTACATGCATCATGTAAATGACCGTGTTAATAAATGCTTGGATCCAGTGCCTTAAGAATGTACCGCACTTGACCGCGCGGTAGCCCGCGCATGTAGCCCGCTCCAGTTACATACACTGTGTACAAGCACCATTACTATGGTCAATGCGAAATTTACGTTACGACAAAAAGATCCGGTTAGTCGCCACCTTAAATCATACGTGATACACACAATAACAAACGTGAAAGTTAATGAAGATATTTGGATGTTTAGATATTTGTAACTTAATCACGCCGAAAGAGCTGAAAAGATTTAGATAAATTTGGCACACAGATAGACCATAACCCGGATAAAATACAGGCTTCTTTTTCATCATCATCATCATCATCATTTCAGCCGAAAGACGTCCACTGCTGGACATAGGCCTCCCCCAAGCATCGCCACAACGACCGGTCTTGTGCCTTCCACATCCAGCGGATTCCCCCGACCTTCACCAGGTCGTCGGTCCAACTTGTGGGGGGCCTACCCACGCTGCGCCTTCCAGTACGCGGTCACCACTCCAGAACTTTACTGCCCCATCGGCAATCCGTTCTGCGAGCAATGTGCCCCGCCCACTGCCACTTAAGTTTGGCAATTCTTCGGGCTATGTCGGTTACTTTCGTTCTCCTGCGAATCTCCTCATTTCTGATTCGATCACGCAGGGACACTCCGAGCATAGCCCTCTCCATTGCCCTTTGAGTGACTTTGAGCCTTCTTATGAGGCCCATTGTGAGCGACCACGTTTCAGTACCGTAAGTAATTACTGGCAACACACACTGGTCAAAGACTTTCGTCTTGAGACACTGCGGTATTTTGGACGAGAAGATATTGCGTAGCTTCCCGAACGCTGCCCAACCGAGTCGGATTCGACGATTGACCTCTTTCTCGAAGTTGGATTTACCTGGCTGGACAGTTTGTCCTAGGTATACATAATCGTCAACAACTTCGAGTGTAGATTCTCTGATGTTTACGGGAATGGATGCTATATGGGAATTCGACATAACCTTTGTCTTGTCCATATTCATTTTAAGACCCACTCTATCGGAAGCTCTCCTGAGGTCATCGAGCATTGTACCGAGGTCCTCCATGGTCTCAGCCATGACTACTATGTCGTCGGCAAACCGAAGGTGAGTGATGTACTCGCCGTTTATGTTAATGCCTAGCCCATTCCAGTCCAGAACCTTGAAGACATCCTCCAATGCAGCAGTGAACAGTTTCGGAGAGATCACATCTCCCTGTCTCACACCTCGCTGCAGAAGGATAGGTTTCGAGGCTTGGTCCTGTAATCGGACTGACATAGTGGCGTTTTCATACAAAGACTTTAACACTTCGATCTACCAATCTGGCACCGTTGAAGAGACTGTAGTACCGCCCAAGTCTCGATTGAATCGAAGGCTTTCTCGTAGTCCACAAACGCTAAACAAAGAGGCAAGTTATACTCTTCGGTCTTCTGTATAACCTGCCGCAGCGTATGTATGTGGTCTACGGTGCTAAAGCCTTTTCGGAAACCGGCTTGTTCGGGAGGCTGGAAGTCGTCAAACCTGCGTGAAAGACGGTTCGTAATGACTCTCGAAAACAGCTTGTAGACATGGCTCAGAAGTGAGATGGGCCTATAATTCTTCAGTAGAGCATTATCGCCCTTTTTGAAGAAGAGTACCACCACACCTCTGCTCCATGCCTGTGGCGTTCTTCCCTCGAGAATGACGGAATCAAACAGCTTCTGAAGGGCCTTAAGGATCGGTTTTCCACCCGCCTTCAGGAGTTCGGCCGTAATTCCGTCATTGTTTGTTGTTTTTGAGCTGCTTCAGAGCCATCCTAATCTCGTACAGGCTGACGTCCGGGATATCTTCGGTATAGTGTCGAGTCAATCGAGCTCTTGGGTCGTGAGCCCGATTTACAGCGGGTGTCCGGGTGGACGTGTATAACTGTCCATAGAACTTCTCGACCTCCTTCAATAGCTCTGGCTTGGAGGATACGACTCTGCCATCGTCGGTCCTCAGTTTTGCAAGCTGGCTCTGCCCAATAGATAGGTCTCTTGCGAAGACTTTGGAGCCCTTTGTTTTCTCTATCGCGTCTTTAATTGGCGGGTTTAAGTGGCTTCTTTTTACCCCGGGGTAATAAACGGTTTCCGAGGGATGCGCGATAAGTCTTTTTGTGATAATTCAAATTATACGCAGGTAAAGCCACGGACAGAGTGTAGTATTAAAATATATTTTACTAAACTAAAAATACAGTACACAGCAGCTAATTTACACAGCACAGCACAACACAGCTTACGTAGTGACTAATTGGTAATCTGTGACACAGCTTTGCTAGTACACTACATTAGCTAATTTTATTATTTTGTTACTTTCAGAGTCCAAAGAAATGCGGTGATAGTACACAGGATTCATTGACTCGCCATATAATTGCATATAAAACAATTTATGTTATAGCTTCTAGAAACAAGATTCACTGACAAAGATTAGTCTAAATGGAGCAGTTAGGGCCAATAACGATTATCGATATCTGATAAATGAGTGATTTCGAACATTCTCGAAGCCACCCAAACCATATCACGAGAGAGCCAAATTGATTCGGATCGTTCCAGAAACTTAATTTGTAATTCAAGACGAAGTCAAGCTTAAGTTTCTATTATTTCAGTGTTTTAATCGGTGTTTTCATCAAGTTTATAATTGTTAAGTGATTTAGATTTTAGACTAAGACAACGACAGAATTAAAACAGCAGTGATAGCCTGGCGGTTGAGCGTTGCCTTCCATGCAGGAGGGTGTGGGTTCGAACCCGGACCGCACCACTGACTTTTCGAAGTCAAGTGTGATAATGACAATGATTTTTTCTCCCACTTGCTCGGAAATTGGTTCATTATTCAAAAAAAAGAATACAACAATCGGCTCTTTTCCGTACGCAACGAAATAACAGGCCGGTAATGTCCAACAGGACAATAATAGAAATTGCTGGACACTTTTTATTTTTTAAATTATGCTACCGAGGTTTTTAAGTACACACTTACATAAATTGGGTGTTTTTAGGTACAAAATATTTATCATTATACAGGCTGAATGCGCATTTTTTTTTTTCAAAATTTTGAAAATTGAACAAGAACCGCGCGCGGGCGAATTGGTGTGAATGAAAATGAGATACTGTTGAATTAATTTGTGTTGTGTTTCCTCGCAAATGAGAGAAAAGTACTATACAAGTCTCGACCGAAATAGCAATTAACGGCCTCGTTTGGTTAAAAAGCACTCGGCTTGCGCCTCGTCCTTTCAAAATCACTTGGGAAGTACTCGGTTTCGCCTCGTACTTCCAATATTACTCGGCCGTAAATTGCTTCATTTCAGGCCTCGACAGTAATGTCCTATTATTTCTCTCTTCACAAAGGTACATAATATTTTTATAGCTATTACAGTGTTATTTCCTTTGTGAGAGACTGAAGTCCTTACTAGGGAAACCCTGTGTGACAGATCACCAGGCCCTCACTCGGAATACATCCTAAGCATCCGAAACATCAGTTAATAGAAAAATTAACTTATAATACAGGTGAATTTATATAAAATTCAAAAGAAAGATATGGGTGTGATAATATTATATAGTGGTGAGTGTGTGGTTGTGTGTGGTGTGTGGTGTGGGTGGTGTGTTGTGTGTGGGTGGTGTGTGGTGTGTGGGTGGTGTGTGGATGGAGAGTGTGTGTTTGTGGGACGTAAGTAGCGGAATAAAAGTTTATGAGTCTTCCTTCTTACGAAGGAATTACCAATATATTTTCAGTAGTATCATAGTCAAGGGTGTGTAGCCATTTAATCAAAAAGTCTAGATCAGAATTTGATTCTAATTAACATTTGAACTTCATTAACGGTGACGGAAAACATTGTGTGGAAACCTGCACATCTGAGAGTGCTCCATACAGTTCTGTATGGTATGTGTAGTCCACCAACCCGCACTAGGCCAGCGTGGTGGATTAAGGCCTTTACCTTTTTATTCAGAGAAGAGGTTTGCGTCCAGCATTGGGACAGTAATGGGCTGATGATGATGATGATGATGAATGGTTCCGTGTGGTGCCGGACACAAAGAATATAGCACCACCCCATCTCTTCTCGTGGGTGTCGTAAAAGGCAACTAAGGGGTTCACCAGAGGATGGACAGCAGCGTTCTCTGAGTATTTATCCAACCAACTGCGATCGCCAACCCGCCTGCCAAGCGTGGCGATTATGGCATATCCCCCCTTTTTTGGGGGAGGCCTATGTCCAGTAGTGGACGTTTTTCGGCTGAAATGATGATGATGATCAATCATTTCGTGTATTGCATTTTGGCGGTAAATCGACGTCGTTGTAGCTCACTGTGGTGTAACAAGTAAATAGGTTATGCTTTGAGGATGTGGGGCAACATCTTCCTGTGAATTAATAACACAACACTACGATCTACAATCAGACTACCAAATGTTGTCAAATTCCTACGGGATTATTGAAACGGGGATTTAATATTAGCATTAGAGTCCTTTATTTCCATACTTATAATAATCAACATGAGTTTACTTCTTTATATTCAATAATTTAGTATCTTCCACATACATCAACGAAATAAATTTTCTCGAAAATACAGCGATACAGCGTCTGAAGTTTGAATCTTGCACGTGTTTCAACAGATAAAAAAAAAAAAAAAAAAAAAAAAAAAACCGTGTGACGCAATGAAAAATGTAATTAAATGAATAAATGGAATAATAATAATAATAAATATTTTGGGACATTTTACACATCACCATCTAGTCCCAAACTAAGCAGAGCTTGTACTATGGATACTAGACAATGGATATAATACAAAAAAAAAAAATTTTTTTTTTTTTCAAAATAAACAAAAACAGTCCATACGTTTGTTCGTAATCTCGGAATGTACCTACTAATACTTTTTAACAAAAAATTGAACCGACGAAAAGTGAAACTGAAAAGCGAAAAATAACTATTTATGAGTCGGCGCCAAACGAACTTTTAACATGCAAAGTGCGTGTAAGTTGCAAGTGGCCGAGCGGAGAACGCATTTTTGGAAAGTTATTGTTTATCGTTGAAAATTTCACGTTGTATTTGATGTGACGTTGTTTTTATTATTTAATTAAAGTAATTTAATGATCTTCGTTAATTGGTTGTTTGGCGCCGACTCATAAATAGTTATTTTTCGCTTTTCAGTTTCACTTTTCGTCGGTTCAATTTTTTGTTAAAAAGTTTTATTTTTAATTTTTTTGTGGTTAAAATCTAACTCCAGGTCTCCATTATGTCGTAGTGTCCAGAACTATATTTATATGTGTCAAGTTTCAACAGAATCGGTTAACAGGTAAGAATTCAGTGGGTGAACAAACACTCATCCCCTGTTTTACTACCCTTAGGGGTGGATTTTGATTTTGAAATTTAAATGGGACCAACTTCGAGATATACCCTATCCATTAAAAAAAGAATCATCAAAATCGGACCACTCTGTAAAAAGTTATGAGTGGTCATACATAAAAAAAAAAAAAAAAAAAAAAAAAAAAAAAAAAAAAAAAAAATATATACGCGTCGAATTGAGAACCTCCTCCTTTTTTTCGTCGGTTAAAAAATATATAAACTCGGTCGCTCTCCGCCCGGTTACGTGAATTCCGGCCAATTGTAAATTTAAACTCTCTTCAATCTTGCTCAGTTCACAAAGTGAAGTGACTTCAGGCTAACTAAAATCTCGGAGATTTCGAAGAGTTTTCTTCAGGTTGTAACTGAATTCATAATGTTCTTATTACGATGTCATTTTATAGTCACCGAGTGATGAAAGACTTAGCTCCCTAATTATTTATACACTTTTGCATAATGTTTAAGCTGCTCGTTAAGTTTTGCGCCTACCTGCGCTGTAAAAGTTTGATTTCTGAATTTTGTTTCGCATTTAACTTTACTCACTGAAATTTTATGCATGGGCATTAAACTTGATTCACTTTAATTTTAGTTTGAAAGTTTTTTAATTCCATGTATTTATTAGTGACGCATCTTAGCTTGCGGATTGTAGCAAATTGCTAGCGTATTTTTCACATCAAGTAATCGGTGGGGTAAATCTTGAGTAAGGTCTAGAATGACACTCAACTTGACGAATTTCTTAAGATAGTTCATCTTTTTTATACATTTGTTGAGTAATCTCATTTGATCTAAAATGGTTTTCTTGATGACTTCATATTTTTGTGATTTAGGATCAAAATATTATTGACTAAGTGGAATAATAAATAGTTTATGTAAAGACATATTTTATAAACACTTGCCATTATTATTCTCATGTAATCATTTTCTTTTTCTTCTTTTATGGGCCTACGAATACAAAAAATAACATTTCCAGTAACGTACGCACATAGTTATTATAAGTTGTAAATTAAAAGAGGCATGCTGTAGGGGCAAGTTTTAAGTATGAATGTTGATGGCTATAAGAAAAGAGGGAGACCGAAGAAAATATGGATGGATTGTGTGAAAGATGATATGAATAGAAAGAAAGTGAACACGGAGATGACGGCTGATAGAGATGTATGGAAGAAAAAAAACATGCTGCGCTGACCCCAAATAAATTGGGATAAGGGCATGAGGATGATGATGCTGTAGGGGCAATAAATTATAAGTAATTGGCGTGAATTCTCCGAGGCGACTCGATGCAAACTTGTCGACCCATTCGCGAGGAGTTTTTAGAATGAAAACATGATCTCCCCGAGAATCTTCTAAAGAAAAAATATATCAAAGGTTTTTGCTTTAAGCACCCATCGAGTGTTTGGGTCAAAAAATGCATTTTATATTATGCTTATGGCTCGTGGTGGTTCCAACATGCATTTTGTACTAAAGCGTTATTATTTATTTTATTTATTTATAGTTAACTAGCTTTTGCTCGCGGCTTCGCACGCGTGGATACGGAAATCTAATCTAATTGAAATAATGCAATTAATGACCTGCTTTTTGGTTAGGAACGTGCAGGTAGCCAAACTGTATCACCGAGTGACAAAACCCATAGGCCTGCCGCATGTTGCCAGGCCTCGCGCTATTGTCTTTTGTTCGCAAACATTTCACGTATGCACTGGGTGCCATAATTAATAATTAACATAAAATGAAGCTTGCCCTTGCGCTTATGTCTAAACATGTCCAAACTTCCTCCTTCCATCTCATTCCACCTCCTTCCACCTCCATCCACCTCTATGCACCTCCTTCTACCTCCTTCCACCACATTCCACCTCCATCCACCTCCATCCACCACCTTCCACGTCCTTTCTCCTCCTTCCACCTTCATCGACTTCCATCCACCCCTATCCACCACTTCCCCCTCCTTCCACCCCATTCCACCTCCTTCCACCTCCATCCACATTCATCCACTTCCATCCAAAGTCTAGTCATCAGCTTTAAAACATAAAAAGTTTCATCAAAATCGGTCCAGTAGTTTTAGCGTGATCAATCAACTCAGCCTATCGCAGTCCACTGCTGGACATAGGCCTCTCCCAAATTGCACCACAACGCTCGGTCCTCTGCCTTCCGCATCCAGTCCCCCCCAGCCACGTTCTTTAGGTCGTCGGTCCACCTGGCAGGGGGGCGCCCTACGCTGCGTTTGCCGATACGCGGTCTCCACTCAAGGACTCGTCTGCTCCAACGGCCATCGGTCCTTCGACAGACATGGCCAGCCCACTGCCACTTCAGCTTACTGATCCTACAAGCTATGTCGGTCACTCCGGTTCTTCTCCGGATAATCTCGTTACGGATTTTATCCTTCAAAGAAACTCCAAGCATAGCTCGCTCCATAGCTCGCTGAGCGACTTTAAATTTGTGGACTAGCCCAACTGTCAGTGTCCACGTCTCGGCACCGTAAGTCATGACTGGCAGGACGCACTGGTTGAAGACCTTTGTCTTCAAACTTTGCGGTATAGGCGACGAGAAGACTCGGCGAAGTTTGCCAAATGCTGCCCAGCCCAGACGGATCCTTCTGTTGGCTTCTTTCTCGAAGTTGTGTCTACCAAGCTGAATTGCCTGCCCTAGGTAGACGTATTCCGTTACAACTTCGAGTGCCGACCCTTCGACGAATATTGGCCTCGGCATGACATGCATATTGAACATGACTTTAGTCTTGTCCAGATTCATGCCGAGACCGACACGTCGAGAGGCTCCGTTTAAGCTGTGCAGCATTTCGCCCAGTTGTTCCAGCGACTCAGCCATTACAACGATGTCATCGGCAAAACGGAGATGTGAGATGTTCTCGCCGTTAACGTTGATACCCTGTCCAGTCCAGTCCAGCGTCTTGAAGACGTCCTCCAACGCGTTAGTGAACAATTTCGGGGATATTACATCCCCTTGTCTCACCCCTCTGCGCAGTTGGATTGGCTTCGTCTTTTGGTCCTGAAGCTGAACAGTCATGGTAGCAGCGTTGTATAGGCATCTCAGCATCTCTATATACCGCTCATCAATGTGACATCGCTGAAGAGCATCCAGAACTGCCCAAGTTTCGATAGAGTCGAAGGCCTTCTCGTAGTCCACGAATGCCATACACAGCGGCTGATTGTACTCTTCAGACTTCTGTATGATCTGCCGAACAGTATGGATGTGGTCTACGGTGCTATAGCCTTTTCGAAACCCAGCTTGCTCTGGTGGCTGGAATTCGTCGAGTCTTCCGGCGAGACGATTCGTGATGGCCCTCGAGAACAGCTTGTACACATGACTCAGGAGTGAGATGGGTCTGTAGTTCTTCAGAAGGGTTTTATCCCCTTTTTTGAAGAACAGTACCACCGCACTCCCGCTCCATGCCTCCGGTGTAGAGCCTTGTTGGATGACGGAAATAAACAGACTCTGTAGCTCCTTCAGGACTGGAGCCCCGCCTGCTTTTAGGAGTTCAGTAGTAATGCCGTCATCGCCCGGAGCTTTGTTGTTCTTAAGCTGCTCGAGGGCCGCCCTAATCTCGCCCTGGTCAACGTCCGGAAGATCCTCGGTGTAATGGCGCGTGAGCTGGGCTCTTTTGTCGTCATTGCTAGGAACCGCTGGTCTCGCCGTTTTCGTGGAATACAAATGCCCATAGAAGTTTTCGACCTCATCAAGCATCTCGATCTTAGAGGTGACAATTTTGCCATCCGCGGCTTTCAGTTTCATCAGATGGGTCCTCCCTAGCTGCTGAGCGAAAACTTTCGACCCCCTATTTTGCTCAATCGCAGCCTCAACGGCGCGGGTGTTGGAGCGGCGGAGGTCACGTCGCATCAGCTTCCTAATCTGTAGGTTTAAGGACCTATTATCTGATGAAAACGAATGCGCGGCTGACATTTCCCGTCTTTTCCTCATCAGATCGAGAGTCTCAGTCGAAAGCTTGGGCATCTTGCTTCCACGCTGCGGCGGAAAGAATTTTCGAGACAGTTCCTGCAATGTTTTGACTATGGTGTTGGTTTTCTCCTCAATATTGCCAGTGGTTTCCAGCGAGTCGAATCGATTTTGAAGTTCCGCTTGGAACCTTTCGGAGCCCAAACTGGTTTGGAGCGGCGAAGGTCGGAGAGTAGACTTAATCATGCGCGTTCTTTCAGCTCTAAAATTGATATTTAGAGTGCCTCGGATAAGTCGGTGATCGCTTCCGGTGTTGAACCTATTGATCACAGAGACATCTCTAAATATGTGCTTCTTATCCGTCATGATAAAGTCTATCTCGTTCCTTGTCACCTTATCGGGGCTTTTCCAGGTCCATCTTCTTTGGGGCTTCTTCTTAAAGAAAGAGTTCATTAAGAAGAGCCCCTGGGACTCCAAGAAGTTGACCAACATTTGGCCCCTGTGGTTTCTAGCGTTTCCTAGTGGTGGTGTGTTAGCGCGATGATCGAACAAAAAACCGGACATTTCCTTACCATTTCAGATTTCGAAATCTAGATAAATAGATAGAATATTCTTTATTGTACACCATTAACATTATTAAACTTAGGACTAACATGTAAAATAAGGGTACATTGGCGGTCTTATCGCTCCGCTTAATCTACGTCCCTATGAGGCCGTGTCGTAACCTTTATGCTTAGAAACCTTCAAATGAGGTACTAATAAAGTACGGCGGTCCAATTTTAAAGAGTATGCTTATGTTTTAAGTGAGTTCAACCTTTTTTGAATAAAATCGGATTGAGTTTTCAAACATGTGTCAAAATAAAATATAATTTAAATCAAAAGCACTATGAAGTATTGATATCAACTTCGAAGCAAATCACCGCCAAAATAACTTTTTACCCCTTTTTAACCCCGTCAGGGGTTGAATTTCAATAAAACACGAAACACGTCTTCCATCAATTCTGTTAAAAAAGGTTTATGCAAAATTTGAAGTAGATTGGACGACGATATCACGTTGTCCATACAAACTTTCCCCCCCTTTTTCACCCCCTTAGGGATAGAATTTCGGAAAATCCTTTCTTACCGGATGCGTACGTCATACAACGAACACACCCTCCATGTTTCAGGTCTCTACGATCAGCGGCTGAGGCTGTGCGTTGATCCGTCAGTCATTCAGGACAAAGCCTTTTATATGTATAGATTAACACGGTACAAAAACCAATTACATTAATTAACATAGAAACGATACACGATATAACGATGATATTACAATTTACATATATGACAAATTTTATATTACAAATTACATATATGACCTTAACATGGAACAGTGGACACCCTCGCATACATTCTCTCACAGAACATCAGACATACTAGCAAAATTTTATTCCATCCGTCCGAAAACACATCACATTCAGGGTTAGCAACCAGGAGGGCGTTGAGCACCTTTAAGGTACGGCACACTGGGGACTCTGCCCTGGAGACAGTTCGACATGACGGCTGGGCGAACGGTAGTCCCGAGGGCACTTGACTAGTTAATGTAAACTACGACTTTAACCAACTGTTTTGATAATAAGCTGGTGTCATGACCAGAATTAGACAGTGCACAACGTGACGTTATTTGCGAACCGGCGGGCGCCCCTCCCAAGTTGCGCCACAACACTCGGTCCTCTGCCTTCCACTTTTAGTCCCCCCCCAGCTACCTCCTTCAGGACGTCGGTATATCTGGCTGGGAGGTTCTATACTATGCCCTTAATGCACTCTCCAAAAATCACTACGCATTTCTGTAAAACGTTGTATAATATATGTAACAGGGTAGGACTCTTTTTTTGGGTCAAACTTAGGTATGGCAGAGACATATACATATTATCACGCCTGTTTCCCATTGGGGTAGGCAGAGACTATGAATTTCCACC
The DNA here is from genome assembly GCA_949699075.1 of Asteroscopus sphinx. NCBI lineage: Eukaryota > Metazoa > Arthropoda > Insecta > Lepidoptera > Noctuidae > Asteroscopus > Asteroscopus sphinx. The sequence goes on from OX453016.1 coordinate 12,997,800, forward strand.
TGCTACGATCCTGACACACCTCTTTCGCTTCATCTACGTCCATTAATCTCGTCATGCATGCTCGTCGGTTAAGAGAACTCTTAACTTGGCATTTTTTGAGAACGTCCGCGATTTGTTCGCGATACGTTCGCCGAGGTCGTCCCCTTCCAACTCTTCCATTCACACTCGCTTCTTATACTTGTTTCGTCAATCTCAAAACAAGCAAAACTGTTTTATAAAATACTAGCTTCTGCTAACCCACGTCAGTCCATTCCAGTCCAGTCCAGTCCACTGTCCCACTGTCCCGTTGTACCGCTGGCCCGCTGCCCCACTGCCCCACCACCCCGCTGCCCCGCTGCCCCACTGCCCCACTGCCCCGTTACCCCATTGCCCCGATGCCCAACTGCCCCGCGGCCCCACTATCCCACTGCCCCACTGCCCCGCTGCCCCACTGCCCCGTTGCCCCATAGCCCCGCTGCCCGATTGCCCCGCTGCCCCACTGCCCCGCTACCCCACTGCCCCGCTGCCCCACTACCCCGCTGCCCGCTGCCCCACTGCCCCGCTGCCAAGTTGCCCCGCTGCCCCACTGCCCCGCTACCCCACTGCCCCACTGCCCCGCTGCCCCACTACCCCGCCGCCCCACTGCCCCACTGCTCAGCTGCCCCGCTGCCCCACTGCCCCACCATCACACTGCCCCGCTGCCCCGCTACCCCACTGCCCCGCTGCCCAGCTGCCCCGCTGCCCCGCTGCCCAGCTGCCCCGCTGCCCCGCTGCCCCACTATCCCGCTGCCCCACCATCCCACTGCCCCGCTACTCCACTGCCCCATTGCCCCACTGCCCCACTGCCCCACTACCCCACTGCCCCGCTGCCCCGCTGCCCCACTGCCCCATTGCCCCGCTGCCCCACTGCCCCGCAGCCCCATTGCCCCACTGCCCCGCAGCCCCACTGACCCACTGCCCCGGCTCAACTGCCCCGCTGCCCCGCTGCCCTAATATCCCACTGCCCCACTGCCCCGCTGCCCCGGTAACCCACTGCCCCGCTGCCCCGCTACCCCACTGACCCACTGCCCCGCTGCCCCACTATCCCACTGCCTGCCCCGCTGACCCACTCCCCTACTGCCCCGCTGCCCCGCTGCCCCGCTACCCCACTGCCCCGCTGCTCCACTAACCCACTGCCCAGATGCCCCACTATCCCACTGCCCCGCTGCCCTGGTACCCCACTGCGCCGCTGCCCCGCTGGCACGCTGCCCCGCTGCCCCACTGCCTCGCTGCCACGCTGCCCCACTGTCCCGCTGCCACGCTGCCCCACAACCCCACTGCCCCGCTACCCCGCTACACCACTGCCCCACTATCCCACTGCCCCACTGACCCACTGCCCCGCTGCCCCGCTGCCCCACCGTCCCACCGTCCCCATGCCACTGTCCTACTGTCCCACTATCCCACTGCCCCGCTGCCCCACTGCCCCATTGCCCCGCTGCCCCACTATCCCTCTGCCCTACAAACTGCCCCGCTTCCCCACTGCCCCGCTGCCACAATGGCCCGCTGCCCCACTGACCCGCTGCCCCACTACCCCGCTGCCCCACTATCCCACTGCAACGCTGCCCCACTGCCCCACTGCCCCACTACCCCACTGCCCCAATATCCCACTGCCCCGCTGCCCCACTATCCCACTGCCCCACAGCCTGCCCCGCTTCTCCTCTGCCCCGCTGCACCACTGCCCCGCTGCCCCACTGCCCACTGACCCACTGCCCCGGTAACCCAGTGCCCCGCTGCCCCACTAGCCCCGCTGCCCCACTACCCCGATGCCCCGCTGCCCCACTGCCACTCTACCCCTCTGCCCCGCTGCCCCACTGCCCAGCTGGCCCGCTCCCACACGGCCCACCATACCACTGCCCCGCTGCCCCAATACCCCACTTCCCCGCTGGCACGCTGCCCCACTGCCTCGCTGCCCCGCTTCCCCGCCCCGCTGCCCCGCTGCCCCACTGTCCCACTGGCTCGTTGCCCCGCTGCCCCACAACCCCACTGCCCCACTGCCCCGCCACCCCTCTACCCCACTGCCCCATTATCCCACTGCCCCACTGGCCCACTGCCCCGCTGCCCCACTACCCCACTGCCCCACTGTCCCACCGTCCCACTGCCACTGTCCCACTATCTCACTATATCACTATCGTCCCGTCCCATGTCCCATGTCCTATCCCATGTCCCATCCTATGTCCCGTCTCAGGTCCCGTCCCATTTCCCGTCCCATGTTCCGGCCCCTGTCCCGTCCACTGTCCCGTCCCCAGTCCCGTCCCCAGTCCCATCCCCTGTCCACTCCACTCCACTCCACTCCATCGTACATTACTATCCGCTCGTGCAAATGCATAGAAGCTTCGATCTGTCGGGTGAGTATGCAACCCACGAATTATTTTTTTTCTTTTTTTCTTTCTTTCTTTCTTTCTCAAAACCCATACCAGTTTTTAAGTCAGATCATCAGCTTTCAAACAAAAAAAAAATCAGCAAAATCGGTCCAGTAGTTTTAGCGTGATGCTGGAACAAACAAACAAACAGACGTTTACAATTTTATAATAGTTAAGATAAGATAAGATTATAGACGCGAATAAAATAAATGATTAAAGATTTAAATTGTGGAATGAAAAAATCGCTCACGATCAGCGCTTTAGCCACTAAGCTACCGTGAACACTTAGTGGCTAAAGCACTGGCGTACTGAGCCAGGAGTCGCAGGTTCGAATCCTGCTCGTGGGCGATTTTTTCTTTCCACAATTTAAATCTTTAGATTTCGCTTCGCATGCGTAAAATGCGTTAAAAATAATAAAATAAATAAATGTTTGTTCGTAGGAATCATAGAATATTTTTACGCAGGTGAACCCGCTGGTAAAAGTTGTTGGTCTCATAGTTCGATAGGAAACATGAGTAAAGGCGAGGTCATATTGATTCACTTACATGAGTGGATACTAAAATATTATGTCCCTCTTGACCTTTCGTTACGTTTACCTATGAGGATATCTATGTTTGTAGATAATCACCATAGGATCTCGATAGTACCCAGTTCACTTTTTTATGAGGACTTCGATACATAAATCAGACACAGACAGACACCACGGTCAAACTTGTAATTCTATTTGCTTCGAGGGTAAAAAGCTAAAATCTTGTGTGATAGTTCGATTTTATGTACTGGTAGCTATAATGCAAGTGGAAATCCGTAGCTTACCCTAATTGGAAACAGGCGTGATTACTATCCATTTTAAAATGGTTACATAATAATTAACCTTACAGCCCTAACACATGTACTTTTATAACTTACTGGGGCTGCCTCACTTTCTGTACTGTGTGAAAATGGATAAGAGATAATAAAAACCAATAATATTTTTATTTTAAACCTACGTGAAAAAAATATGCAAAATCGAATTTAAAAACAAAAAGTTATAAAAAAGTTCAACTATAGATTGGCACCATAAGGGTGGTATGCGACACGTCAAATTTCTTTGTCCAATGTGACTTTGATCAAAGAAATTGAATGATTTTCATCAAATATTGTATGTATTTTAACACGAATTAGACGAATTTAGACGAATTTACGAAATTCAATTGGACAAAGAAATTTTACCAGTGGCATACCACCCTGAATTTAACTTCATATGTTTAATTTTATTCTTTTTTCAAACACAAATCGCTACTACCAACGCTAATAATAATAATTTAAAAAAAAGCCATTTGTTCTACTACCAACTTTTCTTAGCAACTTACATTTTTCTTATAAATGTTTGGAGCATGCACATGATTAAATTTTGCCTTCTTAAATGATTATAAATTCCAATTAATAATAAGATTTCAAAAATTAATTACAATTCTAATTTAAAAAGTCTACAAATTTTCATCTTTTTTATTTTAACTATAAAAATTTACATTTCCAGAGAAATTCAAACTAATACTAATAGAGATGTATATACTATACGTCACTCAAGCACAGGCACGGCATGCGATTACAGAATTTTGCTCGCCATTTTCATTGTCTAATCATAATTATGATTTTTTTTTCATCGAAAGTGTGTAGTAAAACATCGTACAAAACGCGTGAGCAATGTTCATTACACTCTCGGCTTTATTACGCCCTCCCTTTTAACTCGGGCTGCAATACAGCTCACTTGTATCATAATGTACTGTAATTTTACGACACATTAAAGTTAGCCTTTACATCGTCATCGTCATCGTCATTTCAGCTGAAAGACGTCCACTGTGGGACATAGCATATAGCATACTTAGTCACTAAATAATAAAATATGTTTAAAAAAAAACGCTAAATGGTTTTCCTTTTTAGGGTTCCGTAGTCCTACAAGGAACCCTTATAGTTTCGTCATGTCCGTCCGTCTGTCCGTCTGTCCGTCTGTCCGTCTGTACGTCTGTCAGTCTGTCCGTCTGTCCGTCTGTCCTAATCCTTTACAGCTTAATAACTTCTACAGTTATAAACATAAGTAAATGAAATTTTGTTAAAAAATAGTATAGATAGATATAGATCTCAATTTTAAAAGAATAAAAAATTATGATTACGTATTTTAGGGGTGGCGCCCATACATGTGAAATGGGGATGAAAAATTTTTTTTCGCTGCACCCCCTCGTGTGGGGTATCATTGAATAGGTCTACTAAAATGAAGGTAATGTTTGATACATCACTTTTTTATCAGATGTACCATCTGCGAAATATAGCCTGCCAAAGTGGCTTGTAATGTGTCCCCCCCCTGCCATTTCTAAACTATGCAACGTAGAAACTTATAGTCTTCCACATTGATAGACCTTTGTAAAAACTCTCTTTTAAAATTATTTCGAGCATATTGTGATTATAAATTTTTGAGTTATAGAGAGAAAACTGAAAAATACTTAAAACATTCTTATTCATTTATTTATTCTTATTCTTTCTTATTCTTTATTCGTTTTAAGGTCATTGACCTTAGAAAAAAATGATCATAGCAAATAATGCTCCTTTAGCTACTTTCTATTTGAAAAAAACACAAAAAGTAACTTTGTGTTATGTTGACGACACACTTCTTAAATTTGGCGCCATCAAGCGGCATCTAACAACACTCTCTGGGTCACCAATGCTGCCGTCAAGTGCCGTCTATTACATTTGGCACTGTATAGCGCCATCTAGCGGCTACTGACATCACTCTCTGAGTCGCCAATACTGCCGTCTATTGCAAAAACTAAAATAGCCGTGATTAATATTCGATTTGATTTGTTTGTAACACCTACTTAAGGAACCCTATAATACTGAGCATGGCCCGACATGCTCTTGGCCGGTTTTTTTGTAGTAGATTTTCATCTTTGTGAATCAGTCTACATTAATACTTCAGAGTTTAAAAAAAAAACCTTTCTATATGTAATTGTTTCAAGTAAGCTAAAAGGCCTGACATTAAGACTAAAATTTGAACAACTGAGTGCCTACAAATTACGCTCTCTGAATTTCTTAGTGAATGGAAGGGCATTTTGTTTAAGTGGCAAGAAACAGGCACAATTGGGCTTTATTCGGCCCTTGGTTTTGACACAAGTGCGCACATTTATTGCGTTTCCCGGTATTTACTTGACGAAGGGATTCAAGGATTTCATGAAACGTCAAGGGTTTTCAAGAATGAGTTGTATGGATCTGGATTCTATTGCTTTACTATTCTTCCTATTGTATTCAATTCCTGGTTTTAATTTAACAACACTGTCAGAATTAGGAGCAGATCTCTTACTAACCCATGCCCGCAGCTTCGTCCGCGTATAACTGTTTATCAAAGAAAGACGTTAGGGCACATCCCTCGGGAACTGTTTATTTCCCCGGGATAAAAGTAACCTAAGTATATGTTAATCTATCTGTTAGCCAAATTTCATTCAAAACCGTTCTGCTGTTTCAGCGTGATTGAAGGACAAACAAATAAACATCTATACTTTCGCATTCATAATACTTGTAGGATTATTAGCTTATAAGTATTGCTTAATAATTTCCAGTTGATAATTAAGTATAAAAATTGACGACTTCTATCGACTTCTTTGAAAAAATTATTGAAGTAAGTACGAATTGTTGCAAGTTGATCAACATCATCATCATCATCATTTCAGCCGAAAGACGTCCACTGCTGGACATAGGCCTCCCCCAAGCATCACCACAATGACCGGTCCTGTGCCTTCCGCATCCAGCGGATTCCCGCGACCTTCACCTGGTCGTCGGTCCACCTTGTGGGGGGCCTACCCACGCTGCGCCTTCCAGTACGCGGTCGCCACTCCAGAACTTTACTGCCCCATCGGCCATCCGTTCTGCGAGCAATGTGCCCCACCCACTGCCACTTAAGTTTGGCAATTCTTCGGGCTATGTCGGTTACTTTCGTTCTCCTGCGAATCTCCTCATTTCTGATTCGATCACGCAGGGACACTCCGAGCATAGCCCTCTCCATTGCCCTTTGAGTGACTTTGAGCCTTCTGATCGTTGATCAACATACTTTGTAATAATTGCTAATAAAATGCGTCAGTAACAGTCAGTCCCGTCAGGCGAACTAATTATTTTTATAATACCTAGATATTTAAAATTTTAGATATATCATACCTTAACAAAACAAACCAAAAAAAAATTCAGAACGCAGCGGCAGCACAATTCGTACAAAGTAAATAAGTTGGCACACTGTACACACACAACGGCGTTTTTTTTGTCACCGGTCACGTTCGGCACCAAACTTGACGCGGATTAACAGAAAACGTCCTAATTAGGACGTTTTCGAGTCTTTAGATTGCGATTTTCACCGTTCACGTTTGGCTTATAATTTGACGCGGATTAATAGAAAAAAATCCTAATTAGGACGTTTTCGAGTCTTCAGATTGCGAGCGCAAGTAACATATCTGTACTTTTAAATATCATTGATACTCATTACTTTTATGTGTCTCATCTAAGTCGATTTCAAATAACTGTTGTTGATTAAGTGAAATATAGATTGTTTTCTTCTTGTACTTTATAAGTTTTAGGTAATCTTAGGCATCACACATTCCTATTGCAAGCTTTCAATTATAGCAAACTTGCAAGTATAAGCATAAACAACAGCTTCCATTCTATACAGTAACTGGTCGTATTACCGCAATTTAATACGGAAGGCGTAGGAAATACATTTTCCAAAGGAAGGGTTAAGAGCCAGTTTGCACCCGCAATGGAAGATTTGTACGGCTATTTATGGCTTCGGGGTTTTACACAACCCATAGCCTACGCCATAATGGCAGAATCTAATTTTGCTGTTTTATTGTTGAGGAGAAGATATTTTTCGATTTTGGATGAAAATGTTAACAAGTTTCAAGATGCCTAGAATTGAAATAAAAGGTTTGAGTTTTTTTTTTGTTTTGCTGCTTATTTTGTATTTTATTTGTAAAAGTAGCATCTAAGGCGCATGAAATCTAAGAACACAGAAAAAAATACAAAAGATAGTGAATTAATTAGTGCATTTAGATTAACTGTTTTACGAAAAAACGCAATCAATTTAATATTATACAACTTTCAGCAACTAATTATTAGTGTTGACTTTTTTATTTTGGAGGAACACAAAATTCTAAAAAGCTCATAAATTTTAAATACCGAAACGTCGCAAATTGATTTCCGACCGTCTTTGAACTTTATTCAAGTGTTCCCAATTTATACCTTGTGACACAAATATGTCCATCTAAATTAGAATATGTCTCGCTGAGTCTCGATACAGGATTTTATTGTTTAGTCTTCTATCGAAAGCTTTGTCAAAGTTTGTTTTCGGAATGGCATTAGTTACATGATTAATGGCCACAGAAATAATAGGTAGAATGGTTAAAATTACGTGCGACTGCTGAGCATGGGGTCCTGGGTTCGGTTCCCGGGTCGGGAAAAGTGTTATTGGGTTTGTTCATTAGTAAATTCTCAGTAACTGCCTGGAGTCTGGATTTGTGCCCGGTTAATGATAATAGGCTCGCCCCGTATTACATGGGACTTATAACATAACTGGCGAAATGTGGGTGTATGTATAGTATACTACGCACATCTGCCTACCCCTTCGGGGATATACAGGCATGATGTTATTATGTTATGTTATGGTTGTAATCACAATTTTACTTGCGATTAACGCGAGGCAACTGGATAAACCACATCTCCCATGTCGACGTCATTAATAAAAAATAAAAATAAAATTAACTTTACGGCTTTTGTTTCCGCAGTTAGAAACAGCGCATTTTTGCGGGTTTTTGTTACAGTATTTGCAAAAGGTCGTCGGTCCACCTGGCAGGGGGGCGCCCTACGCTGCATTTGCCGATTCGCGGTCTCCACTCAAGAACTCGTCTGCTCCAACGCCTAAGACGACCTAAAGAACGTGGCTGGGGGGGACTGGATGCGGAAGGCAGAGGACCGAGCGTTGTGGCGCAACTTGGGAGAGGCCTATGTCCAGCAGTGGACTGTGATAGGCTGAGTTGATTGATTTGCAGAAACAAGTAATAAGGCGTAAAAGGCGTAAGGCATTTCAAAACCTTTCTCAGGTTTTGAAATGCCCTGCAATCTGGTGCAGAGTGTGGCCGATTCCTCCGATTTAGCTTCAGATTGAGCTTTGCATCCTCTTATGTTAGTAGTAGCTAGTAAAATAAGTTTAGGATTATATTCACATTTTCATTAAGACTGTGTTAGTGCGCTTTTAAAGGTGTAATGAAGTTTTCTTTCATCGCCGAAAGGAAAGCGCTAAAATAATAAAGATTTAAATTGTGGAAAGAAAAAATCGCTCACGAGCAGGATTCGAACCTGCGACTCCTGGCTCAGTACGCCAGTGCTTTAGCCACTAAGATACCGTGAACACTGCTCGTGGTATCGAAATTATCCTCCACTATACGTCTTTGGGTGACGTCAGCGATATCTTATTAAGAAACATTGTTCCTTAACCGACTCGACTAACTTTACAGTTAAATCAAAATCGTATAGATATGCCTACCCTAGGGCACGCCGCAATAGCGGCGGTAAGGCCCGTCATGGAGGAGTGGCTGGAGAGGGGCCATGGTGCCCACACCTACCGGCTGACGCAGATACTCTCGGGGCACGGTTGCTTCGGGAAGTATCTGTGTCGCATAGGCCGGGAGCCGACGCCCGAGTGTCATCACTGCGGAAGCTGCCCAGAGGACACGGCGCAGCACACACTGGTGGAGTGCCCAGCTTGGGCCGCGCAGCGCCGTGACCTCATTACTGCAGTAGGCGGCAGCGATCTCTCGCTTCCGGCCGTGGTTCTGTCTATGGTCAGGAGCGAGAGCGCTTGGGAAGGCGTCGTCTCCTTCTGCGAGGATGTAATGCTCGCTAAGGAGGCGGCGGAGAGGGTTCGAGAGGCGATTACCTCTCTTCTCATCCGCAGGAGACGACCTGGGCGTCGTAGGAGGGCGTATGCCGACCTCCAGCCACCCTAGGTGTGGGCCTGCGGGCGGCGGACTCAGGGTGGCCCGCCGCCCGACCAGTCAAGGCCCGTGACGGTGGAGCGTCGTGTTCCGCGTGCGCCAGTCTAGAGGAGGGTGCGGCCGTTGTGGTTGCCGCACGGGGAGAAGGGGCTCGCCTGCCAATGGCGAGCCGGGACCTGCCGGGGATGGTTGGGCGAATACGGAAGTATTTCTCACGCCCCCGGCCAAGGTCGGTAGAGGAACACCGTGGTGGTTTTTAGTCGGTAAGAGTCCGACACTGGCTCCGCCTTCCCCGGGCGGAGTGCGTCCATGAGGATTTTCCCCACGAAAAAAAAAAAAAAAAAAAAAATATATGCCTACCCTTACTAATTATTTTATTATTTTAACGCATTTTACGCATGCGAAGCGAATTCTAAAGATTTAAATTGTGGAAAGAAAAAATCGCTCACGAGCAGGATTCGAACCTGCGACTCCTGGCTCAGTACGCCAGTGCTTTAGCCACTAAGCTACCGTGAACACTGCTCGTGGTATCGAAATTATCCTCCACTATACGTCTTTGGGTGACGTCAGCGATATCTTATTAAGAAACATTGTTCCCTAACCGACTCGACTAACTTTACAGTTAAATCAAAGTCGTATAGATATGCCTACCCTTACTAATTATTTTATTATTTTAACGCATTTTACGCATGCGAAGCGAATTCTAGATAATAGAAAAAATTGTGGAGTCGCAGGTTCGAATCCTGCTCGTGAGCGATTTTTTCTTTCCACAATTTAAATCTTTAGAATTCGCTTCGCGTGCGTAAAATGCGTTAAAATAATAAAATAATTCGCTAAAATAATGTTATATGTCCCTTTTTACGTGGGGAAGTCCCTGCCTTTACTTATAATACAGCAGTTCATATAAAAAACTAAGGCATTCAAGGTCGTCTTCAACCACGATGAAAAGTTCTTCCACCATAAGATTCCTTTTTCCCCTACATTTGTGTTTACATAAGTCGACTAAATATAGGGATCAGCATTTTTTTCGCGATTTCAGGTTTAGTCCCATAGTAAAAGTAGTTCGTTATGATGATTACAATGATCGATAGCAAAAGAAATACTAGATATTGTGTGCATAACGACTTTTCACCACTTTTATTGCTTTTGGAGTGCATTTAAAGAGCCTCCACGAGTGGCGATATTTAATTGATCGTCCGGTGCACCCAGGGCAGGCAGCCCCGCTAGGGATGCTGGCCAGCAAACCTCCACGTGTGCCTGACGGCTGCTTGTCCATCTGGACACGTCTGGAGGGAACGGCAGTTGTTTGGCCGGTGCATCCTGGGCACGGGCAATAAAATCCTGTCGAGGGAATAACCTTCGGGGGATTTTATTGCCTGTGGCGAATATTCTGGCGCGGGAGGGGAGTTGCTCCACGTGTGTGGAGGAGCAGGGGCGGGCCCGGTGTGCACTCGCCCTGCCACTAGGCAGGCAGCGGGGGGACTGTCCTTCCCTGCCCCCGTCGATCTCGTAACCCCGGGAGTGCCAGCTGAGTAGTTTTCTCGCGTCTCTTTGGACTGAGGGTCTTGGCTTCACCGCCCTGACTGCGAGGAAGAAAACCTCTATAAAAAATTACGGGAGGTAGAGCCTGCGAGCAGCAGACTCGGGGTAGTCTGCTGTTCGATCAGCAGCTGGCGTAGCTGGCACAGCCGGCGTAGTTGGCGCAGCTGATAAAGGCCCATGAAGTGAGGTGGCGTGCAGTGTTCCGTGTGTGCCACCTAGGAGGGCGCGGCCAACGTGAGGCCGCACGGGGAGAAGGGGCTCGCCTGCTTGTGGCGGGCCAGGACCTGTCGGGGATGGTTGTGTGAATACTCACGGGTTCCCACGCCCCCGGCTAAGGTAGTTGAAGGAAGACCGTGGTGGTTTTAGTCGGTAAGAGTCCGACACTGGCTCCGCCTACCCCGGGCGGAGTGAGTCCATCAGGATTTCCCCACGGCAAAAAAAAAAAGAAAAAAAAAAGGCAGCCCCGCTACCAACCCGCTGACTGGCTAACATTTTTCCCACAGCATGAGTTATTGTCATTATCTGACTCATGTTAACACGATAGAAGAAGAAGATGGCTTTTGCAATGCAGGAGCACGTTTTATTCTGGCAAAAAATATTGCTTTATCAAGTAATTTAATTTCTGTACTAATATTCTTTGCTGACACTGACTGTTTGCAATTCCAAAAGATAAATTGCTTTTAAACGGGTATATAACCACGACTCTGCTCATTTCACACTATATATTGGTAAGTAATGACCTGCCAGTCACGTAGGCTTTGCGTGGAACTAAAATACTGGTTTTTGATGGTAAATTTTTAGAGGAGAGCAGAAGTCTAAAATAACTAACTGCTAGTTTTCAAAACAAACCTTTTAATTATGACAATGATAGACAATGCATTTAATGAGTATTGTTTTGTGATTGTCTCCTCTTTACTCTCAGGGGGAAGTTAGTTCCTTTTAAAGATGACAACGATGGACAATGCATTTAATGAGTATTGTGTTGTGATTGTCTCCTCGTTAAGTCACAGCGGGGAGAAATGTTTCTAAAAAGTTTTCTATTTTTAGTCAATTTTGCTAATCCAGATCTCCATCTCCAGGTCAGCGTGGTGGACTGAGAAGAGGACACCATGTCCAACAGTGGGACAGTAAATGAGTTGATCACCATCATCATCACCATCCCATTAACGACCCACTGCAGGTCAAGGGCCTCTTCCCAGATTCAGAATGTTTCAGGCCTTGGTCCACCACACTGGCTTACTGTGAGTTGGTGGACAACACACACCATCGAGAAGTATATGGGGTACTTTCAGGTGTTCAAGTTTCCGCATCATGCTGGGCTGATGTATATGCCAAACTTTAACTGTGTATATTAAACTCTAACAAAAATGTCTGTCGTACTAATAAAAGTAAGCCTTTCTACTTAAAATGCGCGGCGGCGAAACGTTGTTAACTTTAGCGACGGAATCGGAAATTTCTAATGAAGGGGCACACGTCACAAGTTTCACGCTCGAAAGAGTGGATAACTTTCCATATTTATTTTATATGATATTTTATTAAAGGAAGTTTTGAATTTTCTTGGCGAAAATGGAAATATTTTCTATACGCCTGTCGGCACGTGCTATTAATATTAGAATATCACATAAATTGGTGAATGTACGAGCCAGTCAGCTTGGTTGGAAGCGGAGGTGACTGCTGAGGCCACATGGCCTCTCAAGGAGAAGTTATTAATTAATTTGACAAATAAAAAAAAACAACAACTAAAATTAGCAACAACAAAAACAGCAACAACAACAAAAATGCAACAACAATTTTTTGTTAATTATTTATGCACACAGAAACATACAGGAAAATACACTACACATGTTTTAGGGGTGATTGAAGTATTTAATGTTTGTTGTACGAAAAATAACATAGTATATCCTTAAATGCACTCTAATGGATAGATTTTGTGGTACTGAAATGGGATTAAGAATGATTTTAAAAATAATTATCAACCCGTATAAACCTCAAAACGTAATTTACAAAGTATTTAAGTGATGGCATTTTTTTTTAAATTTACCTCTATGATTTAAATACACACTTCGATTATAAGAATATTGGAAGCAAAAGATGGTGTCAAAAACTAGATTTGTTTATTGCCCCATTGCATTCATAATAATGTACTTAATCAAGATTCAATTCTATTCATCATCCTCCGAGCCTTTTCCCAATTATATTGGGGTCGGCTTCCAGTCTAACCAGATGCGGCTGAACATGTATTTTACACGGAGCGACTGCCATCAGACCCCCGCAACCCAGATTACTGGGTAATACTAACATTCGGAGGTTAGACCAGTTGTCAGACTTTCAGGCTTCTGACTACCCGTAACGACTGCCATAGATGTTTGTATGGCAACCGGGACCGACAGCTTAACGTGCTCTCCGAGGCACGGATTCAAAGATTCAATTCTATACGTTATTATGAAAATGTACTTAATTCGCAAAACTGCAGAAGTACCAGGCCCCTCAGAAAGTATTGCGAAAAAAAGTTTTTATATATGGGAGACTGGCCAGTTATAATGTTTTTCGAAAATATGATTATTTATAAGTAAAAATAAGTAAGTTCCAATTTCAAAATTTCCCTCCACATTTTTTGCGAGTTAATTCAAAGTATTGTGTCTCACTGAAATATGGATCTGCGCCGGGAACATTTTAGAGCTATGATTTTATACGATTTCAAGTGTCGCCTGAAACCGGATGAATCGTACGATAGACTTCAAATGGCATTCATGGATGAAGGCCCTTCCAAGGCAACCGTGTATCGTTGGTATAACGAATTCAAGCGCGGTCGACCAACTTTGGGGGATGACGAAAGAAGCGGTCGCCCTTTGACGGCTGTTACCGAAGAAAACGTGCTAGCAGTGAAAAATTTAATCCAAGACAATAGGCGAATTACATATCAGGAGATTCAACACATATTGAAGATTGGATCGGGAAGCGTTCACGAGATTCTACACAGCCATCTTCGCGTGAGGAGGATAGTATCACGCTGGGTTCCGCACAACCTCACCGATGCTCAGAAGCAGGCCCGGGTGGAATGGTGCCGTGATATGCTTAACAAATTTGAAGCAGGCTCGTCTCGGCGTGTTTACGACATCGTTACAGGTGATGAGTCCTGGATTTATCAATACGACCCAGAAACCAAGCGCCAGTCGACTGTTTGGGTGTTTCAAAATGAGCCAACGCCTACCAAAGTGAAGCGATCTAGAAGCGGGGGTAAGATTTTGATCGCTAGCTTTTTTAATTTGACTGGCCACTTGGTATCAATTCCCTTACGGGATCAAAGAAGCATTAATGCCGAATGGTATACTACCAAATGTTTGCCAGAAGTTTTCTCTGTTATAAGCAACAAGCGACCAAACACAGGGCTCCGCGGGCTACTGCTCCACCACGACAATGCACCTGCGCACACCGCACTCAAAACGAGGGACTTCCTGGACAGCACGCCAGTCAAACTCCTGGGTCACCCTCCTTACAGCCCTGATCTAGCACCGTGTGACTTCTTTTTATTCCCAAAAATAAAAAATCAGCTCAAAGGGATACAATTTTCGTCGCCGGAAGATGCGCTGGCTGCGTTCGAGCAGGCTGTAAACGAGGTGTCTGCGGCGGACTGGAAAAAGTGTTTTGAAAACTGGTTTAGGCGCATGAATCTTTGTATAGAGGCTGGTGGAAAGTACTTTGAAAAGATTTGATAAAAATATATGTACGTATAGAACAATTTTTTTTAGTTTCGCAAAACTTTCTGAGTGTCCCACGTATATAGACACTACGCTGATATTTTACAGAACATTATTATTAGGTATTTCGTAATTACGATAAAGTTCAATTTATTTATCTATTCCTTGTTTACTTCAAGAAATTAATGTAATCTTGTTGTGCAATAAAGAGGATTTGTATTGTATTGTATTGTATTGTACTTCCTTTCGTCTTTTAACCACCGGTTTCAAGGTTAAAGTTCATTACAGTCATGGTATAATAACACCAGGTAGTCTCTTCCCGTGATAGCTAGGTCACGTGATTGCCTCCGTACTACGTCATCGGCCGTGGAGCCAATAGCGGGCTGTTAGCGTGACCCTTGTCAGTTTGATGTGCTGCCACTTTTTGAAAATAAATTACCCGAGCAAAGTGCATTTTTTCATTTACTTGTTTCTATAAAGAATCACTTTTGACCTAGTAATTTTATACAGTTTCCTTTAATAACTAATTAGATGAATAACACGAGATAACAAATATTTAGGCTAGTTAGGAATTTATTTTATATTCATTATGAACAAAAATCTCCTTAAGTATATTGAAGATATCAATCAACGGCAACACTGATCGTGACGTAGCTTGGAGGCATCGCGCTGTCATTGCGGGAAGAGAATATCTGGTGAAACATCTTATTATACCATGATTACAGTAAAAGCGTGAGGTATGGTGTCCTCCATTTTAATTTCCAATTTCCTAATTACGGCTGGTTATAGTTTATTTATGTCGTGATAAAACAACTCCAACTGAGGTTGAGTTTTAATTAGTTTTGAATATATGAATCTTGATGTTGTTATGAATAAAGCTTGGTTTAAGGCTTGCTTCAATCAATGATGACTGAAATTTCTGACTTCTAACTTGACCCACAACGAATATACAGGTGGCTTAAAATGCCGAAAGTTGCTTCGAGAAAAAGATGGTAAGGCTGTGCCCGTGTCGTTTGCTCGAAATGGTGGAGGTACTACCGTGCCCCTAGATAAAATGTGAAGCTATAAAATAAAACAAGATTCGGAAAATCAATAAAGAAATTCAAATTATTGAAAAAGTATGGGTACCAATGACCTATGAGTTTGGTACTGCAAGTTAGGTGAGTTTATCCTGTAGTTAATGTATCTGGGGCCGCATTTAAAGTTTTTGATACATAAAATATTGTAGTAGTGTAAAATATTTGTGTGATGAACATAAGTGTTTGTGTTGGTCTGGGTGTTTCTTATGTATTATAATTATGTATTTACAAAAAAAAGTATATGAGTATTAGTACCCATAGCACAAGCTCTGCTTAGTTTGGGACTAGATGGTGCTGTGTAAAAAAGACCCAAAAATATTCATTTATTTATTTTAAAATTACTTTTATGAAATTACAACGCGCGGCGGCACGCGGCGATGGCGGTGGCGGCGCGGCGCGTGCAACTCTCTAATATGTGTAGCAGCTGGCAAATAACTTGAACAAGCATGGTTAGAATCGTTTAATTTAATTTTAATTGATTACTCCGTAGGTTCAAGTTATTTGATGATAACTATATGTGAGTCATTAGCTGACTGCGGGACAACACAGACCCCACTCGGACGGACTAGCACTCGCGCTCTCGGACAGTCGACTCTTGCTATTTAAATTACTTTTAAGTTAATTTTATAAGAAGGCAATAAACCTCGCCTATTTGCAATTATACAGTCTACTTATTTTAACACTCATCAATAACAACTTACGTAAAAGGTACTTTGATTGGTTCAGACTTGAAAAAGACACAAGGTGAAAATGTGTGACATTCAAATAGTCTAGACGAACTTAAATTTGAATTCAAATTAAGTGATAGCGGCAGAATTAAAAATTATATTAAATGTTGTCACCGAATGGATTACAAGTGAGTTATTAAATTATAACTTTCTAAAAAAATTGGTGTGTAAAGAGACGGTGGTTGGAATTCAATATAAAAATATTATTGTATTATTTCTGCCATGAAGTTTTAATTTACGTAAAATAATTGAACACCAACTTGACGTTAAAACGCCATTAAAATTAGACAACCAGCTACGGCTGTCATAAATTGGATCAAACATTTCAAAAAAGTACTAACCAAATCAATGAAAATCGGTTCTCTGCTCTTAATATCATCATCCTCCTTGTCTTTTCCCAACTATGTTGGGGTCGGCTTCCAATCTAACCAGATGCGGCTGAACATCAGTATTTTACACGGAGCGACTGCCATCAGACCCCCGCAACCGACACCGGTACTGATACCGACATTCGGAGGTTAGACCAGTTGTCAGACTTTCGGACTTCTGACTACCCGAAACGACTGCCATAGATATTCGTATAGCAAGCGGGACCGATAGCTTAACGTGCTCTTCGAGACACAAAGGGGCCTCGATGTTTAATGAAATGGTCACTCATCCACGGACTGACCTCGGAAAGTGTAGCTTAACCTCGCAAATTATACAATCCGCGCGGTTGCTACTCAGCCACGAGCTTCCTCTTCACTGCTTTTAATATAATTAATTTATATCTACTAAGGAATATGTGTTTAGGAAGTTGGAGACTACCCAAAGCAGTTTCAATTTATTGAAGAAACCAAATCAGCGATAACTATAAAACGAACGTGAAATTCAGACATGCCAATTATATTTAAAAGTATTAGATAATTAATATGTCATACCCCAAGCGTGGCGATTATGGCATATCTCCCCAATATATGCTTGGGGGAGGCCTGTGTCCAGCAGTGGACGCCTTACGGCTGAAATGATGATGTCATACCCCAACAAATCAAAAGAAAAAATGTTCCGTACGTTGCGGCAGCACAATACAGATAAAGTAGTACAAAGTAAGTAAGTTACATTAGGTTACTTTCAAGTTATAATTGGTATACTTTCTGTACACACACGACAGCATTTTGTATTTTTTTTTCAACGGTCTCGCTCAGCTCCTTTCTTGACGCGGACAAATAGAAAAACATCCCTATTGGACGTTTTCGAGACTTCAGATTGCGTGCATTAGTAACATATCTGTACTTTTAAATATCATTGCCTTATGCCATTAACCTAACGCCAAAACTTTCTATTATAATATGTCAAAAGTAGCCTAAGAGTTGTATGAAACTTTATAGTTTCATACAACTCTTAGGCTACTTTTGCTACTGCAGCTATAGATTCAATAAGTTACGACAGTTTTCCAGTAGCGTACTCCTTTCCAGCTAGCTTTATTTAATAAATAAAGGAAGGGTATCCGAAGGAAGGCAATAACTTTTATTTTGTATAAAAATTGATATTTATATGGAAGTGTCAGCCAAGCGTGTAAATATTTTGTTTTCAGGTGAACCTCGAGAGTATTTATGGGAGTAAAAATGATGATGTACGCGGGGTTGTGAAAGGTTAAGTTTGGAAACAAACTTCTTTATTTGTGAACGTTTTAGTAATGTTTAGAGCTCCATAATATGATTGTGGACGTAAACCTAACATGAATTTGACTTATTCAGTCGACTTTCGGATCCTTGTGTGGGTTTAAACTTAACATGATTCATGGACTTATTCAGTTGAGTTCCAAATTTTTCTTTGTGTCTTTTTAAGTCCGATAATGATGATGATGCTTGGGGGAGGCCTATGTCCTACCCGGACATTGCCTAAGGAGCGTCATTATAGGAAGAGGGACCCGAAAATGGGCTACGCTGGATGGGTCGCGAATGCCATGCATTGCAGTTCTCGCTGCTCATCCACCAAGGCGAGAGAAGGTACACGGCGGAGTTTTTAGTGGTTCCGAGCCCCACATAACCACGCTACCTCCCCTAGTGACGTGCCATGCGATAGGCATTTTCTCCGCCTCAAAAAAAAGAAGGCCTATGTCCATCAGTGGACGTCTTTCAGCTGAAATGATGATAAATTATGATGATGAAGTCAGATAAATAAATAACCTCATTTCAGTTTCTTGTGTTTTGTTAGCGGAAAGTCATCATGAAGTCGTTATGAAGAATATCTGAATCTCAACAGTGTTATTTAATTTCTGTCTTTAATAAATTAATGTCATTTATCAAACAGTACTAAGTGCCATTCTCTGAAAATTCGTGTAAAAATCCTATAGAATCATAATAACAGAACTGCGATTTAAAGAAGGGAAGATCGCAAATTAATTTACTTTTTGAGACGTATTTTAATTTTGTTAATTCTTGTCAGTCTCAATTTTATGGTCTGTCTCCGTTGGATTTATGATTTTATTAACGACTTGCTGTTGCGTCGTTGACTTTGGGTGACGAGAACAAAGCACGCTTTGATGTGCTTAAAACTAGTGTTAATTACGTGAACTATTTGTGACATTACGAATTTAGTAATTAGTGTAATAACTCCACGTTAACAGCTCGAAAAGTTTCCTACTTTGAGAATTGCATACCTGCCGGTAATATTGTATAATTATGATGACTCTTTTGTTTTTGTTTTTAACAGTAACAATAAATGATATTTACAGACTTATACAACTATATACACAACTTACACAACTACTTAAGAATAAACAAAACAAAACTAATAGCAAAAAAAAAAAACTAAAAATTCCTCCGCATTGCATTTTTATATTATGGGGTAGGCAGATGTGTTTTTCTTATTTTACTTTAAGGATAAAGATTACCCCTAAACACATTTCCTCAACGACTTGATTCAATCCTACTTCCTACTAATATTATAAAAGACGAGTCCCGTAAACATAGGTCAATATGAGTGAAATTCGCGAAAGTTTAAAAACTTCTAATATTATAAATGTGAAAGTTTATTATTTTTGGAAGCGTACTGGAAGGCGCAGCGTGGGTACGCCCCCCACAAGGTTGACCGACGACCTGGTGAAGGTCGCGGGAATCCGCTGGATGCGGAAGGCACAGGACCGGTCGTTGTGGCGATGCTTGGGGGAGGCCTATGTCCAGCAGTGGACGTCTTTCGGCTGAAATGATGATGATGATGATTATATTTGGATGTTTGTAACTCTATCACGCTGTAAGGGATGAGCGGATTTGGTTGAAATTTGGTATACATGTAGAAAATAACCCAGTTTAACATGTATGCTGTTTTTATCTCGGGAAAATGAACAGTTCCCGAGGGATATTCCCGAAATCCACGCGGGCTAAGCCGCAGACATAGGCTAGTATGAAATAAAGAGGACCCTATCAACATACGACAACATCTATGGTCTAGTGGTTTGATTGTCGGACTGCTAATCACGGGGTCGTGGTTTTGATTCCCACACGAGACAAATATTTATGTGATGAACATAAGTGTTCGTGTTGGTCTGGGTGTTTCCTATGTATTGTAAGTATGTATTTACCAAAAAAAAAAGTATTATATCCATTGTCTAGTACCCATTGTTTTTTTGCCATGGGGAAATCCTCATGGACGCGCTCCGCCCGGGGTAGGCGGAGCCAGTCGGACTCTTACTGACTGAAACCACCACGGTGTTCCTTCAACTACCTTAGCCGGGGGCGTGGGAACCCGCGAGTATTCACACAACCACCCCCGAAAGGTCAGGCAAGGTTAAGCAGGCGAGCCTGAGCCCTTCTCTCCGTGCGGCCTAACGTTAGCCGCACCCTCCTAGGCGGCGCACACGGAACACTGCATGCTACCTCACCTCACGGGCCTTTACCAGCGACGCTAGCTGCGCCAACTACGCCAGCTGTGCCAGCTACGCCAGTTGTGTCAGCTACGCCAGCTCCGCCAGCTATCTGCTTAGTTCGGGACTAGATGATGGTGTGTAAAAATATCTCAAAATATTTATTTAATTTATAACACAGCATTGAAATCAATTGATCGAAACAGATAATATTAACTTACTTGACTTCAGCTCCCTTACTAGTTTTTTGCCTACGTAACATGTTACAAACTAAATATAGTACAATTTAAATAATAACTTACAAAGATTACTTTATCACTGTGTCAGAAAAACTTTAACTTTAACAGTTAAAATGTAAAAAATAACTATGCTTTATATAAATTGATTTCAATTAACATTGACTCAGTACCTAATTAACGCGTAGTGCTTTACGAAAATTTATTAACACCTTTTAAAAACTGAAAAGAATTTAATAAATCTATTTTGTAATGAAATATAGGGTAGGAAATATATCGTTCCAAAAGTTAGTCACGGGAAAAAAGATTAGTTTTTATCATAAATACTACGATTCTGTTAACTCGCTTTCAGTCCTGTCTGTCTGTTCGGTACAAATTTTGCTATCGATTTTAAACTAACTTTCCGATGAGCTAGATACTTGAAACTTCAACATAGCTCAGAACTGGATGACAATGCAATATTAAGGTGAACGGGTAGCCCGCGAAATTCAAGAATTTTGGCGTTTTCTGCAAATTGTAGATAATAACAATATATCTACTGAATAATACTCATAAAAAATATTAACCTATCTCCATAAGCTGTTCAAGCTCGATAATATTAATTTACGATCAAATTATCGATTTTCGAGCTTGTACAGTTTATAGAGCTAGGTTAATATTTTTTATGAGTATTATTCAGTAGATCTATTGTTATGATTTCCGCTAATCATATTTTGACCGATATACAACATATTTGGTTGCTAATAAATTTTTTATTATTATTATTATTATTATACAACGCGAAATAAAGCTACAATTTGCAAAAAACGCAAAATAATTTGAATTTCGCGGGCTACCCTGTAGCATTCACCTTAACTCACTTTCGTTGATAAAACGTGATTAAAAATACCCTTTTTATTAAAAATAAAAATAAATTTTCACACAGAGAAACACATGTTTTTCTTTCAAAGCTCGTGTGGCGTACGAGACAAGAAGATATAATTATAATAATAATAAAGTATAAGTGTCACGTGCCATGGTGAAAAACGGATCCTTCAACTTTACCACAATATTAAAGTAAAACTATTCAAACATTGAAGGTTAGTCAATGTGATTGACGTACTTAATGAGGACGTGAAATTTAAATATAAAAATATACGAGAGGCTCCAGTTCCTATACTGTAGTACTGAGTTCCAGTACTGAGTTTTTTTAAATTAGACCGGCAAATTGGACAAATTATAAAAAAGAGCACTCTAAACAGACGAGCATATGCACGCATGTAAATGAAGCAAAAGGGATGTGTCAGGATCTAGTCGAAATCCAGTCTCTGTCGACCTTAATCTTCTTCTTCGGTCGGGTCGACATGAGCTACATGATAATAGCTCATGTTGTGGTCATGTGTTGTGATTAGCCATTCGGCAGGTTGGTAGCGGGGCTGACTGCCCAGGGTGCGCCGGACGATCAATTAAATATTGTCACTCGTGGAGGCACTTTAAATGCACCCCAATGGGAAACAGGCGTGATAATAATTATGTATGTATGTATAAAAAAGTTTTTATAAGGCTTAACTCGGTTCAATAAAGTTACTGAGATTGGATAAAATTTATAATAAGAAATCAGATAAATTATTTCCCAAATCTGTTTCAGTCCGATTGATACAATATCCGCAGATAACGTTTTAATATCTTCGAAATTGGAATAAATTATGAGTTATATTATATCAAGCCGATGGCTCATTAATAAAAGATTCTTATATAATTTGTCTTAGTATCAAATTCTGGAAATTTCACCGTGTTCTGGCATTTTATGTAAGAGCTTTGTTAATACCAATTATAGGAAGATTGAATTTAAATGAGAAATTTGATTTGTGAGTCGCATTTCCATCTTTTTTTTCTTGATAACAATTATTTACGAGCAATATAACACCTTTATAAGTAAATTTTCTTCTAAATATGCTGTTTCGTCAATTACATAGATTTAATTACGCAGATTAGGTCGATAATAACATACACAACATTTCTCGAATCACTGACAGAAAACACATCTCATTTTATTTAACATAATATTTTTGAACTCCTACGTTATATATTATATTGTAATGACTAAGACATATTTTTAATTAATGGGTTGATAACTTGTCTATATTGTTAGGGCAAGCCATGGCACAACGTAAGAATTACATATTGAGAGTGAGAGACACGTTTTGTTCAGTTTCACGCTACAAGGAAAAAAAAAACGTGATGTCATCATCATCACCATTATTTCAGCCGAAAGACGTCCACTGCTGGACATAGGCGTCCCCCAAGCATCGCCACAACGACCGTTCCTGCGCTTTCCGCATCCAGCGTCACTAGACCCACCTCTGTGGTCTAGTGGTTCGAGTTTCGGACTGCTGATCACGAGGTCCTGGGTTCGACACAAAAAAAAAACACACGACACAAATATTTGTGTGAAGAACATGAGTGTTTGTATTGGTCTGGTTGTTTCTTATGGATTATAAGTAGGTATTTACAAAAAAAAAAGTATATAAGTTAATACTTACATACTTTTTTTTTTTGTAAAAAAAATATCCATTACTATAATTATCCATTGTCTAGTACCACAGTAGTAGCACAAGCTCTGCTTGGTTTGGGACTAGATGGTGATGTGTAAAATGTCCCAAAAAAAAATTTTTTTTAAGCGGATTCCCGCGACCTTCACCAGGTCGTCGGTCCACCTTGTACGCGATATAATCCGGGTAAACTTTGTTTTATTGTAATGTGTAGTGATCGCAAAAACCTAAGAAATTATTAAAATATACCTATTAATTATTAGACTATCATTGGTCCTCAAAGTCAAAAAAACATTGTAAACATAAAACCTTTCTATCTTCAAGGACTTTTTCAAATCAACCGCAGAACTACCATTTACGGGGTCATATTTGTAAACTTGTTTGCAGTACCGCAGGTGACACTTTAATGTTGGCAGCAGAGCCAAAACGTTCCGCAGCCAAGAGAAAGCTACGTGAACCAGCAGCTTTAAATTGCCTGTATTTTATTTGGTGGTGCAACTGGTGGTGATCGTATCTCATTGAAATGTGGCCTTTGGGTTTGTGAGTGCAGAACGTTATTTTATTCTACAAAAGTACTGCATTGCATTCGTATTCATGTAACGTTGTAACGTTATTATTAGTATTTTCAATTTAAAATCATTATTATTAACCTTTTTTTCTTTATTATTTCATTCATTTTAAAACCAAATGCTTAGCGGCCATTAGATTCGCGCGCGGCCTTGAGTCACGAGCGCACGCACACAGCGATATTTGTTATCGCCTAGCTCGGGCTCGAGTTAATTCAAATTAATATGTTCGTTCGTCCTGCACCGGCACACCGACTGTTGCCACCGTGGGGGGTGCACGTTTACGGCACCTCTTTATTAGGTGCCGTGACTTCAATCGTGTGCCCTCCACATCATTGGCATCGGTTGTCGCCTGTTTAGTAGGCACTTAATGTGTAATTGTTTTAAATCCCCATATTGGGGTGCTACGTTCCGGGTGCACCTTCACCTTTGGCCCGTACTGCCCATCTAGTACCGGCCGGTGCCATCCTGCCTGGCGAGTTCCAGCTGCCCATCACCATCTCGGTCTTCACCACCACGGCGGCTGAACCAGGATAGTACCTGCGCATCCACCTTAGAAAACGAAAGGAAATTTAGTGACGGGTCTTATTCCTACCCACGACTTTAAAAAAAAAAAATATAATTTTGTGTATACAGAAGTTAGAGGTTGTTATTTTAACTTTGATAACCTCCCCATATCTTAACTGTTTCATTCATGTGTGCTTGCACTTGCTTTATCGGTGAAATAAAACTTCGTGAGGAAACCTGCACACCTGAGAGTGCTCCATACAGATATCGATGGCATGTGTAGTCCACCAACCCGCACTAGGCCAGTGTGGTGGACTAAGGCTTTAATCTTCTCATTCTGAGAAGAGGCCAGTGCCCAGCAGTGGGACAGTAATGGGCTGATGATGATGATGACTGTATTGCAGTAGTTGTTAGTTCATCTTTAAACAAAATATGTTATCCGCTTAGTCATGCCACTGGCCCATTGTTTGCAGTCTTGATGACCATAGAGAACAGACTAGTTACCTAGGCAACCAGGTCTGACTCAGCGGTTGTCAGGTGTTTGCTGGTACCTCACTTTCCAGAAGAAGTAACGAGTATAGGTGAAGCTGACTGGATCATGAGTACCCTTAGATACAAGCTTATCTTACTAATACATATTATCCCAACATTATATAAATCAGTAGTTTTTTTTATTCAATTCAATTAAATTCAATCGTTTATTGCAAATACAGGTAAGGTAGGTGTTACATGAATATTGTCATAAAAACAATCTTTGTGCAGGCATATTCTGCCATTTAGCATGCAACAGGAAATACATAATTTTACGCCAAGCTATTAACTAAAGCTTCTTAAGCAATAAAGCATAATACATACGTCCAGAATAATACAATATCTTAATGTCAAAGTGAATATGAAAGCATGTCAAAGGTAAATAATTGAAATTGCTTTATCGTGATGTCAAAACCTATTACACAATGTCAACGTTGATTTAATTTTTCATTAAGATATTCAACCACACTATAATATGCCTTGATAAAAAGAAACCATTTAAATTTAAATGTATCTACGTTCGAACAATTCAATATATCTGTAGGAAGATGATTATAAATGCGAGGCGCCATACAAAATATGCTATTATAAAAGTTTATCTGAATTCTTGTCTTAACTCGTTACTTTAGGAAAAAGACTTATACAGCATTAAATATTTAGTATTCTGACTACATATGTGACTTCATTGCTTACTTTTCACTTAACAACATTCTAACTTCACTTAGGTACAACTTTTTCACATAAAAGTCAATGATTTTCATTGTCGTTGTCGACTTTTACCGAATTTCTCTACCAAGTCCAAGAATCATTATAATTTAAGTAAACTCGATGCTTCTCCTTAAAATATTGTTCATAACTTCGCCAAATCAAAAAAAAGTGAAAAAACCAGAGCATCTTTTGGGTAGTAAAATATTTTTTTCATGTTTTAATACTGTCGTAACACGCTGACTTTACGAAATTTCTAACGTCTCCCTAATTATTTATAAAGGTCCCAAAAACGGGAGCCATTTTGTCATGTCAATCTGTTTTGTCCTCACTGGGACAAAACGTAACAAAGTTAACCCTCGAGTGCCCAGGGTTACCTACATTATACGATGTTTGGCACAGTAGCAACATAATCAACAAAATTAAACTTTATTCGTATCATTACAAAATTCAAATTGTGTAAGCCCACTTTAAGTGGTTGCTATTACGAAAGAAAAAAAGTTGATCCCACGTTAAGATTTCTTGCTTATTACGAGAAGTTTGTGACTTTTATTATTGTTTTTGCTCTCCGATCTTGAAAAGTTACATAATTTTTGACAGGCCTTGCTTATTGAAGAAAAGGTATCCTCATAAAAATTTAATTGACTTTGTTTGTTTTAAGAAGAAATCAATCAAGTAATAATCCGTTTTTTTCCGGTGTAATAATATTACAATATGGAGAAAGATGCTTCCAAAGAATTTCAAATAAAAAGAAAATTTGGTATTCTAAAAAGATAGACGAGTTGATTGATGAGCAAAGTGCACCTGTTGTTCGTTCTCACAATACACTGTAATTGATTTACATCAATCATATTGTCTGTCAATGGTAGTTTAAATAAACGAGAAAAATATCATCACACTTTGTCTTGTTGAGTTACAAAGTAAGTAATATAGATACATACATATCATAGGTAAATAAATTACTGTCAAAAAGGGCATTCACAATTGAACTTGAAAACTTTGATGCTTTTCATAAGTATAATTTTCAAACGGATATAAAATTTATTTCAAGAAAGAAGTTAGACATATTCAACACACACAAACTTGCTCAAACAAGCTCACAAAAAAATCTAAGGTAAATCAAACTTCTCAACGAAGTCTTAATAATTTAATAAGCAAGTTAAACTAATTGAAACATAAATTATGAAGTAGAAACTGATAATGAGTTTATTCAGATTGCTTAGGGGTTAGATCTAGATAGAGCTTCCCTGAATGCTTTTAATCTTAATGTACATTACGATGGTTACCAAAGCTCTTCTTGGAGCCGGCACGTGATTCTGTGACGAAATGGAGTTATTTTATACAGTAATTTGTATTTTTTGCTTTTTATTTTGAAGAACAGGTGCACTTTTATGCGAGATATATCTTAAGAGGTGGGGTGCATTCTATCGTGCCGGTTTTCCAGATAGTATTTTAGATACGTTTGGTACAGTGGCTGTGTAATTGGTTGCTATGCTACGGATCACGGGTCTAATTTTCACACGGAATAGATATTTTTATGACCTATTAGCCGACTCCCGCGGCTTCGCTCCCGTGGCATATCGATAAAAAGTATCTAATGTGTTCCAAAATTCAACCTAATCCGTTTAGCCGTTTTAGCGTGAAAAAGAAACAAACATTCACAAACGTCTAACGTTCATGACACCCTCATACATATTATGCCGAGTAGTGAAAAGTAACAATCATACAAACACACTCACATACTTTCGACGTTTATAACACCCTGGTACTACATATTATGCCGAGAGGTTCTCATGAAATAATTTCTTTGTCGTTGATCACGCATCCTTCGGGAACTGTTTATCTTCCCGGGATAATGCCTGTATAGGATCCGTCTATCCAGGATTCCAGGACATGGTCTTTCTGTGTGCCAAGTTTCATCCAAATCCTAAGCTGTTACAGCGTGAAGAAGTAACAAACATACATACACACTCACAACCTTTCACATTTATAATATTAGTTTGACAAGTCAAGGTCATGGTCAAGCCGGTCACTGCAGAGTAAATTTGTAAAAAGCTACCTTAAACGAAGCCACGAGTAATGCCATAGAAGTGACCAAATTCTATTGAAAAAAGTGTGAACCATTGACACGCAGGAAGAAGATGGCCAACAGATAAAGGTCTGGGCGATTGGGCATGAGCACTAATGAGCAGTGTCAGTAAAAAAAAAAAAAAAAACTCGCGGAATACATAACCTCCTCCTTTTTTTGAAGTCGGTTAAAAAGCACCTACATGTACTGAAAAAATCCCATCGCTCATTGTGAACAGAATTCAAAAAAACATAATAAGGTTTTACGTTATCTCAGCATTAAAACCGGAATCTCAAACTCGATTATCACGTTCGACCACTAAATCAATTTAGATAAAAAAATAAAGAGCTTCATCACCGCACTGCGCTGTAGAAAATAGATTTCCGGGAAGCATGCAATTTCATTATGAGAGGATTTATAAGAGAAAAAATTGGTTACTGTATTAGATTTATAGAGGCAGCTTGTTGTATATCATAAGCGGAATTTTAAGTACTTTAGGAATGCATCTTTTTACTTAAGTAATTAATCCGCCAACGACGTAATATTTTAATTAATTGTAAGTACATGTTGTCAGTAAGTACCATAGAAAACTAAATAATAAGGTAATAGAAATGTTAGTTCATAGTTATTTATTGATAATAGTAATTATTATAAGTCACTTTAAAGTAAATAAAATTACATTTTTTTTTTCATTCTAATTTTTTTTTGTCTACATAACATAACATAACATAACGTAAAATCACGCCTGTATTTCCCCGAAGGGGTAGGCAGAGGTGTTAAGTACACCCACATTTCGCCAGTTATGTTATAGTCCCATGTAATAGGGGGCGAGCCTATTGCCACCGACCGGGCACAAATCCAGACTCCGGGCTGCTACTGAGAATTATACGCTACGCTATGTTATCTACTGTCTTTTAATACCGGAACACGTGTCGCTGGTTAGCCGCTACCAACACATAAATACGCAATTACGCCCACCATGTTTCTAGCATTCAAAATATTCCGATGTTAGATATGTTGCAAAATACAATTTTTGTGACTGTACGTCCAAAACGGCACTGAAGATTAAGCAAAAGGTTCCCGCACTGGTGTCCTACGAGACACTTGTACGCGGCGACAAGTTCACGCGTCTTCACCACTTCTATTACCTTATTATTTAGATTTCTATGTTAAATACATTTTTTTTTTCTGTGATTACGAAGAAGGTACCACTATATATATACATGCTGAAATTTGAGTCGCTTAATTCCCGAAAAGGGGACATTTTACTCATCATTATGAACAACTCTTACTATGGAACCAACCCTGAAATCGCGAAAAAAAAATCAGTTGGTCCCTACATTTGTGTAAACTTAAATCAATAAAATATAGTGGTCCCTGATATTTTTTTCGCGATTTCAGGGTTGGTTCCATAGTAAAATTTGTTCATAGTGATGAGTACAATGACCTCTTTTCGGGAAATAAAATTCAAATTTCAGTGTGTATAACCTTAGGATGTCAGTACCTACTAAAACTACTACTACTAACCTAGGAAACGTTGCGGGGGTCTGATGGCAGTCACTCCATGTAAAATACTGATATTCAGCCGCATGTGGTTAAGAGTGGCATCCGACCCCAAAATAGTTGGGAAAAAGGCTTGCAGACAAACATTACGAATATTACAGGGATGAAAAGGAGACTTGGCTAAGACTCTTTTACAATAAAAAAAGTTTTTTTTAAATTTACACAGCATTATACTGCGATCAAAAATTCGCTTTGCTCATTTTTCTAGGGTCATAAATTTAAATTACCATTTTCCGGAAAAAAATAAAAAGCCTTCACTCCTCAAATTTGTGTTCAAAAGCATTTTAATCCATTTATAGTGTTCGTTTATATGTAAGCAATGGCCTACTTACTATAATTGGTTTACTCCCTTCGAATTGAGGGTAGCGTGTACTTAATGCGATTGTAAAGATTAATTTATTAATCCTATTAGTTGTCTTTATACTTCCGTGCTTAGTGATTCGAAAAATATCAATTTAAGAATTCGTACCTATTAATTTTGTTCTACCAATTACCCACTTACTTACTTATATATAAAAATATGCTTTCTAGAATGGCGAAGAATATTTTTAGACTTTTTATTATTCGAAATATTGGTCGTAGCATTAATATACATGTTAGCAATTTTTTTTGTTATTATGAAACAAAAAGTTTATGAAAAAGTAGCGTTCGCCTTTTCTTATCAGTTTGTTTGTAGGAAATTACATCATCATCATTAGCCCTTTACTGTCCCTTAGTCCACCACGCTGGCCTAGTGCTGGTTGACGGACTACACACACCATCGAGGACTGTATGTAGCACTCTCAGTTGTGCAGGTTTCGTCACGAAAGTTCATCATGTTACCAAATTAGTTTCTTAGAATCATTGTCTTCAAATGCATTTCCTGAACGTTTGACCTACCAAAACCAAACATTCATTGCATGTTTATTTTGATACAACACCTTTCCTTTTGATAGACGCTACCCGAGTATGGCGTTTGAAACCAAGCCGCGAATCATACCTGCATCTCTGTCACACGTATGGGAATATTGAAAATATGGTGAGCTTTTTCAATCGTGCACCGGCTTCAGGAACGTCATGAAAGCTTTCAGTCCGCGTTTGAGCGGCAGGGCGCGCGGACGTAAGGCTACGCCGCCCAGCTACTTGCCGCGATATTTGAACAGCATTTCGTGCGGACGTTTTATTTTGCTTGCTGAATTGGAGTTGCGAGTGTATATTTGAATATTACCATACTATTGCCAGCGATGGCATCCAACTTTTGTTACTGTTATAGAATTAAACTTATATGCCGATCGCTCGATCGTAAGTGAATGCGTTAGTGATTTAATTCGTGCAAAGTTTATTTTCGTCGCCTGAACCGTGTATACATAATTCCAAACATAGCCAAATATTAGTGTAAACCACGTTTAGCTTTCCGCACTAGACTCTACCCTTTGGTCCAAACAAGTGACTTATTAGCAACTGCTGATATCAATCCTTCATATCTTAAAACTTATTGTAAATATATTTTTAAAGAGTATTGTGTATCTGGTTCGAGGACCAATGTTCTGGATAATGTACATAAAAGTGTAGTGCTTTGTGTAAATAATACATTAGTATCGCGAACATATCTATACAGTGAGCCTGTACTCCTGTAGAAGTTTACAAAGAAGACTAATTGATATTGACTTTTCACATACCAACACAAGGTAAGACTATTTATACCTATATTTTTATTTTACTACGGCTTCCCGTGTTTACATTAAACAGATAAAATTATCTAAATTATTAGTTGACCTAGTTCATAGCACACCTACGGCTATATTCCTAAAGATGTGTTACAAATTACAACTAATATATGACGATTGACAGTTTGGGCTAAGTTAAAAATTCTGCGGTATAGTTAAAAGGTTCAATAAGTTTCTTAACAAACTTCTGACTTCTTTCTTCTTCTTTATCTGTAGACTGTAATATAAGTTAAAAGTTAGGGAATTTTGTAAATTATATCCATAACAGCGGAAAGTAAATTCGTTTATGAATCATCCAGCTGTTCTAGTAAGATCGAAGCTGGCTAATATTTACACGCTTTTTGATATTATTCTAAAATCTGTAAGTAAACTTGTTCTCAAGTATTTATAATTACTTTTAATTATAAATAAATAACTTCTATGGTCTCCAATTAACTAAAGGTTATGCAAGGCCATTGATCTTGCAATATAATTATATAGAGCGCGAAAGCGCTTATCACCGGATTATTACGGATTATAATGTAAGCTTATGTAAACATAATATTATATTATGAGTGTAAGTATAACTAATCCTCCTTCATGAATATGCACACAGTAATTACAAAAATACTTGTAAAAATGCTTATAAATATTCTAGTTTGGAGTCGGTCATTCGTAGTAGCGAACATTACGAGACTCGTGAGCGGCTGATACTTAAAGGGCTGAAAGGAAGAAGACCTTTTCCTACAAGAACTACAGAACATTTTGTCGTATTATACAGGTTGAGTTTTGAAAATAGTGCTGGAGAGCAAAATCCAATGCTGTAAGTTTGGGAGAAAAGTTGGAAAAGGACTCGTGAGCTCGATTTTGGAGAAAACAAAAACTGTATTTTTAGTTTCAGCACCTGGGCTATTACTGCTTTCTAGAGACTGTAAAACATAGCTACATAACATATTTGTTTTTAAGTTATTGTGTAGTTAACCGACAAAGTGGTTGGTGGGGGTGCATAAAAGATTCTCCACGAAAGACGATATTTAATTGATCGTACGGCGCACCCTGAGCATGGGCAGTCAGCCACGCTACCAACCTGCTAGCTAATATTTTTACCACAGCATGAGCTATTTATCATTATCTAGCTCAGTGTTTTCAATCTTTTCCGTAGCGCGTCCCCCTTTAGTAAAAATTAATGCCCACGCACCTCACGCCCATCGTGGGGAAAAATTAGAAATTAAAAACTTTTAATTTCTAAGTGACTGCGACCCCCCTGTACAGTGTTAGCGACCCCTCAGGGGGTCATGACCCATGACTTGAAAAGCACTGATCTAGCTCATGTCAATATTATAGAAGAAGAAGTGGTTGGTTAAGCACAATAATATAACGAATAGGATTCAAAGTCTCAAGTCTCAAGTTTGACGACCTCTGTGATCTAGTGGTTCGAGTGTAGGACTGCTGATAACGAGGTCGTGGGTTCGATTCCCACAGGACACAAATATTTGTGTGATGATGAACATAAGTGTTTTTGTTGGTCTGGGTGTGTTGCTTATGTATTATAAGTATGTATTTACAAAAAAAAAAAGTATATATGTATTATATCCATTGTCTAGTACCCATACCACAAGCTCTGCTTAGTTTGGGACTAGATGGTGCTGTGTAAAAATGTCCCAAAGATTTATTTATTTATTTATTTTATTTATTTAAAGTAAAAAAACCTCGTTGACCAGTCTGACTCAAAATCTTCTGAGCCACTATCACTTCATATTAAATCATGTTACATAAAAAAGTGATGTTTTAGCTAGACTACGGTACAACAATACACCACGTCCTTGAATTTCCATATCCATTATACAAATATTCCGCCATGTTTTCACGTCCATTCCGCGGGACCGTTTCAATCGCGAAGGTTGCTATAAGCGATGTTATGCTAAAATGTCAAGTGTTTGAAAAGCTTGAAAGGGAGTTAGCATTTGCCTAACCTTTTCCTATTCAGTCTTAGGCTGGTTTCAGGGCACCTATTTATCAGCGGATCGTCCGCACGGAGTTCCGGAGTGGAACACACTTATGGCATCAGAACATAATTTTTGTGACGCGGATTGCTCTGTATGGAACGCGCTTCAAGTGGAAGAAGTCCGTCCACCCCACAGGCGGACAGTTTTTACGGTCGACCGCACGTCAGTGGTAAGAGTTTGACATTGACAGCGCCTTTATTTCGTTAAGGGTAAGGGTGTTTTTCAAATTCAAGTGTTACCACTGTCATGCTGTTGACTGTACGTATCCTGATCTGAAACCAGCCTTAGGTCGGCTACATACAGTTAGGACACGAAGTTTCTAGAACAAACTGTAGGTACGTTGTCCGTAGCTTCCACGCTTACGTTTCATGATGTGATGTTATTACGTTAGTGATATTTTGGTGGTAGCGTAGTTGGGCGGACGTAAGGCACTTCAGTGGTTGAGAATTTATGCTCTGTAATTTAAGACACTTATGGATCATTCCAGTGCTTTCCGTGGATACTTCAAGTAATAATTAAATAAGTAGTGACATTAACATGAGAATTACATAAAATTTTTGTTTACAATCACGAATCAGCATAAACACATAATTTCTAATTAAATCCATAATTAATTATTCAACGGTCTTTTATCTTAGCAATGATAAGCAATAACAAATTAGTTAACTGTGGTAGATTTAAGATTATGACACATTTTGTTTAAACAATATTATTATAGTCGGAAAGGGCCTTTTTTATCGTGAGGAACGGGATCGGACTTTTACCGACTAAAATCACCACGGTGTTCCTTGGCGTGAGAAACCTCTGTATTCGTCAACGAGGTCCTGGCCCGCCTCAAGAAGGTAAGCCTAACGTCGGCTGCACCCTCCCCGGTGGCGTACCCGAAACGCTGCGCGAAACCTCACGGGCTCCGCCATGTAGCAGGTAACACACCGATGTCACAGCAACGTCAGACACGCCAGCCATGCTTACCACGCCTGCCATGGCATCCACTCTAGCCACGCCAGCCACGCCAATAAAACCAGCCACACATGCTAGGCCAGGCAGCAGACTACCTTGAGTCCGCAGGCCCAGTAATTTTTATAGAAGTAATTTTTTATCTTCCCGTTATTTTTTTAGGCTTTCGTCCTTATCCGTCATCCTCTGCCTCTGCCTTCTGTTAACTTCAGATGGACACACGGAGTCACAACCCATTGACCCAGATCGGTACCCTTCCGTGGCAGAATTTTCGTCAACGGACAATAAGGTCTCCCGAAGAAGAGTTATTGCCTATGTCCAGAGTTCACCGGCCCAACAAACTGCTGTTCCTTCCAGACGTATCGAGAAGGACCAGCAGCCATCACACACTCGTGGAGGTTTTCTGGCTCAGTACCCCAGTCGGAAAGGACATAGGGCAAGGATTTCCGACATATATGAAGGTTACCATGATAATTAATCACTTTTGTTCAAAAAAATCCGCGAAAAGCAATAACTTTAAAATATACAACCTTATTCTCAGTTTATACTAAACCTCTTAAGGGATAATTGTACTCATAATTCTGAACAACTTTTACTATGGGACCAACCCTGAAATCGCAAAAAAAACAGCTGATCTAGGTATCAGCGAGGTTTAGTATACACTAAGAATAAACTTGTATGTAGCTGTTCAAATATTGCATACAAAATTAATTATGACATATATATCAATATCGTTAGCGTTGGGCATTGAATCAGCGAACGGCTTTTTAAATCAGCTTTTTTTTTTATTGCTCAAAAAACAGGTAAAAAAATGAATGCATTTGACAAACGAACAGGTTACAAAAAACGTATGCATTGACAAACAAATCGTTTCAAAAAACCAACTCATTTTTATTTCAATATGAATAATGTTCATAATGAATTTTTTTTTATGAAACTATTTTATACGCAAAAACGTGATTATTGAATTAAACTATAAATTCAACTGTTTTCAAACCTGTAAAAAATTAACAGCTTTTTCAACCTGTTATTTATTAGAAAAAATTGTTACATTACATTAACACGAAAACCGTCAATGACCCATCGCTAACTATCGTCAACTGTGTTTTAATTTTAGGTCATAATTTGGACTATGGATGAGAGTGCTTTCTTTTTCCGAATTTGTCTGCGGTTTAGTAGCCTGTTTTCAATTATCCTTGTATAACAATGAAGTACCTAGAGTATTTTATAGACATTCAAACAGTGTTCAAATAACTCTTGATTAATTAAAAGAAATAAAAGAAAACTAATGTTTTTACGTTCCGAATTCCCCTAAAACTGTTCGCGTGATAGGTGGAGCTATTTTCGTGTTATATTTTTTGTTCATTACTTAAGGTAAAGGTTCAAGTATTAATACGATATTATTGTTATCGCTTGACACCATGTATGGCGTAGTTTGTCGTCAAGTTTACAATTTTATCTACACTCGTATCGTAAAATTCGAATTATGAACTCGAAAGTAATGTCATAATGACATACTTTACGCACACGCACCTGTAATGAATTTAAAAAGTTTTATTACGATACAGTTTGCTGAACAAAACAATGCGGTAATTTAATTTTTTTTCCATAACCGCACACTTCAGCCCAACTAAGGAGTTTTTAATGCCACTTCGACCTAACCAAGGAGTTTTCAAACCTTTTTTTTAGCAGTCGTACAGTTTGGCACCAATGAGTACACAAAATTCAGGGTGGCGCCACTTGTCATACATTGAAAAATTTTATCGTTTAAAATCGCGTTTTTGGCAGAACTTTTGATTGTCATATTGCTTTTAATTATATTTAAGTGTTTACAGGCATATTTTTTGTATGATAAAACAGAGATTGACGGAATCCTGACAAGGATAGAAAATTAGTTCCGATTATAATATTTTCGCCAGACTATATTTTATTATCTGTGTAGGCGCGCACCAGCGCGCGTGTGCGGCCGCGCGCCACGGCCGCGGCCTACTGGATTTGGTCATCGTTACTTGTAAATTTATTGTTATTGTTTACGTTATTATTATGGTTTTGTATGTCGAAAGTTTTAATCTGGGCAAAAATATCTGACTACAGCAGTGATACTGAACTGAGGAGAATATGACCCCGCCTGAATTTCTGGATGCAGCAACGTAAATGACGAACAATCTTTTACCAGAGAAATAAAGAAAAACAACGACAATGTTACCAAGATTTTGACTTTGGTATTTTATTTAAAATTGTATGAGTGTAGATAAAATAGTGTATGAAACTGACATAATTAGGTATTAAAACACTCGTGTGATACTATTAAAAACCTCGCCTACGGCTCGATTTTTAAACTCACACTCGTGTTTTAATAACCCCTATTATGCAACAGTTTCATAAACTACTATTATTAAACCTACTAAAAAGAAAGTTACATTATAATTCAAACATAAAATCACGTTTGTAGCACGTTACAGAAAATATACGTGCAAAATGTATGCCAAAACAGTTCTTGAAGGCTGTTGACGGACGAAAAAAAAAAGCGGACGGAATCTCGTTAAGAAAAGTTGAAGCACTTATTTTTTTCCTAAACCCACTATAATTTCGACAGCATTTTAACACACCATATACATAATAATTATTATTCATTTATTTCAGATTATTTACATTTATCCATATTTTTGTTAGTAAATCTTAAAAACTATGTTAGTAACATTACAGGCAGATTTTATTTAACAGCTCCTATAACTAAGCCCACCCAATGCTTTAATATAGAACTGTCAGAGCGCTCAGCAATCGCTTTTAGAATGCTGTTGTTACTACCGCGCACTCTTAGAAGAAGAGACGCCACCTTCTTACGGATTATAGCGTGAAAGCCATCAGTATGTGCCTCCGCGAACATTCCGGACGCACTGCAGCACCGCGATAGTCCCAACAGCATCCTAAACGCGTTGTTATACCAGGCCCCTCAGAAAGTATTGCGAAAAAAAGTTTTTATATATGGGAGACTGGCCAGTTATAATGTTTTTCGAAAATATGATTATTTATAAGTAAAAATAAGTAAGTTCCAATTTCAAAATTTCCCT
Organism: Asteroscopus sphinx; assembly: GCA_949699075.1. NCBI lineage: Eukaryota > Metazoa > Arthropoda > Insecta > Lepidoptera > Noctuidae > Asteroscopus > Asteroscopus sphinx. The sequence continues at coordinate 13,034,499 of OX453016.1, forward strand.
CCACATTTTTTGCGAGTTAATTCAAAGTATTGTGTCTCACTGAAATATGGATCTGCGCCGGGAACATTTTAGAGCTATGATTTTATACGATTTCAAGTGTCGCCTGAAACCGGATGAATCGTACGATAGACTTCAAATGGCATTCATGGATGAAGGCCCTTCCAAGGCAACCGTGTATCGTTGGTATAACGAATTCAAGCGCGGTCGACCAACTTTGGGGGATGACGAAAGAAGCGGTCGCCCTTTGACGGCTGTTACCGAAGAAAACGTGCTAGCAGTGAAAAATTTAATTCAAGACAATAGGCGAATTACATATCAGGAGATTCAACACATATTGAAGATTGGATCGGGAAGCGTTCACGAGATTCTACACAGCCATCTTCGCGTGAGGAGGATAGTATCACGCTGGGTGCCGCACAACCTCACCGATGCTCAGAAGCAGGCCCGGGTGGAATGGTGCCGTGATATGCTTAACAAATTTGAAGCAGGCTCGTCTCGGCGTGTTTACGACATCGTTACAGGTGATGAGTCCTGGATTTATCAATACGACCCAGAAACCAAGCGCCAGTCGACTGTTTGGGTGTTTCAAAATGAGCCAACGCCTACCAAAGTGAAGCGATCTAGAAGCGGGGGTAAGATTTTGATCGCTAGCTTTTTTAATTTGACTGACCACTTGGTATCAATTCCCTTACGGGATCAAAGAAGCATTAATGCCGAATGGTATACTACCAAATGTTCGCCAGAAGTTTTCTCTGTTATAAGCAACAAGCGACCAAACACAGGGCTCCGCGGGCTACTGCTCCACCACGACAATGCACCTGCGCACACCGCACTCAAAACGAGGGACTTCCTGGACAGCACGCCAGTCAAACTCCTGGGTCACCCTCCCTACAGCCCTGATCTAGCACCGTGTGACTTCTTTTTATTCCCAAAAATAAAAAATCAGCTCAAAGGGATACAATTTTCGTCGCCGGAAGATGCGCTGGCTGCGTTCGAGCAGGCTGTAAACGAGGTGTCTGCGGCGGACTGGAAAAAGTGTTTTGAAAACTGGTTTAGGCGCATGAATCTTTGTATAGAGGCTGGTGGAAAGTACTTTGAAAAGATTGGATAAAAATATATGTACGTATAGAACAATTTTTTTTAGTTTCGCAAAACTTTCTGAGTGTCCCACGTATTGTACACGGAGGACGTTGTAGGCTCGTCGCAAATACTTGACCCACAGGCTCCTGGAGTAAAATGACGTGCAATATGCTTTAAATAATGTTAGTTTTACCTCCTTGGTGCACCGTGCAAACCTGCGAGCCAACATATTGCTCCTCACTGCCAACGCCCTCCGCGTTATATTGTTATTTTATTTGTGCCACTACGACAATGATTACCGTCACACGAGATTTTTTGTATAATCGCGGCTTTTTGTCTTACTATGAGTGTGAAGTGAAGAGTAAGAGTGTGAGCGGGAGTGCGGTGGTACTGTTCTTCAAAAAAGGGGATAAAACCCTTCTGAAGAACTACAGACCCATCTCACTCCTGAGTCATGTGTACAAGCTGTTCTCGAGGGTCATCACGAATCGTCTCGCCGGAAGACTCGACGAATTCCAGCCACCAGAGCAAGCTGGGTTTCGAAAAGGCTATAGCACCGTAGACCACATCCATACTGTTCGGCAGATCATACAGAAGTCTGAAGAGTACAATCAGCCGCTGTGTATGGCATTCGTGGACTACGAGAAGGCCTTCGACTCTATCGAAACTTGGGCAGTTCTGGATGCTCTTCAGCGATGTCACATTGATGAGCGGTATATAGAGATGCTGAGATGCCTATACAACGCTGCTACCATGACTGTTCAGCTTCAGGACCAAAAGACGAAGCCAATCCAACTGCGCAGAGGGGTGAGACAAGGGGATGTAATATCCCCGAAATTGTTCACTAACGCGTTGGAGGACGTCTTCAAGACGCTGGACTGGACTGGACAGGGTATCAACGTTAACGGCGAGAACATCTCACATCTCTGTTTTGCCGATGACATCGTTGTAATGGCTGAGTCGCTGGAACAACTGGGCGAAATGCTGCACAGCTTAAACGGAGCCTCTCGACGTGTCAAGACTCAAGACTAAAGTCATGCTCAATATGCATGTCATGCCGAGGCCAATATTCGTCGAAGGGTCGGCACTCGAAGTTGTAACGGAATACGTCTACCTAGGGCAGGCAATTCAGCTTGGTAGACACAACTTCGAGAAAGAAGCCAACAGAAGGATCCGTCTGGGCTGGGCAGCATTTGGCAAACTTCGCCGAGTCTTCTCGTCGCCTATACCGCAAAGTTTGAAGACAAAGGTCTTCAACAAGTGCGTCCTGCCAGTCATGACTTACGGTGCCGAGACGTGGACACTGACAGTTGGGCTAGTCCACAAATTTAAAGTCGCTCAGCGAGCTATGGAGCGAGCTATGCTTGGAGTTTCTTTGAAGGATAAAATCCGTAACGAGATTATCCGGAGAAGAACCGGAGTGACCGACATAGCTTGTAGGATCAGTAAGCTGAAGTGGCAGTGGGCTGGCCATGTCTGTCGAAGGACCGATGGCCGTTGGAGCAGACGAGTCCTTGAGTGGAGACCGCGTATCGGCAAACGCAGCGTAGGGCGCCCCCCCTGCCAGGTGGACCGACGACCTAAAGAACGTGGCTGGGGGGGACTGGATGCGGAAGGCAGAGGACCGAGCGTTGTGGCGCAATTTGGGAGAGGCCTATGTCCAGCAGTGGACTGCGATAGGCTGAGTTGATTGATTGATGAGTGTGAAAGTGTGCGTGCCAGCCCGTACTTTTAAACGAGCCGTCTTACTATGGGTGCTTTAGTTGTTGTTTAGCGAGATTCCGTCCGCCTTTTTTATTCGTCCATGATTAATACTTATATTATTTTGATATTACAATTTTCACAAACTAAACTTATGTTAAACTATCGCTCTCTTTTACTTATAATAGATACAAGAAAGAGATGGCAACAATTTTAGTGCAGTCAAATTAGTCGGAATTAGAATTTCCAAACAAGTTTAGTCGTGATCTCGGAACGTGTCCATTAAAAATACGAAGAAGTGTAAACACGTAAACTAATTTTACTGCACTGAAATTGATGCCATTTCTTTCTTGCATCTACTATTAGTAAAAGAGAGTGATATTTTAAAATAAGTTTAGGGTGTGAACAAGAGAATGATTCAATCTATTGTCAGAGATTTTGATGTAAATAGCTCATGAAATCCAATTTTTCTCAGTAAGAAAAAGCATAAAACATAAGCTTAAAACATTTTAAAGCTAATGAGTAGCTCCACATTCCTCAGTGTAAAATCCTTTTTGCGAAAATGGAGATAAATCGGGTATGAAAGTAGTGAGTGCACGATTTTGGTGAATGATTTCACATAATTTGTTATATGTAACAAGAGCTAAAATGTAGGTTGGTTTAAGAAATTTCAATGGATTTAATATTTATTCCACAACTCTATTTTTCTGGGCTACGAGTTTGAACTTCGTTCGAACTAAAGCTTCATACATATTTAATTTTGTCATGATATGTATTTGTTTTTATAAATGACAATCGAACGCACAATATATCTCGACTACGTTCAAACATCTATGCCGCAATGCACACAGAGATGACGCGGCCGATGGACGCGGACAACGGACACGGATGAGGCACGGACGCTCGTCCTTTACTTGTCCATTGCATGTTATTATATGGTGCGATGCACACAGAGATGACAGGACGCGGACAACGGACACGGATGAGGCACGGACGTTCGTCCTTTACTTGTCCATTGAATGTTATTAAATGGTGCGATGCACACAGAGGTGACAGGACACGGAAAAAGGACACGAACGAGTCACGGACGCTCGTCTTTTACTCGACCAGTGCATGTTATTACATGGTGCGATTCACACAGAGATGACAGGACGCGGACAACGGATACGGACGAGGCACGGACGCTCGTCTTTTACTCGTCCATTGCATGTTAATAAATAGCGCAATGCACACAGAGGTGACAGGACGTGGACAACGGACACGGACGACGCACGGACGCTCGTCCTTTACACGTCCATTGCATGTTATTGAATGGTATAATGCACAATTGCACACAGAGGTGACAGGGCACGGACGGGACGTGGACGCGGGAGGGAAACATTACAGTGCTGTTCGTATCACGTCTACGTCTAGTCCATGCAATGTCTCTTCTTTGTGCATTGCACCAATAATAGCAGAGCGTCTTCTGTGCATAAAACCGTGTTCACTTTTGATTCCCACTTCGCTTCACATAATATCGGTGGTGTAGCGATTAATTATGTGATCCGAAACAGGATGCGTATGTACTAATATCCACTTCACTAAACATTCTGGTTTACTAAGTACTTATACTGTTAGGTCTCAATTTTGAAGTTATGTTGTATGTTTTTGGATTTTATTATACTCACATTATTTCAAAGAATCTGATTTAATAAAATATTACCTATTTTAAAAAGAGTATATCCATGAAGTTTCTTGCTGGTTCTTCTCCATAGGACCAAAAAGTTTAAACCTTGCAACTAGAGCCTGACGTTTCAAAATTGCGTGTAATTAGGTTTATTTGAAGTAAATAAAAAAACATATGAATACCAAGTCAAGTAAAGTGTTGTGTGTTGAATTGTTTAATTATTAGTATCAGCCCAGAGTTTAAAGTTGTGCCTGGTAAAAGGCTTAAAGTTAACTCCGCATTACTTACATGGGCTTACGATTTTTTTTTTTTTGCTTCAATGAACACATTTAAATTAAATAAACAAGTTGATTTTCTAGCACAGGCTTACAAAAGAAAAATCTTGAGCCCTTTTTAAATAGTTTTGGAGATTCGATTTGAATAATCATCGTCATTGTCATCATTTAGCCGAAAGACGTCCACATAGGCCTCCTCCAAACATCTTCACAAGGACCGGTCCTGAGCTTCCCGCATAAGCCAACCCGCCTGTCAAGCGTGGCGATTATGGCACATTCCCCCAAAATAAGACCTACGTACACAATGTAACCCCCATTTATCTTTCATGACGTCTAAGTCTTGGTTAAATTAAATTGGCTTCAGACTGACAGCCGATATTAAAAAAATCTTTGCGAAAGACAAGGGTAAAGGGCAAACTTTTAAATAAGTAAATAAAATAAATATCTTTGGGACATTTTTACACAGCACCAAAGCAGCATCTAGTCTCAAACTAAGCAGAGCTTGTGCTATGGGTACTAGACAATGGATATAATACTTAAATACTATTTTTTTTTTGTAAATGCTTACTTTTAATACATAAGCAACACCCAGACCAACACAAACACTTATATTCATCACACAAATATTTGTGTCCTGTGGGAATCGAACCCACGACCTCGTTATCAGCAGTCCGACACTCGAACCACTAGACCACAGAGGTCGTCAAAAATATACCTATGTAAGGCATAAGTTTTAGCAATCCCGTATTATTGATAGCGATTTAAAATAATATTGTTATGGAAGGTATTTTGAGGGGCTCGTGGCTACGTTTTAGCCGAGGATTACAAGATCAACGAGGTTGAGCAAAACCGCAATCAGTCTATGGATAAGTGACCGTTTCGTTACACATCGAGACTCATCCACACCTCGGAGAGCAAGTTAAGCAGGCGGTCCCAGTTGCCATACGAATATCTATGGTAGGTAGCTGTTATAGGTAGTCAGTAGCCCGAAAGTCTGACAACCGATCTGACCTTGGAAAGTCAGTATTGCCCAGTCCCTGGGTTTTGGGAGTCTGATGGCAGTCCCTCCGTCTAATATACTGATGTTCAGCTGCATCTGTTTAGACTGGAAGCCGACTCTAACGTAGTTGGGAAAAAGGCAGAAGAATTTATTATAGTAGGTATTTTAAAGATTGTATTAATATAAAATTCTCAAGATTGCTCTTTTGAGTGATTGGTAATGGTAAGAAAGATAGAAAAAGAGTCTTTTTACAGAAAAAACGTGCAACATGAAACATTGAGTCTTGTAGTTATGTATTTTTTTTTAAACAACATAAAAACATTAATAATATTTTTTTTATTTTTATTGAACTAATAACTACCTCCGTTAATTTGGTATATTAATAACACTCCCACTCTCTCTTTTCAATTCATTGCCAAAATATAAATGCCATCTTACACGTTTCGAGAAACTATATTTTATTGTTATTACGGCTATAACGGTAAAGTGTCCCACACTGTGCTAGCTTCATAAATACTTATGTAACCGTAACATATTAATGTTATTAATCAATTTAGCATCTCAAGAGTTGTCAAGGACATACTTAAGGATTACTCACTTTATTCACACGCTCACTCGCCTTCACTCACTTTTACTGAATCGCTCACTCTTACTCATTTATCTATTCTGTCGCTCACTTTTAAATACATTAATTAATTATTTAATTATAATTATTAAAGGTACGCAGCATCTCATAGTTGTATACAGGCTGTTTGTACGTTTTTAGAGGATACAAGTATTAAAATGCAATACCGTTTACTGTGAGGTAAACCCTGTACTACACTTGGATTAATCCCTCAATTGCTTCTTTTGATACGTACGTAAGAGACCGTTTATTCTTAGCGGATGACACATCTCGTGAATTGTAAACCGGGAATAGGTATATAATATTATCCTACGGTACATTTTATTCGACTAATATTATACTTGAATTGAAGGAGCTAGGTAGTTGTCACTCCATGAATAATACTGACATTCAGTTGCATCTGATAAGATTGGAAAAATCGATCCAACATTGTATGGCGATGACTTACAATAATTTATTATAGAACGAATATGAGTCAAATATCTTTGTGTTTATTTAACTTATATTTCAAGAAAAAAGAATACTCTATGTGTAACATTTGCATTCAACTGTTTACAAAAACTCATCAAATAAATATTGTATGTATTGTTTTTACCTCTTATTTTTTAAGTGTTCTACATAGTCTTATGATGTCAAGGTCAGTAAAACTCATCGTGTTTCTCGCGGAAAGCAATTGATAATAATGGTTATTACCGTAACAGCCGAATATTAGTGTTCTGTAAAAAGCTCTATCGCTGAAATTATCACAAATGAGACGTAATTCATTTAATCACTGTAGGCGTCGCGTGAAAAAGGGAAAACATGAACATTATAGTACCTATACTTATAGTAAAGTTCTTGGTGCTTTGTTATATTAGGTACTGAGTATTTTTTTACTAGTTTCTCTTCTTCTGAAGCCCGATTTATACGTCTCTAGTCTGTGGAAAAGCGAGTGTTTTGTAACTAAAAAGTACTAACATGTAAGCTACTACTCCACTGAATACCTAATAGCGAGTTCACATGGTTCAATTTTAGTTGATCAATACCTATTTGTAGTTCAACAAAAAAATTTAAGCTTATTGTACTTCTTGTTTCTTCAATTTGATTGAAAGTCTGTTCAGAAGGAAGGAAAAAAAAAATACTTGAACTACAAGTAATATTTTTTTTTACATCTTTTTGATTACAATAAAACAAGTTTAACCGGATTACATTGCGTATATTATTTAAACGAACGCTGCAAAGCTTTTGAAAAGTCAGGAAAACCAATTAAAATAATATACGCGATGTAATCCGGTTAAACTTGTTTTGTTATAATGTGTAGTGATCGCGAAAACCTTGGAAATTATTATGTTTTCTGATCTTTGCAAGAGAAAGCTGTATTTAAACGACTTGGCATCTAGCCGATTGTGGTCTCCTGCTGATCATAAGGCCTTTTTCTAATAAACAATGCGTTGCAGTGTTGACATCATACTTTGATCAACAATTTGTCAGTCAGCGTGGCAACTATGGCAGACTGCCATACATAAAACCCAGGAGGTTTCCTATCTTAGGCGACTGTGATGTAGCTTTTATTAATATTAAAATAATAAAACTAATTTTAAACACTATACATCCGCGGTTTGTTTCACCAGTTAGCTCATAAATTTAAAGCATTTAGGTGCCGTCGTATTTAGACTGGTAGATATTTTTCATAGCAAAAATGTAAATGACCGTTCATAATTAGTGCTATTGGGTCCCGGGAGTCTTTGTTAATTAACAAGCTTTTGCAATATGTAGGTATAATTAAAACATGTTTAAAATAATGAGAGACCTCACCGACGAATATTTATTTTTACTGAAGTTACAATTTTAATTTTAAAAAATATCACATTTTTTTTTGTAATAACCGTGAAATTAACTTCTGACAGCGGTTTTCCCGAACAAAATCAACATGGAAGCCAAAAAAAACGTGTATTTTTAAAAGGACGGCAACTTCTCTGGTATTGTGGTTGTTCATGGGCAACACTTGTTCGTTTACGCAATCTATTATTTTAAAAAAACTTGGATGTTCTTGGATTGATTTTCAGCTGTTTATGGAATCCAATGGAGGTAGTTTTGGAGCACTACATTATTTATTTATTTATTTAACAGCTGCCTACTGTACTTACAGTTGTCCAACACGTACAGTAGGCCAAGTTATAACTTAGGTACATATATAATTCTTATAGTCTAAGCATAATTACTTAAAATTTTATGACAAAAGCTGACAAATTGGTTTATTTTGGTGTAAAAAATATCAACTTCTGGTTGTTGAGCAATCAGAGCGTTGAGCAATGAAACAGCATTAAAGAACAAATCCAAGGTTTTATTTCAGATAAACCTAATTACAGAACAACAATACGATAAAACGGTTGGCTTTAGAAATTTCACCTTTGAAAACCATTTTATAGGGTTATTTATCTTTTCGTGGAAGCCGAAAGGTCAGATAAGGACAATGAGACATCACGCAGTCACCTTATGGTGCATGTAAAATGCAAGAAAAATGTAAAACCCACAGTATACATGGCATAATTTTTTATGCTGACTTAGCAATCTTTAAAACTTTTGTCCGAGTCAGATTTGTGTTAATATGTATCCAGTGCAGCATATTTTGTTCAGTTGAAAACAGATTAGTTTGAAATTAATGTTTTTGAATATTTACATCCATCGGACAATACTGTCGTAGGAGAGGGCTATGCTGGGAGTGTCCCTGCGTGTTCGAATCCGAAATGAGCAGATTCGCAGGAGAACGAAAGTAACCGACATAGCCCGAAGAATTGCCATACTTAAGTGGCAGTGGGTGGGGCACATTGCTCGCAGAACGGATGGCCGATGGGACAGTAAAGTTCTGGAGTGGCAACCGCGTACTGGAAGGCGCAGCGTGGGTAGGCCCCCCACAAGGTGGATCGAGAACTTGGTGAAAGTCGTGGGAATCCGCTGGATGCGGAAAGCGCAAGACCGGTCGTTGTGGCGATTCTTGGGGGAGGTCTATGTCCAGCAGTGGATGTCTTTTGGCTGAAATGATGATGATGATGGTGACTATTGTAGGACGGATTTTATATCAAAACACCTTTTTCGCCTAAAGGAAACGTTCGAAATATTCTGCTTCTTACATAACATGCAAAATAAATTCAAATAAATACTGATGCTATTTATTTTATTTATTTATTTATTAAATTTATGCACACACAGAGAAATAATAATAAAATACATAGAAATGAATAGTACAAAGGCACGATAACACTTTGATTTTCCAATGGATTTTACTTTCAAATACAGCAAATTCTTTCGGAATCTGTAAAAGAAATTCTCCTTTTTATAACACACGAATGTTAACCGTTAAAGCGTTTTCTATTTACATCGATAGACGTTTGCCCTTGGGTCAAAGAAGTCGTAACATAGAACCAACGTATACACAGTCAGTGTTCCACTGAACTTTATGGCTATCAATAAATAAATGACAGTCAGTACAATCGGTAGCATTTGTTGAAAGGTCACAGCTGTACTATCGATTATGTACTGCTTATGTGTTGAAGTAATTTTAAATAAGCACCAATCAGAAGTCAGTAAGTGTAAGTACCTACACAGAATATATATTTGAGAAGTTATAACATATTTGAACTAAACATATTTTATTTAAATACCTATTGAGATTTTATATTTTTGTACCATTGTAGTTATAGAATACTGTAATAGCAATATGTAATTTTGTTTGTATTCTTTTTTTTTTCTTTTGTTTTCTCCATATTCTTGTTGGCAGTACTATGTTGTTCACAGGTCATTTTTGTATTACATATTTTTATCTTTTTTTTATACGTGAATACTTGAAATTGGCTGTCAGTCTAACACATTGTTTTCATTCTGGTTTCTGTAGCTGTAAGTCTTCCATATGAATTAAATAAATAAATAACTAGGTAGATTATGCACAATCTTTCTTGCTCGAGAGAACACAAAATAAATCAAAAGATATCTTAATAACGCTTTGTAACCAACTCATTGAACACGTCGGTCAAAATTAAGAGGCTGTTGACACGGCCCCTAGAACCCACGGCTCCTAGCCTGCTCGGTCGGCTAGCCTTGACCAATATAACGTAAAGAGCACCGTATTTTTCATGTATTAAAAATATCTAAGTGAATACAGGTTTAATCTTTGGTTGCATAAAAAGCGGGTTCCCGGTACAAATAAGTTGTTACTGAAAAAATATTTATTATATTTAAATATTTTAGCTCCACAAAAGAAATTAATATGATTATGAATATGACTACCATCGTAATCTTTGATAACATACATTGGGATTGATTGTTAGTCATTCAAAATTTGTAAAGCAATCAATATTGTCGCTTACAAAATTGCATTAATTTAGAATTCGTCAGTAATTTTAGTTGTACGGTCGACCGCACGTCAGTGGTAGCACTTTGAGATTGACAGCGCCTTTATTTCGTGAGCAGTAAGGGCGGTTTTTCAAGTGTCTGTCTGTCATGCAGTCGACTGTACTAACTGATTTTATAGCATGATAGATTGTGGAATAGATCACATATCTTCGCTTTAATAATGATAGAACTTCTCAACTTCAGATATTGCAGCCGTAGTTACAAGTTACGAAAACCCTAAATTGCCATGTTACGAGAAAAAGGTGTAAATATTTCGACAATTTATCCAAATATAATAAGAAGTGTGGTGCCTGATGCACAAAGAATAGCACCACCCCATCTGTTCTTGTGGGTGTCGTAAAAGGAGACTAAGCGGTTCACCAGATGGGCAGTTACGTTCTCCGAGTATTTATTCAACCAACAGCGATCGCCAACCCGCCTTTTTTTTGCCGTGGGGAAATCCTCATGGACGCACTCCACCCGGGATAGGCGGAGCCAGTGTCGGACTCTTTACGACTAAAACCACCACGGTGTTCCTTCAACTACCCGCCTGCCAAGCGTGGCGATTATGGCATAACCCCTCCTTTTTTGGAGGCCTATGTCCAGCAGTGGACGTCTGTCGCCTGAAATAATGACAAGAAGAAACGTAAATCACATAGATCATTTATTGTTTATATCCAGTGTTGTCAGATGTCAATTTAACTGTAACTATACTAATTTGTCATGGAATTGTAAAGTATTTATGTATAAGTATTGTAGTGTGTGCGTCAAATGGAGCGCAAGAATAAAATCTTTTTCTTTCTTTATTTCTTTCTAAATAAATAAAAGTAACAATGTAGTAATTTTTCAACCGGTAAACGATTATTTCGTACAAATTATCATCAATGACGAGTGTTTCGGTATACCGTTCATTGGCGTATGGTTATTTCGTGGAAGCGACCATCAGTGAAGATTTTTTTTAGGAAAAGCATACAAGGTTAGGAAAATCAAGGCAAGGGTAATTCAAACAACCGTTCTGAGCTATTATTTTGGTAGTTTTATAAAAAAAATAAAAAAAGCGAACTTATACTGTAAACTAAAACACTGGTTATGTAAAATATGTTATTTCCAAAACTAGGAGAAAAAATTACTTTGGTGACTTTATATCAGACATACAGTCATACATACATACTATCTCTGTTTCCCATTATATTAGGCAGGGACTATCGATTACCACCCTTTACGATCCTCGATTTCGCTTCATCTACGTTAATTAAATTCGTCATGCTCGTCAGTTTACGGCTTTATATTAATAACTAAGAACTTATATCGATGCCATAGAGTTGCAAAAGTTGTTCTTTTACGTATTCATCCTATCGTGAAACTTTCGAGAGTATTGCTTTTCAAAGCTTCACTGTTCCTCCACAAAGAAGAATATAAGTGGGTGGGGAAATAACGAAAGCGTATATGAATGAATATTTAATTTATTTATTTTATTTATTTATTGTTTAAATCAGACACATAGATCCATATTTTTGTTAGTAATACTTAATGAACTATATTAGTAGGTAATCCGCTATACAATACAAGTAAATTCATCACACTAAAATATTACGTCACATGTCATTTAGATTAAAATTTAAAATAAAATATTACATTAAATTAATTACAAATTTAAAAATTCTAATATTAATACTTATACATCTTACACTTTACTTATACTTTTTATTTTCTGTTTTGTATTGCGACTTTATTTTATTTTTGAACAATTTTATATTGTTAACACCACAGAAATAGATAGAACGGTTGTAATCGCAATTTTACTTGCGATTCATGCGTGGCAACTTTCCGAACAAACTACGCCTTACATTTTGAAGTCATTATTGAAAAAAAATAAACAATCAAATGTACTTTACAGCTTTTGTTTCTGCAGTTAGAAAAAATGCCTTATTGTGCTAATAAGCCATTGCGGGTTTTTGTTACAGTATTTATAGGAAAAAGTCATAAGGCGTGCTGAGAAAGGCTTTGAAATATCCGGTACTATGGTGCATGGTGCTGCCACGCGCGCCCTGCCCACATGGCCATTCTAACTATTTCTGTAACACCTACTTAATAAGATTCTACTGTATGATATGTAATGAATTAATGATTTATAAAACTACTTACGTACGTTTACTAAACCATTAAATTAATATAAATATAGAGGAAATGTCTTTCCTCCATAGAAACACTCTCGACTGTTTTCTTTCTAGTTTATAAGCCTAGAGCAGTGATTTTTTACATTTAAATAAATATCAACTTTTCGATATCCCTATGTTTTAGTTTTAGTTGATAAACTAATTATAGAAACCCTTAAAACATCTCAAAAAATTGCCTATTTAGACCGCTGTATACAGAGGCAAATTTAAACACTACTTAAATTTGATAAATTAATAAAAAAGGAAAAACATAGCGACACAGTAGATTCATCTTATTCAGTTTATGAAGTATCTTTAAAATTGGCACAGTTTCGTAGGAGAAAATAGTCGAGAGCCAAACCTCGGAAATTATGACTTTTTAACATAGGCTATTCAGTCGAAGCTGTATTTTATTGTCCTTATCGCACTTATTTGACAAAAAAACACTCGCAAAGCGTCAGTGATAGTTTCTTCAAATACCTCATTTTCAAGTCTCTCTGCTCGCATTTCGTCTTAACTTTTTAATTTCAAAATTTTACGGCTTTACATTATTTTATGATTTTGGTTTCTGTAGTAAATACATTCCGATTATACTTTATTTTTTATAACATAGGGGGGCAAACGAGCAAGCGGGTCACCTGATGGTAAGCTATCTCCGCCACCCATGGACATCCGCAACACCAAGGGAGTCACCAATGCGTTGCCAACCTTTTAAAAAGACGTATGCTCGTTTCTTGAAAGCTCCCATGTCGAATTTTTATAGGTAATAGGTATTATGTATGTGTATATCTGTCGACTTTGGTACGATCCAGTATCCTCAAAAATTTTGCCCATGTCACGCGGCGTAGTCACGACTCCATAGAGCGCTTTGTGGCGTAGGGCAGAATAGAGGGCTCAAGAGTGCGCGGAAGGCCTCCCATGCGATGGATTGATTTAATTAATTCTGCCGTGGGCCAGCCATTATATGAACGTACCAGACTAACCGAAAGCAGGGAAGGGTGGCGAAGCATCGTGAAGCGAGCTATAGCAGCCCCCAGCAATAGTACAAGATATCCACGACCGCTCTGTCAAGAGCGAAACGACGAAGAAGAAGAGATATGTAGGAACGGGGTTTTATGCTCTTCCAACACAAAGGGAGAATCCTCCAAGCAGGCTAGTTATTTTTGCCAGGCAGGCCTCGGCCCAAGGGTTGAACATTGTGTTCGTTTATAATGCTACCTGCGCGTCAAATTTTGATAGCGCGGTTCAGGATTTGTGATGTCATCCATCCGTCAGCGGTAGTTTGCATGTAGCGCAATAGATGTAGCAACATGTACTTAGTCTAGTACTTCAGCCATATTTAGGAAAATATACAGTGTAAACCTAACCTCGCTAAGGCTTGTGTCTAAGTAGCAACCGCGCGGATTGTATGATCTACGAGGTTAAGCTATACTTGCCGCGGTCAGTCCGTGGATGGGTGACCATTTCATTGCACATTGAGACCCTTCAATGCCTCCGACAGTGAGTTAGGCTGTCGGTCTCGGTTGCCATACGAATATCTATGACAGTCGTTACGGGTAGTCAGAAGCCCTGACAACTGGTCTAACCTCCGAATGTCGGTATTACCCAGTAACTGACGACCTCTATAGTCTAGTGGTTCGGGTGTCGGACTGCTGATTAGAGGTTGTGGGTTCGATTCCCACAGGACACAAATATTTGTGTGATGAACATGAGTGTTTGTGTTGTGTTTGTGAGTGGTTGTTTCTTATGTATTATCATCATCATCATCATTTCAGCCGAAAGACGTCCACTGCTGGACATAGGCCTCCCTCAAGCATCGCCACAACGACCGGTCCTGTGCCTATATGTATTATAAGTATGTATTTACAAAAAAAAAGTATATAAGTATTATATCCATTGTCTAGTACCCATAGCACAAGCTCTGCTTAGTTTGGGACTAGATGGTGATGTGTAAAATGTCCTAAAAATATTTATTTATTATTAACTGGGTTGCAGGGGTCTGATCCATTTTGCACGCCCCAAGGGGCATAATATGCTGAAACTAATCATAAGTCAACTACACCTGTAAGAATACCATATTCTAGCAAGCAAATAATTTTAATTTTAAATTGATGGCAGTCGCTCCTTTTAAAATACTGATGTTCAGCCGCATCTGCGCCCCGATTCAGAACCATACGATAACCAGTTGTCGATCGATTCGGTTTGTTATCTATTTTTCTCTCGTTGCGTGAATCATAAGACGAATCGAGATAACAAACCGAATCGGTCGACAACTAGTTATCGTGTGGTTCTGAATCGCATAGCTGGTTAGACTGGAAGCCAACCCCAACAAGATTGGGAAAAGACTCGAAGAATGATGATACAGTCTAAACCTGGGTTTGAGAGACAAAACAGTCACATTGCGAACATTCAGAATAAAATTCGATACTTACATATAATTTATTTATAAATAGTCGTAAAAACCGTAGTAGTAGGCGTTTATATTGAAACGGTTTGTATGGTTTCCTTCAAATAATGCCCAACGATTAGTTAGCTGTAAATCTCCGTTCATCTACAAGTTTACAAATAAATGTCTTTAGTTAGGTAGGTATTAACTACAAGTGTTATTCAACAAAATGCATATAAATAGATGAGATGGCCGGAAGGCGTCGATTATTTCGCACTGAAGTATTGTAAACAATATACGTGGGACACTCAGAAAGTTTTGCGAAACTAAAAAAAATTGTTCTATACGTACATATATTTTTATCAAATCTTTTCAAAGTACTTTCCACCAGCCTCTATACAAAGATTCATGCGCCTAAACCAGTTTTCAAAACACTTTTTCCAGTCCGCCGCAGACACCTCGTTTACAGCCTGCTCGAACGCAGCCAGCGCATCTTCCGGCGACGAAAATTGTATCCCTTTGAGCTGATTTTTTATTTTTGGGAATAAAATGAAGTCACACGGTGCTAGATCAGGGCTGTAAGGAGGGTGACCCAGGAGTTTGACTGGCGTGCTGTCCAGGAAGTCCCTCGTTTTGAGTGCGGTGTGCGCAGGTGCATTGTCGTGGTGGAGCAGTAGCCCGCGGAGCCCTGTGTTTGGTCGCTTGTTGCTTATAACAGAGAAAACTTCTGGCAAACATTTGGTAGTATACCATTCGGCATTAATGCTTCTTTGATCCCGTAAGGGAATTGATACCAAGTGGCCAGTCAAATTAAAAAAGCTAGCGATCAAAATCTTACCCCCGCTTCTAGATCGCTTCACTTTGGTAGGCGTTGGCTCATTTTGAAACACCCAAACAGTCGACTGGCGCTTGGTTTCTGGGTCGTATTGATAAATCCAGGACTCATCACCTGTAACGATGTCGTAAACACGCCGAGACGAGCCTGCTTCAAATTTGTTAAGCATATCACGGCACCATTCCACCCGGGCCTGCTTCTGAGCATCGGTGAGGTTGTGCGGCACCCAGCGTGATACTATCCTCCTCACGCGAAGATGGCTGTGTAGAATCTCGTGAACGCTTCCCGATCTAATCTTCAATATGTGTTGAATCTCCTGATATGTAATTCGCCTATTGTCTTGGATTACATTTTTCACTGCTAGCACGTTTTCTTCGGTAACAGCCGTCAAAGGGCGACCGCTTCTTTCGTCATCCCCCAAAGTTGGTCGACCGCGCTTGAATTCGTTATACCAACGATACACGGTTGCCTTGGAAGGGCCTTCATCCATGAATGCCATTTGAAGTCTATCGTACGATTCATCCGGTTTCAGGCGACACTTGAAATCGTATAAAATCATAGCTCTAAAATGTTCCCGGCGCAGATCCATATTTCAGTGAGACACAATACTTTGAATTAACTCGCAAAAAATGTGGAGGGAAATTTTGAAATTGGAACTTACTTATTTTTACTTATAAATAATCATATTTTCGAAAAACATTATAACTGGCCAGTCTCCCATATATAAAAACTTTTTTTCGCAATACTTTCTGAGGGGCCTGGTATAAGGGTTATATCGCGTTTTCTTAGAATATGGGTGGTGTGTGCGTCGGACATAATTTCTTACCTATTTCACACGAGGAATCAATTATTGAAATATATCGATATTTAGCCCTACCCATGTAGATTAAGGCCTAGCAGCATCGAAGCAAATTTGTGCGGATTGAAATCGCAAATTATGGAATACTAGCCTATGCCCGCGACTTCGCCCGCGTGAATTTCGTTTATCGCGCATCCCTCGGGGACTGTTCATCTTGTAAAAGGTGTAAAAGTGTTTAATGCCCTGCCAGAGTCCATTCGCAGCTCTAAGACCTTGCCGGTTTTTAAAAATAAAGTTAAGTTCTTCTTTATTGCAATGGCCCCTTACAGCGTCGATGAATTCATTCCTAAGCTACAATGATATATTATTTTCTAGTAGATGAAATTTTTATTGTTATTTTTGAATAATACAACTTTATACACTGTATTTTTATTAATTAATTAATTAATTTTGATAATTCAATTTATATTTTGTTTTTGTAATGACGTGTAATTAATTATTGTTACCAATAAAAATAATCTAATCTAATCTTATCTAATCTAATCTTCCCGGGAAAAAAGTAGCCCATATGTTAATCCGGGTTATGTTCTATCTGTATGCTCAAATTTCATTAAAATCCATACAGAAGTTTTTGCGTGAAAAAAACATCCACACATCCATACACAGTGGCCTTGAACTTTTCCTGACTGCTTGTATAAAGTTTTTTGGCTTTAATCTTAGAGCTAAAAGTGATTAAGGAATACTCACATTTCAAGTCAAATCCCTCGAAGGGTAAGCAGAAAGAACTGAAGATACGATTTTCATGCCAAATATAACAACTGAAAAACAGCACAGTATCCCACAATTTTTTTTGAATTTACTGACGAATTTGTGGAAGAAATAAAGAATAGACAATGTTATCATCTGTTTCGTTTCCCATATAAGTTTTATAAGGAGGTAATGGAGGGAAACAGTTTTAAATTAAGAGCCATTTTACACTTTTTGACGAAAACAGCAACGAGAAGTAGATTTTTAAGTTTTCTTATTCCATTCCATAGAAAGATCTATAGAAATTTCCATTATTGACTTGGATATCTCGACACTGAGCCCAGATCATGTGATACTGAGCCCACGTCACGAGCGCAAGGAAATATAATAGTCTTTTATAATAAAAATTTACCTAGAATGCTCCGTGAGGCTATTGAAATTAAAAAACATCCTCCGTCTTATTACAAAAAACATGATAAACCTGGGTTTAAACCAAGACTTTAAAGTCCAGAGTTAGTACGTTACTAGCCTTAGTACCGTAGTAATAGCTCATCCTTATTACAAAAGTCAAATTAAGTGAAGACTAGATGGTACCAGACTGTTGGGGGTGTATTAGGTAGTATGCAGAGAAATCGATTAAAAAATAGATGGAATTCTCGATGTACGGACTAAAATTATTCGTTCAAACTATTTCCATTCGTTCCGTTTCAGCAGAATTTTTAATAAAACAATCCTTTTTATTGAAAATTCGTACTAGTTTATATTTATTTCAGTCTTTATTTTTTATAATCCAATAATATAGGTACTGAATAATTCAGTATCGATAAATGGTTGTCGCGCGATCCAGCATCTCGTTGTTTTCTTAGGACTCGTTTATGGACACGCGGCGCGTCTGGCGGTGCGTCGCGCTGGGCGTCACACGGTCTTCTGTTACGAAGAAGCGGCGCGTGAAGCGTGGCGGTGCCCGCGGTGTCACATACGCAAAGACAAACATATGGCGATATGCAGAGTGTTGTGCGGCACGTGCTCCTACAACCTTTCCTTGCGAAGCCACGGGCACCACCGCGACTGACACCGCGGGTGCCGCAGCCTTGGCTGCTGCGTGCGCCGCGTAAATTGTATAGTGTGTATATAAACAGGGCCGATATTTTGAGTAGCCCGCTACATTAGTAGTGATATCAATCAAAATTATTATCTGGGCTACGTTCAGTAATATCACCCGACGATGCACGGAGCGTAGTTTGGTCATTCGGTTACTCAGAGCGATCATACAAACGAACGTCCAAAGAACACTCCGTGCGTCGTCGGACGATATTACTGAACGCAGCCCTGACAAAAAAAAGTGAAAAAAGTTATTATACGATATTGTTGCTGTACGGTTGACCGCACGTCAGTGGGTAAAAATTTGACATTGACAACGCCTTTATTTCCTTAGCATTAAGGGGGGGTTTTCTAATTCAGGTATACCACTGCCATGCAGTCGACTGTACGTATGATAACTTTTCACTTTTTTTGTTAGAGCTGCGTTGAGTAATATCGCCCGACGACGCACGGAGCGTAGTTTGGTCATTCGGTTACTCAGAGCGATCATACAAACGAACGTCCAAAGAACACTCCGTGTGTCGTCGGACGATATTACTGAACGCAGCCCTGACAAAAAAAAGTGAAAAAAGTTATCATACGATATTGATGCTGTAAATTGCTGTATGGTTGACCGCGCGTCAGTGGGTAACAGTTTGACATTGACAGCGCCTTTATTTCCTTAGCACTAAGGGTGGTTTTCTAATTCAAGTGTTACCACTGCCATGCAGTCTACTGTACGTATGATTACTTTTTTTATGAGGGTTGCGTTCAATAATATCGCCCGACGACGCACGGAGCGTAGTTTGGTCATTCGGTTACTCAGAGCGATCATACAAACGAACGTCCAAAGAACACTCCGTGCGTCGTCGGACGATATTACTGAACACAGCCCTGACAAAAAAAAGTTATCATACGATATTGTTGTTGTACGGTTGACCGCACGTCAGTGGGTAACAGTTTGACATTGACAGCGCCTTTATTTCCTTAACAGTAAGGGTGGTTTTCTAATTCAAGTGTTACCACTGCCATGCAGTGGACTGTACGTATGATATGACCAATTTTTCACACTTTTATGTCAGGTAATAACTGATTGATATCGCTATAAATAAGCAAACTAGGAGATACTTCTACCAAATTTCTAATAAAATAACACTGCGAATTTGTCACCGTAGTTTTCGTATGAATGGAAAAATAAAATTAGCCCATTTTTTTACAAACTTTTATTAATAATCAAGGGATAACATTTTGAAAACAGTAACAAGGCCCAGCACGCAATGATGCGAATTTGTGCAAATTAACACTGCAACAACAACATAACATCACGCCTGTATTTCCCCGAAGGGGTAGGCAGAGGTGTAATATATTACGGATTGAAGATATTAATGTACCCACCTATTCTGTAGAAATTGCTAATGATTTTACTACAATCTCTTTTTATGAAATAAAAGTTCATTTATTATTCATTATTAATAGTACACCCACATTGCAACTTTTGGAATACAATACACCACAGTGTACATACTTCCATTGTATAGTATGCACCAAACTTTATGGCCGCTGTGCAAACGAGTTGTACGAGTTGTTGTTGTCGAACGAGTTGAGTTTGAGTGACATGCGGGTGTCAATCGAGGTGCGGGGCGCTAACTTCACAGCAACCATAGACTGGTGCGCATTATACTCCATTGTACACGTTATTTGCGATGCGATTCCTTTAAGCGGCCTCCTCAAAGTACGGCCGGGGACATCTGTGCCGGAGGCCGGAGGATATAGTTTACTGTATACTATGTACTATATATATTCCTTAAACAAGTATAAGTTGCACTGAAAAATAAAATATAACATTTATTGATATCACAAATTAAATAAGCAGACAACAGGGACTACAGGGAGACTCTTCCTGCCAATTTTCCAGACCAATTCACAACAGTAAATAGCCGTCCTCTAACAGAATTTTCTTAAAGCGTACCCATTCATATTTTTGTCATCACTTTCTCCAATAAATGTAGAAAATTATTATACTTACATACTTAAATAGGTACCTCATTATTTCTCATTGCTTTTCTTGATGTAGGTAAGTACTAGAAAATCATAGTAAACCTTATTTGCATTTCCATGAAAACATTGACCTTTCTTGTTATGATAAATGGTCTTAACTAGGTTTTTGCAAGGTTTGAGCATATTTGTCCGAGTTACTGAATGTCTTCCTACTTGAATCTATAACAAAACAATGGTGATTCTTTAGTAAAATATGAGTGTCAATAGTGGTTTTATTTGGAAAGTTATTAACTTGTTTCACAGTGATTTAGCATAGCATACTACTTACATTTAGTGGTAATCCCCAAAATTTGTAGACCAAATCTTCTTACATTACGTTCACTGCATGTTGTCTTTCCAAAAATGAAATAAAATGAAAATTCTTCGCCACACAACTTGTGAATTGTTTTACATTAACTTGTTATTTTTCACGTCGCCGAAACCTCCATAACAAAATTATATTAGCTGCACAAACGAAAAAATCCATATTCACGTAATTTTAATGATTTTTAATGTAATAAGTAAACAAAACAAACATAGCTGAAAATAACCTAAAATTACAATTTGACGTTTATAGTATGGTTTAGTGTTGTTAAACAAGGGTCGCGTAGGTTTAATTTTAGTGCCGTACTTAAACCAAATTATGAGATAAACCTGCTATTGTAATAAGAAATTTACCAAAACCATAGTTTATAATTTTAAACCACCTTAGTCCACGTTTTGTAATAAGGGGGCCTAAGTTTAATAGAGATGATGGTTGGCAACTACCACCTGTTTGGAACCCAGTCCTAAAAATAATCAAGTCCCAAACAGCACGCAACACTGTAAAAGATAATGATATTGTGAGTGATTACTGCGTGCATCGAAACGATTTTAATTAATAATATTGTACGGTAGATTAAAATATTTTTTTAGAAATATCTTTAAAGACGCTTGTCATCTTAGTCTACCTGCGACCACGAAATGCTGCAAAGCTTTCGAAACGTCAGGAAAACCAATTTAAACAATATACGCGATTTAATCCGGTTAAACTTTGTTTTATTATAATGTGTAGTGATCGCGAAAACCTAAGAAATTATTAATAGTCTTTTGATTAAAGTTTATGTTAAGATATCTTTTTAATTCTTTTCATACTTTAGTTTAATTGTGTTGGCAAAAGTCAGAATTTTCAAGACGGTTTTGTTTAAGTTCTTATTCTTTATTGTACACATATATACATTTATATAACAGTAGAAAAGTTTATGTACATCGGCGAGCTTAACTCAGAAATGAGTTTTCTAACAGCAAAACTTAGAGTGATAGAGAGATGTTGAATTTGGAGAACAGAAGTTTAGTTTTTTTTTAGGAGAAAATTGAGATTTAAATTCCCTATTTTCTTTTTAGTAAATAGGTATCAAGTATGACATGAAAAAAACTATTACATTCCACTTTTTTTTTTTAATAAACACTTCTGTTACGAGAGTAACAGAGATGTTACTGAGATCTATGACTTAAAAAAGTAGCTTAAAACGCAGTTGTATTGTGTTTTTTTGTAATAGGGCTCTTAAGTCTTTTACAATAAGAGCAGTTGGATAAATTAGATAAATTAGATGACTGTTTTTTCTTTCAACTTTCCTTCATTGTTGTACCTATATTTTGAGAAATAGATTTTTTCTAAAACAACTGTTCTTACTATAACCGTTAAAGAAAAACGGTTATAATTATGTCAAGCCCAAAATAATCATTTAGTAATCTACAACGAACAATCTCTTAGGAAACCAGAAGCATAGCGAATACACTAATTGACCGGAAGAGATAGACTTCTCTGTCTATATCGGGAACAAAACAGTGTAAATCAATTGGAATCTTTGAATCGACAATGCAAATAATTGGAACGCTCGGAATCCCGCCTACTGGAGGAGAAAAAAATGTGCGATACGTACATATTCGCATTCCATTGTGTTTTCACAGCAGTGTTTTGAGGCCATCCTTAAATATAACGTTGTTGTAGCAGAGCAATAGATTATATGAAATAAGAGACGATCGTTTTGCATAGTACCGCTGTCGACTTATTTAACGTTTTGTATTGGCGTACTTATGTCAGAGGTGGCCCAAATTGCGCAATATTTGCAATTGCGCCATGATATTGACCATGTAGGGGTAAGATTGAAAGACAAATGAAGATCGGGACGATACAATAAAAACTGTGCAATATTAATATTGCGCAAGTATATTGTAGGTGTATGGGCCTTATGCTTGAAACATGCAGTGACTTTTGATAAGCCTAAAACTACAAAACAAGTTTTTTGAGAAAATCAATTGATAGCTATCAAAATTACAATAACATATTTTGATGAAATGAAATGATAAAACATACGATATTATGCGTTGAATCAAAATAGGCTCGGCCAAATTAATATACATAGGCAGATTATATTGATGAATGAAGAATATTTACTTGGATACAGTAGAAAGCATTAACTATTCATGACATGTATGGTAGGGATAAAAGAGCGAAGTAGTACAATCCTCACACGGTAAGAAATATAAATTATACCTTAATAAAAAGTACCTTTTTTTGTTTGCGAGTAGGAATCCCTCAAAATAGAAATTACCTAATACCACAGACATAGTAGAAAATATAGACGAAGTTCTGTGAACAATCATAGTGAAGCCAAAAAAACCGTGCTCCTCCGTGTAAAAACTAGCGATCACGCACACACTAATATATAAAACGTGTATCAGAAATGCGTGGTCATATTTTAATAGCTCATTCAGGGCATAGCATAGAACAACTCTTACTACGGGACCAACCCTGAAATCGCGAAAAAAATATCAGCTGTTCCCTACTAAATCATCGATGTGGCTCGACAAAATTTCAAGATATCGTCCCCACCGGCGAGGACCGACGCGACACACACACAGAATCCGAGAGTCCGACTCTCGAGAAACAGAAACACATGCCGACGCAGCAGCGGCTGCTGGGGGGACCGGTGGCGGGGTCCCCCTGCTGCACCCTGAGTCGAGGTCCGAGCTCCCCCCTGGGGACACCCTCACGGTGTAAGCAACCGGAGATAATCTCGTCACGCGAGACCGGCCCTATGCTCTAGAGTAGTTCCTAGGAGCAGGCTATTGCGTAGCCACTGTTTAGGTTTTAGGTAGGTCTTAGCCTCGCCGGCGAGGCTTGCCGCATAACGGCGTTTAGCGCGTCACCCGATAGACCGAAAGTCCGCCACTTTCGAGGAAATCAATTCGATGCAGCAACGGCTGCTAGGGGGACATAGGAACGGCGGGGTCCCCCTGCAATGCCCCAGCGAGGTTCCAGCCCCCGCCTTGGGGGACGCCCGCTTGCGGTATTGAAACCGCGTCTTTAGTTTGTAAGTATTTAGGATTAGGGAAAAGCCTTCGGCGAATGGAGTCCCACATGGGACTCTCCGCCAACTAAGCCCGGTTAAGCAGAAATGGTACTTCGGTCCCACCTGCGAGAAACCAGTCGAAAAAAAAAAAATAGACAAAATTTTAGCTGATTTTTTTTCGCGATTTAAGCGTTGGTCCCATAGTAAAAGTTGTTCGATAGCATCCCCTGAATAAGGTCTTTAAATATGACCACGCATTTCTGATACGCGTTGTATACATGTTGAAATTGGAATCGTTTATTTCCCGAAAAGGGGTATTGTTTTTTTTTTCGCGATGTCAGGGTTAGTCCCATAGTAAAAGTTGTTCATAATGATGAGTACAATTACCCCTTTTCGGGAAAAAAGCGATTCATATTTCAGCATGTGTAATATTAATTTATATTTGTTTTCGCGATGCTTACTGGACGATGCCGCGACATGTGTGCTGAGAGCGGTGAGCACGGTTTGAGATGCATGTGGTGTGTGCGTGAGGAGCACAGTTTTGTTGGTTTCACTATTATTGTTCACAGCACCTTGTTTATATTTTTACTATGTCTTTGCCTAACACGCTGAAGGTTCGTATGTTAGTTAATTGAAAGTATAGGGTTTGTAGTATAGTGTAGTATTGTAGTATAGTATAGTAGGGGCTCGTGGCTAAGTAAGAACCGTGTGGATTATACGATCTGCGAGGTTAAGCTGCACTAGCCGCGGTCAATCTGTGGATGGGTGACCGTTTCGTTACACATCGAGACCCCTTCGTGATACGGAGAGCACGTAAAGCCGTCGGTCCTGCGCCTGATCTCTTTCCGGTCGTGTCGAATTGCCGTCCCATCGGATTATGAGAGTGAGGGAATAGAGAGTGCACCTGTGTTTGCGCACAATCTTGTGCACTATAATATGTCCCGCGCAGATGGCTAGTCTCTGTTGAGATTGGCTGCCGTGACCGAAATTCGGCCGGGAGGACAATATTTTAATTGAAAGTATACCAAATAGTTACTACGTTATTAATTATGTAGATTTACTCACAGGACATATTATTATGCAAACGCAACGTGAGTTCTTGGATCCCATTCTTGGTCGGACAGAGTTACTACGTGTTATGTTCTGTACGTTTATTTGTTTTGAAACGTAACTTCTACAGCGTCGTTTCGTGCTCGGCCACCGGGGAGTAAACTGAGGAAAAACGTAATCGTTAACTCACGCGCACTTCCCCATCCGCGCATGCAAATGCGTAGATGCTTCGTTTCATGTTTAGCGTTTCCCGACGCCACCCGTTTGATTTCTATCATCCTAGAGTTTTTAATCTGTTTAGAATAAAACTGTGTAGATTTACTATCAAATTGGATGGGGGAGCTAACAAAGTATAAAATACCTATAACAGTTTTATATAAGTACCTTTATTTCACTTTACCTGCTTCTAGTACCGCTCAACAACGAGGAGCACTATCCATTCATCCCCATTCCTCCCATGGGCGTCATAAGAATCAACTAAGCGATTACACATGGCTATATGGCTATATGGCAGAACATATGGAGGAGGAGCATAGGAGCTATGGGCTACTAATATATGGATAGATCATAGAAATATAAATAATAAGGTAGCCCGTAGAATTGCCAAACTTAAGTGGCAGTGGGCGGGGCACATTGCTCGCAGAACGGATGGCCGATGGGGCAGTAAAGTTCTAGAGTGGCGACCGCGTACTGGAAGGCGCAGCGTGGGTAGGCCCCCCACAAGGTGGATCGACGACCTGTTGAAGGTCGCGGGAATCCGCTGGATGCGGAAGGCACAGGACCGGTCGTTGTGGCGATGCTTGCCTAGGTCCAGCAGTGGACGTCTTTCGGCTGATATGATGATGAAGGTAATAGAAGTGGCAAAGGCGCGTGAACTTGTCACCGCGTACAAGTGTGTCATACGACACCATTGCGCGAACCGTTTGCTTAGTCATCAGCGCCATTTTGACGCAGAGTCACTAAAATTGTATTTTGCAGCATATCTCACAAAGGATTTTTGTATGCTTAATTTATTACGCATTGAATGCTAGAAACATGGTGGGCGTAATTGCGTATTAATGTGTTGGCATCGGAAAACCGGCGACACGGGTTCCGGTATAAAAAGACAGTAGATAACATTTCTATTACCTTATTATTTAGATTTCAATGGGATAGATACATATGTCATTAATCTGTGGTCCCACCTCCGCCGATGAGCGAGGAACTAATAAATAGATAGCGATCAATGAGAAGCGTTCGAATAGTTCTTGACACTGTCACACACTAGCGGAGAGTTCTCAGCGGCAATGAAACCAGTGAATAATTAACCATTAATATAATTATATATCTCCATTATTTACCGAAATCGTAAAAAATATCATGATCTAGGAAAAAGTTGATCTCCGGTCGCTTCCTTGTCGGTGGTGGAAAAATGGGCTAATAATATGTGATGTGCGCTAGCTAATAACATATTGTAATCACGTGGCTATTGTTTCACGGAATTATATTCAGGGTAACAGGAAGCGCTAATAGGATTAGAGTGCGTTGTAGTCATGTAATAAGATTTTGATGGTTGTATTGCATGAAGTGTGAGGCTTACTATCACTGTGGCAGTGACGTCATATTTTAATGTTTTGTACACAGTTATTAGTGGCCGATGTAGGAAATACAACATGTTATTTATATACCTCAAAACCTCACACCCTAACTAATTTTAATTGTAATAAATTTATATGGCAAGTAATTATTTATTTTCATAAATGATTGTGAATAATATTGGTATTTTTTATCATACTTTAACCGACGCGCCCCACGTGCCCCACAGTACACCCCCGTGACTATTCCCAAAGGATATTACAATATGACGTGATCGGTCCTACGTATATACTTGTAGGCATCGGTCTAACGCTTAGCATGACATCTTATGAAACATGTAGACGCGGCATGACACGGTTTTTTTTTGGTAAATATTAATATTAACTCATAATTCTGAACCTACTAATCACAGGTTTTAAGTTATTTCAATAAAACTATGCATTTTTGAAGATTTATGGAATTTTTATATTTCTCTTTTATTAGTAAGCACAAGTGATACGGTTAAAATGAGTTCACATTACAACCAAACATTAAAATCTTATGAATAAAAAAATATGGGTCAAACCATGTCGACATCAATATGGAGTTTGAAAAGCCAATAAATAAATAAATATTTTTGGGACATTTTTACACAGCACCATCTAGTCCCAAACCACAGAATATCTAATAGTACTAACTTACCCAAACTAAGCAGAGCTTGTGCTATGGGTACTAGACAATGGATATAGTACTTATATACTTTTTTTGTAAATACATACTCATAATACATAAGAAACAACCAGACCAGCACAAACACTCATGTTCATCCCACAAATATTTGAATCCTGTGGGAATCGAACCCACGACCTCGTGATCAGCAGTCCGACACTCGAACCACTAGACCACAGAGGTCGTCAATGTATCGATCATCTGATCTAAAGAATTTTTCTGAATTCTTTAATCAATAATAAGTTTTTATTTATTCAGAAATAAACATGAGGATCGAAAGGAAGTAAGAAACGATCTGTAGGGTTTTCATGCGTATCTGAAATACTGAATTATCCTACGGTCGTATTCAAGCCAGCAAACGCCATAGTTACCAAGTTATACTTAGAACCGGCCAAATAGCAACGGCTCTAACTATACCCACTTTACGAGGCCTTTGACGTCAGTTCACGAACTATTGTATTACCTCTATATTTAACTAAACACACTGAATATTTGATGGAGACTAAATTAGATATTATTAGACTGGTCTTAGTTATATTTGTTAGCGATATTCCATTTGAATAATATTATCTGTGGTTTACACGGGAATTCATTTCTAAATTGAGAAGGAAATGTCAAATATTGATTTGAAATTAGCAAAAATGAAGGATAAGTACAGACTTTACGAGCGTGCGCAGCTAATGATTATTGATAAAAATACTATTGTGATGAGCATAATAAATATTACTAATATAATACAAAGAGTTTTTAACATATTGGTCTCAACGTAATGAGCATTCGGCTAAAAGCATTTGAGCAGTGGATACGTTGTGCCGAGCATTACAAAGATTGCAAGCAAGCACGAAGTTTCTTTGGCGTAGACCAGTGTAGACGCTCTAATGAACACTGCTCATGAATTCTCGAACTTTTTCTCACAAACGAATGGTTTCGATTCGGTTTGCAAAAGAATTGTCACATTTTCACAAACACGCGAATGATCGTTTTAGAATACTCGCTAGCTAATGATTGTTTATGAATGCTCGCATGGTGAACGCACCTTATACCTGAAATGAGGACCTTTTACAAAAAATTATCCGAGGACGTACCAATGAACACCACCCACAAATTCTCAATTTTTTTCTCGAATTGAATGCTCGGCTTGCAATAGAGTTTTCACATATTCACAACCACGCAAATGATCGTTTTCGAGTACTCAGTAGCAAATGATTGCTAAATAATGCTCGCAGTGTGAACGCACCTTA
The DNA here is from genome assembly GCA_949699075.1 of Asteroscopus sphinx. NCBI lineage: Eukaryota > Metazoa > Arthropoda > Insecta > Lepidoptera > Noctuidae > Asteroscopus > Asteroscopus sphinx. The sequence goes on from OX453016.1 coordinate 13,063,163, forward strand.
TATGTGTATATAGGTATAAGGTGCGTTCAAATGAGGACTTGCTACAAGAATGAATTGGGAAAAGGGAGATTGATATCGTGTTCCTAATAATATATACAGGTATGTGTATTTGTAAGTCATGAACAGAATTAAAGATGTTCGTTATATTAGGTAGCAGAAAATATAACCTATTATATACAAAAAGCAGGCGCATACTATTATTTCCTTAACACTAGTACCTGCTATCTGCTATAATATTTTCTTCGTCTTGTTTACGATATTGAGTCGAGATATTTGTTGCTAGGTTGTGCCATACGATCAAGTATAGAATATAAGAAGATTGTAATAAGGTCTATTTTCTAACGCACGTTGCAATTCGAGACTCGGCGGCGTAACTTTTGCTGACTTGATATTCATTATCATTTCAATAACAGGCGGCTTACATTACATTAACTAACGCAGCCTGCTATATAGCAAGTCAAGGAGCTACAACGCAGACTGTGGTTCACCTATGCGCTCGTGCTCGCACTCGCACATTGCTGATAATGAATATAATAACGCGCACATACTCGTAGCATTTCGAGCGCCGCGCCGCGCCTAACCCCGAAAGCGGACTGAGATTTCTAACGAGTGCTGTATGCTATATTATAGCATAAAAAATATTATGCGCTATACATATAGCATGTCGTTACAACCCGTCTTTGATATGTAGCCGTTGTGAACACCTTTAAACAGAATTGCAAATCGTATGATTAAGTACGATTAATTGTTTGCTGGAATATTGAGTAAAACGTTTATTAAATATACTGTTTAACGGTCTTTAAATTAAATTAAATGCCACACTCAAACCCAGGAGGTTTAAGTGGTACTTTTTTACTAACTTTGTGTATCTTATTGATAATTTAATAAATAAAAAAATACTGCCAACTTGTGGGAAATACAATCTTCAGTTTGTTGTCGTTTGGGTAAAATGGGTACGTAGAACTACTCCAGATAGTTTTTCATTATTTTAATGGCCTCGCATTGGACCGCCACCTCAATGGTGCGGTCGACGATGGTACACGCTTGCCCAGTAAAACCTGTTCACCAGATATACAGTTTCACACATGCATATTGTATGAAAAATCATGCTCAAAAACAACTAAGACTTTCATGTTTTCAATACGGCTTGGCGTAAAAAAAGTAAACAAATTATATTTTATTGACCATAAATTTAAAATATTTGCAGACTATTCATTCAATGTTTTTACATACCACAATATGGTTTTAGTTGTAAATCTCCGCTAAACGTGTCGACACGCCACAATGTATATTTTAAGTTACACTTGCGTAAATTCATCATCACATACTTTATGTTTATAATAAAAGTATGTGTCTGCAGGCCCAGGCGCATTTTAATTGTTATGTAATTATTATTTTTCGCCTGTTGAGTAAACCTGTTTTGTTCATCTCGCTTTGAGTTATTTTCTGAATATAAAGAGCGGTTCCTTTTTTTTATAGCATAGGATGGCGAAACGAGCTAAAAAGCTAAAGGTCCACCCGATATTAAGCAGTTTTCTTTGCCCATAACAACTGCAATACCATCTAGGCAGTTGCCTTAATGGTGCCGCAAGTCGGTTTGCCAAACTGAGACATGAAGATGGAAAGTCTCATGTGATTGTAATTTCACCAGCACCCGTACCCTTCAGACCGAAACAGAGCAATGCAAGCATCATTATTTGGCGGAGAAGTAGGTATGGTGGTAGTTCCCCGGACGAGCTCTTTCACAAAGGAGCTATACTACTACTAAAAGTCTTCTTAGATCGCGTTAAAAATGTCAGGTGCTAACCAAGTAGGTACTGGCAATTTTCATGCAATTATGTATGGATGTAGATTATAGGTAAATGAAACGAAGGAAAGTAAAAAGTGAAGTGTTGGCCGGGGAAATTATTACTTCATCTTTGTGTCTTAGTTTGGCGAACGTGACTTAAAATACCGCTTAGGCTGCAGCCTAGGAAATTTTGCAGTTGTTATGAGCAAATGATATATATATATATGGTAGTGATAGCCTAGCGGTTGAACGCTTGCCTTCTATGCAGGAGAGTGTGAGTTCGATCCCGGCCCGCACCTCTGACTTTTCGAATTCAGGTGCGGATTTATATTTGATTATTGTATTGTATTGTATTTATTGATAACAATTGTTACAAGTCAAGTCATTTTTTTTTCAAATTAACATAATTCTTAACTTACTCAGACTTAACTTTATCAGCAGTTTCATAACGTTTCGTAACATTTTCGTTCATTATAATATTTTATATAATAGTGACTAAATAACACTTAATTTCGTATTTAATATAAAATTAACATTGCATTGAAAAAAATAAAATTGTAATAGAATTTAAAATTACATTTGCGTTTATGTATTATAATCAGCCGATGACATCAGCTGATTATAATAAATCATTATTAAAAATGATTATAACTTGCTTTAACGGTGAAGGAAAACATCGTGAGGAAACCTGCACACCAGAGAGTGCTCCATACAGTTCTCAATGATGTGTGTAGTCTGCCAACCCGCACTAGGCCAGCGTGGTGGACTAAGGCCTTAGCCGTCTCGTACTGAGAAGAGGCCCGTGCCCAGCAGTGGGACAGTAATGGGCTGGTTATGTATGAGCAAAGGCAACTGCTGTTAGCATCTGGTGGGCCTTTATGTCATTTCGCCGTCCTATATGTACGTACCTACCATTAAAACTGGTGTGGTGAAGTAATATGCTGATTTATATTGTAGGTTGTGTTCAATACAACTTACGTAATGGTGGAGAAAATACGTACCTTACTGCGTATATGACGACAGGAACTGAACGAATACAATTTGTCCCGGAAAAAGTAGCGATTCATAATATATTATTATCCTTTTCTTATAAAAGTCTAGCAACGAATTTAAAAACTTTCTCATCAAACTTTGTCCCAAAGTATTTTATATGTCAATACAAGGTCTTCAAAAGTTTTCGATTCAGCACTTGTCTTGTAAAACTAAAGTCGTCAATACAGACGAATGTTTGATAACGTGACTAAAAGCTTTTAAAAGGAAATTCGCTTAACTTTGATCAACTTAAGGAGTTCAAAGACACAATGAATCAAAGAAACGATCAGTGGAAATGAAAGTTTGACGTGAAGAATTAGTAAAGGTTGACGACTTTCCCTTTAAAGGATTTTATCGTGATGTGTGTTTTATGCGTTGGAAGGTTTCCCCTGCAGAGGACCCTTTTTGGTATTTGACTTTTTTATTTTTAGTATTTGTCGTGATAAGGGTCATAGCAGCACAAATATTCTGAGAAAATTTCAACCGCCTACCTATTACCGTTCAAAACATACAGCCCTGTGATAGTCAGACGGACGGACAGCGTAGCGAGAGTAATAAGGTACCGTTTGGCACCGTTTAGGTACGGAATCCTAAAAATGGTCCCTAATACATACGGACAAGGAATTCTATAGTACTGTATATGTAGACATGTCACAGTGTAGCAGAGTTGCTGTGGTTTGGTGGATTGACTAGAGGTGAGCCACATGATTAGGTCGCTGGCTACTCAAGTCTTATAGCCGGATTTGACTCGATTGTCAGAACGGATCGAACCGAAATTACTGTAAATGAAACCACTGAACAACCTTTGAGTAAGGAACCGTGTATTTTATGGTAACTGATGTTAAAGCTAGTAATTAGAACGGAACGCTAATTTACTATCAAGAGTCACTAATTAATACTGAAGAAGTTAGTTTCATTCCACTGGTTAAGGTCGTTTATAAGACTAATAAAGCTTTCAAATCTTTGGATTACTCTTCCAGTTGGCTGGGAAATTTCAAGATATAAAATAAAAATATTTTAGCAGAGTATATTAGCTAAAAAAATATACTAAAAGTCGATAAAACATGTTGAAACAGTGTTCGACCTCTGTATATCAGCATATCTGACAACAATTTATAAAGTTGTAGAAAGTCATTCAATAAATAATAAAGTAATACATAAAGAACTTAATATTTATTGATCAGTACAAGTAAAACCTCAGAACGTTAAAAGTTATGAGTAATAGGCTAAGTTTTTATTACAGGTAGCCTCAAGAGGCACGAAAGGTATTTCCAAAATCATTTTATCGCCGAAATAAGATCTGGCTGAATATAGTAAGAAAATTCAGTTTTTCCTTTACATACTTATTGGAAAACAATAGCAGTAAAACCAACACAATCTATAACATTTTCAATAACACATAACATAACATCACGCCTGTATTTCCCTGAAGGGGTAGGCAGAGGTGTATAGTACACCCACATTTCGCCAGTTATGTTATAGTCCCACGTAATAGGGGGCGAGCCTAACATTTTCAATGCAATAACATTTTAGAAGTTATAAAGTTCAAAGACGTTAAAGAATTTAATAGATATGTTACTTTGGCATTCAGAACTCAACATAAGGGACTTCATATCTACAATTCAAACTTGCATGCTATTGACAGATTTACCAACCATATTGATCCGTGCCAAGCATACAATGTAAAGGACATTACAGCTCAACGGTGACTGGAAATCTGTTTGAAGCTGAAGGATATAAAGATTTTAGTAGGTCACTTGCTCGATAGCATTTCGTTGAGAGCAATGGCTCGAAAGGATGCCATAACGAGACGATAAAAGGACTTAGCTCTCCGCTTCCAGCGTCATCGTAATTCCTGTAAGCCAAGACTTACAGCTGTGGCCTCACGTTAACCCTGAAATAAAATGTAACAAGAATATAATGCCTGGATTAAAAATAATGATATTTATAATGTTTTGTAGCACATAAAGGCCGTCGAGATTCAATGAAAACCTTTATAAGCAAATTTAAATCTCGCACAATTTTAAAATTTATTAGGGAGTCTTATTTAAAGAAAAAAACCTGCCAAGTGTGAGTCGGACTCACGCAGTAAGAGTTCCGTACCACATATCGACCTGATACCCCATAGAAACTGATTTAATTTACGAGAGTTAATCAAAAGACAACAACGATCGTACATGAAATGTGAATTTTTACATCTCTTTCTTACGTAGTGACCACCACATATGTCTAAGTTTGCCATGTTTTTAGTATTTTTTGCTAAACTACATAGTATGCACTATTATCAGATCAAGTTTGACGCTGGTATGTATTACCATTTCGAAGATAGAGCAGGAACAAAAACGTTGAAAATAATGCTTGTATTTCGAGGTTTCTTGTATACCCCCTTAAGTTTTAGACTTTTTTTATTTTTAGTATTTGTCGTGATAGACGCCATAGTAACACATATTCTGTGAAAATTTCAACTGGTTATCTATTACCGTTACAAAGATACAGCCCTGTGACAGACAGACGGACGGACGGACGGACAGCGTAGTGAGAGTAATAGGGTCCCATTTGCACCCTTTGAGTACGGAACCCTAAAAAGGAAAATTCATCAAACCATGTACTGAACTTAACTTGAAACATTATTTATTCACAATTTGTTCGTTCAATTTAGTTTAAATGTCTATTTAACATTTGTTTCGAACAATAAACGTTAGTAATATTATGGGTTATGATATGACCGCATAATAAATCAGTCATAGTTAACTTGTCGTAAAATATCACAATGACTACTTTTAAAACTAAACATTATTACTTTGAAAATTGGCTCTCCTTTCAATACAATCCAGGTATTTTCGCAATATCCCACGACAAAGTGAATTTACATAAAAATCTTTATATTTCCTGAATTTCATTTTCTGCACAGCTGTTCCGTTGTTATTGTTATATCCAGCCTTGTATATTATTATAAGAACTATAATAAGAGTCGAGTGGTTTTGCTAGTTTATTCTTATTATATCGAAAATGTATCACAGTGTTTTTGCTGACTGAAATGACATAACTAATTGATAACGATTAAACCATCAAAAGACAAAATTTTTGAAACATGCGATGACACTAAATCATTTATTTATGTGATTACCTACATGTAAGGGCCCTAAGCCATTAAAAACACCTTATTTCGCAAAAAAATGGTCACTGAACTTTTAATTTCAACTAAAGTTCGGATATAAAAGGTCTACAAAAAACTTTGAGTTAAATCATAATAAAACTTTTAACAAAAAACTGAACCGACGAAAACAGAAACTGAAAAGCGAAAAATAACTAATTATGAGTCGTTTTTAAGTTGTTTTTATTATTTATTTAAAGTAATTCAATGATCTTCGTTGATTTTTGTTTGGCGCCGACTCATAATTAGTTATTTTTCGCTTTTCAGTTTCTGTTTTCGTCGGTTCAATTTTTTGTTAAAAAGTTTTATTTTAATTTTTTTTGTGGCTATATTCAACTCCAGGTCTCCATTATGTTGAAGTGTCCAGAACTACATAACCTTGGCAGGTTCAACAGAATCGGTTAACAGGTAAGAATTCAGTGGGTGGACAAGCACTCATCACCTGTTTTCCTACGCTTAGGGGTGGATTTTGATTTTGAAATTTAAATGGGACCAACTTTGAGATATAGCCTATCCATTAAAAAAAGAATCATCAAAATCGGACCACTCTGTAAGAAGTTACGCGTGGTCAAACAAAAAAAAAAAAAAAAAAACAAATATACGCGTCGAATTGAGAACCTCCTCCTTTTTTTCGTCGGTCAAAAAATTCATATAAAATTCAATATAATCAGAATGTTGTTGCATTCTGATTATATTGAATTTTTAACACGAGGTTAACATCTGTTTATAATTTTGAAAAGATAAACAAAATCTTCTTATCCCTTTGTGTTATTAAGAAGCTTACACAAGACTTGATCTGACTGAACTTTGTACACACATCGGTTTTTGTATAACAAATACTGGTATTTCATGTTTACATCGTAAAGTATTTCTCTTTATTATTAGAATGTTCGTGGGAAATTCCTGTCACACAACTTTTTTGCTTTGGTTGCATTTTCCGAAAATAAAATAAAGGGTTCTTACAATATTGTAATAATTTATAATCTGCATTTGCGGTGTACTTAGTGTGAGTTTTTATTTGTTTTGATTTGATTTAATAAAATCATATAATAATAATATATATTATTTTGTATATGGTTTTTTAAGGCTACACAGCGAGCCGGGATCTCTTGGGGGTGGTTGGCATATAAAAAAAGTTTTAATCTACTTATTTATCCTCAAACAAACAAAATGGTCAGAGGGATTTTAAATACTACATGAGAATTTTTTTTCTGGCGTTGGTAATAAGCACTTTTACATTTTACGTTTATTTTACCCGTAAAGAGCAATTACAAGAAAAACTGTTATTTAAAATCTTCTCTAACTAATCTTGTGACTGATGAAGTTAGCTTGTTTGTTATTTTACGTCTCAGTGGAACAGTACAAGTTTGTTGAAAGTTTTCCTCGGAAAAACTTTACGCCAAGGTCTATAGACTTTTTAGTTCCTGCCGGACAGTTCCTTAGGGAAGCAGAATGCAATTTCATTATGTTTATTTTATTATTTTTAAAGTATTTAAGCATGCGAAGCGAAATCTAAACATATAAATAGTGGAAAGGAAAAATCGTTCACATAAATCCGGCAGAGAACAGGACCCTGCTCGTGAGCGATTTTTTCTTTCCAAAATGTATACCTTTACTAGCATACCCGGCAGACGTCGTCCTGCCCGGAAATCAAATTTGGTGACACACGCCAGCAGCGCCATCTACCGAGTCCATTTGTGAATTCAAACCTTGCATATCCGTTCATTGTTCGAACATTAAAAAAAAATGATATAACATTAGAATTTGCTTTCTGCATACTAGTGGCAAGGTTAAAAGTAAAATAAATTAGTTGAACATTCAATATAATAAAAAAGTTAGTTAACAAAACCAAAAAACCCGACTGCGTGTAAAAATAACTGAAAAGATGTAAACAAGACTTGTGTAGGTAAGTCCATGTGAAAGTATCAAATCAACACGCAGTCGGAGGCTACGTATGTTTTTGGTCATGAATTACATGAGTAGTTCATAGTTCATAGCCTAAGTAGCCTCCGCCTGCACCTACACAAGTCTTGTTTACATCTTTTCAGTTATTTTTACACGCGGTCGGGTTTTTTGGTTTTGTTAATTAACTTTTTTATTTCAAACTTTTTAGTTTTGTCATCTTTTATCGCGCTGATTCATTTTTAACGTTAAATATTTTGTTGTTTTTTAGCATTTCTCATTCCAAATTACATTTAAACATGTAAGTTGCATATATTTTTGTAAAGCATTTATTAAACCCTTTACTTTGATACCACACTCAATAGGTTTAAAAGGAAAAAAAAAAATTTAAGCCATTTAATATGGCGCCAAAAAGCGGCCATTTTGATTTTTGTAATTTTAATATACCCAGTGTCACTCTCACGGTTAAGACAAATCTAACGACACCTCTCAAGCTAAAATCCATCAAGCCGTTTAGGCTACAGAGCGTGCCAAAGAAATATACATACATATATACACTCGAAAAACATAACCCTCCTTCTGGCGCAGTCGGGTAAAAATTAATTCACCAGTTATTGTCGCTTGAGCGATAAGACCACTTATTGTACATAATATCTTTTATGTAAATAATGTATGTTGCTTGACTTGTGTACAATAAAAGTCTATCCACATTAGGATGGGCAGGTACGGGAAGGAGGCAACGAATTCAATTAAAAAGAATCCTTATACTTTAAGATTAGAGACTAGAATAAGGGAGCACATTGAAGCGTGCGGATGGGTGGATGGGCCCGTCCGCCCGGCTGCCAGGCTGCACGTCATAGTCTACGTCATGGACGAATAGAAAAGGCGGACGGAATCTCGCTAAACAATAACTGAAGCACATAGTACGACGTGCTACGATGGCTTGCTTAAAAGTACGGGCTGGCATGCACACGTCATTCACACCTATAGTAAGACAAACAGCCGCGATTACGCAACAAATCTCGTGTGACGGTAGTAGTTGTCGTAGTGTCACAAATAAAATAACAAAATGCTGTCGGAATTATAGTGGTTTTAAGAAAAAAATAAGTGCTTCAATCTTTTCTTAGCGAGATTCCGTCCACCTTTTTTATTCGTCCGTGGTCTACGTATGTATATGGATTATTTTAAATTGGAATCGTTGCGCCCACCCGTGCCGTGCACGTCGTATTGTGAATAAGCTCTTATGAGTATTTATATTGTATTGTTATTTTATCTACATTTACTTCTAGATATAGGCACCTGCCATATTGGCTTTCACAAAATATACAATAACAAGGCAGCTTATTCTACAAATAAGGTTTATTTTTGCACCGTCGTTTTTATATTTTCCGGATTAGCAACAGACTAGAAGTAAATGTATCGTGAATTCGTGACGTTTAACTATAGTTACTGATAACATAACGCGTCACAATGATGTAATCTTTAACCTAAGTACTGTCCTATCGATGACGAACGTGATAGTCACTAATTGCTTCTGAAGTAGATGTTTATAGCAGTAGCATCATGCATAACTGCGGCTCAGTATGTGGTAGCATCATTCGGTTTATACACGGTGAATTGTCGTTGTTTTTGGAAACGAAAAAGGGTCATTCTACACATCATCATGAAGAACTTTTAGGGGACCAATCCCGAAAACACGACAAAAAATCAGCTGTTCCCTACATGTTGTTGATTTATGTGAACACAAATGTAGGGATCAGGTGATATTTTTTTCGCGTTTTCGGGGTAGGTCCTTAAGTAAAAGTTGTTCATAATGACCATTTTTTGTTTCCAAAACCAACGAAAATTCACCGTGTATAAGGTTAAATCAAATTAGTTGGCGAAACTTCGCAGACGTAATATGTATCGATATCTAGTGATAACAAAACAAGATAAAATATGATTTTGTAAACTCATCAGTTCAAGAGTTCAAGTCAGTTGATCACGGGATCTACTGCTATGGAACTCATGACCCTGTATTGTAGGCTTACATAGTATTTTTTATTACCAGAGCTGCCGTGTCACTCGCAGGTCTGTTATCTTAAGATACATGAGTTACGCGTAACAGGTCTAAATCGTATTTTTTCATGATCCTCTATCACCCAGTAAAATAATATTTTAATTAACTATTACCAATTAGTCACAATTGCCTACCACCTAACTCTTGAAACTATGATTTTGCCATTGTTAGTTATGGTAAAATACTGTATCTTAAGTTACATCAATTACGCGTGATAAGTAGCGAGCGCATCGAGCAAATCCTAACTCTGCTAACTACTAGATACATTATTTATACGTGATTGTAGTGCGCGTATTAACTGATGATGATGTGGATATTATGAGAGCTTCATTAACAAACATGATTCTAAAAGTAATAGCCCACGGCAACATGTGGACCAGCTGAAGAAAAATAACTACCTTTCTGAAATCAATAGGTGGATTAAAAAAATCGCGGTCGAATATGCAGGAGTAATGTTCACAAACCTATTTTTGTTGGTTAGTATATCAGCTTGCTATTTACCGAGTTTTTGAAAAGTGTACGTACTTTAAAATAATTTTCAAAAACCTTCAAAATACGCACTGTCTGTGGTTAGTTTTCCACTGGTTATTTTATGAAAATGTGTGATAATCAATTATTATTTTATTACACAGGAAATTAAAGTAAATAGATCCTAAACAAGGCAATGAAAAGCCAACTGGCACCTTAAATTATGGATTTCAGTCATGGTTTCAGAGTTTCAGATAATTTCAGAACGCTCGAATTGTGCTTAGATAAAACCAAACAGTTTTTAGTAACTTCGTTGGTAATTTTTACTGTTTGACGTTTATTCAATAACTACAATTTTTTTATAAAACAGTGCAGTTATAAATGCAGTTTATGACGATACCCTTTAATCAGCAGTCGACTTAGACCCAAAAAACTGCCACCATTACCTTATTTTCAAAATAATCACTATGTTGCTTCGAGGCTAGTAGTTCTGATCTATACTTTTCTTTTAAGTATTTTTTGGTCTTACTATTCTGTTGTCTTAGCTGGACCCTAGTTTTATTTATGACAACTAATTTGCGTAAAATTTCTTATACATCGGCATCAAACGAAATAAAAATTTGCGTGAAGTGCTTAGCCGGTTGTGTTTTTGTTCGACTCAAAAGGGCATCGGTATCTTTCTCTTAGATACCCTTTGAAATCAGAATTTATGGCAAATATTGCTTCTTTATCACTTTTAAAAAACATCTATTACCTAGCTATTTCTTTAATATTTCATTATTGATTTCCTACCATCAGATTAAATATCTTTTCGGTGTTTTGTGCTATAGTGGAAGTTGAAGGCTATTCACAGTAGAGGACTATTCAACGCTCTGTCTACTGGGATTTAATTCAACTAAAAGATTTTTTACTACAGCATCGGATGCAATAGATTCTCTTTATTCCGTAACTATGTAGTTTTCTGCTATTTTGGACAAAATGTAAAACGGACACGTACTGACAGCGCATTGTTAAGATATTTTTTTTCGAATGCAAGAAATGTATCATCTGGCTCTGATTAAATCCTTCTAAGTCTCGAAGCAAAAGTAATACAACAAAAAAATTTAGCGTACAATCATCTGAAGGGTTGACAATTATAATGAGATCAAAAGCATTTCGATTGCATAATTATTTTTATATAAGACCGCGAACTGTTCAATCCACGTATTTAGGCATTAAGAATAGTTGAATTCTGAATTGCTCAACTTACATAGTCGTCAAGAAATCATACGATGAAAAATAATTCAAAGATTTGCATGTGTATTGCAAAAGTGTGTTGGACTTAGTTAAAAAAGAAGTACCCCGGGAAGTAAGGCGAAGGAGTGTAAATCAAAGAAAGAAAGCAGACTTAGATGCGTATGTAGATTAAGATAAGATCTTACATATCTAGGATTTAGTTTTCTTTTGTATCTAAAATAATTTTGATAATACTAAGTTCTCATTCCAATTTTTATGTTAGTTATGAAGTTTATTAAGTTTATTTGTTTTAAAAGTTATCGAATCTTGGTTAGAAGAAGTTTGAGTTTTCGTTTTACTTTTTGACTTATTAAAAAGGATATTTTAATGCATTTGAAAATTTGAGTTTTTACTAGATAAGTCATAAGTCATTATTCATTTGTTTAGATGAGTACTATTTTTTCTATTCCATTATAAACTAATTTAATTTAATACTAAATAATCAGTCAGACAAACTTTAGTTAAAGATACCTGTGTTTAGCAAAACATTCCATATTACACTTGTTGCGGCTAAGTCACGTATCTTAAGATAGAGAGCACCGCGTAACAACCAATGTATAGAGAGCTTGTCACACCTATCTCTGTTATAGCTAATAACTCTGAAAATTACGAATTTTTCAAAAATCTATAAATTGCCCGGTTTTCCTCAGACTTTAATACAACCAATTATGTAAAAATATTTCCCGAAAGTTTTGAAACATTTAAGATAATCGCAATTTTCTGTAAAAAACTTTAAACGGTGATATCTCAAAACTATGTTTCGTGAGATACAAGAGATAGGCCTGACACGGCAGAGAGAGCATAATAATACAATTGTTTTTAAATACGTTAAAAGTACTAAGAATAATACAACGTGTTATTGAAATAACTGAAAACCTCTTAATTAACGTTTCGATACGTCAAAATTCATGCTAGGGCTACTGTACACTTTATTTTCCCTTTCAGGAAATATAGGCGTGACATGTATTTGTTTGTTATCATCATGTTTCCTTATACGAAGGTTGTTTTATAAAACTTTCAGGGCATTTACTCTCAATATTTTACAATTTTATACTCCACTAGCTTTTACCCGCGGCTCCGCTCGCGTTAAATTCTGCTAACCCACGTCAGTCCAGTCCAGTCCAGTCCATTCCAGTCCAGTCCACTGTCCCACTGTCCCGCTGTCCCGCTGTCCCGCTGCCCCACTGCCCCACTGCCCCACTGCCCCGCTGCCCCGCTGACCCACTGCCCCACTGCCCCGCTACCCCACTGCCCCGCTGTCCCTCTATCCCACTGCCCCACTGCCCTACTGCCCCGCTGCCCCACTGCCCCGCTGCCCCTCTGCCCCACTGCCCCGGTGCCCAGCTGCCCCGCTGTCCCACTGCCCCACTGCCCCGCTACCCCACTGCCCCACTGCACCGCTGCCCCACTGCCCCGCAGCCCCGCTACCCCAATGCCCGCTACTCCGCTGCCCCACTGCCCCGCTGCCCCACTGCCCCACTGCCCCACTGCCCCGCTGCCCCGCTGCCCCACTATCCCACTGCCCCGCTGCCCCACTACCCCACAGCCCCGCTGCACCACTGTCCCACTACCCCACAGCCTGCGCCACTGCCCCACTGCCCCGCTGCCCCACTATCCCACTGCCCCACTGCCCCGGTAACACATTGCCCCGCTGCCCCACTGCCCCGCTGCCCCGCTACCCCACTGCCCCACTGCCCCACTGCCCCACTGCCTGCCCCGCTGCCCCACTCCCCTACTGCCCCGCTACCCCACTGCCCCGCTACACCACAGCCCCGCTGACAAGCTGCACCGCTGCCCCGCTGCCCCGCTGCCCCGCTACCCCGCTGCCCCACTGCCCGACTGCCCCGCTGCCCCGGTACCACATTGCCCCGCTGGCACGCTGCCCCGCTGCCCACTGCCTCGCTGCCCCGCCCCGCTGCCCCACTGCCCCACTGCCCCGCTGACCCGGTATCCCACTGCCCCGCTGGCACGCTGCCCCGCTGCCCCACTACCTCGATGCCCCGCCCCGCTGCCCCGCTGCCCCGCTGCCCCAATGCCCCGCTGCCCCGCTATCCCACTGCCCCACTGCCCCGCTGCCGCGGTAACACATTGCCCCGCTGCCCCACTGCCCGGCTGCCCCGCTGCCCCACTATCCCACTGCCCCGATGCCCCGCTACCCCTCTGCCCCGCTGCCCCATTATCCCACTGCCCCGCTGCCGCGGTAACACATTGCCCCGCTGCCCCACTATCCCACTGCCCCACTGCCTGCCCCGCTGCCCCACTCCCCTACTGCCCCGCTGCCCCGCTACCCCGCTGCCCCGCAACCCCACAGCGCCACTGCCCCGCTGCCCCACTATCCCACTGCCACTCTGCCTGCCCTGCTGCCCCACTCCGCTACTGCCCCGCTGCCCCGCTACACCACTGCCCAGCTGCCCCGCTACCGCGCTACCCCACTGCCCCACTGCCCCGCTGCCCCACTGCCCCCTTGCCCCGGTACCCCACTGCCCCGCTGGCACGCTGCCCCGCTGCCACACTGCCTCGCTGCCCCACTGCCCCGCCAAGCTGCCCCACTGTCCCGCTGCCTCGCTACCCGCTGCCCCACAACCCCACAGCCCCACTGGCCCGCTACCCCGCTTCCCACTGCCCCACTGGCCCACTGCCCCGCTGCCCCGCTGCCCCACTACCCCACTGCCCCACTGCCCCACCGTCCCACCGTTCCACTGCCACTGTCCTACTGTCCCACTGTCCCACTATCACCACTGTCCCACGGCCCACTGTCTCACTATATCAGTATCATCCCGTCCCATGTCCCATGTCCTGTCCCATGTCCCATCCTATGTCCAGTCCCATGTGCCGTCCCACTGTCCTGTCACATGTCCCGTCTCATGTCCCGTCCCATTTCCCGTCCCCTATCCCGTCCACAGTCCCGTCCCCAGTCCCGTCCCCTGTCCCGTCCCCAGTCCCATCCCCCGTCCCATCCCCTGTCCACTCCACTCCACTGCACTCCATCGTACATTACTATCCGCTCGTGCAAATGCATAGAAGCTTCGTTCTGTCGGGTGAGTACGCAACCCACGAATTAATTTTTTTCTTTTTTTCTTTCTTTCTCAAAACCCATACCAGTTTTTAAGTCAGATCATCAGCTTTCAGACAAAAAAAAAATCATCCAAATCGGTCCAGTAGTTTTAGCGTGATGCTGGAACAAACAAACAAACAAACAGACGTTTACAATTTTATAATAGTTAAGATTACCTACAAAGTTAATCCGGTCATTTTTCTAAAGATATAACCGCTCGGGTGGGATCACTCGTAACTCTTGGCCGTACTCGAGATATTTCAGTGTCTGCCGGAATTATAACAAGGGTTGGTCAGACACTTGACCGCGTTGTTGAGTTATTAACACCTCTGTTACGTCACTACAATGAATTTAAAGTTACCATTGTTTTATGTCATTGTCGTATTGTCTTGTTTGTTTTGAAAAAGAGCTACGGATTTTACATGTGAAAAAGGAAAAAATATATAATTTCTCTGCATTCTAGAAAAATGTTAAATATATTCAAGTGAAAGAGAAAGAAAGAGCGTGAGCGCTGGTTTGTACACGAAGAAGCACGACTTTGTTGGCTTCACTATGATTGTTAGCAGCACTTCCTCTATATTTTTTAACATGTCTGTGTTGCAGATGAATTTAAGTGTCACTGAGTCATCTACTTAAGTCCATCTACTCAAATAGTGGCAGTACAGCCAAGCGGTGTGCAGGAATTTAATAATAGAGGTGGCAGAAAAAAAATTGGTAGCAGTTTTTTTTTAATTAATAAGAATACAACAATAATTATGGCTAACTACATAACATCAAACGCTTTTCTTCATCACTAGAAGTGTTTTCGGAATCATAAAGCACCACTAGTTTTGCGGATGGACTTTACACAATATCATCATCAACATTTTAACCGAAAGACGTCTACTGCTGGACATAGGCCTCCCCCAAGTAGTTTGGGGGATATGCCATAATCGCCACGCTTGGCAGACGGGTTGGCGATCGCAGTTGGTTGGTTAAATACTCAGAGAACGCTGCTGCCCATCCTGTGGTGAATCCTTAGTCGCCTTTTACGACACCTATGAGAAGATGTAGGGTGGTGAAATTATTAAGTCCGGCACCACACGGATTATACACAATATGAATTAAATTATAAGTGATTAAATTAAAATTTAATAATTATCAATTTAGTTATTATAATTATCTAGTTACAGACTACAATTAGATCCTACTAATATTATAAATGTGAAAGTTTGTGAAGATGTATGGATATTTGTTACTCAATCACGCTGTAAGGGCAAAACGGATTTCGATGAAATTTGGCATACAGATAGAACATAACCTGTATTAACATATAGGCTGCTTTTTATTCCGGGAAGATGAACAGTTCCCAAGGGATGCGCGATAAACAATATCCACGCGGGTGCAGCCGCGGGCCATATGTTAATCCGTGTTTTGTTCTATCTGTATGCCAACATTCATTAAAATCCATACAGTAATTTTTGCGATAAAGAGTAACAAACATCCATACATCTACAAAAAAAATTACGTTTATAATATAAGTAGGATAGGATAGTAGCCAGGTTATATTTGTAAGGTACATTATAAGAGTGTATTTTTGAGGTCAAGGGAGGAAGGGTAAGTACACTGACGTCATTCAGGCACTCATTATGATCATTGACGTCTTTCATTATGATCGATTGTGCTGTAATCTTGGCCTTCTTTCCTTGTACCGAAAATCCCTTTCAAATGTTATGGTAAAAAAATGGGCCAAGTGCGAATCGAATTCGCGCAGTAAGGGTTCCGTAGCTCCCATCGACCTGATACCCCATAGAAACTGATTTAATTTACAAGGTTCATCAAAATACATCAATGCACAGTGCTCGAAATATGAATTTTTGCATCTCTTTCTTACGAATGTACCACCACATATATATATCTATGTTTGTCCTATTTTTTGTATTTGTTGCTAAACTACATAATATGCACTATAATCAGACCAAGTTGGACGCTGGTATGTATTACCGTTTTGAAGATAGAGCAATAACAAAAAAGTTGAAAAAAATGCATGTTTTTCGAGGTTTCTTGTTGTTTTTTAGTATTTTTCGTGATACCCCTCATAGTAACACATATTTTGAGAATATTTCAACTGGCTACCTATTTCCATTCAAAAGATACAGCCCTGTGACAGACAGACGGACGGACGGACGGACGGATGGACGGATGGACGGACGGATGGACGGACGGACAGCGTAGTGAGAGTAATAGGGTCCCGTTTGGCACCCTTCGGGTACGGAACCCTAAAAAACTGACGTTGTTTTCAAGAAGCAGACATCTTTATTCAAAGTCCCATTGAAGAAATTTTAGTAGAAGGGCCGGATGTTTTTTGAACAGTTTTCTTAAAGAAGTCGATTAATAAAAGCTTGCTGCTGGAAATACCTCTCAATTTACCAAATAAGAAAATAAATCGCAAACAATCTTTATCCAGTCATCATCATAAACACCTAGACCATTTACCTCACAATACCACTCAAAGGAAAAGAGCAGCGGCTTGAAATATTGTTATGAGCTTTTATCTGTCCAATTTCGTGGTAGGATGAAATAGCTGGCATCCTTGCAAGTGTCCCTTAAGGATAAAGGCTGTCCTTTATTGTGGGAGAAAATTCGACTCCTACTATCTCATTTTTTAAGTTGCTAGAACATTTAAAATTAGGGTTTACTTAATTCTTTGTTATATTTTATTGTGCTTCAGAAAAAATTGGGTTAGGTTAGGTTAGACATATCTGAACGAAAAAGTCATTCATTCAGATATGTCATTCCCATACATTTTGATTGTTTTCTATAGCGTTGACGATTGTAGATTGTCAACTTGGCTAGGGGGGCTGGTTGTGGCCAAGGCTTGTATAGTAGTTTTCTTAAATAATGCGCGGAAATTCAAACTAATACCTATGTAAATTCTTAAATCAATGACGAACAACAATAATTTTTCATGCGTCAATTCGTTAATTTGTTTCTTTTTAGGGTTCCGTAATCCTACAAGGAACACTTATAGTTTCGTCATGTCCGTCCTTCTGTCCGTCTGTCCTAATCCTTTACAGCTTAATAACTTCTACAGTTATAAACATAAGTAAATATAATTTTGTTAAAAAATAGTTTAGATATATCTATAGATCTCAATTTTAAAAGAATAAAAAAATCGTGATTATGTATTTTAGGGGTGGCGCCCATACATGTGAAATGGGGATGAAATTTTTTTTTTCGCTGCGCCCCCTCTTTTGTGGTATCATTGAATAGGTCTTCTAAAATGAAGGTAATGTTACTTATAATATTTTACATTGATAGACCTTTGTAAAAAATCTCTTTTAAAATTATTTCGAGTATAGTGTGATTATAAATTTTCGAGTTATAACTCTATAGAGAGAAAACTGAAAAATACTTAAGACGTCCTAGTTCAAAGGACCTTAGAGAAAAATGATCTTAGCAAATAATTCTCCTTTAGTTACTTTCTTTTTGAAAAAATCACAAGAAGTAACTTAGTGTTATGTTGACACAACACACTTCTTAAATTTGGCTTCTTGAATTTATCGCTAGATGGCGCTACTAACAACACGCTCGGAGTCGCGAATGCTGCCGATTATTGCAAAAACTAAAATAGCCATGATAAATATTTGATTTGATTCGTTTGTAATTACACTTACTTAAGGAACCCTATAATACTGAGCATGGCCCGACATGCTCTTGGCCGGTTTTTACTTTAGATAGCTCTATTTGCAAGTCAGTTCGAAATTTAAATAAAATCATGGCCAAGTAACCTCCTTGGTTGCTATTTTTCAGAGTAAAAAGTTCGTTCCATTTTTAAATAACACGACAGATATGAGTTTTCATAGAATTTTATTTGGCCGCTTAACAGGACAGATATGGATTTTCATACTAACATTGCCGGCCGCTACTCGCATGTATTTGACCAGTACAGCATTTTCGATTTATCTCGAAGAAGGTTGTCAAAATAATGTTCGAATTTCCAAGCATGTTTGAGAAAAATACTTTTTTTGATTTTCTTTCTATTCATATAAATCATGCATGCAAATAAAACCATTGTTTAAATTATTTGTGATGACATTCTAAAAGATATTTATAGAATACATTTTTCAATTTCGCCTAAAATCTTTTCAAAGTTTTGAATAAAAAAGGCTTCAAATTAGAGTAAGACGGCTGTGAAATGTAAAAGGTCTCTTAGCTATTGTTTCTGCTTAGCGTACAGTGAAGGTGTTATGAATGACAGCTACTCAACATCTCATGAAAATAAAATGAAAATTTAAGGAAGAAAGTGCCATAATGGTCATTACCGTGAAATGCGTCTGAAACATATAGGGAGGTATGTTTAGGCGGTTTGATAATGATTTTAAGTGGACTGTAGTTTTCTTGTTGTTCCCTAATACACACTTGCAAGCAGCCACAGGATTAGGTACAGCCCTTGGGAAGAGAGATGAGTCGACTGTACAATGGATGGGACTAACCTGCAGGTGTGAACAGCGCCGGGTAACACCGCTTCTTCTGGATGGCTGGAGCTGGTGTCTTTTTGTCTCAGCGCTATTTGCGATAATAAAACTGTACGCTAGGCCTTTAAAAGTATGATCAACTGTTTCACTCGCGTTACAATATCTGCGTGGGCGTCTCTCAAGGACACATATCGCGTGTCGTTTACTCAAGGACTAATGATGAACTAATTAGCCGCATGAGGCGCTGCGGCGTGCGCGCGTGTAGCAGGGGGAAAGAAAAGGACAGGGATATAGGAAGATAGGAAGTACTGCATACAAGTGCTTGATATCAAACATCCCCCCGCCCATGAAGGAACCCTTCATGAATAAAAATCAAATATTGCGGAAAAACAACAAATTACAAAAAACTAAGAAAATCGCGGTTTGAATATTATAAGTGCGGGAAATAAAAACAAAATTTGCGTTACAACGGATCGTATCATAAGTGCTGAATACAAAGGAACTGAATCCAAAAGAATAAAACTAAACTATAAACTAAATAATGTGTTATATTGTAAGTTATTGCATTGGCAGCGGACAAAGTTTAACGACGGGCCTTTTGTACGTTCCCGATTTGGTTTTCACTTCCGCTACACGGATAACATTGTCTTTACCAGGAAAAACCCTAATGACAACCCCGAGAGGCCAGTGCAATGGAGGAGCGTTTTCAATAAGAATGAGGACTATAGTTCCTACGCTAAGCGGGTTAGATGGAGTATTCCATTTTTCGCGAGATTGCAAGTTATGGAGATACTCATTTTTAAAGAGTTTCCTAAATGACTGAACTATAGAATCCATTAATAAATATCTACTTAACAAATTAGTGCGTTCTTCGTTTAAATTAGGTGCGGGAATATAATCTAATGGTGCGGTTGATAAAAAGTGCGAAGGAGTTAATGCGGTTGGTTCCGATGGATCGGAACTCAAAACGTATAAAGGGCGGCTATTAAGTAAAGCTTCAACTTGATTGAGAACCGTCAACATTTCTTCATAGGTTAAAATTTGGTTACCGATAGTACGAAATAAAAGTATCTTTACACTTTTTATGTTAGCCTCCCAAATGCCTCCAAAATGACTGGCATAAGGAGGGTTGAATTTCCAATAAATGCGGTTTTTTGCTAATTCAGAACTAAAGGACTGATAAAAACTATCGGATGATATAAAATCACAAAGTTCGTCTAAATAGGCTTGAGAAGAAACAAAATTTTTACCATTGTCGCTGTATAAGTATTTACAGGGACCGCGTCTAGAAACAAATCTTTTAAAGGCGTCTAAAAATTTAGCGGAACTTAGATCTGAAGCAAGTTCTAAGTGAACAGCCTTTGTCACTAAGCTAACAAAAAGACACAAGTAAGCTTTCTGGCTTTTAACACCGCGCTTTCTATGCATCGTTATATACAACGGGCCTGCGTAGTCTACGCCAGTGTGCAGAAATGCTTTAGTTTGTTCTAAACGACATTTAGGTAAATCTGACATTAGCGGGAATGTAGGCTTTGGATTTAAGCGAAAACAATAATTACATCTATGAATATGGTCTGACTATTCGTCGTGCGGAGAGTATCCAATATTTCTATCTTAGGATTGATAATAAAAGTTGTGGACCAGCATGAAAATGTTGACGATGAAGCGAATCAATTAAGATATCAATTATATGTCCCTTTTTGGGTAATAAAGCGGGATGTTTATGAGAATAAGTTAGCGTGGAATTTTTTAATCGTCCTCCGACACGTAAAATATTATCGGAATAAAACGGACATAGTTTGCGTAGGGAAGATGTGCAAAGTTTACCTTCCTTTAAATTAGTTTTGTCACATATTACAAATAAGTGATGGAGGGGTCTCATCCCAATCTAGGTGGAGGAGCCACAACTCTTGAATAAATAATTTTGCGTAAAGAATGACAGGTCCAACTAAATCTAAAACATCGTAGAGACGAGCGGCACTGGATAACATTGCACGTTTAGTGCTTTTGATGGAGTGCGGTGAAGTACGAAAAACTAAATTATCATCTGACAGATGCCAGCGTAAGCCTAAAATCTTATGTGCTGTCTTCATCGAAAGAGATAAAGTCAGAGTGGCGGTGTGACAAGGGGATGGTTTCTAATAACTCAGTGGAATTACTAGTCCATTTAACTAAATCAAACCGACTTGCTTTAAAGAGATGGATCAGTTCGTCAGCTATCTTGACTGCTTCCTGCAAAGAAGAGGCAGAAGAAGCATCATCAATATAAATATCTCTTTCGACTACTGCAGCAGCGTGCGGGAAGCGTTCCCTTTCGTCACTAGCGAGTTGACGTAAGGTTTGTAACGCTAAGAAAAGAAGTGCGGAGACCGAATGCGACTCGGTTAAATTAGTTTTCAAGCGGTGCGGTAAATAAAAGTTAGATAAAATGCGTTGAAAAATACGGTGCGTGCGTTTAACATAAATACCTAAAAAGAAAGAGCGGAGACCGGATGTAACCCGGTTAAATTCGTAAATTTCAAGCGGTGCGTTACAAGTAAAACTATATAAAATGAATTGAAATTTACGGTGTGTGCGGTTAAACATAATACATAAATACATTTGCCTAACATCGGCAAAAAATATGCGGATAATAATTGCGTGCGGAAGTTCGAGTAAAAGAACAAAAAATATGCGATACGGGTTGTGAAGATAAAATTGGAGCGTCACCCATGATGACGTAACCTAAAGATGTCTCAAAAGCGGAAGGCATTTTATTTTTACCTATAATTTTATGCGACAATATTATTTTACAATAAGTACTAACTCCTAATAAAACATCTATTGGTCCGGGTTCACAAAAAGTATCATCTGCGAGCGGTAAGTTCTGAAGATAATCTAATGATGATACGTCGACGCGTGAGTCCGGTAATTGTGACGTAATACGATCCACAACCATCGGTTCGATGTTGTGTGCGTTATTGTTATTGAAACGAGACGTAAATTGAAGCGATGTGATTCCGATGATTTTTTGTGTTATTTCACCGAAACCTTGAACCTCGGAAAATCGATTTTCCGTTTTAATAGGTGAAGAAACTTTTTTACAACATGCCAAAGAAATATAATCACTCTGGGAACCGGGATCAATAAGACATCTCAAAAAATGCGTGCGGTTAGACGAATCTATAACTTTTATTATTGCGGTACTTAATAATGTCGTGGTAGCATTGCGTTCAATACGGTCACATGATACATTACACACAGACACATTCTTTGCTATGTGCGAATCAGTTTGAACAATATCTGTAGGTGCGGAGTTTGAACCGACTGACTGCATCGATGGGGCATGATGCGAGTTACAAGCGGACGCGGAAGAACTAGCGGTTTTAGAATTATTATTATAAGATTGATTTTGCGGCGTTATTTTATCATTATTATTGTTCGTTTGAGTAGACGAATTAAAATGTAAGAGTGAATGATGCCTAGCGGCACATTGAGAACAATTACGTTGCGAGGTACATTTAAAAGTTTTGTGATTGGTACTCAAACAATTATGACAAAAATTACTGTTTTTAATGACGTTATATCTCTCACGAGGATTCATATTCGTAAAAGATGCGCATAAATACATGTGATCATGTTTAGGTTTATTACAAAGTTTACAAAAATTAATTTCACTTGTACCACACCCATTGTCAGAAGGACTAGCGGTTCGCGGGTTCGATTCCGTTTTGCTAACGAACGTTTTCAATTTCTGCGAACAATTTTTATTATTGCGGTCGTTACGTAATTGGTTATCAGCGGGTTTATGAATTGAGCGTGAAGATACCTTAGATTGATCCTTAACAAATTCAATTAAGGTTCTGTATGACGGAATCTTATCTTTACAGTTGATAAGTTCAAATAGCTTAACTGTTTCGGAATCTAACTTTTGTACGGCAATATGAAAAATGATGTAATCGGCTAAATCAGTTAACTTTAATTGTTTTAGCGCTTCAACCGAGGCGTCGAACAAATTAATGAAATTATCTAAATTAGAAGCGTTGTTGTTCGCGAGCGGTTTAAAATTAATAATCTGATTAAGATACGAACTAGCTAATAATCGAGGGTCATCATATTTTTTTATAAGTGCGTCCCATATAACTGAATAATTTTCACTCGTTGGAAGTATTCCACTACAAATTGCAGAAGCCTTATCGGTTAATTTCCCAACTAAATAGTGTACTTTTTCATTGTTAGTTAAGTTGGGATTATCATGAATTAAACTTTTAAATTGTTGGTAAAAAAGGGGCCATTTGCGGTAATCACCATTGAAATAAATTAACTCAATAGGAGGTAAGCGTGGTTTTTTAGGCGATAAATAAGATTGCGATTTGATATCTATATTTTTATTAACAGGCCCATACTGCGTTAGAATTTGTTTGACAAAACAATACATTTCTTCGAAAGAAGTCCAGGGTTGATAGTTAATGGGCGCGTTAGGGTTGAATTTATAATTCATAGTGTTGTACGAATCTAAAATTTGTTCGAATTCTTTGCGGAGATCATCAATATTAGCGGTGGTAAATAAAAGAAAAGATAGGCTATCTTCGTCACCCACAACCTTCTTAGCGGTTTCATAAATAGATTGCATACGGGCAAACATAGCGTCACGTTTAGATTGCAAAAGTAGCAGCTGAACTTGCTCGTCACTGCTACCAGCCTCCAAGACAGGTGATTCGACCTTTTTACCTCTGGTCATGGTGATAAGAAGTTCCTATGCGCGTTGGAAAACAAAGAGAAGCGAAGCGGTTATTAATATTATAGGTAGGTAGTAACGTAACTATCCTATGCGTATGTATAAAATGTAGTTAGGTACCTATTGCACTGAACCCCGACGCTGGAGTCAGATCGGTCTAAGTACCTATGCGGTTTAGAAATTATAATAAGTAGGTATTTACCTATTTATGCGATGAGTTCATAAATACAAAATTAATGCAACGTGAAGTGAAAACGAAAGCGGATTATTTTATAAAAACGTGACTTTGAGGGTACTTAAGTACGTACGGACGGATGCGAGATCGATAGTAATTTGTACTGAATATGCGGAAAATTAAATAAACTAAATAGCTGCCAATGCGGGGTGCGATAAATATTAATAATTTGACAGACTATCCACCTATTGTAAACAGCACAAATAAGACACGGTTCTCAACAACCTCGTGTGAAAATGTGATCATAAAATGGCGGCCTTAGCGCCCGGAATTTTTCGAGATTACGAGTTTCCTTTACGAAAAAGAATGCGGATTGAAATTAGATTACTATATTTGCGTTTTTAAGATTGAAATTCGTACTCGAATGACTAAAAAATCCGGTACGAAGGACCAATGAAACATATAGGGAGGTATGTTTAGGCGGTTTGATAATGATTTTAAGTGGACTGTAGTTTTCTTGTTGTTCCCTAATACACACTTGCAAGCAGCCACAGGATTAGGTACAGCCCTTGGAAAGAGAGATGAGTCGACTGTACAATGGATGGGACTAACCTGCAGGTGTGAACAGCGCCGGGTAACACCGCTTCTTCTGGATGGCTGGAGCTGGTGTCTTTTTGTCTCAGCGCTATTTGCGATAATAAAACTGTACGCTAGGCCTTTAAAAGTATGATCAACTGTTTCACTCGCGTTACAATATCTGCGTGGGCGTCTCTCAAGGACACATATCGCGTGTCGTTTACTCAAGGACTAATGATGAACTAATTAGCCGCATGAGGCGCTGCGGCGTGCGCGCGTGTAGCAGGGGGAAAGAAAAGGACAGGGATATAGGAAGATAGGAAGTACTGCATACAAGTGCTTGATATCAAACAGCGTCAACTGCTAAAATAGTCCTTCTGCCTGCTCGCTACAATCAACGATAATGTAGAAAAGAAAGTTTGTTAAAAATATTAGGCAAGGTCAAGCCAAAGTCAAAACAAAATCCCTTTAAAATGTCCGTAACCAAAATCCCTTTAAAATATCCATGGGAATGGATGACGCATATTCTTCCCGAAAACAACACGCCACAGCACTGATTGTATCATAAACATAATTTTATGTATGAAATTCTCAACACTAGCCAGTATTAAGCATTTGGCCTTGAGTTTATAGGGCCATGAGCTTGTAACAAATGCGAAGGGTGTTTATTATTCTTAACTTGATATTATTATTTAGCTAAATGTCGAGGCTATGTACTAGAAAGCAACAAGTGCTCCTAAAATTCCTTAACTTGAGACTTAGTTTCAATTTTCAGTTCGAGCCAAATTTCTAAAGGATTATTGGGTTTAACTTTATGGAAATTATTTTGAGAAGGCTGTCATTAACAAGAACAATAGCTTGACTAATTTGTTTAACTGTTTTTACAAATGGTGCCTAAACATTGTTGAATACTTTTGTGTTTTATTTTCCAGGCTTATTTTATTGTTTCCTATTTTCATTATTTCTTCCTTGATCTTCTGCATTTGCAATGATTAGATTGTTAATTTGATTGTTATTTTCACAATATCCTGCGCAACAACTCTCTTCTGCCTTTGTACCAAAAAAAATTGTAATCATGAAAGCACATTTCTTAGTTTTATGTCTGTGTTCCTACATTGTAACTACCATCTTGCTAATAAACCCTAATTCTAATAATATCATTTAAGGCTAATTGTATGATTATGGCACACCATGATCACAATTTGCATAATTTTATGGACTGTCGTTTACTGCCTCGAGAGGTTACATTAACAAAATTAACATCGTGATCAAGTCTCTAAGTAACATCTTTGGGTATTACGTGTTGTTAAAAGGTCAGTGTAATTTGGCAGTTTTTCTTGTTCGTTTTTATTTTTATGACTTAGGTAGTAAATAGGTGGCCACAAAATTATTTCTGAGAATTTTCGAACTTTCAATAACAACATTATTTTAACTCATTTTTGAATGACTTGCAGACTTGCGGGCCGGATGGACTCCACTTGAAGCGTGTTCTGTAAAACAATGCTATAACGCCACACGTGTCTCCGATCTGAAGCTCCGTGCGGACGATCCGCAAATAAATTGCACTGCTCTGAAACCAGCCGATTTTTTTTCATTTTAAATAACATTGGAGGGCAAACGTGCATGCGGGTCACCTGATGGTAAGCAATCTGCTCCGCCCATGGACATCCGCAACATAAAGGAAGTCGCTGATGCGTTGGACATTTTTACACAGCACCATCTAGTCCCAAACTAAGCAGAGCTTATGGTATGGGTACTAGACAATGGATATAATACGTATATACTTTTTTTTTTGTAAATACATACTTATAATACATAAGCAACACACCCAGACCAACACAAACACTTATGTTCATCACACAAATATTTGTGTCCTGTGGGAATCGAACCCACGACCTCGTTATCAGCAGTCCAACACTCGAACCACTAGACCACAGAGGTCGTCATATATACCAGGCCCCTCAGAAAGTATTGCGAAAAAAAGTTTTTATATATGGGAGACTGGCCAGTTATAATGTTTTTCGAAAATATGATTATTTATAAGTAAAAATAAGTAAGTTCCAATTTCAAAATTTCCCTCCACATTTTTTGCGAGTTAATTCAAAGTATTGTGTCTCACTGAAATATGGATCTGCGCCGGGAACATTTTAGAGCTATGATTTTATACGATTTCAAGTGTCGCCTGAAACCGGATGAATCGTACGATAGACTTCAAATGGCATTCATGGATGAAGGCCCTTCCAAGGCAACCGTGTATCGTTGGTATAACGAATTCAAGCGCGGTCGACCAACTTTGGGGGATGACGAAAGAAGCGGTCGCCCTTTGACGGCTGTTACCGAAGAAAACGTGCTAGCAGTGAAAAATTTAATCCAAGACAATAGGCGAATTACATATCAGGAGATTCAACACATATTGAAGATTGGATCGGGAAGCGTTCACGAGATTCTACACAGCCATCTTCGCGTGAGGAGGATAGTATCACGCTGGGTGCCGCACAACCTCACCGATGCTCAGAAGCAGGCCCGGGTGGAATGGTGCCGTGATATGCTTAACAAATTTGAAGCAGGCTCGTCTCGGCGTGTTTACGACATCGTTACAGGTGATGAGTCCTGGATTTATCAATACGACCCAGAAACCAAGCGCCAGTCGACTGTTTGGGTGTTTCAAAATGAGCCAACGCCTACCAAAGTGAAGCGATCTAGAAGCGGGGGTAAGATTTTGATCGCTAGCTTTTTTTATTTGACTGGCCACTTGGTATCAATTCCCTTACGGGATCAAAGAAGCATTAATGCCGAATGGTATACTACCAAATGTTTGCCAGAAGTTTTCTCTGTTATAAGCAACAAGCGACCAAACACAGGGCTCCGCGGGCTACTGCTCCACCACGACAATGCACCTGCGCACACCGCACTCAAAACGAGGGACTTCCTGGACAGCACGCCAGTCAAACTCCTGGGTCACCCTCCTTACAGCCCTGATCTAGCACCGTGTGACTTCTTTTTATTCCCAAAAATAAAAAATCAGCTCAAAGGGATACAATTTTCGTCGCCGGAAGATGCGCTGGCTGCGTTCGAGCAGGCTGTAAACGAGGTGTCTGCGGCGGACTGGAAAAAGTGTTTTGAAAACTGGTTTAGGCGCATGAATCTTTGTATAGAGGCTGGTGGAAAGTACTTTGAAAAGATTTGATAAAAATATATGTACGTATAGAACAATTTTTTTTAGTTTCGCAAAACTTTCTGAGTGTCCCACGTATACTGTATGTATATTGATTTACCTGGGCCTTAATGAGTCATTTTCCTCAATGTGTAACAAATTACGCATAACTTTCTTTATTGACTGTTTGTTCTTCGGCTGGACGGGAAAACAGTTGATTCATTTAGGGCATTAAGTTTCATACCGTCCTATGACATTTAGGAGCAATTACGGTATTTGTTTAAAGGTCAGTACTGGCCAGCTGTGTTAGTCTGTAACGGACAATGTAATATTTATGGCTACCAAAATACCAAACAACAACGGCGTCTGATATTCCTGTTCTATTTTTGAACTTGTATAGCAAGGCTAGGTTCATTGTGGTAACAAATGAGCCTTCCGCAATATTTCTACTCAAATATGAGACGTATGTTTGTTTTAATCTCTAACAAATAAGTAAATGCTTTTCAACTAGCTATTTTCCAGGTAAAGTATAGCTTCGTATGAGTAAAAGAAAAGATTAATTAACAATAGTCCTTTTAATTAATTTTCCTCACGCAGTTACAAACGTCGTCGTAAAGATGGCAACATAGGAAAAGGGTTCGTTCGGTTGTCACTTGATATTATCTTACGGCCAAAATTAATATCCAATCTATCCACGATTTGCCCTACTGGAGATGGAAATTTGACATTAGCTCCATACAAATTATGTCAAATTTCTATCTCTAGTAGGGTAAATCGAAGATAGATAGGATATTAATTTTGGCCGTTAGAGAACTTATCGTCTTTTCTTATTTAACTTCCTTATCAAGTCAGGATTTCTACAAGAACATTTGCAAATAGTCATATCAGCCTAAGAAGTAAATGGTCAATCATTGGGGTAGACGTGTTCTTGAGTGGATAGTGACGATCTATCGAGTCAGTGGTGGCGTGCTATTGGTGAAGTCTATATTCAGCAGTGAACTGCTGTAGGCTGATGATGAATATTATACTGTGACATTGTGATTTTATTTAAAAAAATACTTTTTTAATCAATTTTTTATTATATTGTATTTTGACATTGTATTCAAAGACCTTTTAGTATTTTTAATCACTGTAAATGTGAGCATAATGTAGCCATTAATGACATAGTGTCAGATCGATGGGTTCCCTTCTATTATGGTTATGCCTAAACATAACATCATTATTAATTAGTTTACTTCAATGAATTTGTCTCACTCATTAACCTACATTGTACTCACATAATTCTTTCCAAATCATATTCAAACCATTGTACCATTTCAAATGAATAAAGTATTTCCATGGAGTTTCTTGCCGCCTTTTCTCCATAGTACCAACATTTTGGAACCCTGCAATCAGATTTTAACTGAAAAAAAACACTGAAAAAGATAATGATATTATGAGTGATTACAGCGTGCATCGAAACGATTTTAATTAATAATATTGTACGCTCGATTAATATTTATAAAGACGCTTGTCATCTTAGTCTATCTGCGACCACGAAATGCTGCAAAGCTTTCGAAACGTCAGGGAAACCAATTTAAATAATATACGAGATTTAATCCGGATAAACTTTGTTTTATTAGATTATTAACGTTTTGAAAGTGCATGTAAATGGTTATTTGCAATAAAAACTTTTTAATTTGAATATAATGTATTTACATACAGCTTGTTTGCTGTAACAGGAACTCTCAAATCAATGTGCAGTTACTGATTAACTTATAAATAAATTAATAAATACTTTATAATAAAAAATATCAAATAATTTACAACGACATAATACAGATTGAATGGTCGAACGAAGGACTTATTGAAAGAGGGGATGCTTGGTACTTGATTCTCGTTCCAGATATGTATAACAAATGGCACCTTATTATTGTTTTTTATATTTTTCAAATCGATTTCATCAATAACTGTGGACACTATTTCGAGCTTTCAAATCAAAATTACATGCAGTGAGGCGATGCACCTAGCACGGCAGTGTCCATCATTGGTCACTATTTCCACCCACTCCGTCTTTTGCGCTTGCGTGATCATTTTTTCCCTGTACGTGTGATTTATCGTGGAATATTTATTTCAAAATTATTTTTCATTGTGTGTATACACATTCTACCATATTATTAAATATATCCCTCGTTTACCCAGTCATGCAGTATACTTAAAAGTGGTATTATATTAACTGTGCTTAAAAGTAAGAATACAGTTCAACTGATTTAACGTATTTTTCTTTTCCAATAAAAATATGCACACATTGATTTCTCCTATATAGTGGGTATACAAATTACACCTACACTGCACAAAAGCTTAAACCTGGTTATGCGTATACTGAACACAGGCATAATATAAGATAGGTTTATGGATTCTTCTAGCTTTTTGCTCGATACGGTTCACCCTCGAACTATATACAATACATATCGTATTAAAACCTAACCGACATATTCATTGGAGTTGTTAAACTGTTTTCTACAAAGCTATCCAACTAACTGTAAAAGAATTTACGTTTACCGACTAACACTAAAGGTATAAAAATAAACTAAATACAATAATACACTTGCGAAAAAAAAGTGAAAATTCTAGTCTTGAGATAATAACAATTGTTTTTAATATTCAATAACATCTGAAAGACAGCCATAGATTTAAATCCAGCCTCACATTAACAAAAATATTTTAAAGTGAACCAAAAAACTATACAATTAACTATATAAAGTCCTTATTATATCTATCCATCTATAAAAAGCAACAAAAGAAAAATTGGTAAGTATGTGATATCAAATTGCAGCTATTCCTCACAACCACCCCTGAATTTATTGCCCAAATAGAAAGCGTGAAATTGTTTTCTCATTCCGAGTTTCCCTAACGTATCGTCGAAATTAAAGCAATGTAACATTTCCGACTCGGCATTTATAAGTCATGGTGTTACGGTGACAGAACAACATTATTTAGGCAAATGTGCCTGCAAGGGCTTGAGCAATCGATACACGTCGTTTGATCAATAGTGTTTGCTCGAGGTTCAGTCACGCGCTCTTCAATTAGAGCGACTGTTTTTTTGGGTTTAGTACACGGTTAAACCCGATTCCTAGTGATTGGGCGAAGGTCAATTTTATTGTACCTTTTGTTGAAGCCGTTGGTATAACAAAGTATTTGGTATTTGATTTCTTTACAAATCAGCTACAAAAGTATGTCGTGTGTGTTTGTAGCTACTAAACAAAAAAAAGGAAGAAGTTATGACAGAGTGCAATATTTTGATAGGTGACGAAAAGGTGGAACAAGTGAAAGATTTTGTATACCTGGGTTCCATGTTTACGAGAGATGGCAAGCATGTGAAGGACATTGAAAGGAGAGTGAGTGCTGGTAATCAGGTGAATGGGGCACTACACACCTTCATGAACAGCCGCAAAGTGTCGGAAAAGGCACGGCTGGCTGTTCATGGGGGAGTGTTAGTGCCTACACTTATGTATGGTAGTGAAAGTTTGGTATGGCAGAAGAAACATGAAAGCAGAATAAATGCAGTAGAAATGAGAGCTTTGAGAAGTATGTGTGGTGTAACTTTGAGAGATAAAGTAAGGAATAACATGATAAGGGAGCGTTGTGGAGTGAAAGAAGATGTAGTGACAAAGATTGAGAAAGGTATGTTAAGATGGTTTGGACATATAGAGAGGATGGACGAGAGGAGATTGACGAAACAAGTATACGAAGCGAGTGTGGATGGAAGAGTTGCAAGGGGACGACCTCGGCGAACGTATCGCGATCAAATCGCGGATGTTCTCAAAAAATGCCAGGTTAAGAGTTCTCTAAACCGACGAGCATGCATGACGAGGTTAATGGACGTAGATGAAGCGAAAGAGGTGTGTCAGGATCGTAGCAGGTGGAAATCCATAGTCTCTGCCTACCCCAATGGGAAACAGGCGTGATAATATAAAAACTTTCGCTATGAAATTGTCTAAAAGTTTATCCAAGTAATTTAACATTGTCTATCCTTTAACCCTTATTAATATTCAGTTAGGCTCCCAATTGGAAATGTCAAGGATAGGTTACCCGCAAGTTTAACCACGCATCAAAAACAACCGATATAGTTTTTGAAAAGGGACTGATCATTCTAAATTGAATCCACAATTTCGTAGTTCAGGAGCTCCAAAAACTATTTTATTTGAATAAATAAGTAGTAAACTTTTGACGGATTCTCACACAGTAATGGAAATCTCATGTTTAATGTCTCGTGATTTAAATAATTTATTAATTTATAGTTTTTAACTAAATAAAAGGTATTCTATGTTGTCTGGAAGATATCGCTTTTAGCAATAAGGCAATGTACCCTGCGGTTTTCCTTTTTTCTACTATTTTCATGGTATACAATAAAACATATTCTATCTACCTATTTATTTGTGTTCCTATGGAACCCTTGACCTTTAAGTTCTTTTAATTATTTTGTTATTAATTTCAATGAGTAAACAATTACTTTTTATATAGACGTTATTGTGCTGGAAAAATAAAATAGATTATTTTTGTTTACTTATTACATTAAGTGTTCTCTCCACATACTTAAACGTTATATTTGAAAGTTATTTCGTTTCTGACAAAGGCTTTAATTTTTCATACATATTTTGTAACAATGAGAGACTAAGAATATAATTATATTAAAATAAAATTAAAATTAAAATTATTATTATCGATATCACTTAAGTGGTATAATATTCGTTCCTAAGCTCATAGATAATTAGATTATACATATTTACAATCATTATCTACCTAAAATAAAGTAAACTGAAATTGGTATACAATGATCCCTTCCTACCTATTATACCTACCTTCCTATTTGACCTGTTATATCTCGTATCTACATTAATGTTATCTCTTATCTTCCTGCGACTATTTCGGAATGAAAGATAAGTTTGTAAATGAAGATAAACACTAATGATTCGAAAGTATTTTGTACTATGTAGTTAAACAATAATAAAATAAATAAATTCGAAACAAAAGTCGGGTCAATGTCCACTATTGCCATGTTATCCTGCATGGACTATAGTGACCATTAGCTTTTAATTAATCATCAAGGTAATGGGCAGACGCCTCTATTCAATCACTTAATAACAACAATATGTTGGAGCAGCGCAGCAGTGACGGTTAATAAGTAAAAGCTCAAGCGTAATTTGCTAAATACTTATAATTGATAAAAAAATAGGTACAAGTTTGTTAGCGTAAAAGCGAAAAGAATATATAAAATTTTCACTGTCACTTTTGAGTGATACAACAATTAAAAACAAAAACAATATGGCCATTCCTAGTAACCAAAAGAGTTCAGAACGATATTCTGTAGTATAGGGGAAGCTTGAACATGCCCCCGGCCTTGGAAGCACCAGCTTTCAATGAGGCTCTGGAACCTGAAGGCAGTCGTTGAAGAGAGGGCAGATTCTGGAGAATGCCCGTCTTACAACACCCGATGCCGTCCGAATGTCAGCGACTCTGGACACGTTGTCTTTTCCAGGAATGATATTGATCACTCGTCCAAGTTGCCACTTCAGTGGCGGCTGATGCTCATCTTTGATGACTACAAGCATGTCACGTTGTAAGTGAGACGAATCCTTCTTCCACTTGTTCCTTGTTTGCAACTCGCATACGTATTCTTTCGCCCAGCGTGACCAAAAATGTTGGCGAATTTGTTCCACCCGCTGATAGCGAGAAAGTCGATTGACGGGCGTCTCGGTGATGTCGGCGAGAACAGGTGCCGTGAGCGGACGGCCAACCAAGAAGTGAGCAGGAGTTAAAGGGGTGAAGTCATAGGGGTCTGTGGATAGAGGACTCAAAGGACGTGAATTCAAGACAGCCTCGACTTGAGTTAACACCGTGCTAAATTCCTCGTATGTTAGATGCGCATTTCCTATAACCCGTCGCAAGTGGTGCTTGCAGGACTTTATTCCCGCTTCCCACAACGCACCAAAATGAGGCGCATATGGTGGAATAAATGTAAATTTAATATTTTGACTGGTAGCGTATTCTACTATTTGTGGCGAACATGTAGATAAAAAATTAGAAAAAGTATTCATCAGACCTACAAAATTACTCCCATTGTCTGAAAATATTTCACACGGCTTACCACGCCTGGAAATAAATCGTTTTAGAGCTAGCAAATATCCGTCTGTAGACATGTCACTTACTAGTTCTAAATGAACTGCGCGAGTCACAAAACAAATAAATAGGCATAAGTAGCCTTTAATAATTCTGGAACCTCTCCCTTTTCGGTTCAATATGAGCATTGGTCCGGCCATAATCCACCCCGCAACGCAAAAATAGAAAATTTGGAGTTATGCGCTCTTTCGGTAAATTTCCCATAATAGGAGTTGGAGTTCTGCCTCTTAATCGAGTGCAATTTACGCAATCATGCACTATTTTCCTTGCAAGATTCCTACCGCCTATAGGCCACCACATCTCTCGCAAGTTAGACAAAAGAGCCTGTGGTCCTGCGTGTAGTAACTGTTTATGCTCATGACGAAATAGTAATAGAGAAAGATGATGCTTTGCAGAAATTAAAATCGGATGTTTTTTGTCGTATGTGAAATTAATAGAATTGTCGATACGGCCACCTACACGCATAATTTTATTGTTATCAATAAACAAATTTAATTTAAGTAAATTATGTTTATTGCTTAAGGTGCCGGTGTTTGTTAACGACGTGTGCTCATCTGGAAATGATTCTAGTTGAGACAGTCTAGCCAATGTCATGTCAGACTCTCTTAATTCCTCGACAGTGAGAACCCCTGATCGCGGCGAGTTCCTATTGCGCGAATTGTAAATAAAGCGATGTATGTACGCGACAGCACGTCTCATGCGCATAAATTGAGAGAATCTGTCAAATGGAAATAGCTTACATTCAGATGTCTGCCTGACTACTAAAGAATGTGACACACCCGATTTAGTTTCTGGTAGGGCTTCGTGCTTCATGTAAGGCGCTAAAGAGACGTCAGCACAACTGAAACTCGGTTCACGAAGGAACGCCGGACCTTCCCACCATAAATTGGAACTTGAAAGATCCTCCAATCCGATACCACGCGAAACTATATCGGCTGGATTTTCCTTTCCGCTTACATGGCGCCATGGTAGTTCCTTTGTCAACTCGTGAATTTCGGCTACCCTATTTTGCACAAACGGTTTTAGTAAATTCGGAGGCATGTGTAGCCAGCCTAAAACAATTGTCGAATCTGTCCAAAACATAATACTATCAAAAGTACGATGTAGTGAGGTACGCACCCTATCGTATAACCTAGCGCCAAGTAAAGCACCGCATAATTCTAGCCTCGGTATACTAACGGGCTTTAAAGGTGCGACCTTACCTTTGGAACATAATAATCTCACCATTGCAGGTGAATGTTTGGTCACCGAACGTACATAAACACATGCGCCATACGCAGTTTGTGACGCATCAGAAAAAATGTGTAATTCTACACGTATGGGGTCTATATCAATGACGTGACGCGGAATTTTAATAGTATTTAGCGCTGACAGACCACATACGAATTTATTCCACGCCTGAGCGACGTCACAGGGAACCTTATCGTCCCATTCTAATTGCAACAACCACAACCTCTGTAACACAACCTTAGCGATTATTATAGTAGGGCTAAGTAACCCTAACGGATCAAATATTTGAGACACATGCGACAATATTGTGCGTTTCGTGATTATTGAATGATCACCCTTAAACTGTGTATTAAAGTAGAACTCATCGGACGCGTTATACCAACCGAGACCTAATGTTCTGCATTGTGTATTTTCTTCTAACGTCAACTCCTTTGCATCGCTAAACGGAGCTAAGGATCTGTCACATTCAAAATTAAAAATCCATTTCCTTAAAATGAAACAACCAGACTTTAGAGTCTCCGCGATTTTCTCGCATAGTTTTATTAATTCATGTTTGTTATCTGAACCTGTTATTAAATCGTCCACGTAAAAATCATCATTAATTATTTGTTGAACGCATGGATCTGTGGAGTCATGTGCAAGTTGCTTGAGACACCTAACGCTTAGAAAAGGCGCCGAGGCTGTCCCGTAGGTCACTGTATTAAGGCGATAAATACCTAATGGTTCAGATGGATCGTCGCGCCACAAAATAAGCTGCAGGTTGCGTTGTGATTCATTGATTAGACACTGTCGGTACATTTTTTCAATGTCCGCACATGCAGTGAACCTATGTCACAAAATGTCAACTAATTCACTCTGTTGTCGAGGTCCTACAAATTGAAGGTCATTTAATGACTTTCCAGTAGTAGACAGTGCACTGGCGTCGAAAACAACAGGTAGTTTTGTTGTAGTACTATGGTCACGGATAATTCCATGATGAGGCATTACATAATGTGGTGTATCGTAAGAAGTTATCCGTGACATATGTCCCAACTCTAAATATTCACGAATAAAATCGCTGTATAATTTTTTATAACTTGCATTCGTTTGCAACCGCCTCTCTAGTGCCAAAAAACGGCGTTCAGCCTGCGGATATGTTTCGCCTAAGGTAGTAGGTGATTCTTTAAATGGTATTTGAACACAAAACCTTCCGTCGCTGTTACGTGTTGTAGTTTGCACGAAGTGATCCTCACATGCTCGCTCGTCGTCAGTACGTGAGTCACCAACCCTCGGTAATTCCTCTAACTCCCAAAACCGTCGTAGTTGAGCATCAATAGAGAGACTAAAATTACATTGCGTGTATTTAATATTGCGTATATTAGTATTAATCGGACCGGAAATTAACCACCCGAGTTTCGTATTTTGTAAAAAGGGTCCGTTATTTAACCTCATTTTACCTTCGCTTAATAATTCCCAAAATATGTCTGCGCCTAATAAAATATCTATATTTCGGGACTCGTAAAAATAAGGATCAGCCAGCTGCATGTGATCAGGAATACTGAACCGCGCGCTTTGTTTACATACAGCTGGTATCGCCGATGTAATGTTAGGCATCACAAAACATTTAATACGCGTCGAATAATTATTGTTTTGTGATTTAATATCAATGTCACACATTTGCGTAGTATGTGTTACTGAATTGCCTACACCTCGAATTTCGAAAGTGGACTGTATAAGATTTACGTCTAATAATTCGCATAAAGATTTGGTAATAAAACAATGTTGGCTACCGCTATCGAGCAGCGCACGCGCTGTATGATATTTATTCTGTTTATCGGCTATCTCAATGATAGCGGTAGACAACAACACAGGTCTCACGTGCATAGATTGATCGCATGACAAAATATCTATGTGTGCACTATTTACCTGTACGCATGGAGCGTTCACCGGGCTGGCGGCGGAGGTGGCGGAGTCTACGAGGGCTGCTTGAGTCGAGTAGGGGAACGACTGGCCTGGGCCGCAGTCGCCAGCGCGCAGCAGCTCATTCTTGTTCACAGAGTGCAAAACCACTGTTTGATTTGCGTTAGTATTAGATGAATCAACATGAATTAGAGAATTATGCTTTTTGTAGCACTGACGGCACGGTCCAAACTTACAAGTTTCCAAAGTATGTCCTGAGCGTAAACAGTTTTCACACAGTTTATTGTTAGCAACAAACTGCAATTTAGTGTCAAGATCAGAGTTAATAAATTTATAACATGTGTACAATGGATGGAAATTTGCGTTGCACATTAAACAACGCTTCTTAACGGAAGTTTGTTTATCTTGCGGCTTAATATTAGTGGACACATTGCAATGCAGTTTGCTGTTATTATATCGTGATGTCGTTGTTTTTTTAGTATCTTTAAGAGTGTGATCGTGGTTAACTTTGACGTGTGAATGTGAAACTTGCAAGGTATCAAGCATATCAGCTCTGTTGTTTAAGAATTTAAGCAGGTCTTTTAAAGATGGTTTACAGTCGTCATATTTTTGTGTTTTAAACTGCTCCCACTCGCGCTCTGTCGTTTCATCTAATTTAGAGCTTATGATGTAAATAATTAATGTATCCCAGCTGTCAGTAGGCTCTCCTAGGATTTTTAAGGCGCGCAAGTTCTTTAATATCGTATCCACGAGCTTTCTGACGTGTTGGGGTGACTCCTTAGACAATTTTTGCAAAGAAAATAGTGCCCTTACATGATTATGCACTAAAAGCCTGTTGTTATTAAATCGATTAAGAAGCAGTTCCCATGCCACAGTATAGTTAATTTCTGAGAACTCCAAAGCGTCTATGATCAATTCTGCGCTTCCTTTAAGGGATGATTTAAGGTAGTGGAATTTCTGGATGTTGCTGATTTCTTTTGAATTATGAACTAAAGATGAAAATGTATCCCTAAACTCAAGCCAATGCTCATATGCCCCGTCAAAGGTAGGCATAGTTATAGTGGGCAATTTAATTGATTTTAACTTGCCACCAGTGCCACTACTACAACTAGACACGTTAGCATTGTCAATTACATTTACAGAGTCAAGGATATATTCAGCTTGAGCCAGTGTATCGTAATAAACATCGTCAAACATTTCGCGTTGCGTTAATTGATCTTCTAAAACACAATCGCGGACCGTTTTTTCGATTTGTGTTTGTATATCGCAAAATTCCGTATATAAATTTGAAGCCCCTTTTACTCGTAACTTTAAATCAATTCGTTTTTGCGCAGATTTCACATTTTCACTCTGTATATTAGCTACATAGTTTGAGAATTTAGTTAGCCTACCCTTTAAAATCCCACGAGATTTGACTAAATCCTTTAGTAATGCCGTATCCTCATCGGTATCACCTTATAACCGATACGGGGATAAATCGCGGCCTCTTGGCATTTTGGTAGGTGTAAAAAACGGGGTAAGTACTCACGGTTAACTTGATTAAGCGGGTTAGCTGATGCTAGCGGCGGCACAGCTAATCCACGAACCAAGCGTGCGCTAAACAAAGCAAGCACCAAAACAAACTGGAAAGTAAAAAATAAGCACGGTGTCAACCAAATGAAGCGAAGGACGACGGTTAGGAAGGATGGCTGGCCGTACCGAATGATGCGTTTTCTTCTTTCCTTTCCAATGGTCACTGCAGCTCAAAGACATTAAATATTTACTATTAAATCTCTTTGCTGCAGCTTTTGCGAATATTGCGATGCGAGTTGCGATGTTCGACTGTTTGCCAGTCTTCTCGTTGTTCGGTTCGAGGGACCACAATATGTTGGAGCAGCGCAGCAGTGACGGTTAATAAGTAAAAGCTCAAGCGTAATTTGCTAAATACTTATAATTGATAAAAAAATAGGTACAAGTTTGTTAGCGTAAAAGCGAAAAGAATATATAAAATTTTCACTGTCACTTTTGAGTGATACAACAATTAAAAACAAAAACAATATGGCCATTCCTAGTAACCAAAAGAGTTCAGAACGATATTCTGTAGTATAGGGGAAGCTTGAACACATATTGCGATCATTAATCATGAGTTATTATGACTTTATAGAGAAAATCTGCATAACGGAAACTAATAAACAGCTTAAAATAGTAGATTACACGACAAGTGAAAAAAGGCAATTTAATTCGAGAATCCCGAGCGTAGAGAAGTACAATTGACTACGATAAAATAAATAGTAGTATAGTATTTATATTTTCTTAATTTAAATTAGATAGCTCAGTCAGCTCAGTGGAACAGCTGCATTCAGCCAGCGAGTATCTACGTATAGTGAGTACGTACGTTGCAGTGATGTTTAAGATAAGACAATGACATAACACTATTCGCAAGTAGAACTCGTAGAAATGGTGCGTTCCCGTGTCCCTATTCTGAATAATTCTTATTTTTTTTTAATTAGGTTGCAATAAAAAAAAATCGGAACCTAGGATATCCTAGAGTATATTTTACCCGTAAGTATGCAAAAAACGCGCCTTGACGTGGAGTTGCGGAA
Organism: Asteroscopus sphinx; assembly: GCA_949699075.1. Lineage (NCBI taxonomy): Eukaryota > Metazoa > Arthropoda > Insecta > Lepidoptera > Noctuidae > Asteroscopus > Asteroscopus sphinx. The sequence continues at coordinate 13,102,846 of OX453016.1, forward strand.
ACCAGCTCGTTATACTATACTATACATTTATACGTACCATTTTCAAGTTTTGCTGGATCCAAAACGGATCAGGCTACACAGTACCGGATCCGGTAGGCATCCAAAATATGCCGGATCTGCAGGTGACCTGAAGAAGTTAGCTGAGGGGGGATGCGGAAGGCGGAAGACCGAGTGTTGTGGTGCAACTTAGGAGATGCCTATGTCCAGCAGTGGACTGCAATAGGCTGAGTTGATTAAAAAATAATTATAAAACCCATAAAACAAAAAGGTTCTATAGTAAAAATAAAACAAATCACTATCACTACATAGTATAAAACAAAGTCGCTTCCCGCTGTCTGTCTGTCCCTATGTATGCTTAGATCTTTAAAACTACACAACAGATTTTGATGCAGTTTTTTTTAATAGATAGAGTGATTCAAGAGAAAGGTTTACATGTATAATACATGCATAATATAGTAGACAAACACTGATAATTTTAGAGGTTTCTAATGTGATGTCGTAAATAAACACATTTTTTTGCGCTTACATTACAAATGCTGGGTGAACGCTACGAGATAGATTTACTTTTTATGAGAAATAATGGCTTATTTACGAAGTGATTTTAAGGAATACAGAATTAATCCTTATCCAATTTAGTACCGCAAATACATTGTGCATTTAATATAGATCAGTATGGCCCTTTACAGCATGTAATTTAAATTAATGTTTTCGAAGATATTACAAACTTTAAATGCAGAGACATAGCGATTGCGGCGGTACCTGCCGGGGGGACGGAGGCGAAAATTGTCAATGACAAAAAAGCTGTGAACGTTTTATATAAATACATTCTGTAGTATAGCGGTATCAGCATTGCACCCGTGCGAAGCCGGGGCGGGTCGCTAGTTATACATTTATTTATTTATTTTATTTTATTTATTTATTTGTTCAGTGGTATACATAACAAAAACATTCTAAAGATGTAAACATAAACTCATTAGAGTTTTACCGTACATCAGTATCATCGACTATACAAACAGGTAAACAAAAATATAGTTAATAAGGTAGGATATTAAATAAGTACAATGAGGGTAGATACCAAAAAAAAAACAAAAAAAAACAAAAAGGTTTGTGCCTTATCTCGTATACATACGTTTACAACAAAATCATGTTTTTAAAAACACTTTTACCACTAAACAGGAAATTAAGTTAGGAAGCGAAAAATTTTAATAACTTAAATATTTTCATAAAAATTTAACCTTGTTACTGCATTAATTGGGCCAAATAATTCACACAATGGCATTGAAGGGTTGAAAAAAGTTTACGCAGACCGTAATAATGGTGAATTCCGTGTTCCATTGCAAGATATGCTAAAATATACGTAATAGTACCTAATTCATAATTTATTTCGTTGCATATTATACATCCTCGCTACTCTCACACTTTTATTACGTTAACGTTATTTAAATCATCCTTTGTTATGATTTTGAACTTGTGTTTTGTCATCCATTGATCATACAACCTAATAGACGTCTACACACGTGAATGTAAAGCGTACACTAAATTCTGTCAACTAGCTGAGGTAAGCGGGGTACTGCAATTTGGTTGGCTCTATCAAGGCGGCTATTGGCTGATCACTATCGCGGAAGTATTAACGGCTCACATAAGTGGTCGAAACTGATTTGAAGTTCTAAAGTGGCGAATAGTGGAGACCTTCATCAGCTCTTTGTGAAAGCGCTCGTTCGGTGAAGTACTTTTACCGTACTTAGTTCTGCCGGCAAACAGTAATGCTTGCATTGCTGTGATTCAGTGAGAAGGGTACGGGTGCCGGTGAAATTACAATCACATGAGACTTTTCATGAAGATGTGATTGTAATTTCTCAATTTGCTAAACTGACTTGCAGTACCATTTACGCAATACACTAGGTGGTATTGCAGTTGTTATGTGCAAAGGTAACCGCTTAACACCAGGTGGGTCTGCCATCCTATACTATAAAAAAAAACTATTATACTTATGTGTTGACAGATATGGGTCGCCTGTTATGATGCGTGTATTGGGGTGTATGGTGTCATCGAAGAGTTATTGGACAACTTTTACCCGCCCGCCGCATATCAATGGTAACATAGCCATTATACGCTGAACTAGCTCAGTATGTAAGTTTCATACAAGACAAGCTCTACTTATACTGGTTTATACCATCGATATGAGCTTGATTATTATTATTATTATCAGCCTGTAGTGTCCCACTGCAGGGCAAAGGCCTCCCTTCCCTTTTTCCACTTGTCCCTGTCTTTTGCCTTCTGGAGCCAATCCTTCAGACAGGAGTCAAGTTCGTCCCGCCATCTCCTTCTGGGCCTGCCGCGTTGTCGTTTGCTGCTGTCTGGAATCCACTGTGTGGTTGTTTTCGCCCATAGCTCCTCCGGCATGCGGCAGATGTGACCAGCCCAGTTCCACTTAAGCTTGGCAGCTGTTTGGCCTACATCAGCAATTTGTGTTTTGGAACGCAGTATAGAGTTTCTTACGCGATCAGTAAGTCTAACTCCTAGGATACTGCGTTCCATTGCTCGCTGACAAACTCCAAGTGCGGACTTTTGACGCTTTGTCAGTGACCATGTTTGCGCTCCATAGGTGAGGGTGGGGAGGATGCACATGTCCATGAGCTTTCGCTTTAGTGAGAGAGGGAGGGGTCCTTTCATCAGTTCTTTCATCGACCAATAGCTCTTCCAGGCGTTCTCGATTCGTCTAGCTACTTCTTTATCCTGTCTGGCCTGGAAAGAGACTATTTGGCCGAGATATATATATTCATGGACATATTCAACCCCCACACCCCCAATTTCTATGCTACGCAAAGTGCTGTTGGTCATTATCTTGGTCTTCGACATGTTCATCGCAAGTCCGACCCTGAGGCTTGCCTGGCTCAGTTGTTCGAGCATAAGATTAAGCTCAGCTGCCGAAGAAGAAAAAAGAACAATGTCGTCGGCGAATCGGAGATTTATTAATCTCTTTTCCCCGACAACGATACCCTTGTCTCTCCATTCTGCATTTAGTTTCTGGAACACTTCTTCCAACGTGGCTGTAAAAAGTTTAGGAGACAACGGATCTCCCTGTTTGACCCCTTTCTGGACTGGAAATGACGACCCAGTGGCGTGTATGTGAATGGCAGCCGTGCTGTTTAGGTATACTTTTTGCAAGATATGAATGTAGGTGTGGTTTATTTCTTGACTATCTAGGGATTCAAATATGGCTGCGTGGGTTAAGCTGTCAAACGCTTTGGAGTAATCCACAAACGCGAGATAAAGTGGTAGGTTAAATTCCTGGTGTTTTTCTATGAGTTGGTTTAGGGAATGTAGATGATCGGTAGTGGAGAGGCCGCTGCGGAAACCTGCCTGCTCAGGGGGTTGGTAGAAATCTAATTGACCAGATATTCTATTTTCGATTTATGAGCTTGATAGTACCTATAAAATATTCTTAAGCACAAATGAAAATACCGACCTATAAACGACAAATTGATATAAATCTCTTCAAGACCACTTTGTCACTTTAACACTGAATCCGCGCTTAGCTTTAGCTGGATCTTGATCTTACATTGAAACAAACCACTCGGTTCAATAAAACCTACTTTATGGACCAACTGTTTAGTATAATGGCCTCCAAACTGTTAAAATATATTGTTTCTTGGGTTTCTTGTTACTTTTTTATTAATTAAAATCGTTGAGTGTGGATATTTAGCTAGTATTTAGTATCAATAAAAGTCAATCATTCCATAAAAGTATTTCGGGTGTTTAGTCCACCAATTTGCATCAGGCTAGGACAGCGTGCCCAGCAATAGGACAGCTATGGGCTGAATGTGCTGAGGTGCTGGGCCAGAAAACCTCCTCGTGTGCTTGATGGCTGCTGGTCCTTTTCGATACGATTGGAAGGGACAGCAGTTTGTTTGACCGGTGCATCTTTCTTCTTCTTAGCGGGTCGATGGCAAATTTTAAAAAATTTTGTTGGCCCAGTGTTTCGCAACGCGCACTGCATTGTGGTTCGCGGTCATTAGCTCCTCACGCGACACGTGCGAGTGACGCCGCACTCACACTGGACAATTGGACATCTAAACCGTCCGTGAACCTCCAATTTTGGAGATTATCTTTGCTTCTGCCAACTTGGGTCCAAAGTCTATTTAAGGATTCCCAAGTTGACCACGGGAGCACATGCCCAGGTGGTAGGGTTTCCGATGGTTTTAGAAAGAAAACAGGGGGTTCAGACGTTTATCGCTAGAGATCGCACTTTTCTTTTGAGGCATTGGTATCAGTCGGAACCACGTACCTGAAAAAGTTTTTACGACTTTTAAGCCTTTGAGGCACTGTTCTGTAGTTGTGCATTGGGTGATGTGGCTCATCATGATACATCCTGAGCATGGGAAATAACTCATCATCGGGGACCTTATTGTCCGTGGCAAATATTTTGGCACGAGAGGGGCCCGATCTGGGCCAATGGGGCCTTGCTCCGCGTGTCCCTCTGATGTTAGCAGAAGGCACAGTGGAGGAGCAGGGACGGGCACAGTGTGCACTTATCCTGCCCTCGTCGATCTTGTAACCCCTGTAGGAGTGCTGTGGTTATTGCGGCTCCTATTGGGATCGAGGGTCAGCTTCATCACCCGAAGCGCGAGGAAGAAAACCTCTACAAATAATACGGGAGGATTGCGGGTGGTGGACTCGGGGTAGTCCGCCGGCCGTGGAAAAAGGGCTCACCTAAGGGCGCGATACCATTGAGAGCTATTAACTAGTAGCTAGGACCTATTTTGTAGTTCAAGAAGAGCTAAACTGCAATTTGATCTACAAGGTTAGACAGAACTAGCAATAAAATAGTTTACTAGTTATCGGGTCGTCTTGTTGTGGCAATAAATCATTTTTCTTTATTTCTTTTCTTTCATTATTCAACTTCTAAAATTATAGCTCAGCTACTACGACTAGTATAGTATCTACTCGCTCATAGTTTGACATTTAAGGATATAACTACAATATTTATCTGTTTTATAGTCAGTAGCTCACCAATGAATAAGACCGCCATTGGCTAATAGTTTATTAGGCAATTATCTAATAGTTAATATCTCACTATCTAATAGTTATCGCTCACTATCTAATAGTTAATAGCTCTCAATCGAACCACGCCCTAATAATGGCCAACCAGGACCTGTCGGTGATGGTTAAAGCATGCAAAGCCTACCCCCCACCCTCCCAGCGGTGTAGGTCCCACTCGCCCCTCAAATCTCGCCCCTATTTGGCTAAGTGTACCCACTTGCCCCCGATTGTTAGTAGGTTAAAAGTACAGTCAGAAACGTCAAGCTTTTGAATGCTGCGATTTCTTTTTGCCGCACAGATAATGGTCTGAAAATCTCAATTAATCTAATATTGAAATGAATATAGAAAGGGGAGAATTTAAATAGAAATGCTGTTGCATGCTGTTTAATATTATTAAGCTAAAATATTGTATAAGTAGCTACTGTAGAACACACGTTCATAACGGATACTTTAATAACGCTTTATCATCACTTTTTAGTGATAAATGCATTTCTTAACGGACTACTTTGCTAGTTGGGAATGTTCTAAATCTCACAAATAAACGTCAAACAGGAACATCTACTGCTATATACAATTTAAAAGCAAAGAGAATTTATGCATAAGCCTTTTCCCTCGAATTTATAAGGCCGTGTCTATCATTTTTGTGCTCCGGAAAGGAGGTATTCCAGGAACAGCAACTGCTCGAATAACACCTGACCAAACGGCAACTGGAGTAGGTATTCCACGATGGGCAACTTTCAATATTTTTGGCAGCTCTTCGTGGAAGAATAAATTTACTAAATTTTATTCCACGAATACTAACTAATAATAACTACATACATTAAAGTAGCGTCTGTTGACGTGGTGTATTTCGTTCTTCAGATTGTTATTAATTATAAGTTATCGACAATAAACCCAGCCAAGTGCGTGTCTGGTCACCACTTGGCTTAAAGTATCAGTGTGTCATAAACGTCGAACTAATGCGGGAAGGTGAACAGTTCCCGAGGGATGCGTGATAAACTAAAAAATATATTATTTGATGACAACCATTCGGCATAATACGTACCAGGGTCTCATAAACATATATGTGTATAGGCTACTTTTTATCTCTGGAAGATAAGCAATTTTCGAGGAAAGCGCGTTAAATGACAAATAAATTATTTTACGACAACCACTTGGCATAATATGTACCAGGGTCTCATAAAAGTACACTAATATTCTAAAGTCCCAATTCTTTTATGTTTGTAAGTCAATACTTCATTTTCATATACATCAAGTATAGATTGTATTGCATCTGTTGCTACTTTGTTTCTACATTAGTTATAATTGCTTTGCAAGCAGATCTATTAACAGAATGCCAGTTAGTCTTGGTCGTCTAGTAAGACAAGTAGCAAAAGTAGACACATGTGACGAGATTACAAAAATAGGTATTTAATTAATTAAACCTTACATTAAATTGCGTTATATTTTTCTATCTGACTGTACCAATTTAGCACAAACAAAAGAAATACCGCAAGGGGCGAATGGGTACACCTAAATAATTTAAAAATATTAAAATTTATCTCGCCCCGTCGTAAGGTACGAGTGGGGCCCTCAAAACGGGGCGAGTGGTGCATTTTAATAAAAGGGGTGAAAGCTAGGGGGCGAGTGGTGCCTACACCCTCCCAGAACACCGTGAGGGTTTTAATTGGTAAGGGTCCGACACTGGCTAGACTTTCCCAGGCAAAATGCATTCATGAAGATTTTCCCACAAAAAAAAGACAGTGGCTGAATATGTCACTAATACATCTATGATTTCTCATTAGGTAGTAATGTTCATGCTTTTACGAAACTTCAGTTAAGGAAATTCTGATTTGATGAGTAATAAATGAAGTGAATACAAATTGGGGTGTATGTAACCATTGCTAAACAAACTGAGAACTTTCTAGAAAGTACCTACTATTAGAAGCTTCTACTAATATAATATATCTATTATATACAATATTTAGTAGTGTTTACTCTACAAACAAAGACTGTAGAATCATATACAAAGAAAACTTAGTTGGTTATTGAAACAACAAACTGGAATATTTTATTATACAAGAACAACATCATCATTTCAGCCGAAAGACGTCCACTGCTGGACATAGGCCTCCCCCAAACATCGCCACAACGACCGGTCCTGTGCCTTCCGCATCCAGCGGATTCCCGCGACCTTCACCAGGTCGTCGGTCCACCTTGTGGGGGGCCTACCCACGCTGCGCCTTCCAGTACGCGGTCGCCACTCCAGAACTTTACTGCCCCATCGGCCATCCGTTCTGCGAGCAATGTGCCCCGCCCACTGCCACTTAAGTTTGGCAATTCTTCGGGCTATGTCGGTTACTTTCGTTCTCCTGCGAATCTCCTCATTTCTGATTCGATCACGCAGGGACACTCCGAGCATAGCCCTCTCCATTGCCCTTTGAGTGACTTTGAGCCTTCTTATCAGGCCCATTGTGAGCGACCACGTTTCAGTACCGTAAGTAATTACTGGCAACACACACTGGTCAAAGACTTTCGTCTTGAGACACTGCGGTATTTTGGACGAGAAGATATTGCGTAGCTTCCCGAACGCTGCCCAACCGAGTCGGATTCGACGATTGACCTCTTTCTCGAAGTTGGATTTACCTAGCTGGACAGTTTGTCCTAGGTATACATAATCGTCAACAACTTCGAGTGTAGATTCTCCGATGTTTACGGGAATGGGTGCTATATGGGAATTCAACATAACCTTTGTCTTGTCCATATTCATTTTAAGACCCACTCTATCAGAAGCTCTACTGAGGTCATCGAGCATTGTACCGAGGTCCTCCATGGTCTCAGCCATGACTACTATGTCGTCGGCAAACCGAAGGTGAGTGATGTACTCGCCGTTTATGTTAATGCCTAGCCCCTTCCAGTCCAAAACCTTGAAGACATCCTCCAATGCAGCAGTGAACAGTTTCGGAGAGATCACATCTCCCTGTCTCACACCTCGCTGCAGAAGGATAGGTTTCGAGGCTTGGTCCTGTAATCGGACTGACATAGTGGCGTTTTCATACAAAGACTTTAACACTTCGATGTACCGATAGTCAATCTGGCACCGTTGAAGAGACTGTAGTACCGCCCAAGTCTCGATCGAATCGAAGGCTTTCTCGTAGTCCACAAACGCTAAACAAAGAGGCAAGTTATACTCTTCGGTCTTCTGTATAACCTGCCGCAGCGTATGTATGTGGTCTACGGTGCTAAAGCCTTTTCGGAAACCGGCTTGTTCGGGAGGCTGGAAGTCGTCAAACCTGCGCGAAAGACGGTTCGTAATGACTCTCGAAAACAGCTTGTAGACATGGCTCAGAAGTGAGATGGGCCTATAATTCTTCAGTAGAGCATTATCGCCCTTTTTGAAGAAGAGTACCACCACACCTCTGCTCCATGCCTGTGGCGTTCTTCCCTCGAGAATGACGGAATCAAACAGCTTCTGAAGGGCCTTAAGGATCGGTTTTCCACCCGCCTTCAGGAGTTCGGCCGTAATTCCGTCATCACCCGGTGCCTTGTTGTTTTTGAGCTGCTTCAGAGCCATCCTAATCTCGTACAGGCTGACGTCCGGGATATCTTCGGTATAGTGTCGGGTCAATCTAGCTCTTGGGTCGTGAGCCCGATTTACAGCGGGTGTCCGGGTGGACGTGTATAACTGTCCATAGAACTTCTCGACCTCCTTCAATAGCTCTGGCTTGGAGGATACGACTCTGCCATCGTCGGTCCTCAGTTTTGCAAGCTGGCTCTGCCCAATAGACAGGTCTCTTGCGAAGACTTTGGAGCCCTTGTTCTTCTCTATCGCGTCTTTAATACGTTCCGTATTAAATTGGCGTAGGTCACTTTTCAAGGACTTTGAGATCTGTCTATTGAGCTGCCGGTACTTAGTCGCATCATCTGAGGACTGCAGAATCATCTCGCGTCTTTCCGCCATAAGCTCAAGGGTGTGGTCAGAGAGCTTTTTGTTTCTATTTGTACGACGGGTCCTAAAGATCCTAGACCCGACCGTATGGACAGTTTCCACAAACCCATCGCTGTAATCGTCCACTGAGCTCCCTAGGCATTCGAAACGATTCTGTAGTTCGAGCTGAAAGCTCTCGGGGTTTTGGATTTGGATCGGTGCTGGACGGAGCGTAGACTTCATCAGTCGAGATCTTTCCAGCTTGATGTTCAGATTCAATGTGCCTCTTACCAAACGGTGATCGCTTCCGGTTTTGACCGCGTTGATCACAGAGACATCATTGAATATTTGCTTCTTCGTCGACATAATGAAGTCAATCTCATTTTTTGTTACACCATCAGGGCCCAACCAGGTCCACTTCCTATGCTCACGCTTTCTGAAGAAAGAGTTCATCATATAGAGTCCCTCCTTCTCCATAAAGCCGGCCAGTAGATGACCCCGGTGGTTCCGATATCCATATCCAAATTGCCCCACTCGCAGCTCATCATCGTAGCGATTGCCCAGTTTCGCGTTAAAGTCTCCCATGACAACAGTGAAGTGAGTTTTAGAGCCATGCATGGCTCTCGAGATATCCTCATACATGGTCTCCACCTCATCGTCGGGGTGATTCGAGGTCGGGGCGTATACCTGTATAACCTTCAACGAATACCTTTCGGTTATTCTGAGTATAAGGTACGCCACCCTGGTCGAAACACTCTCGATCTTCACTATGTTGTTCACAAGAGACTTGTGGACGATAAACCCGACACCGCCCTGGGAAAGTTGATCGCCCTCCCGGAAATAGAGCAAGTTACCGGATTTGAGGATTATCGTGTCCTCCCCCTCTCTTCGGACTTCAGATAACCCTACGATATCCCATCGTAACCTGCTCAATTCTTCCTCGAGTTCGACAAGCTTCTCGTCGGTCCGCAGTGTACGTGTGTTGTATGTTGCCAGGTCCAGTCTTTTTTTGTTATGGTAGCCGGATCTCTGCCGGGGATTCTTAGCACCCCCTGCCCCGCCGTTACCTAGGCCGCTACCGTAACCAGGGCTAGCGGGGCCGCCGGGGACTAGGGGCCGATTTTTTATTGTGCTTTGCATGAGGGGATATGCCATAATCGCCACGCTTGGCAGGCGGGTTGGCGATCGCAGTTGGTTGGTTAAATACTCGGAGGACGCTGCTGCCCATCCTCTGGTGAATCCCTTAGTCGCCTTTTACGACACCCATGAGAAGATATAGGGTGGTGAAATTCTTTGCGTCCGGCACCACACGGACGCGTCCGGCACCACAAGAACAACATGATTTATGTATATTCGTAACAGATGTTTACAATATTTTATTAAATATTGGATAAGTACCTTCTAATATAAAGTACCTAGTTACATTAATTTCATGGAATTTCACGTCAGGAAACTAATCTAAATAATACGTGGGACACTCAGAAAGTTTTGCGAAACTAAAAAAAATTGTTCTATACGTACATATATTTTTATCAAATCTTTTGAAAGTACTTTCCACCAGCCTCTATACAAAGATTCATGCGCCTAAACCAGTTTTCAAAACACTTTTTCCAGTCCGCCGCAGACACCTCGTTTACAGCCTGCTCGAACGCAGCCAGCGCATCTTCCGGCGACGAAAATTGTATCCCTTTGAGCTGATTTTTTATTTTTGGGAATAAAAAGAAGTCACACGGTGCTAGATCAGGGCTGTAAGGAGGGTGACCCAGGAGTTTGACTGGCGTGCTGTCCAGGAAGTCCCTCGTTTTGAGTGCGGTGTGCGCAGGTGCATTGTCGTGGTGGAGCAGTAGCCCGCGGAGCCCTGTGTTTGGTCGCTTGTTGCTTATAACAGAGAAAACTTCTGGCAAACATTTGGTAGTATACCATTCGGCATTAATGCTTCTTTGATCCCGTAAGGGAATTGATACTAAGTGGCCAGTCAAATTAAAAAAGCTAGCGATCAAAATCTTACCCCCGCTTCTAGATCGCTTCACTTTGGTAGGCGTTGGCTCATTTTGAAACACCCAAACAGTCGACTGGCGCTTGGTTTCCGGGTCGTATTGATAAATCCAGGACTCATCACCTGTAACGATGTCGTAAACACGCCGAGACGAGCCTGCTTCAAATTTGTTAAGCATATCACGGCACCATTCCACCCGGGCCTGCTTCTGAGCATCGGTGAGGTTGTGCGGCACCCAGCGTGATACTATCCTCCTCACGCGAAGATGGCTGTGTAGAATCTCGTGAACGCTTCCCGATCCAATCTTCAATATGTGTTGAATCTCCTGATATGTAATTCGCCTATTGTCTTGGATTAAATTTTTCACTGCTAGCACGTTTTCTTCGGTAACAGCCGTCAAAGGGCGACCGCTTCTTTCGTCATCCCCCAAAGTTGGTCGACCGCGCTTGAATTCGTTATACCAACGATACACGGTTGCCTTGGAAGGGCCTTCATCCATGAATGCCATTTGAAGTCTATCGTACGATTCATCCGGTTTCAGGCGACACTTGAAATCGTATAAAATCATAGCTCTAAAATGTTCCCGGCGCAGATCCATATTTCAGTGAGACACAATACTTTGAATTAACTCGCAAAAAATGTGGAGGGAAATTTTGAAATTGGAACTTACTTATTTTTACTTATAAATAATCATATTTTCGAAAAACATTATAACTGGCCAGTCTCCCATATATAAAAACTTTTTTTCGCAATACTTTCTGAGGGGCCTGGTATACGCGATATAATTCGGTTAAACTTGTTTTATTATAATATTATTAATGCCGAAGAAATTATGTCTGTTTTCACTTCACATTTTAAACCGCTAAACAACAAATCAAGGCGCAAGGCGCGTTGGTATAATTTTTTGAAATTTATCTGAGCCGTGTTAGATTTTTAACCGACTTCAAGAAAAGGAGGAGGTTTTCAATTCGATTGTATTTTTATTCAATGGTTTTACCTCAGAACTCCGTCATTTATCAACCGATTTGGTTTTTTTTTTTTTTAAAAGAAAACTTCCAATTTCATCAAACGTTCTATGTATTTTAACACTGATCATCAAAGAAATTCGATTGGACAAAGGATTGTTTGGACAAAGTTTGACCAGTGGCATACCAACCTTAGCCACAGCATTTTTTCGAGTGATGTGATGCAATTTTTCTTTTTCTTTTTTTTAATAATGTCAACTCGTTAAAACATTACTGCCAGTGCCTAGTTTTGAGAAATCCATGGAGTGAAAAAAATTATAAAGACAAAATTATCATCGACTCTTGATTGATGGCATAAAATTTAGGATGATATTTTATTGCATTCTTGAAGGTTCTGTTTGCATTCTTTAAAAATTTATTAACGCAGTTACACTTGTTTTTAAATATAAAGGCATATTTCCCTCGAGTATAATTCGCTATCATCAATGTTAAAGACACTTTCTTTCTACTCTACTCTTTCTAGTGACCGCCTTTAAATTCCACTCCGTATAAGTAAATAATTGTTTATACCATAGTATTGAAACCTACTTCAGATATTGAAAGGATGGTGGCTTTTATTCAGGTGAATCATAGGTTATTAATGTAATGAATGGTGGAAATATTAATATAGTACAAAGAGCAATCGACTGATCAAAACGTAATTACTTACGCCTTAATGAAAAACTCATTTATATGATTACGTTACCATCCTTTCAACAGAAAGTTATTTCATTGGCATTAAACAGACTTATTTCGGATAATTCAAATTCATTACGATCCATATTTAGGACGCTAAAACGAACACGCGTATCGATATATTTAGAATTCGAGTGGTTTCCTAACAATCGATGAATTCATTGCTTGTTTTCCATCGGCATGCGGTTGTATACAACATTTTTAAGAAATACATTAGTGGTGATGTAAGGTGTTGTTGTTGGTCCGTGTGGTGCCGGACGTAAAGAATTGCACCACCCTATATCTTCTCATGGGTGCCGTAAAAGGCGACTAAAGGATTCACCAGAGAATGGGCAGCAGCGTTCTCCGAGTATTTAACCAACCTACTGCGATCGCCAACCCGCCTGCCAAGCGTGACGATTATTGAATGTCCCCCCAAACTGCTTAGGGAGGCCTATCCAGCAGTGGACGTCTTTCGGCTGAACTGATGATGATGAATTTGTAACAAACTAAGTATATCTAAAACTGTGTCTGGTTTTTCCAAACCAGATTTGTTCCCAATGCAAATATTTTTTCTTAGTTATTGTCTGTGGAAGATATTACAGTCCATTGAAATAATTGAAATAGAACTGTTCTGTGACAGGTATAAAATATTATTCATGTAAACCAGTAAGATGTAGTTAGTGTAAAGCCAGTTAGATGTATTCCTCTCAAATTGTTCTACAATATACTAGATGCGGAAGGCGCAGGACCGGTCGTTGTGTCGATACTTTGGGGAGGCCTATGTCCAGCAGTGGACGTCTTTCGGCTGAAATGATGATGATGATGATGATACTCGGTATTCCAAAAAATATTCAAATTAAATAATTTTCTAAAATTATAAGCCTTTCTATTAGCTCTAGCTCTCTAGCACTTCAGTACCATACAATATAAACATTAAATGCCATTTTCAACCTTATTCTATTCCAAAAAGATTCAATTTTACATGAATTATTGACATCTAATATTAGCGCCCTAAACAGTGATTGATCTCCGATCCACTTGACCGTAACGTGATATCACAATAAGTGTTATCGAGTACGAACTCGTAGATTATGTGATGGAAATCACAAAGAACTTTCAATTGTTTCTTCACTTGTAAGAACATAATAAAAGATTGGATATAATGTTATTATGTCTATTGTTACCATAAGGATGTCACAATTTATAAGAATAAATACCGTTTGATAACAGGTGCTTTTTTCCATTATACCCAAGGCGGCTGTTGTCGTCAAGTTGCGTGGTATTCAAAGTAGTGATGCGACTCGAGTCTGATTTTACCACTCGAGTCATTCGAGTCATTTGTAATTTTACTCGAGTACTACACGAGTGGTCGAGTCACTCGATTGGTTCACGAGTCACAATCATTGAATTAAATATGTTTTATTTTGTCATTAAGTTGAGGTTTAATAAAACGACAATCTTGAAGTTTTATTTCAAAACATCGTCTGTCTTACAAAATCAACATTTATGAATCGAAATTAATATACTATTCTAATAAAAATGAGCAAATATGTTCTGTTCAGAAAAACAAATAACAGACATAAAATGGAAAAGCGTTTTTAAGAATAAAACCACATCGTTTCGCATGTCTCGGTGAATTATTGGCGAGTGACTCGAGTCAGAGTGAACTCGAGTCAGTATTATTTCTTCACTGGAGTACCTTTTTTTTCGATGTCACTCGAGTCTCTCGAGTAAAAGTGGACTCGAGTCGCATCACTTATTCAAAGTAATATAGTAATAGTGAACATTATTGGGTAACTAACAATTACAGTCGATATTCAATGTCTTCTTTTTCTTTCTCCGAATCTTATGCCAGTTATGTTTGATTTGGCTTCCAGTCTCATGCGGCTGAATATCAGAATTTTACACGGAGCGATTGCCATCAGACTCCCGTAACCCAATTAATGGGTAATACTGACATCCCAAGGTTAGATCAGTTGACAGACTTTCAGGCATTTCATATTTGTATGGTAACCATACTATGGTACCAACTGCCATATATTATACAGGATGGCGATTTACCCACCTGCAGAATGAAAATTCATTGTATTCATCAGTATGAACCACTTTTACTATTGTACCAATACGAAATCACAAAAAAACAGTTGTTCCCTATTCCCCACATTAAATTAGTGTTCACATAAATCGACAAAATGTAGGGAACAGCTTTCTTTTTTTCGCGATTTCAACGTTTGTCCCATAGTGAAAGTTACTAATAATGATGAGTACATTGAACGCTTTTCATTGGTGATTATATCGCTATTATGTATTGGGATAGTCGATATTCAATATGATTTTGTCAAAATAAATCTCACCATATTTTATGTAATGTTAATCCGATATAAAAAACCTGTATTTTGTAGGACAGAAGATATACCTATTACATATTTATATGGAAAGAAGCAAATGATAAAAGGTACACAAAGTACTACCCACTTCACATTTCCCGCTTTTGTGCTACGTGAATTTGACAATATTTTCTCTCAAAGGAAGTATTTTAGTGAGTAGTAGGTTTTTTCCTATTTTTTGATTCGTTTAATACGATATAGTTAATTCAGTTATACATTTAAGTGTTCGTTTGATAATGTTTTTGGTCTCCTATAGAAGCAACAGAACAAAGCCATAGAAATGTTATCACAATTCTAAAAAAGGAACGCTGACTGTATTTTTATCGGTAACGTAACATAAAAGAAGGCTTTCAACATTACTACGGTTGCAGGAATATAAATACAAATGTGACCTCGCTTAGTGCTTATCTTATTACAACCCACATCGAAAGAAAAAAATAAAATGTTAACAGTAAGGTAAAATAAAAATAGAGTTTGCTTTTTACTGCCTGTTGGTTTCACAAACCCACGTAGAAATATGTAGACTGTAGAAGTCAACCACTGAACACAGGGACAAAAAAAGAAAAGTATTATCTTTACGAGAAACTTATTGTTCCTTTTCTGTCTTAACTTAACCTTGCCTCTTTTCTATTTTCAGTTGACTGCATAAATTTGACAACTATTAATGAAAAATGAAAAACATAACGGCATAGTACACATTCTTCTTATTTTGGTTTATGAAGTACCTTTCAAATTGGTCCACTTTTAGAGGAGAAAACAGTTGAAAGCCAAACCTCGAATTATGACTTTTTTACTAAGGTTATTCAGTCGAAGCTGCAGCCTAATCGCACTCGCACTTATTTGAGGCAGAGCGCTTGCTAAGTGACAGCGATAGTTTCTTCAAATACCTAATTTTTAAAAGTCTATCTACCCGAATATCCTCTTAATAACTGGCTGTACCAGTGGCTTCGCCCGCATACTGAAACTTCTGGATAAAGTAGCTTTCTAATGAATAAATTGTTATTAAAATCGGTTCAATAGTTTCAGAGTTTATCGATTACAAATCTTTCCTGTTTCAAATATTAAATATTACTATAGATATAGATTAAAAGTTTCATGCTCCGATCCAGAGAGACTTTTTTAACCCTGAAGCCTCACTCACAATGAACATTTATGAATATTTTGACTGAAGTTTGCCAGACTCGAGTCCATCGCTCAAGTGCCATATTAACCCACATCCTTCACATAGGTTAGTGCTATGTTCTGAGAAAATTTTAAAAATAACTTTTAAATTGCAATCAAGTTAAGTAACAGAAATATTAGCATTTATCTGCTCAATAATAACATCTTCATTATTGTCGTATCCATTAAATAGTTTTAATATAACAAATTTTAATAGTGGCGGGCGACCTAACGAGGCAAGTGTTCCACAGGGTAACATTTTTGGTCCTACCTTAAATTTTTATGACCTAAATACGGGATAGTCAAATAAAAGTGGTATATTTTTAACAATGAATATCGAAGAACTGATTATTAACTGTAAAGGGTACGTCGCAAAAGAATACTAATTTATAACACCATCACACACATCACATCTTATTAATCGTGTATAATAAGTAAAATTTACGCTCTTTATTTGTGCATCGCGTGAAAACATCGCATCAACCCTTTTAGCGTCCACGGAAACTCCCTAAGGTTCACCACACAATGAGATATTTATATAATCTCTAACTGCCCTCATTTCTCTGTGCCTAATTATTAGAATAGAGCCTCGAGTTGAGTCCCATGAGGAATGTACCAGAGGTCCATGTCACATGTAAGTTTCTGTTCAGAGGGGCAAATTATCGTCTATTAAAGAAACTGAGTGAGTTATTCATCTGTGTTGAGAATTTGTTATCTTCAATTAGGTTGTGAGAGAGAACTTACTTCTCAGTCAGTCATTTGTCCTCGTTACTTATACCTGACAAAATAAAAACTGATTCTTAATTTTTTCAAGTGAAGATTTTGTGTACTTTATGGTAGTGTAACGCCATCTATCGCGCTTCATGAGAACTATCCTGAATCACGCACGGAGAGTTTACACGCAAGTTAGAATATATACAAGCACCCGGTTGCCTTTGTAAAAGTTTAATACTTTTCAGGCTTTAAGTATTAGGTTTACGGTGTAGTTTACCAATACTAAACAAAATCTTTGGTAATTAACAACAGAATCGTTTAGATTTGTTTTATTCATGGAAAAAAGTATACGACAAAATGAACCATTTCTACAATCCGTTTCTTTTAGTAAACAGTTTTGGCATGTCTTTTGAATGCAAAACGTAATTAATACTTATAAAAAAATAACATATTAACAATATTCCATACAATATTTTTTGCCCAATTACGTATGAGGAACTGGTAATTATATTTTATCAGTAGTTACTTAAAAATCAACATAAATAGAGACCTACCAAGATTGTTTACTGAGTATAAAAAGTAAAAAAAACGGACTTTACAGATGTTTACTCATATTATACAGTCATAGTAAAAAATATAGACAAAGTGCTGCGAAATATGCGTTGGAGGACGTCTTCAAGACACTAGACTGGACTGGACAGGGTATCAACGTGAACGGCGAGAACATCTCACATCTCCGTTTTGCCGATGACATCGTTGTAATGGCTGAGTCGCTGGAACAACTGGGCGAAATGCTGCACAGCTTAAACGGAGCCTCTCGACGTGTCGGTCTCGGCATGAATCTGGACAAGACTAAAGTCATATTCAATATGCATGTCATGCCGAGGCCAATATTCGTCGAACGGTCGGCACTCGAAGTTGTAACGGAATACGTCTACCTAGGGCAGGCAATTCAGCTTGGTAGACACAACTTCGAGAAAGAAGCCAACAGAAGGATCCGTCTGGGCTGGGCAGCATTTGGCAAACTTCGCCGAGTCTTCTCGTCGCCTATACCGCAAAGTTTGAAGACAAAAGTCTTCAACCAGTGCGTCCTGCCTGTCATGACTTACGGTGCCGAGACGTGGATACTGACAGTTGGGCTAGTCTACAAATTTAAAGTCGCTCAGCGAGCTATGGAGCGAGCTATGCTTGGAGTTTCTTTGAAGGATAAAATCCGTAACGAGATTATCCGGAGAAGAACCGGAGTGACCGACATAGCTTGTAAGATCAGTAAGCTGAAGTGGCAGTGGGCTGGCCATGTCTGTCGAAGGACCGATGGCCGTTGGAGCAGACGAGTCCTTGAGTGGAGACCGCGTATTGGCAAACGCAGCGTAGGGCGCCCCCCTGCCAGGTGGACCGACGACCTAAAGAACGTGGCTGGGGGGGACTGGATGCGGAAGGCAGAGGACCGAGCGTTGTGGCGCAACTTGGGAGAGGCCTATGTCCAGCAGTGGACTGCGATAGGCTGAGTTGAAGTTGAAGCTGCGAAATAATAGTGAAGCCAACAAAACCATGCTCCTCCCTGTACAAACCAGCGCTCACGCACACACATGCACCTCAAACTCTGCTCACCGCTCTCAGTACACATGTCACGGCATCGTCCAGTAAGCATCGCGAAAATAAATATCCTGCAGCTGCATGGTGTGTGTGTGTGAGCGCTGGTTTGTACACGGAGGAGCATAGTTTTGTTGGCTTCACTATGATGGTTCGCAGCACTTCGTATGTATTTTTTACTATACCTGTGTCATATTGTGCTACAGTTCTACGTTCAAGTACTGTTTTGTTATTGAATTCACTTATCACTGCAAAACACAGTTATGGATGGATGATGTGTTGTTGATTCAATTGTTTCGGCTATTATTTTTTCCAGCAGACCTGCGAGAGAAGAATTTAAAACAAGAAATCCTACTAATTTATACCTACATTCAAAAGTACGGATATTTATCTGTATGTTTGTCCTTCAATAACACTGAAATAGCGGAATGGATTTAGGTGAAATTGGCATACAGATAGACTATAACCCGGATAAACTTAAATCCTACTTTGTATCCCAGGAATAACAACAGTTCTTGAGGGATGTGCGAAAACATATTTCTGTGATAAACAGAATTATACGCAAAGCCGCGGGCATAGACTTGTTTTAACATATTTTTTATTTACTGTTTTCAGT
The DNA here is from genome assembly GCA_949699075.1 of Asteroscopus sphinx. Classification (NCBI taxonomy): domain Eukaryota; kingdom Metazoa; phylum Arthropoda; class Insecta; order Lepidoptera; family Noctuidae; genus Asteroscopus; species Asteroscopus sphinx. The sequence continues at coordinate 13,121,945 of OX453016.1, forward strand.
CTAATTCACACATTCAACACTAAAAGCATTTCAAAGTAATCCCCAATTCACGTTTAAAAGAATTTGTATTCAGTTTTTATATGAAGCTAGACGGCTGACAAACTAAGTGTCGTCTACCTAACGACCTTAATAGCTGACCTACCCCAAACCTGTCAGGTGCAAATTGAAGTCGTGTGGAAAATAATAATAAAAAACCGGCCAAGTGCGAGTCGGACTCGCACAGTAAGGGTTCCGTACCTCTCAACGACCTGATACCCAATAAAAACTGATTTAATTTACGAGAGTTTACAAAAAGACATCAACGCACAGTGCGCGAAATATGAACTTTTGCATGTCTTTCTTACGCAGGTACCACCACATATGTCTACGTTTGTCTTATTTTTAGTATTTGTTACTAAACAACATAATATGCACTATAATCTGACCAAGTTTGACGCTGGTATATATTACCGTTTTGAAGATAGAGCAGGAACAAAAACGTTGAAAAAAATGCATTTTTTTGAGGTTTCTTGTATGGGGACCCCCTTTGGTTTTAGACTTTTTTTTGTTTTTAGTATTTGTCGTGATACACCTCATAGTAACACATATTCTGAGAAAATTTCAACCTGTTACCTATTACTGTTCAAAAGATACAGCCCTGTGACAGACAGACGGACGGACGGACGGACGGATGGACGGACGGACGGACAGCGTAGCGAGAGTAATAGGGTCCCGTTTGTCACCCTTCGGGTTCGGAACCCTAATAATTATACGCAAAGCCGCGGGCATAGACTTGTTTTAACATATTTATATACTAATAAAAATGAACGTTGTATTATGAAACTCAAGGGTACTCAATCATACTATTTATTTTGTTATTGGGAGCTCGCGTTACATATTATTATCACTTATCAATAATTTTTTTATTTTTTTTTTATTTTTTATAATAAATGATGGCGAAACGAGCTAAAGGCCCACCTGATGTTAAGCGATTACCTTTGCCCATAACAACTGCAACACCACCCAGGCTATTGTCTAAATGGTACCGCAAGTCGGTTCGCCAAACTCAGACGTGAAGATGGAGTCTCATGTGATAGTAATTTCACCGGCACCCGTACCCTTCAGACCGAAATACAGCAATGCAAGCATTCTTAACAGTTATTGAAATAAAAACTTTATTACATTAACAAGAAAAAAACCTTAGCAAGTGATAACTTCAGTGGGTGATTTATGTAATATTGAGGGCTTACTGCGAAAACCTACAATTTTTTATATTTTTTCCTCATAATCAGTTAAACCATGATTATACTTATTTATTTAACTCTACGTAATGTTAAAACTGGATTGCAATACGTTTTATTTTACTGATTTTCGCAGTAAATCTTCAATACATTTAGTTGTTGTAGCCCTAAAAGCCTACAATTCTATCTCCTAATCCTAATTCAACCGACGCAACCTGCTGAAAAATTGCGGTGGCTTATCCTGAGCTTATGAGGAGATGGCTTTTATACAACGTGTATCAGAAATGCGTAGTAATTTTTTAAGAGCTCATTCTGGGACTGCTATTACTGCGGGGTAAATCCTCAAATCGCGAAAAAGAAACAGATGATCCATACATATCAATTTAAATATTGTCGTGTGACATCGATGTTTTTCTAGGGAACAGCTGTTTTTTTTTTGTGATTCCAGGGTTGGTTCCACAGTAAAAGTTGTTCTATGCTATGTCCTGAATGAGCTCTTAAAATATGACCACACATTTCTGATACACGTTGTATATGTCAACATAACTGTGTGATGAACATAAGTGTTTGTGTTGGTCTGGGTGTTTCTTATGTATTATAAGTTTTGTTAAGTTTTTTTTTGTTATGTTTTTACAAAAATAAGTATACAAGTATTATATCCATTGTCTAGTACCAATAGTACAAGCTCTGCTTAGTTTGGGACTAGATGGTGTTGTGTAAAATGTCCCAAAAAGTATTTATTATTTATTAAATACAGGCTGAAAATTTGTACATTCGGCAATTTTTAAAGCTGGATTTTATCGAAGAAACTGAATAACTTTCCCTGACATTAGGTTCCACAAAACCAACAAAAACTTTATCGCAACATTTAAATTTACTGTGGGAGTTTTTGTTTTTGATTCTTAGTAAAAGTTATAGCATCCAATTTAAAAATTGTCGTATGTATTTGATTTCAACCTGCATAATGGAAAATGGTTATACACTGCAATCAATAAAGCCAAGCATAATCCATAACTTTGCATAGAGTTTTCTTAAATTTCGTCATAACCAACTCTTTAGGCAAACTGAACAACATAACTCAAACATCTGTAATGTCCTTGGATGCATGCGTTCTTGATGACCACCTAAATATCAGCTTATCCCTAATAACGGAAGGACGGAAGAAGATAAAACCGATCGCCCCTTTACAAATTATTTTGTCACATAGGTACAGTCAACGAGAAAAGTCAATAAGCAAAGGTTTTGCTAAAGTTCCATAGTGCCCGGCCTTTGTTAGTTACGAATAAAAGATGATGCTCTCCACATAAAATTCGATGATGGCGATATATTGCAATCTATTTTAATAAATGATCATTACTCCATAGATGTTTATTCAATAAAATACTAACTATTTTGAGGTTATGTTTTGCTTACAAAACTTATATCTAACAAGTGGTTACCTAGAAACTAAATAGTTTTACTATTCTATTCTTGTGGATTTAAATATGCCAAAAAGATGTTGGCTATCATTGGCCATCTCTAACAGTGGTGTCAACGTACTACATTATGAGACTAACTATAGAGTACTTACAAAGGAGTGGCCAAAAATATGAAGTCAAATGAAATATTATAGCCTCTCGTTATTATTGTGTTTATTAACTCCTTAAAAAAAATTGTACTGTCCGCATTAAATAGGTACGGTGAATAGTAAGTAATGAAAAAATACGCATGTAATTGTCATTTATTTTTTGTCTTTGTAACAGACTCAGGTTATTCCTAGGATGAACTTCTTTTGTTTGTCGAAATTATTTTTAATAGCCTATGCTGCTTCGGCTTCGGCCGCGTATACGTGGGACACTCAGAAAGTTTTGCGAAACTAAAAAAAATTGTTCTATACGTACATATATTTTTATCAAATCTTTTCAAAGTACTTTCCACCAGCCTCTATACAAAGATTCATGCGCCTAAACCAGTTTTCAAAACACTTTTTCCAGTCAGCCGCAGACACCTCGTTTACAGCCTGCTCGAACGCAGCCAGCGCATCTTCCGGCGACGAAAATTGTATCCCTTTGAGCTGATTTTTTATTTTTGGGAATAAAAAGAAGTCACACGGTGCTAGATCAGGGCTGTAAGGAGGGTGACCCAGGAGTTTGACTGGCGTGCTGTCCAGGAAGTCCCTCGTTTTGAGTGCGGTGTGCGCAGGTGCATTGTCGTGGTGGAGCAGTAGCCCGCGGAGCCCTGTGTTTGGTCGCTTGTTGCTTATAACAGAGAAAACTTCTGGCAAACATTTGGTAGTATACCATTCGGCATTAATGCTTCTTTGATCCCGTAAGGGAATTGATACCAAGTGGCCAGTCAAATTAAAAAAGCTAGCGATCAAAATCTTACCCCCGCTTCTAGATCGCTTCACTTTGGTAGGCGTTGGCTCATTTTGAAACACCCAAACAGTTGACTGGCGCTTGGTTTCTGGGTCGTATTGATAAATCCAGGACTCATCACCTGTAACGATGTCGTAAACACGCCGAGACGAGACTGCTTCAAATTTGTTAAGCATATCACGGCACCATTCCACCCGGGCCTGCTTCTGAGCATCGGTGAGGTTGTGCGGCACCCAGCGTGATACTATCCTCCTCACGCGAAGATGGCTGTGTAGAATCTCGTGAACGCTTCCCGATCCAATCTTCAATATGTGTTGAATCTCCTGATATGTAATTCGCCTATTGTCTTGGATTAAATTTTTCACTGCTAGCACGTTTTCTTCGGTAACAGCCGTCAAAGGGCGACCGCTTCTTTCGTCATCCCCCAAAGTTGGTCGACCGCGCTTGAATTCGTTATACCAACGATACACGGTTGCCTTGGAAGGGCCTTCATCCATGAATGCCATTTGAAGTCTATCGTACGATTCATCCGGTTTCAGGCGACACTTGAAATCGTATAAAATCATAGCTCTAAAATGTTCCCGGCGCAGATCCATATTTCAGTGAGACACAATACTTTGAATTAACTCGCAAAAAATGTGGAGGGAAATTTTGAAATTGGAACTTACTTATTTTTACTTATAAATAATCATATTTTCGAAAAACATTATAACTGGCCAGTCTCCCATATATAAAAACTTTTTTTCGCAATACTTTCTGAGGGGCCTGGTATTTCGGTATATCGCTGAAATATGTTATCGCGCTTTATCCAGGAACTGCTTGCTTATCTTCCCGGGATAAAAAGTAGCCTATATGTTAACCCAGGTCTAGTTGTGTTGTGTACCAAATACAAATAAACAAATGAACAGTTATCTATACTGTCGCATTTATATTAGAAGGATTTATACAAACCATTAACTTCTGGACTTCTTATTCTTCTTCTTCTTACATGGGACTATAACATAACTGGCGAAATGTGGGTTACTACACCTCTGCCTACCCCTTCGGGAAATACAGGCGTGATGTTATGTTATGTTATGTTATTAACTTCTGAGAAAATAGTTGTTGAAATTTAAAATTTATTTATTGATTTTTGTCGTTGACTGTATCTAAACTCAACATTGAGCAAGGGTTGATGCTTTTCGGAACCACGCAAGAGCCGTTTTTATGAGGCTCTTGACACATCCGATATCCCTTCAGATTGCCGGTGGCTGTGGTCGACGTAATCATAAATGATATTATAGAGAATATTGTTATTATTTTTCTGTTCTATAAGGGCACTTATTTTTCTACGAGTGAAAGAAAACAGAGAGGCTGCTGCTTATTATCCCGCAGAAATTCAGGGTTGAGTACTATTGTACCAATTGAATGTGTATAGGTAGTCACCCGTGCACACGTTGAAGTGTGAGGAACGTTGATACAGAAATGTTTCGTTATTTTCTTTCAAAGATAAATTTGAAAAACCGGCCAAGAGCATGTCGGGCCATGCTCAGTATTATAGGGTTCCTTAAGTAGGTCTAATTACAATCGAATCAAATCGAATATTAATCATTGCTATTTTAGTTTTTGCAAACAGCGCCACCTAGCGCTAAATTTAAGAAGTGTGTCATATCAATATAACACAAAGTTTATTTTTGTGATTTTTTTAAATAGAAAGTAACTAAAGGAGCATTATTTGCTAAGATAATTTTTCTCTAAGGTCAATAACCTATGAACTAGGACGTCTTAAGTATTTTTCAGTTTTCTCACTATAATTCAAAAATTTATAATCACATTATACTCGAAATAATTTTAGAAGACAGTTTTTATAAAGGCCTATCAATGTGGAAGATTTCAAGATTTTACGTTGCATAGTTTAGAAATGGCAGGGGGGGGGACACATTGCAAGCCACTTTGGCGAACTGTATTTCGCAGATGGTATACCTGATAAAAAAGTTATGTTTGAAACATTACCTTCATTTTAGTAGACCTATTCAATGATACCACACAAGAGGGGGTGCAGCGAAAAAAATAATTCATCCCCATTTCACATGTATGGGCGCGTATTTTTTTATTCTTTTAAAATTGAGATCTATATTTAAACCATTTTTTAACAAAATTTCATTTACTTATGTTTATAAATGTAGAAGTTATTAAGCTGTAAAGGATTAGGACAGACGGACAGACAGACAGACGGACACATGGACGGACATGACGAAACTATAAGGGTTCCTTGTAGGACTACGGAACCCTAAAAAGACGACAAGGCTGGCTCAGTGATTAGGATAATTTAGCTTTCTGAGCTGTGTCGTGAATTCGGTTCCTGTACGATTTTTGTTCCTAGTGGTGGCAAAGTATATTGAAAACCGGCCAAGTGCGAGTTGGACTCACGCACCGGGGGTTCCGTACCTTCCTTGGATGTATAAAAAGTAATTGATTGTGATTTCCTGAGTTTGGACCATAACTGTGGTTAAAAACCAGACTGCATAACAAAGTTTGTTTGTGAAGGAATATTGATGATTAAAAAAAACTGTACCTACTAGAAAGAACGTTCTATTTCTCCGGTAATATATATATAAATTTCTATCACATTTAATTACTTCAGATTGTTCGATTTAAGGGGAATGTAGCAGGCATGTGGCGCCCCCATCAGTAAAAAAAATTATACTCGCTGAACAATTCTCGAATCAAACTAGAATTTTCGATAAATAATGTATTCAGCGAGTAATTACTTTTTTACTGATGGGGCGCCACTTGGCTGCTAAATTCCCTTTAAAAACTTCTCATTTACTAATAGGAGATACAAAAAAGGGATGGTAACAATTCTAGAAAGTAATGTTTTTTTTTCTCGGAACGTGCCGACCAAAATACAAAGATATGCAACACATGAACTAATTTGACAGCACTAAAATTGTTCCATCCATTTCTTGTATCTGGTATTAGTAAAAGACAGCAACAGTTTAAAATAAGTTTAGTTCATGAGCAACAGAATCGACACCAATGTTTCATTTTTTAATACAGTTGAAATTCCTTTACTGTAATGTTGACAATAACAGCCAGTACCTGAATATATTCAAAAAATCTTTTCATTGAAATGCCAACTCACGAATCCAGAATTATACAAGGTACGCCCTTAACGTTTCCTACAAGTAGATCTTCAGAAGTGCTTTTATTTTTGATGGCTATTATTTTATAAATACCTACAGTATTTTAGTGGCATCATTATTTCTAAAAAAAACGGCCAAGTGCGAGTCGGACTCGCGCAGTAAGGGTTCCGTACCTCTCAACGACCTGATACCCAATAAAAACTGATTTAATTTACGAGAGTTTATCAAAAGACATCAACGTACAGTGCGCGAAATATGAATTTTTGCATGTCTTTCTTACGCAGGTACCGCCACATATGTCTATTTTTGTCTTATTTTTAGTATTTGTTGCTAAACTACATAATATGCACTATAATCTGACCAAGTTTGACGCTGATATATATTACGGTTTTGAAGATAGAGCAAAAACAAAAACGTTGAAAAAAATGCATGTTTTTTGAGGTTTCTTGTATGGGGACCCCCTTTGTTTTTAGACTTTTTTTTGTTTTTAGTATTTGTCGTGATACACCTCATAGCAACACATATTCTGAAAAAATTTCAACCGGTTACCTATTACCGTTCAAAAGACGGACGGACGGACAGCGTAGCGAGAGTAATAGGGTCCCGTCTGTCACCCTTCGGGTACGGAACCCTAAAAACGATTAAAAGAGAGGCTCGTGGTTAACTATTAACAACACGGATTGTATCTACGAGGTTAAACTACGCTTCTATAGAGAACGTTTGTCCCGCGACCTTGTCCTAGGCGACATCTACATGTTGCGGGCCATGTCGCGTATTGATATGCGCGACTTGGTGTCCCTCGACAGTTGCCCGAAATGTGAGGATGCGTGTCGCTCTGTGTTCCGTGAAATGGCAGTAGTGTGGTCCTCGGGCGACATCTCGGTCACAACTGGTTAGTGTGGTCAAGTAAAATGTCGAGCGACATTGTCCCACAAAGTCGCAGAGAGATACCACGTAAATGTCAGGCGATATGTCTCTGTGACATGTCGCCTAGTGAATACATAGCTTTACGCATTCACATTCGAAAAAATAACCTACAGTATTTGAGTGGCATCATTATTTCTAAGATGGATTAGAAGAGAGGCTCGTGGTTAACTATTAACTTCAAGGATTGTATCTGCGAGGTTAAACTACGCTTCTTTAGAGAACATTTTTCCCGCGACCTTGTCCTAGGCGACATCTACACGGACATATACATGTCGCCTAGTGAATACATTCGGCTTTACGCATTCACATTCGAAAAATACCTCTTTTGGAATATAAAACAAAATCCACGCCCTTTCCAAATTTTTCCGCCATCCAATCAAGCTGATTGATACTTTGAAAGTTAGGTAAATGAAATTTGACTTGAACTACACTACCTTACTTACATACTTACTACTCCAAGTCCCCAGATGCTGTATTTCCAGGGAAACACATCATTTTCGACCACATCCTGACAAAGCTGTCTAGATTGTGGTCAAGAGCAGATCTATAAATCATAAAAAAAAAAAAAAAAAAAAATGAAAAATTTGCTAACGAACAACAAGCTGGAGTGAATCCCGCAATGTTTTACGGAAACATTCATTACGCGAGTAACTTTATGTTGCATTGAAACTTGGACTTTTCTAATTTTGTTTTAGCAGCTACTCGGAAAATGGATTTTATTAGATTATTAAATGATTATAATAATATTTTTTTTAGATAATATACAATTATTATTATTATTATTATACTTTATTGTACACACAAATACACATTCATCTTATTCTTAGTTTGGTCATTGTTTTTGCTCTTGGGAATTAGTATAGGATAAGTTCGAAAATATTTTTGATAACAAAAAATGATAATTATGCGAGTATGTACTGATAAAAAATGTAGTAGATTTGTTTGTTTAAATGTAGCCAGACTTTAACAACCTGTAATTCAAAAATGTGACTATTTTGTAGTATTGACTATTATTGTAACTAAACTAAACAACATTTAAATTGTTCAATTTTTGTTCTCTACAGGTAAACAGTTTTGTTAAATCAAATTAGCTTTAATAACTTCTTACCAAATTGTTTGTTATGCTCCAATAAGCGTTCAAAAAATATTGAATATTTTTTGAACACCAAATTTATTATTGTTGCAGGTATAAAAGGTATAGTTCATAGTTCATAGTTCATAGTTATTTATTGATAATAGTAATTATTATAAGTCACATTTTAAGTAAGTAAAATTACATTTTCAGTTATCATTATTAAATGCAATTAAAATTTATTATAATAATATTCTTATTTAACAATACTTCTATTTCTTATTTATACTTATGTAACAATGATGTTCTCATTAATAATGCAGTGAAACGGCATAACTATGAAAGTATGGTTTTCCATTTATTTATTTAAACTTCATGCAACATTACATATGCGGATTTAATAATGCCTTACGTCTCCAAGTCAACCTAAGGGTAATGAAAAGATATCAAGGCAGGTGGAATATTGTTAAACAACACAAAACAAGATAAGATATTAATAATTTGCAAATAAAACAATAGATAAATATAAAAAACAAATGAATAATGAATAATGATGAATATAATAAATAATGTGCATAAATAAGTCTATTATAAGTTGTTTTCCTACACAATCTTAGAAAAACCATCCTATCCACAAAGTGTAGTTTCTCAACAGCATAAATCTCTACTCTATTTTTTAAACGTAAGCTAACTTCATAATTTATTCACTGCAATTTGCTAACCCGATATTTTGTACAGAATTTTCCTAAATGAAAACCTCTTCAAAATGTCTATACCAGGATTGAAAAAAAAAGTAGTTAACAAACCAGGAACATCGCTTGGATCGCAATCAACTCTGACTATAGACTTAAATTTATTGCAGCTTCGCCGGTTCGCAACTGAACTTGCTATATTTACATTTACTTTAATTTTATTTGCTATAAAGAAACTAACGTATTTTTATATAGTGGGTAACGGTGGACATGTGGTAATCTTGCAAATTTTGTGGCGCATAAAATTATAAAAATAGTTTTTGTTGCAGACTTTTTTTGCGCTACATTTTCTGGTTTTGACCAATGTTTTTGGCCTGTTGAAATAATGAAAAGTTAGTTTAGTGAGTCCATTATGTTACATTTTTTTGTATACGATGATATTTAAATGTACAGATATGTTACTTGTACTCGCAATCTGGAGACTCGAAAACGTCCTAATTAGAACGTTTTTCTACTAATCCGCGTCAAGTGAGGCACCAAACGTGACCGGTGACAAAAAAATACTAAAATAGGGTCGTGTGTGTATAGAAAGTGTTCAAATTATGACGCGAAAGTAACTTGAAGTAACCAAATTACTTACTTTGTACTAGTTTATGTGTATTGTGCTGCCGCTGCGTACGGAACACTATTTTGTTTGATTTGTTAGGGCATGATATATCTATACTTTTAAATATCATTGTTTGTATACCTAAAAGAGTTTTATTACCACCTTCAAATTTATGAATCGTTTTATTCCTTCCTCTAAAATTTGAGTGTTCAATATAACTATCAGTACTTCATATAATTTCCCTTTGTTTATCTTAAGTAAGCTATCCGTACCCTTTGACTGTATTTATTATTCACTTATGATAGTAATGTTTATTTCTTTTTCCGAAACTTTCAGTCTTGCCAAATGTGCCTGAATATCTGTATTTTACACGAAACGGTTGCCATCAGGCCCCTGGCCCTGTTAATTATGTTCACAATTTCATAATAATATAAATATTACCCATGCATGTGGGTCAAAAATTGGATATTTAAAAGTTTCACAACATAAAGAGAACATAATTTTTTTCCCAGACTTACTTCTTTGTTAGGTACATCCTTTAAATTCATGAATCGTTTTATTCCTTCCTCTAAAATTAGAGTAATCTAAAATTTGAGGGCCTTATATAACTTTCAGAACTTAACTTAATGTAATTTCCTTTTGTTTATCTTAAGTAAGCTATCTGTATCCTTTGACTGCATTTATTGTTAACTTATGATAGTAAACAGTTACGTTCACATCTTCTTCCGTAACCTTCAGTCTAACTAAACGCGGCTGAATATCTGTATTTTACACAGAGAAGCTGCCATCAGACCCCTGACTCTGATAGTTATGTTTACATGTTTTTTAGTTTTGTTTATATGTAGCTCAAAAAATAAGGTATTCAAAAGTTTCACAACATTTACAGAACATTAATTTTTATCCTAGACAAACTTTTCTAATCTCAAAATAATGACTGACTTTTCGAGAATGGAATAGAGAAAATGTTAAGACCCGTATGAGATAAATAAGATTAACGATGCTTCGTTGTCTACAAAGCCAGGCAGATTGACTTTATTATTCGATTGTTCCAGTAAGATGCTAGTCCACATATTATCTTGCTTTGTTTATTCGGCATCCATGATTATATTGGGCAAATAATTTGAGGAATTGTTTGATGATACCCTTTGGTGTAATTACAGTAAAGAATATAATAATTAATAAATCTATACTAATATAGATAGATAATAATAAGAAAGTAACAAAGACTATATTTTATTTCAGCACACAGGCGAAGCAGTGGGCAAAGTCTAGTAATATCACAGTTTATCCACAGACTACACAGGGATATTTTAGAGATTTATCTGTTGTGTCCAGTATGTCTCATTAGCAAACTCTTGATGAATGTTGATTATATTAATTTTTTTATCATTTATAATAATCATGTATGTAATAATATGGTTATGTAAGTATGTGTATATAATATAAAGTATTTGTAACACTTCACACGCACACACACACCCCCCCACAGACGCCACACACTCTTATATAATAATTATTGCTTTATTTGTTTTGGGTATAATAATCATTAGCCGCTTTTGCTGGCTTGGCACCCGCTCATCATCACTTGGGGTTGACACTGAAAATCAGCGCTGTGTTGTGACTCACGTTACAATACTGCATCATGCTGAGTGTCAACCTCTTTGCCGCAGCTACGACATGCAAAGTAGGTATCATACATTGATAAAATGATTCAAGAAATGTACCAAATTAAGTTATTTTTTATGTGCACCTACCGCATGTCGTCTTGTTGTGGCAATAAATCATTTTTCTTTCTTTCTTAATAAATAAAACAAAAAATAATTTCCACGAAATCTTTCTGACTATGAATATAATGCGGGCTGCCTGCATACATTTTATTATGATAATATTAATTTCATCATCTTGGATGATGATAAGAAGTAATTATTCCAAGCCACAAAATAATTATGTTTATACCTGTCTAAAGAGAAAAAAAAACTATAGTCAATTTAATGTGAAATGTAAAATGTACGGATATTTAGTAAAATTTTACAGTTTATTCTGTTTAACTTAATTTGTTAAAATTGCAGCGAAGATTCAACTTCAGTTTCTCTGAATCCACTCTGCAATTAAAAATAATTGTTTACAAAGTTTTTATCAAAACATCGAAAGTATAGATATTTTTTTCATTAGCTGTTCAAAAGTATATGTGATTTAGCTACTGAATATTCTATGTTTAACATGAATATTCAAATACATGCAAATAAAGAGAGACGGTATTTTTGTTATTATTTTTAGTGATATTTTGTGTCTTTCCACAATATTTAACACGAATAAAAAAGCAAATATGATATTAAATATTTTTGATTAATGATTATCATTTATTGTTTTATATCTGTTTCATTCAACTCTCAATTTATATTTCAGTCGACAATTGTGACGCACTAATTTTTCTGTCATGACTCAATTTGCTTTTAAACTGTTATTGAGAAAAGGATTATTTCTGTAGTAAAAATATAAATTTATAATAATCTCCCGGGCTGATAACCCGTTAGTGTGGGCGCTGTTCGATTGCGCCAAATAGGCTAATTTACATTGTGACATACACACTGGACCCATTATTCTCTGTTAAATAAATAGCTGATACACAAAGAATCACTCTTGATAAGGAAAAGTACAGTTTTTCACAGAATTCGATTTGGTGTTGACATTTATTACGCTTGAAAGCATTGTGTTTTTTAGAGAAATAGGCCGTGCTTTGTAGATTAAATCTCAACAAATTATTCTAAATTTATGAAAATATACCATCTACATCTATTTTACAATGTTTTTTTTTCTTTTTCAGTTCATTCGAGATTTAATAAAGAGACGCGTGCTTGGTCTTAGTTAAATAAGGTGAGTTTGAACTTTTTTCTTACCTATGTTTTTTTCACCTTAACTTCAGATTTGGAAACGTCTTTGATCATTTATATTATATAGAGAGGTGTCTTTTGTAAACCACACTTGTAATAATATTATTTTCTCGACCTTGTTGTAAAATAAGTCCTTTCTTACAAAATACAGCGCTTTGTAAAGCTGAGGGTATTATTTTATACATTTCTTTGACACATGAGTAAATTTACGTGCAAATTACTTCGAGTATAAGTTTGAAATTTCTCTTTAAACTTAAATTACTTTGTCTTGAAAGTTTTGCGCAATACTATTGCATTTTAATTTAATTACATTTTAATAAGTTTATGATTTTTATTAAGTTGTTAATGACGTAAATAAACAATTAATGTACACCCAATCAATGTCTAATTACACTTTTGACTGGTATCGTTTTTTTTTAAATTATTGTCTTGGATTTAGATTTTTTAAATTGGATTTTTAAATAACTTTATCTTAACAAGTCTGACCTTACAATGACGGTATTGCCCAGTAACTGGGTTGCGGGGGTGTGATGGCAGTCACTGTGTGTGAAATACTGATATTTAGCCACAGCTTAGGCTAGAAGCCAACCTATAAAAAAACTTTAAAACTTACATGATAGATAATGACTCTGCAAACTATTTCTGATGATGCAGACTTGCAACAGTAACTTACGATTTTTAACTGACTTGAAAAAAAGAGGAGGTTTTTACGTTTGTTACCTCAGAACTCCGTCATTTATCAACCGAGATGGATAGATGGATCTTATTATCAAAATATAGTTTAGATAATGAGGGAACTCCTCAAATATTATAGACATACATATAGCGATATTGATATCTTCATCAACAAATCAAGCATTTGCATTCAAAAAGTGTCATATGGTGAAGATCTGATGAAATCTTTGGAGATAAAGAAGGGAACTCATCAATGGATGACAGCAAATCATCGAGGATTGCAGAAATTGCTTGTCTTTCTATTATATAGTATTGTTAATGCCATTAAATATAGAAAAATAAAATAAACTTTACAAAAAGTAAAAACCTCAAAAAACTTACTTCAAAAAGAATAAAGTAATTCGTGTGAACAGTTTAGGAAGTCGGTGCCAATTTTTTCTTTAATCAAACCAATGCAAAGGCACTTTCTTCCTAAACTGTTTTACACAAATTATTTTATTATTTTTGAAGTAGATTTTACCTTTTTAAAGTTTATTTTATTGAGGTAGATTTGTGCCTATATTATATTCAATTTCCACAAATGTGATTGCTTTCGTTAAATAGATATCCCTTTTTTGTTGACTTAGCAAAGACATTGACCCTCTACTGTAGAGAAAGTCTTAAGCCAAGTTCTATGCTGATATTGGATAGCTTTGTAAACCAGCAGCTTAACAATATCCTTCAACCGCAATACAAACCGAATCGAAATACATTTCTGAACGATGTAGTTGTACAAAGTATTCGATGAGAAGGCCAATTCTCGTAATAAAAAATGTTCAAGATATAATTCCAATCTAATCTCAATGTAATTTTCTTTAAATAGTAATAACCTAATAAACCGGAAGCAAATAAAACACCCCCATGCGTTCGACGTAGATCGAGGAGCCAAGAAAGCGTATCTGGGCCAACCAACCGGACGTAGACCAGTAGGTCGCCCCAGATATCGCTGGGGAGATGCTGTGGAGACTGATCTATGTGAGCTCCAAGCTACCAACTGGCGAGATATCGCGCAAGATCGAGGAAAGTGGAGAGTTCTCGTTTCGGAGGCCATGACTCATTCATTCTCTCTCTCATTGAGTATCTCAATGTTGTAAATATTTGTTTGTGACAATTAAGACAAAGGATCATCTAATTTGGAACTGTATTTTGTACATTTTAAATTAAGAGAATAAGCCCTCAGGACGCTGGGAGAAACGCTGGTAATTATTCTCATTGTTTCTAGGTGGATTTTTTTGCGCAATTTTCTTCCAACTTAAGATAAATGGAATATAATTATTTTATTTTTAACGCATCTACGCATGCGAAATCTAAAGATTTAAATTGTGAAAAGATAAAATCGCTCACGAGCAGGATTTGAACCTGCGACACCTGGCTCAGGACGTCAGCGATATCTTATTAAGAAACAGTGTTTCTTAACCGACTCGACTTTGCAGTTAATTCAAAGTCGTACAGATATGCCTACCCTTACTAATTACTTTATTATTTTTTTATTTCGATACCACGAGCAGTGTTCACGGTAGTTTAGTGACTAAAGCACTGCCGTACTGAGCGAGGAGTCGCAGGTTCGAATCCTGCTCATGAGCGATTTTTTCTTTCCACAATTTAAATCTTTAAATGGAATGTAGTTTTGAATTTTTGATAAAGGAATGGCAGTAGCTGGACACAATCTGCTCAAATCTTTTTGCTTTGATGTTAAAAGAGGGACTTGTGTTCAGCTGTAAGCGTAAAATGTCTGCGATAAAACATACAAGTGGATCGTGAGTGTAAATCATTATTTGCAAAACCTTTGCTCATAAACTTCTCCTTGATTTTCAATAATAAATAAACACATTTGCAATTTGCTAATTAAATTGGCAGGTGCCTAAGTAATTTTATCGCTTATTTAGCACTAAGTGTGTACCACTTTCACTGGGAAATATTTGCGAAACGTATTAGTCAAAGTTAGTATGAAAACTGAACAGGCGGTGTGTGACGTTTAATTTAAAATTAGCTTCGTGTATCGGAAGGTAGTTCACAAAGTATGGTTTCAGAGTAAATTATTTCGTGTTGTGAACTAATTAGTTGCAGGCAGCAGTAAATTATAGGCACCATGTGTGAAATGTAGCCATTATTACGTATAAATTATGCTACTACGTTGACTTGTGACTTGTGAGTTTGAATAATGGTGTTTGAGTAAACGCGGTTTAGTTTATGCGTAGCTTGCGTATTTATGTGTTCACGATATTTTCTCCTTTTTTTTCGTAACTGTACGCGTTTTCTAAAGTGGGTTCGTTTTTTTGAAACACGTCACACAGAATGCGGTTAAGGGAACCTACTGACTTCGAGGATAGATTTTTACGCTACAATCACATAGTATTTTTACTATGTCTGTGGCTGTAATGAATAAGTTTATTGGACAAAGAAAGTTATTGTTACTTTAAGAGCATTAATAAAAACGTTAATTACATTAATCAAACAAAACATTATTTTTTTACACTTGTGGTTTTAACGCTTGAGTCGATTTTGTACGACAAGCATAAAAATAAATCCTATAGAATACATACCTATTCAAAATCATGACCTTTGCCATATGGCAAGTCCACGAGGACATAACATAAAATCACCTAATTAACAAGGAAGTTCTTAAAGCTTATTACCTATGTTTATTTTTGGCAAAGTTTATAGACGCAATTTTTCTATTCAATGAATTAAAGATTTTAGAATTGATATAAATATAGAACCCAGAAGTTTTCGCTTTATTATAGAATTATAAATTAGTTTGTTCTTAATTACAAGAAACCCGGGTACCCAAGTTTTGATTAGCTATTTAAATAGGTCTTGAAAATTTACTTTTAATATTTTATAGCCATAACGTCGTTTAGTAGTAGTCAATCGATAAAGCTTTAGCTTTGTAGGAATTTGTACTGGGTATTAAATTCTTTGGCGACATCTGTCGTCTAGTGGTTCGAGTGTCGGACTACTGATCACGAGGTCGTGGGTTCGATTCCCAGAAGACACAAATATTTGTGTGGTTAACATAGATGTTTGTGTTGGTCTGGGTGTATCTAATGTATTATAATTATGTATTAACAAAAAAAATAAGTAACTATCATATCCATTGTCTAGTACCCATAGTACATCTCTATCTCTGCTTAGTTTGGGACTAGATGGTGCTGTGTAAAAATGTCCCAAATATTTATTTATTTCTATGGGTAACATATTTTAGGAACTCAAGCAGCTTTATGGATAATGCATTTAACTACTAAGCATAATAGTAGTGACCTATTTACCTGCGTATGTGGTACTAGGTACCACATACAAAGGCATAAACCCTACAAACAGAATTTCAATAAGATACATGTTAGTATTTAACTGTCTATGACGGACATGGAATGAATTTATAGAGTGTGTTGCTAGTTTACTTTACCGTGAAAAGGAACATAAGGTATAAATAGTACATAATTAGTTAGCTTTCAAATAAACCGAGCCCTTTGACACTCAAGTGAAGTACCAGCTCAGGTCGAAAAGCCGTTTTGGTATCGACTCTCTTGTAACTAAATAAATTCGTGAAATTATAATGCCAAAAATTCAAACGCAATTTTGCTGATTCTTGATGTCTATGACTCCTGTTCATTTTTACAGGATCAAAAAATAATTTCAGTATTTTTTGGAGTTTATAGCTATTAAATGCATCATTTGAGCATAAGATAACAATATGGTCAAAATGTATGTCACTATCATCATCATTTCAGCCGAAAGATGTCAGCCCAATGGATGTCGACTGCCAGCAGTGGACATCCATTGGGAGCGGCCTATGTCCAGAAATAGGCCGCTCCCAAAGAGGATGTGCCATAATCGCCAAGCTTGGCAGTGCAGTTGGCCATCGCATTTGGTTGGTTAAATACTCGATAACGCTGCTGCCCATCCTCTGGTGAATTCCTTAGTCGCCTTAACGGCACTCATGAGAAGAGATAGGGTAGAGCAATTCTTTATATCCTTAAAATGCTGCTTTTTGTCCATAAACTTTTATTTTCTTATTTACTAAATTGCATATTATGTTTCTTATTTACATAATTAAATATTCCTTTTTCAATAAATCACCCACTTCAATTTACGGTTGTGCCAGTTAATATTGCTTGAAATTTCTTGAATCCTTCCGCATGATGTTCTAAATGGTTGTTAAGACGATGATATTAAACGAATACGAAATTAGGCATTGAAAAGACGATTTATTCCTTTTTAATAACGTTGGGACATGTTTTTATGGCTCATTGGAACATTATCTTCATGAAACTAAAATGATCATCAAAACATTAAACTTTACATTATAATAAAACAAGTTTAACCGGATTACGTCGTGTATATTATCTCAATGAGTTTTCCTTATATCGGAAGCTTTGCAGCTTTGTAGCCTGCTTGAGGCGGGCCAGGACCTGTCGGGGGTGGTTGTGTGAATACTCACAATGTACTCTGTGTACTCACGGGTTCCCACGCCCCCGGCTAAGGTAGTTGAAGGAACACCGTGGTGGTTTTAGTCGGTAAGAGTCCGACACTGGCTCCGCCTACCCCGGGCGGGGTGCGTCCATGAGGATTTCCCCAAGGCAAAAAAAAAAGGTAAATACCTACCTACTTTGTCCTATAATAAATAAATATATAAAATATTTTATTTTCAGAAAACTACATTCCATAATCATTTTTGTTAGTAACAATGAAAACTTAAACAACTATGTTAGTAAACAAAGATAACAAATATTAATACTGTCGAGTCATCGATACAGGACAAAGTAGGATTTGCCACACGGGGAGAAGGGACTCTACTAATGGCGAGCCGGGACCTACCGGGGATGGTTGGGAGAATAAAAGTTTCTGACGCCCCCGGCCAAGGGTCGTTAGAGGAACACCGTGGTGGTTTTTAGTCGGTAAGGGTCCGACACTGGCTCCGCCTTCCCTTGGCCTGATTCACAAACGTTCGAAAAGTTTCCGTTTCCGAAGTGAAATTTGACCGGCAAATAAAACAAAACGATCACTTCCTGCGACCATGAACGCTGCAAAACATTCGAAACGTCAGGAAAACCAATTTTAATAATAATACACGACGTAATTCGGTTAAACTTGTTTTATTAAGAAACAAAACTATTTGAGAACCGAACGGATTCGGAAACGCACCGCGAAATTCATGGAAACTCTCCCGTGAGCCATTTGCTATCGGAAAGCACTCGATGTAAAATTAAAGAACTATGAATAGCGTTTCCGAATGCGTTCGATTCTCAAAACGTTTTTTTTTCCTAATAAAACAAGTTTGACCGGATTACATCGCGTATTATTATTAACATTGCTTTTCCTGATGTTTCGAATGCTTTGCATCATTCGTGGTTACAGGAAGTGGTCGTATTGTTTCGTTTGCCGGTCAAATTTCACTTCGGAAACGGAAACTTTTCATTCGTTTGTGAATCAGGCCACTGATAACCTCTACTAATACTTATTTAAAGTTTTACTCCTTAAAGTGTTTTCTTTTACTAAGTAAAAGATAGAACTGGGAGCTAATGGCTTCAAGGGGCGCTAATACCAAAGCACTTATCTAGCTTCCTTTACTTGAGTGGTTTCTTTTATTGGAGATACAAAAGATAAACAAGTATTATCTATTTAGACACTATGTTCTGTGCAAAAATCGCGCATTTTCGCGTAATGTATGGAGCCATCGTCAAATATGTATGGAATCGTTACATTCCACCATTTCCAGGTGAAATATTACATGAGTTGTTTTATTTACTGTATCTTGAGTATGTAAGGCTTATTGTTGTGATTTATTATAATTTTTTGCGCTGTTCACAAGATCGTTTTTATGAGAGCTGTAGAGAGAATTTGTGTCATAAACACCTTTAGCCGTGATTTTGTTTTTTGTACCCACGATGTTTTTAGTAAGATAAGGTTTTTAGCCGACTGCGTGACAGCAAAGACAGGGTTATGTTTTTTTCATTTTTGTTGTACAAACATAAAGTCTTCTAATAACTTCTTAGGTTTTCGCGATCACTACACATTATAATAAAACAAAGTTTAACCGGATTAAATCGCTTGTCATCTTAGTCTACCTGCGACCACGAAATGCTGCAAAGCTTTCGAAACGTCAGGGAAACCAATTTAAATAATATACGCGATTTAATCCGGTTAAACTTTGTTTTATTATAAAGTCTTCTGTTTGAATAACAAAAAAATATGAATTCCAATATATGCTTGGGGGAGGCCTGTGTCCAGCAGTGGACGTCTTACGGCTGAAATGATGATGATGATGAATTCATTATGATTCTAAAAAATATTTTACAAACTGGGTATTGTTTTATATATCATAAGTTTATGAAAAATTTTATCTATGAAAATACAATGAATAGGTATAGAACCAGAATTCTTTTAACATTTCCCTCAACATTTATTGTATTTAAATTAATTTTGTTTTTAGTACATTATAATACAAGTGAGCTAAGTTGGCTATTATACTCGAGGCTGGATTGCGTAATGTAGCCGAGAGTATTATTAACAATGCTCACGTGTTTCATTTGATGTTTTTCAACACACAAGTAATGAAAAAAAAATGAATATCCCTACGCCTTATGTTCTGTTGTCTATGATATTAAAATAACTAAAAGCTTTGCCTCCAAACCTACAACAATGATAATTCATTTTCAGAACTTCCTGCCTCGAATACTATTTGAACTATAAATACACTGTTTTCAATTCCGTTTATACAATAGCCGATAAATTTGATCTGAGGCCAAATTGTGCCAAACTCAATCAGTTGTTCGATCATTTATTATTAACCTAGAATTCTACTATCCTGCTACATGAAAGAAAAGCTCTTTGTTTCAACTGTTTTGCGGCCCGTTGTTATTAGGGATGGCGATGGCAGTATTTATTTTGTTAATAGCATCAAGGAAACTGCTGGCATCCATCTTCTTTAACGAAATGAAGTTTCAATTATGTTGCTAGTATCTTGACATAATCCCAGAATCGCTATTAATTTATCTAACAGGAAGGATCATAGAAATCATAATAAAGGTAATAGAAGTGGCAAAGGCGCGTGAACTTGTCGCCGCATACAGGTCTTTTAGGACATCAGTGCGTGAATCGTTTGATTGATCAACAGTGCTGTTTTGGACGCAGAGTCCCAAAAGTTATATTTTGCTGCATATCTAGCAGCAGAATTATTTTTAGGCTTAATTTATTTTGCATTGAATGCTAGAAACTTGGTGGGCTTGATCGCTTATTTTTGTGTTGGTGGCGGAAAACCGGCGACGTGCGTTCCCGTAGTAAAACACAATAGATAACATTTCTATTAACTTATTATTTAAATTTCTGTAGGAAGGAAGAATGACATATTTTTTGCAGACAATCACACTTTATAACAGTCTATTTCACTATTACAGGGACACAAGAAAATTGGTATGCATCTTTTCAAGTCTATCTTTATGTCTCGTATCCACACAGATCCACAAACGACACGATAACAACACGATAAGAAGAAGACAGATCCACGCGAGACTTAAAAACGGTCAAGTTTGGACCGCGCATCTGGGACTTCTTCTTCTTCGTGTCGACATGATAATAATAGCTCATGTCGTCGGGAAAAGATTATCCAGTCAGCAGGTTGATAGCGGGGCTGACTGCCCAGAGTGCGCCGGACGATCAATTAAATATCGTCACTCGTGGAGGCTGGGACTGAATAGCAAGAAAAATGTGAACCGGTTTGGAACGTGTTCAGCTGTGTTTTGCTAAACCTGCAGTCAAAATTGTGCGTATAAATGAACTTTCAAGAGTTTTGACCGCAGTTTGGACTGGCTTGTGGAACGACCAACGGACGTACGCATCCATCGACCACACAGCCTAATAGACGCTATTAATTATATAATGCCTACAATAAATTCTGTCAACTAGCTGAGGCTGCAATCCGATTGGCCCTACCAAGGTAGCTATTGGCTAATGACTAAAGCGGCAGTTTTAACGGCTTACATAAGTGGTCTAAACTGATTTGAAGTTTTCAAGTAGCAAATAGTAGCGAGCTACATTAGTGAAATTTCATAGAAGTGTTGACTGACATCAGTCGCCTATTATGTGGCGTCTATAGGGTGTATGGGCGATGTACGCATCGGATCTCAGATCGAACTGCCAATCGCAGCGCACCGAGTTACTCATTCGTTTCAGAACCGGGCTAGAGGGGGCGCATAATGTTTCCTGCGATCTGAACTTGATCTGTGAAGGCCGTTTATAGAATTTTAATTGTGTCTGGAACTGCAGCAAACGAGATGTTAAGATATCATAATTATATTTTTGAGAAAATTCGATTTCTTTGTATCGCCACCCCAATCAGCCCCGAATTAGAATTACCAGCCAAGAGGCTGTATCCGTGATTTGGTAATAGGAAAATATAAAGTCATTATTTTCGTGGATCAAAATTTTCCATGTGTTATCTATCGGCTTGAAATGATGCTTATCACCTTGTCAATGGGATGTACTTAATATTTATAGTTAGAGGTATTTTTAATGAGAACATCACTTTCCAGCGTTGTGGGTTAATCTATAACTTAGACTCGATATCTTTTCCGGATGAAGGGATGACGTTGGATGTTAACTGCCATTGCATTTTACGAGCATACATCGCGTGACTTTTATGACATGAATGTTCAAACTTAAATTTACGAGTCACCGTAAATAACCTATCAATACTCCCAATCAGAAAAAATAGACATATAGGATCTCGTACACTCGAGAAAAATGTCCTATTCTTAGTTGAAACTTGTTGAAACGCAACGTACACATCAATAGTAATGTATTCCTAAATAAATAACGTGAATTTTCAGTTCGCGAATGTTGCTCCAAAGAAACAAACACAAAGGGTTGAAATCTCCTTTTTAATATAAATGTAGATGCGAAATCATTTCCATGTGAATATTTGAGTAACGTTCAAACACTTCGAATGAGCAATTATGCAGCTACAACTCTTTACAGACGATTGTTTGATGTTTCCGATGTGAACACTTGAGGAGGTGAGGATCAAAAGCTTCAACTTATAATAATTTGTAAGAAAATAATAAAAACTAAACTAATTTTATTATTTTACGTAAAGATGTCCAGCAGTGGATGTCTTTCGGCTGAAATGATGATGATGACGTAAAGATTTGCTCACAGAACAGATGGCCGATGGGGCAGTAAAGTTCTGGAGTGGCGACCGCGTACTGGAAGGCGCAGCGTGGGTAGGTACCCCACAAGGTGAACCGATGAACTGGTGAAGGTCACCGGAATCAGCTGGATGCGGAAAGCGCAGGACCGGTCATTGCGGCGATGCTTGCGGAGGCCTATGTCCAGCAGTGAACGTCTTTCGGCTCAAATGATGATGAATGATGACGTAAAGATTTTAGATTGTTTGGTTTTGGCATAACATTTGTTTTGTTTTTACTTTCTTCCGAGAGATGTTTCCTATTTTGGTAAAAATGTGAAATGGTGTTTATTTTTCAGATGGAGCCAAAAAAGTAAAAAAAAAACAAGGAATACATCTCTCATCATCTCTTGAAAATATTTCCGATCGATCGGCATTGAACTTTATGTCAATCCATACTTTTGCAAATGCAAAATTAGCAATAAATTGGTTTACAATTTAGTGCAGTTTGTACAATTAATTGAACCATATTAGAATTAAAATTGTGTGTTGTGTATAATCAAGAAGACCCATTTATGCTGTTACTTTTTGATATAGGTCTTGGATTCAGATTGGGATTATTTTCAAGAGTAATCTAAAAGACGATATGTGAGCTTTTGACCCTCACTTCCTCACTGGTTTTCCTATAAATTCTATCGAATGATCATGTATCATAAAGTCATTTTTAAAAATGAACGATATCGAAGGATAGAACTTTAAATAACAATTTTGGGATTGTAAGGAAATTCTTTAATGGGTTAAATATGTTTCGCCTTGCAGTGAATTTTTCATATTACAACGGGGGCAAAAATCTATACTAAGGAAACAAAGTATTCCTGGATGTAATCTTAAGAAATAACGGATGAATCATATAAAAGGGGATGTTCTATATTATGTATGTGAGGAACTAATATCCTTTGAAAAATGGAAATATATTGCTCCTTGCGTGTGATGTCAAAGGCAGACTGTCAGTCTGGTTTTAAGGTTAAATGAAAACATATAGTAGGACAGACATATTAAAAAATATAGAAGATGTCCTGCGAATAATCATAGCGAAAAACTATGCTCCTTCGTGTACAACCAGCGCTCACGTACACACCATGCACCTGAAGGATATTTGCTTTCGGGATTCATACTGGATGATGCTGCGACATGAGTACTGAGAATGGTGAGCACGGTTTGAAGTGCATGTGTGTGCATGAGCGCTGGTTGTTCACGAAGAAGCATAGTTTTTTTGGCTCCACTAGATTGTTCGCACCACTTCATCTATATTTTTTACTACAGACATAGTTGTATAGTAGATAATAATATTATCAAGGTATGATGTTTCCATTAGACGTTAAAAATGGACCTTTGAGGCAACCGCATTTTCTTATTTTGATAACTACCCTCTACTCACTACACTAGAGTGGTCTCTAAGAGACAATAGCTTGATTTTCTTTAAAATAAAATGAAACTTTCCAAACCAAAAAAAAACACCAATGTAACTGAATTCCCTATCCACGAAGCAAACACAAACACCGTGAAGCATAGTATGTGATTCAAGGGACAAGGTGTGGAAAATTATAAATTTACAGAATTAGTAAAATACAAATTATTTTCTATAACAATAATGATCTTAAATTCTCTTACATGTATATCACTTTTATACATAGAACCAGAGAACCCAAAGAAAATTTACACTGAAAAAAAATTAGCTGAAATTGAAAAATAGTTTTAATTAAATTTCAGCTTAGTTATATTGTCATTTCAAGTACCTACTTCGGAATAATTTTAAAGACCAATAACATTTTCAAAACTTAAAATTAACAAAAAAGAATTACCTATTATAAGTTTTCAAATGCCATCTGAAACTTGGTTTATATTTTATTTTGTATCCAGGCACGTAATTTAAAATACTTCATTTACAAAAATACATTAATTTACGAAGTTTTAACTATAATATTTCAAATTATGAGCGTAACATCAATTCGTCCAATTTTTTTTTAAAGTCCCCAATTCATTGTGTTTGTGAATAACCATAGGCGCTTATAAATTGGTTCTCAAAGTTTATGGAACGATTCCAAATAACAATACTGTCTGTTAAAGTTTTATAAGTAATTGGAGAAGTTTCATGATTTAAAGGCAGTAACAACTTATTCTTAGACTTACTTAAGGTTTTTATTAAATTCGGTTTTAATTCCAATCATTAGCCATTTTAATTGATATTCAAAAATCTCTGTATCTTTTCGGCTGCTTTTTACCATTTTTGATTCTCTGAAAAAACAGTTCACTCAAAAGATGTTCTAGAACTTTAACGGTTGTTTAACACTAAAAAGTTCCTGTTGGTGAACAAAAACCTTGGCTATTAATTGCATTCTTTGTTTCATCAAGAAATACCTACAGGCGATAAAACAAATACAATACTAGATCAAATATCTTTAATTTTTCTTCTGGGAATGAATATACAGAATTGTAATACCAAAACAATGAAATTTGCTCCAAAATTCACTCAAATGCTCAATGAAACGTGAATTCGTAAGCGAATCCTTAAGTTCATTCACAAAGTCCACTTATTATACAACTCACTCTCGAAGTTCTTCAACATAATAGATCAATAAGAAAGTTAGGGTATATTCAGACGGGCCACGCCATAACCACACCACAGCATTTGTGGAAAAATTATCTAAAAACAATTGCCTGAATGACCATTTCCCGAATACAATCCCTTGAAAACAATTGCCCAAATGAACAATTTCTCGAAAGAATAATTTGTTGAACACACCACAGTGACAATAATGACGCCTGGCAGTGGTCGTCTCGTGTGTGAATAGTTTCGTTACAGCTGCCTGAAGTTGCGTTGTCGCAGACACAAAAATTACTTGTGGTTGTGGCTGGTCGCTGGTTGGCCGCTTGTACATGAGATGTTACAACACGTAGCCACGATGTCATCGGTAGAGTCTGTCTAATAAGTTATTATACGTGTAAGATTTTTTGAAAGTAAAAAAAATATACTGGTCAGCCTTGTTTTATAAGAGTATTTTTATATCTAAATCTAATTAAAAACTACACTTTTAACATGACAGAGGTATGCTTGCATGCTTTTGGCATGGGGTGCATTAAAAGAGCCTCCACGAGTGACGATATTTAATTGATCGTCCGGCGCACTCTGGGCAGCCAGCCCCGCTACCAACCTGCTGACTGGCTAATCTTTACACGACGACATGAGCTATTATGATTATGTAGCTCATGATGACACGACAGAAGAAGAAGAAGAACATGGCAGAAACTAAGTTCCCTTAAATTTACCCAAGTATAATAACTTATCAGACAGACTCTATAGACTACATATTTTTGCGACAACCGTTGATCGGAATTACATATTTGCGACAGCCTGACTGTAAATTGTCGTTCGTGTGAATGGAAACTATACGTTTTCAAACATTTTTTTTCCTGGCTACGGCTACTTTTTACCACCGTAGCGTGGTTGTGGTCGAGTTGTGGAACGTCTGAATTGACCTTTAGATATAAATTTAAGAATAGATTCTGCTCAATGTTCCAATTACGGAGGTGAGAGAGTTTTCACATCGTTATTTTATGAAATCTCAAAGTCAGACCAACTTTTGTTATAGGGCGGGCTTCAATATTTGAACGTGGCTGAACAGATTTACTTTATACTAGTCTATGCCCGCGACTTCACTCCTGTGGTTCTTGTTCGTATCATAACACACATAGCAGCTTTAAAATACAAAAAATTTCATCAAAATCGGTCTAGTAAATTTTAGCGTGATGCTCTAACAAACAAACAATTATTGACAGTTTTATAATAGTTAGAATAGGAAAATGTCAGAGATTTATTGACTCAAGATAATATAAAACCTATAAATACCTAAAAAAAACTAAAAATACCTAAATAAATACCTAAATACCTAAAAATTATTTAAATGGAGCTTATTGCTATTTTCATTTAAATTATATATATTATATGAGTCAGCTAAACAAACTAAAAAGTTTAAGATTATCTAGCAATCTGAGTAACACGAATTCAAATAACCTAATGTCTAATTTCTTGAAGTTAATTAATGTCAGTCAACTGATATGTAGCTCTTGTAATAGGATAATTACAAATAATGAAAGTTAATTTAACATTTTTAGTGGCACTTTAGCAGTAATAAAATTAAACTTATATTGAACTATATATACGGGACCGGTCGAGCACAATAAAATCAAAACCAAATAAAAAAACCGGCCAAGAGCATGTCGGGCCATGCTCAGTATTATAGGGTTCCTTAAGTAGGTATAATTACAAACGAATCAAATCGAATATTAATCATGGCTATTTTAGTTTTTGCAATAATCGGCAGCATTCGCGACTCAGAGCGTATTGTTAGTAGCGTCATCTAGCGATAAAGTTACTTTTTGTGATTTTTTCAAATAGAAAGTAGCTAAAGGAGCATTATTTGCTATGATAATTTTTCTCTAAGGTCAATGACCTTTGAACTAGGACGTTTTAAGTATTTTTCAGTTTTCTCTCTATAACTCAAAAATTTATAATTACATTATACTCGAAATAATTTTAAAAGAGAGTTTTTATAAAGGTCTATCAATGTGGAAGATTATAAGTTTCTACATTGTATAGTATAGAAATGGCAGGGGGGGGGACACATTGCAAGCCACTTTGGCGGGCTATATTTCGTAGATGGTACACCTGATAAAAAAGTGGTGTATCAAACATTACCTTCATTTTAGTAGACCTATTCAATGATATCCCACACGAGGGGGTGCAGCGAAAAAAAAATTTTTTTCCCCATTTCACATGTATGGACGCCACCCCTAAAATACAGAAAAACTATTTTTTTATTCTTTTAAAATTGAGATCTATATGTAAACTATTTTTTAACAAAATTTCATTTACTTATGTTTATAACTGTAGAAGTTATTAAGCTGTAAAGGATTAGGACAGACGGACAGACGGACAGACGGACAGACGGACAGACGGACAGACGGACGGACATGACGAAACTATAAGGGTTCCTTGTAGGACTTCGGAACCCTAAAAAGATGTTAAATTTTTTATAAATTTTTATTATCTTCCATGTTAAACACTATTTTATATTTATTTTTTATTTTATTTTTTTAGTAACTGAAACTGCCTATAAGATTGGCGAAAGGGCTGAGCGATCGGCTTTTACACAACGGGTCACGGGTTATATTTTCGCGCGAAACAAAATATGAGTATAATGTAGTAACGATTCAGTTCCAGGTGTTTATGCATATGAGCTACACTCGGAAGCAATGAATCCAGGTCACCATTAAAACCTGAATATCTCGGAAACTGAGAATAGAAGATAGCTTATTCAAATAATAAGTATTTAATATTCTTGAGAACGCCTATGGCGTTAAGACCGCCTTTGTACCCTGTTGTGCATAAAGAATTAAATAAATAAATAAATACTTTAATATACTTATCTATAAAATACTTTTTTTATCTATAAAATAGACTATTTTAACAACAATTTTCATTATTTTGTAAACTATTAATTATCAAGTTTTTACTAGATTATGCTAGTTTCCGAGATTATAAGGTTTATGTTGGTGTCCCGTATTCATTGCACACAGTGTATATTTCTGTAAAAGCACCTACGTTACACAAAAAAAATTGAGTGTAGAATAATGTTGAAAAAAAAAATACGCAAAATTCAATTTGAAAGTCCCAAGATATTCTGAACACAATAAATCGCAACAAGTTTCAACGCCGGTACTAATTCTCTCCTAATTTACGTCTATAATGGGTGTAACCATAACGCAATTTAAGGTGTGTAGTAACTATTTTATTATTTTAAGGGGCCGAATCCCGTAATTCAACAAACTAATGCGCATCCTGCTCAAAAACTACTCGCTCTATGGTACTGAAATTAAAATATGTGTTACTCAAGGATAGACGTGACAATATTATTAAGTCCAAAACATGAATGCACTTATTTGGCTCGATCATAAATAAATCCAAACATGCCTCGAAAACTGTTTATTTTCAAACAGTTTCCTAAATATATCCAACATATATTGGTATTTTGGTATGATATTTTACCTAAATATTGTTTTATTATTTTGAAATAATTTTACTAAGCCATTTTATCGAAAATACATATATTTTTTGAGTAATATATTTTTTTTCGCTTAAATGCACTTTCATTCGGAATGGCGTCAACTTCATGCCGCACTACTCCTTCCCTGCAAGCCTCATATTTTGCATCGCGCTCACTCTCCGCGGCGTTCTGGGCCTTACGCATGCGTAGCGAAATCTAACGAGTTGAGTCGGTTAGGAAACACTGGTTCTTAATAAGATATCGCTGACGTCACCCAAAGATGTACCAAGTGGATGAGAATTTCGATACCACGAGCAGTGTTCACAGTAGCTTAGTGGCTAAAGCACTGGCGTACTGAGCCAGGAGTCGCAGGTTCGAATCCTGCTTGTGAGCGATTTTTTCTTTCCACAATTTAAATCGTGTGTGGTAACGTTGAAAAAAAATACTTTTGCGTAAAATTCAATTTGAACGTTCAAGACATTCTGAAGTCACGAATAAAATCGTTGCAAGGCAATGCCGCGCCGGTAGTAATATTCTCCTAATTTACGTCTATGTTCGGCGTAAACATAACGCCAAGTTGTTTGTTTTCACGTTAAAACTTTATTGTTCCCGGTTTGAACAATGTAATCAATACATTGTTTAAACCGGGATTAATTAAGACGTGTAGGGATTGTTTTGTTTGATCCAAGGTGTTAGTCTTGATTGATTTTATTACGTAAATTATTTAAGATACGTAAAACAAGCTTGATTTTGAATGATGTTTAATTATACGATGTTTGCAATGTATTGTATTTGTTTAATCAGACATTAAGATTAGAGAATACTTAATTAAATACCTACTCATAACTTTGCATTGTATTGTATTTGTTTAATCAGACATTAAGATTAGAGAATACTTAATTAAATACCTACTCATAACATCATAATGTGTCAGTCACATGCATAATTAAACTCTTGTTGTATTTAGCTGTTTTTTCTTTAGCTGTTTTGTTTTTTTTACATTTTATCCTGTATCTGTAACAAAATTAATTTTAAGAACTAACAGTGTTGACAATTATTTTCTTTATACTTACACAAGGATGTCTTAAAACTTACCTGCAAGCTTTTTAAATTAAGGTACATTGATAGCCATATATAGCCATATTGCTTTTTCACGAACGAATTATGTCAAGAATATGTTTATCAAAAGAGCGTGTATCTTGTACAATAGTAGTATTTCATAACATCATAATGTGTCAGTCACATGCATAATTAAACTCTTGTTGTATTTAGCTGTTTTTTCTTTAGCTGTTTTGTTTTTTTTACATTTTATCCTGTATCTGTAACAAAATTAATTTTAAGAACTAACAGTGTTGACAATTATTTTCTTTATACTTACACAAGGATGTCTTAAAACTTACCTGCAAGCTTTTTAAATTAAGGTACATTGATAGCCATATATAGCCATATTGCTTTTTCACGAACGAATTATGTCAAGAATATGTTTATCAAAAGAGCGTGTATCTTGTACAATAGTAGTATTTCCCTTGACGTAAATCATGATCTAGATATTTTTCACCTTTCTTTTCCTAAATTCAGAATTTGTATTAAAAACATTTTGGCATCAAAGTTTAAGTAGGTACCTAATTATTCAATGTTTAAGAAAATTTTAAATAATTCAACTCAATAGTAAATATTTGTGTCCGTTGTTGTTATCTGTACTGTAATTCCTAAAATGTACCATGTAATGAAGTTATTTTTTATGTGTACCTATCGCATGTCGTCTTGTTGTGGCAATAAATCATTTTTCTTTCTTTCTTTCTTATATTTATATAATAATCTGAGGAAACTGTTTCTGGATATTGTTTTACCTATTTGTGTACTTATATTTATTACTATCTGTTTGTTTCCCAAATTAAGTAAAATAAAATAAAGTAAAAATAGATGTGGATAAAATTAGTAGTGTGCATTAGCATTCATGAAACTATCAAATTACGAGATGGCACCCGTTATTAGGCTCAAAGAAATATTGGTCCCTTTACTAAAGTTTATGGTAAAGTGGACGACAAGAGAGATGAGCGTCCCTATTTTAAATAATAGATGTACTTCACACCGACACCGGTTCCGCGTCTTTCTGTTTTGGATAGTTGGGTAAATAATGTTGTATTTATATGGAACGTGGTGCTTGTGACGTGCAAATACATTAAATTTGTTGAATTCATTGTATGTGGTGTTTTTGGTCAAAAAATACATTTTTGTTTCCGTCCAAAACATGTAGAAATATTGTAATTTATTCTACTAGAATAAATTTAAATAGGTCAACAAGACGATGGATCAATTTTTATCCTGTGAAACTGTTATGTTGAACCAGCAAACGAAATCATTAGCAAAAGATGATTACTCACATTATAAATACACGCAAACACTCCCCACACTTTTTCACATACTGAAATAAAAATAATCAGTATGTCTACAAAAGGATAAATAAAACATCTGAAGTTATATTCCGTAATTCAACATCACGTTCGATTTATTTTCATTCGTCTCTATTTCTGTACCTTCATCGCGGCTTCTGATGTGGTTAGCGAAGGGAATTTCCCGCAATCCAATTATTTTTGCGGTATCGTAATTATAACTGACGTCACCGGTGTATAATTACATAAAAATCATTTTATAATAATATATAAAATAATATGAGGTTTTAGTAGTAAATTAAATACATTTTACGGTTATTTATTTGAGAGGCTTTATATATTTTTTAAATAATAAAACATTCTTCCAACGAAAAAACAACACGTTTTACAATCAAGCTTCGTGTTTAAGTGAAAAATCTGATAAGGTATTTTAAGTTCATTTAATGAAAAAGCTTTTGGAAAAAACTTCAATTTTAAAAAGATAATTAACTATATTTATTTTGGCATATATCATTTTATAAACTTCACGCGTTTAGGACAGGAATTTTCGTGATAAAATAACCATCGAAAATTCCATCGTTTTAGCAACACCAAAGTCAAGTAAAATACGGTCGAACAATCTGTAAAAGTTATTGTAAGATTGTGATCCTATTATTTTCAATCTAAGACTAAGTTTATATCGCCTTAACATAATATTATGTTCAATTAAATTGGTTTACCTCAATTCATACTTCTTAAACGGTTTTTGAGAATGATCCGAATGATCGTAATGAAATTATCTAGAGATAAACCGGAGTGATTAACATAACTTTTAGGATCGGTAAGCTGACGTGGCATTGGGCTGGCTATGACTGTCGAAGGACCGATGGTCGTTGGAGTAGCCGAGTCTTTGAGTGGAAACTGCGAATTGGCAAACGCAGCGCAGGGAAACCAACAAACCCCAGCCAGGTAGACCAACGACCTGAAGCAAGTAGCTGGGGGGACCTGGATGCGGAAGACAGAGGACCGAGTGTTGTGGTGCAACTTGGGCGAAGTCTACGTCCAGCAGTGGACTGCGATAGGGTGAGTTGATGAATCGGTTTTGGAGTCCAACGGCAGGTATCAACTCAGCCTATCGCAGTCCACTGCTGGACATAGGCCTCTCCCAAGTTGCGCCACAACGCTCGGTCCTCTGCCTTCCGCATCCAGTCCCCCCCAGCCACGTTTTTTAGGTCGTCGGTCCACCTGGCAGGGGGGCGCCCTACGCTGCGTTTGCCGATTCGCGGTCTCCACTCAAGGACTCGTCTGCTCCAACGGCCATCGGGCCTTCGACAGACATGGCCAGCCCACTGCCACTCTTACTGATTCTACAAGCTATGTCGGTCACTCTGGTTCTTCTCCGGATAATCTCGTTACGGATTTTATCCTTCAAAGAAACGGCAGGTAAATAGTACGTTATTATTTTTTAAAGTCGTACTATATTTTTTTTTTAATTTTAAAGCTATACAGCATGACTGGTTGGACGAGGGACATATTCAAGTATATGGTCCATATAATGTGCGTACTCATAATGAAAAAATATTTACGATATATCACGCGTACATAAGAAAAATGCTCGTGCAAGTTTTGACTGTCTAGGAGCCTGCTGGCAAGTACAAAAGAAACAGACGATGGAAATGGTGACCGATGGACACTGCCGTGCTATATAAATCACCTACTGATTTGTAAGGCCGGAATAGGGTCCACGGTTATTGATGAAATAGATTGGAAATGTATTTCATATTTTTTTTATACATATTTGGAACGAGAATCAAGTACTGAACCAAGTCCCTTCAATAAGTTCCTTGTTCCACCATTCACCCTGTATACAATCTCAACATCGCAAAAGCTATGCGATATATGGCAACCAGCAAAGATGGTGATAAAGAAATCCGTGTAAACCGCTGCGGGTCGATACTATCGTAAAATGAAGGAGTATGTGTAACCCCGTTTTCAGTCCAGCGGGACGGAAAATTGGACATGACACGGACTTATCACACTCAAAGGACGTGTGGTGTTTTGAGAATCTGTTCCTTTATGATTCAAATTGTTGAAGTAGCAGATTTTGAATTTGAAAATGAAATAAAAGTAGGTATATAAAATATTGACGGTGTGTATTGTATAGTCCAAACCAAGCCAGTGTGCTGGACCTCAATGTTTATAATTCCGAAAAGAGAGCCAAATTCAGTAGTACGTCAGTAACTATTTGATATTATATATAGCATGACTGGGTGAACGAGGGCCATATTCCAGAATGTGATAGAATGTGCGTAATAAGGTAAGTAATTGAAATGCTATCTACTGTCTTTTACTATCGAAACGCATGTCGCCGGTTTTCCGCTATCAACGTATAAATACGCAATTACGCCCACCATGTTTCTAGCTTTCAATGTAAAATTAATTAAGCATAAAAACAATTTCGCTGTTAGATATGCTGCAAAATACAACTTAAATGACTCTGCGTCCAAAACAGCACTGATGAATAAGCAAACGATTCGCGAACTGGTGTCCAATGAGACACCTCACCTGTACGCGGCGACAAGTTCACGCGCCTTTTCCTTAAATGATTTTAATTTATATGGTAGACCCCATAGTAAGTTTTTTTTTTCGATAGCATCCTATGAATGAGCTCTTTAAATATGAATACGCATATCTGATACACGGTGTATAGACGTAAAAGCTGAGTTCAATGGAAAATACTCTATTGACAAGAGCCTAATGCTAATGATAATGATGATAATGCCGTTTATTTTAATCATTATGAATTTAACTCACGATAGTTATTATATAAAGACAAGAGCCTAGCTCATAAATGAATTATTATGAAGTATAAACGTGACATTTCTAACGGCCAAAATTAATATCCAATCTATCTACGATTTACCCTATTAGAGATAGAAATTTGACGTATTTTGTATGGAGCTTATGTCAATTTCCTATCTCTAGTAGGGCAAATCGTGGATAGATTGCATATTAATTTTGGCCGTAAGGAGACTATTACGTGATTACCCTGAATCTGAAGTTAACTGTCTAGTAAATGGCGGACCGTTCCTAATGTATATGGGTTACGAAACATTACTCAGCCGAAAACGTCATGATAGGTAGGTACTTATAAAAGTTCAATTTTCATATTACTTAACTGCAGAAATATTATATACAAATCTTCACACATACAAATCTTCATCAATCTATCTTTTTTGAAACGTGTTACGATTTGATTTTGATCAGGGGGCCTATTCTTATAATTTAAAATGTTCAAAATACAGTTCCGATCTAGACTCAATGTCCTAAATGTCACAAATAAACGTCGAACAGGATCAACAACCGTCATGAGATCAATATATACAACATTGAGATACTCTGTGGTCTTTTATTACTGAAATCTATATATTTCTAAATAAAAATTACATTGAGATGAGATCGGAACTATTTTTTTAACGTTTTTAGTTACGAGAATTGACCTTCAAGTTAATGCGATTACATTAACTATTGTTTTTTATTTATTTGGAAGTTGAATCGCTAATGCATATACTTCGCCCAAAGCCGATAATACACTCAAAAGTGCCTGAATATTCTCCAAACGCAAGTGTAAGTAATCTTTCCTTGGTAACTAAAGCTATAAAGTTATTGATTTTTATTGAAAGACCTAGATACTTCGGTATTAATTAAACTATAATATTCAATATTAATTTTCCACTGAACCATCGGCCCTTGAACAACTAAGTTAATATCAAGTTCGTATCACATAATTAAAATAAGTTGTTAGGTCATGGTCATATTACTACTTGAAACAATATTATGGATTATATATTATATTCTACGCTCAGAAACCTTAGAATAACTAGGTTTAGAATCGCAGAAGTTGCACGCGGATTGAAGCAATTTTAAGTGGGCCTTAAAAAGCTAGGTTCGCACATTATTTTTACGTTTCACTTACCGACACACATTGATTGTTTTTGTGCTTCAACTTTGAGCGGATTACTCTAGTCAGAAACGTTTAAAAAAACTTACTATATACAATTATCGTCTTCTGAGGGCCTAGTACGGGGCCTATTCGTGTATTAAACGAAAACTGTTTCGAGACTTACGTCATTTACTTCCGTGGCAAAACGCGCGAGACTGATTTTCTCGATAATGAGTTCTATTGCAACACGCATAAAATTGACGAGTGTGGCCCGCAGTTGCGGAGTGTAAAGGGAGTGCGAGGGTGGGAATTACGTTTTGGGAGCGTCCTCTTAATAATTCATCTATTCACGATTTTCACTACTGGAGATAGAAATTTGACATAACATGTGCATATGTTTGAGCTTGCGTCAAATTCCTATCTCTAGTAGGGCAAATCGTGGATAGAAAGGATATTAATTTCAGCTGTTAGTCGGTAAGAGACACTGGCCGGAGATCTGCCTTCCCCGGACAAAGTGTGTCTATGAGGATTTCCCCACGAAAAAAGTATGAAAATAGCTAACAGCTCAATATACAAAACCAAACCAAATACAACGCTACCTTTTTACAATGTAACCTCAGAATATTCCCATAGGACGCGTAACCTATTGAATATTTGAATACGTTTTGATTCCAACAATGTTGCTTTGGAGAACAATATCATCACTGAATTTGAAATTCCATTTCAGTTTCATTACAATAATTTAACTCCGGAGGATAATATTACTATTGTTATTGTGTACAATATTTGAAAGAGGTTCTGGAATATTATAGAAAATTCCAATATTAATAAATTTGTTAGGCAACTTCGATTTCGACCGTTCAACCTCACTCAATAATATAATTGGTTGTCTTTTACACTTTGTACGAGAGTTGTAAATCGATGATTTTATTTTAGGTTTGTTTTGTTTTGTTGAAATCGTGACAAAAAACAGTTGTTTGCAAACACTACTGCCTAATTGCGTAACTTGCTCGCCATCGCAATCATCTGGATTTCAATGTTCATAGCTCGGTGTGTTTTGACAATCCGTGTCATCGGCAACTACATACCACGCAATGAATATTGCTTTAATTTCAAAATGAAAGCTAATGTCAAAGTCAATGAATTACACAATTGCCCCACTGGTCAAAAAGTGTATCTACTTTTATAATGTATGTATCTATATACCTACGCATTAGTTAAACATTTTCTTTTCGGTGATTAACAGGTAAGTAATAAAAATAATTCATTGATAGTTATGTAACTACCTAGTTATTTTAAAATGACTATTATGAGAAAAAATATTGACTGTATTAAAATAAACTTGATAATTTAGGTAGCTCTCCCAAGAAAACATTGTTCTACAAGAAAAGATAGATCAGTGAGATGTAAAAATATCGAGATAACCTATTCTTAAGGTGAATGCTACAGGGTAGCCCGCGAAATTCAAAATTTCTTGCGTTTTTTGATAATTGTAGCTCTGTTTTGAGATGTATATCAATCAAAATATGATTGGCGGTAGTAATAACAGTATATTTACTGAATAATACTTAAATTTTTTTAAATCTATCTTTATAAGCTCTAGAAGCTCGATGATCGATAATTTGATCATAAATTAATATAATCGAGCTTGTACAGGGCTAGGTTAATATTTTTTACGAGTATTATTCAGTAGATATATTATTATTACTACCGCGAATCATATTTCAATTTATACACAACGCGAAATACAACTACAATTTGCAAAAAACGCAAGAAATTATGAATTTCGCGGGCTACCCTGTAGCATTCACCTTAAGTACATTTCATAATTAAATTGGATACGACTTTATATATCTCGACGTCTTACTCTCACTTTTTTGGCTAGAATTGATAATAGTATAGTAGGAGTCAGAGGCAGGATGAATAAAAACTACTTTTTTTAAATAACCATGCACATTCATTTTACTTAAGCACGATACCAATCGGAGCTACTTCGACAAAAAATAACTAAGTCAGTAGTCTATTTACTTATATAGGCCACGCCACAACCACACAACAGCAACATACGTCTACAATGGTCGTGTGGGAATGGTCTCACCTGTGTGTAGCTATCTAAAGTGATGTTGTCAAAGCCACAAATCAGGTATGGTTGCGTTGTATGGCTGTGAATGCTGTGATGTCATCGGTATCAACTACATGTTCGTGATAGCCCTTGAAAGCGACTGTTAATTGCTGTCGTGTGAATGGCATAACACACACTACACCCCCATGCCACAGAATATCTATTAGTACTAACGCACAGAACGGCCATTCACAGCCCCCCGCCAATTTATTAGTAATTATTTTTTTTATTTTTTTTTATTTATGATTCCTCACCCGCACCCCTCACCCACCTACAGTTTGCCGGCAATTGGACTGCAAGATTGCAATGGATATCAAACGCCAGTCGCTATACAAGCACGCCATCTCTGAGAACTACTGAAAATCGCTTGGCATTACGCGCGGCGAGCATCCCTAACCTACACGTGTGTGTGCGTTCGTATACAGACGTAATCTTGTGTATGTAGGTGGTGCTAGAATTTATATTGTATTGAGTGTCGGTGTCGAGGTGTGCCCATGCGCAAGCGGTGCGCGTCCTTGGTGAGCTGGGTTCGGGCCAGCTCCAGTACTGTCCTGGCGATGAATTCTGAGCGAATGGACTGCCCTTACATCAGGCATTGCTGTAACAGACAGGGTGTGCCTAAATTTCACAATTATAATGTAATTATTTATATATTGTGTGTGTCCTGTTTGTATCCTTTCTGTCTGTTTTGTTTATATATTGTGTGCCATATGGGTGCCAGTTACCTGAAATTAATGCATTTTATTTTTAATTTTTTTATAAGGCGTTTTCATACAATTATGTACCCAGCAATTTTTTGCTGCTGTGGCGTGGTTGTGGTTGATTCATGTCTGAATGAACCCTTACATTTTCTCCGAACATCTTTCAGAATTTCCATTTTACATTATTCATAAGGTCTTTAATTCTTTTATCACTGCCTGTCCAAGCTGTCTTTCAATCGAATAGTGATTCAACTTGTTCAAACCCGTAGGCTAGCCATTAACATACATTTACGGCCACAATGGACTTTTTGAATTGAACTTGAAATATTGGAGCGGACAATAGGGGGTTACTTGATTTACATATTTAGCGAAAGAAAAATGTGAAAGAAAAGAATGGTAGAAAAGTGGGGTAGTGATAGAAACCTTTAATTTTGGTATGAAATTCTTTTTAGTTTTTGTTTTTGTGAACGATCGTTTGTTATCATTTATAAGGGTTGTACCCCGGACGAATAAAAAAGGCGGATGGAATCTCCCTAAACAAAGACTGAAGCACTTAATTTTTTGCTAAACCCACTATAATTTCGAAACCATTTTAACACACATTTATACTGTTATTTTATTTGTGACACTACAACAATTACTACCGTCACAATAAATTTTTCGCGTAATCGCGGCCTTTTGGCATACCATGGATGTGAATGTGCGGCCCGTAATTTTAAGCGAGCATACTATGGATGCTTCACTAATTGTTTAGCGAGATTCCATCCGCCTTTTTTATTCGTCCGAGGGTAGTACTTTTTTGTTAGTTATTCTATACATATTTAGTATTATATCCACACATCCTACTGTACTCAGTCACTATTCGTGAAGACCTATTATTGGCAGATTGTATCTTATCTAACATTGTTGTTAGGGTTTGTATCCACGGATCCCGGGATCAGACTGAATTAGCCACGGATCCCGGAGCGTTGTATCCACTGATACCGTGATCTGTTTCCCACAAAGAAATAAATTAATATTTTACCCGCTGATCACGGTATACTAATGCAATTGCTGTTTGTCTTCCAAATAATAAATTGATAAATAAATAAATAAAGTAGCGCAAAATATTCAGTTTAAAAGTACAGATATGTTACTAGCGTCCGTAGTCTAAATACTCGAAAAGGTCCTAATTGGACCGTTTTGCTATAAGTGCACGTCAAGCAAGGCGCCGAGCGTGGCCGGTGAAAATAATAATTGAATGCCGTCGTGTATATACAGAAAGTGTACCAATAAAAAAAATTAAAAAAAAAATTTGGGACATTTTACACATCACCATCTAGTCCCAAACTAAGCAGAGCTTGTGGTATGGATACTAGACAATGGATTTAATACTTAGGTACTTTTTTTTTGTAAATACATAGTTATTTTACATAAGAAACACCCAGACCAACACGAACACTCATGTTCATCACGCAAATATTAATTAGGTCCTGTAGGAATCGAACCCACGACCTCATGATCAGCAGTCCAACACTCTAACCACTAGACCACAGACGTCGTCAAAAGTAACTAACGTTAAAGTAACTAACTTTGTACTAGTTTATGCGTATGTGTGCTGCTGCTACGTAAGGATTTTATTTATTTATTCCGTTGGCTCAACAACCTAAAATATGTCTTGGCCTCCAAAACGAGAGAACGCCACTTGCCGCGATCATTGGCAGTATTTCGCCAATCACTGGCTCTGATCTCCAGAAGAACGCCTATGCCTTGTTTTGTTACGGTATAACATAATTATCTATATATTTTTCTTTGATTGGAAGTATACCTCTTTTATTAGTCTGAAGTCTGCTTTTGTACTTAAAATTGTCAGAAAAGGGAATAAAGTAACTAATTGCCAATTGGCTTGATACCGATAATCGTTTACCTTCATCATTACTGGGCTTCGTTCATTTTATCAAAAATACAAATAAAACATAATGTAGGTAATGTAATAAAATAAGTTAATTAATTAACCGTGGATTACTTACATCGCGAATGTTATTTAATTGGTGAACATTAACAATAAAAAATAAAAATTACTCTGGATGTCGTAAAAGGTGACTTAAGGATTCCCAGAGGACGGACAGCAGCGTTCTCTGAGTATATATTCAATCAATTGCGATCGCAAACCCGCCTGCCAAGTGTGGCAATTATGGCATATCACCCTCTTTTGCGGGAGACTTATGTCCAGCAGTGGTCGTCTTTCGGCTGAAATGATGATGATGAAAGTTAGTTAAGTAGAAGTATAATTTTTATGCGTAATACAAACTCGGCATTCATAATTTCGAATCGACTCGCTGGAAACCACTGGCAATATTGAGGAGAAAACCAACACCATAGTCAAAACATTGCAGGAACCTGTCTCAAAAATTCTTTCCGCCGCAGCGTGGAAGCAAGATGCCCAAGCTTTCGACTGAGACTCTCGATCTGATGAGGAAAAGACGGGAAATATCAGCCGCGCATTCGTTTTCATCAAATAATAGATCCTTAAACCTACAGATTAGGAAGCTGATGCGACGTGACCTCCGCCGCTCGAACACCCGCGCCGTTGAGGCTGCGATTGAGCAAAACAGGGGGTCGAAAGTTTTCGCTCAGCAGCTAGGGAGGACCCATCTGATGAAACTGAAAGCCACGGATGGCAAAATTGTCACCTCTAAGATCGAGATGCTTGATGAGGTCGAAAACTTCTATGGGCATTTGTATTCCACGAAAACGGCGAGACCAGCGGTTCCTAGCAATGACGACAAAAGAGCCCAGCTCACGCGCCATTACACCGAGGATCTTCCGGACGTTGACCAGGGCGAGATTAGGGCGGCCCTCGAGAAGCTTAAGAACAACAAAGCTCCGGGCGATGACGGCATTACTACTGAACTAAAAGCAGGCGGGGCTCCGGTCTTGAAGGAGCTACAGAGTCTGTTTGATTCCGTCATCCAACAAGGCTCTACACCGGAGGCATGGAGCGGAAGTGCGGTGGTAATGTTCTTCAAAAAAGGGGATAAAACCCTTCTGAAGAACTACAGACCCATCTCACTCCTGAGTCATGTGTACAAGCTGTTCTCGAGGGTCATAAAATTCCAGCCACCAGAGCAAGCTGGGTTTTGAAAAGGCTACAGCACCGTAGACCACATCCATACTGTTCGGCAGATCATACAGAAGACTGAAGAGTACAATCAGCCGCTGTGTATGGCATTCGTGGACTACGAGAAGGCCTTCGACTCTATCGAAACTTGGGCAGTTCTGGATGCTCTTCAGCGATGTCACATTGATGAGCAGTATATAGAGATGCTGAGATGCCTGTACAACGCTGCTACCATGACTGTTCAGCTCCAGGACCAAAAGACGAAGCCAATCCAACTGCGCAGAGGGGTGAGACAAGGGGATGTAATATCCCCGAAATTGTTCACTAACGCGTTGGAGGACGTCTTCAAGACGCTGGACTGGACTGGACAGGTTATCAACGTTAACGGCGAGAACATCTCACATCTCCGTTTTGCCGATGACATCGTTGTAATGGCTGAGTCACTAGAACAACTGGGCGAAATGCTGCACAGCTTAAACGGAGCCTCTCGACGTGTCGGTCTCGGCATGAATCTGGACAAGACTAAAGTCATGTTCAATATGCATGTCATGCCGAGGCCAATATTCGTCGAACGGTCAGCACGGTCGGTCTTTTATTTTGCCTTATACGAAGATTTTGCACAGGAGTTCTTAACATGACGTAAGTGAGCACTAAGAAAGAAATTTTGAAAATTCATCCCCGAAGGGGGTTAAATAGGGGTTGAATGTTTGTATTCGTCGAAGGGTTGACACTCGAAGTTGTAACGGAATACGTCTACCTAGGGCAGGTAATTCAGCTTGGTAGACACAACTTCGAGAAAGAAGCCAACAGAAGGATCCGTCTGGGCTGGGCAGCATTTGGCAAACTTCGCCAAGTCTTCTCGTCGCCTATACCGCAAAGTTTGAAGACAAAGGTCTTCAACCAGTGCGTCCTGCCAGTCATGACTTACGGTGCCGAGACGTGGACACTGACAGTTGGGCTAGTCCACAAATTCAAAGTCGCTCAGCGAGCTATGGAGCGAGCTATGCTTGGAGTTTCTTTGAAGGATAAAATCCGTAACGTGATTATCCGGAGAAGAACCGGAGTGACTGACATAGCTTGTAGGATCAGTAAGCTGAAGTGGCAGTGGGCTGGCCATGTCTGTCGAAGGACCGATGGCCGTTGGAGCAGACGAGTCCTTGAGTGGAGACCGCGAATCGGCAAACGCAGCGTAGGGCGCCCCCCTGCCAGGTGGACCGACGACCTGAAGAACGTGGCTGGGGGGGACTGGATGCGGAAGGCAGAGGACCGAGCGTTGTGGCGCAACTTGGGAGAGGCCTATGTCCAGCAGTGGACTGCGATAGGCTGAGTTGATTGATGAAGAAAACACGAGAGCGCAGTCACGGGTGCGAGCGTCAGCTAGTCACACGT
This sequence comes from Asteroscopus sphinx, assembly GCA_949699075.1. Classification (NCBI taxonomy): domain Eukaryota; kingdom Metazoa; phylum Arthropoda; class Insecta; order Lepidoptera; family Noctuidae; genus Asteroscopus; species Asteroscopus sphinx. The sequence continues at coordinate 13,164,405 of OX453016.1, forward strand.
AAAATTGCACTGTAGTTATTTTGCATATCAATGCTTCTTTTGTAATGACATGAGAATGTTGTTGTCCTATATTCATTTGGTATATATATATATATATATATATATATAGCTATATTTATTTATTGTAATCGTGTGTAAGTTTATGATGTTATAGAGGATAATACATGTATGTATATTTTAGTATATTTATTTTATTTTATTAGCTAAGTTAGTTTAGGTTAATTAGTTAAGTTTTCGATATTTTATTATTAAATGCACCGGTAACTATCCTTTGTCTCTTCCATGACATTCCAGTCCATTCAATGGTTGTCTGGAAGAGATCGCCGTGGAGCGATAAGACCGCCAGTTGTACACTAACACATAAGTACCTAGTTATTTAAGAAATTAATGTAATCTTGTTGTGCAATAAAGAGGATTTGTATTGTATTGTATTTTATATAGACGTAACTATGACGTCGTTTCGAGGCACTGTAGTACTGCGCTGCAACAAAAATAAAGGTTCAATTTGGTAACACCCCTGTAACATGCAAATGTTTCTTGGCACGAATTCACCTTTGTTTTGACTGTAGGAAAATATTCTTTTATTTTAATGGGCTTTGTAGTTATCATTTTAGTTATCATTAAGTTATTTTTAGATCCTTGAATGTCAGAGTACCTAACAAAACAATAGTTAGTTCTAGGTATATCGCACTGGCGTCCATTACCTGAAAAGCAGCTAAGTTGCGACTAAACAAGTTTTCTAGGGATAATTATTTTATTATTTTAACGCATTTTACGCATGCGAAGCGACATCTGAAGCTTGTGGGATGAAAAATTCTGTCACGAGCGGGATTCGAACCTGCGACTCCTGGTTCATTTAGCCGCTACCTAAGCTACCGTGAACTATTCAACTTTAAATTGGTGTCACTTTGTGGCAAAAAATCTCAGTAATGAGCCTTATAAGAAATTTTTGTCTGCAAAGTGATACTATTTACATATATTTTTCCTCAAGGCTTACACAAATCTCAAAAAAAAAAACGGATCGTGACACAAATAATATCAAAATCACACTAATGATATGCATATTTTACTGTTTTAAAACTTCAATTTTTTTATTTTTTGTTCTTAACGTTCTTGCGCTTGTCCGCCACCTCACCTGATGTTAAGCGATGGTGCGGTCGACGATGGTTCACGCTTGCCCAGCAAAAACCTATTCACTCCAGCCTTGAAGACCACCAGATTATACTTCTCGGGAAACACTGACGAAGTAAAGTTAACTGATGTCTTCTTATGATCAATATTATAACCTTCGACATCGAAAAATTTCAATCATTTCATAAATTTTCACAATTTGTTAACAGTAATCTTCATCAATATAAATAAGGCTTTTGTTAACAAATCATCATCATCATCATCATTTCAGCCGAAAGACGTCCACTGCTGGACATAGGCCTCCCCCAAACATCGCCACAACGACCGGTCCTGTGCCTTCCGCATCCAGCGGATTCCCGCGACCTTCACCAGATCGTCGGTACACCTTGTGGGGGGCCTACCCACGCTGCGCCTTCCAGTACGCGGTCGCCACTCCAGAACTTCCAGAACATCCGTATGGTGCCGGACGCAAAGAATTTTTATATCTTCTCATGGGTGTCGTAAAAGGCGACTAAGGGATTCACCAGAGGATGGGCAGCAGCGTCCTCCGAGTATTTAACCAACCAACTGCGATTGCCAACCCGCCTGCCAAGCGTGGCGATTATGGTATATCCCCTCATGCAAAGCACAATAAAAAATCGGCCCCTAGTCCCCGGCGGCCCCGCTAGCCCTGGTTACGGTAGCGGCCTAGGTAACGGCGGGGCAGGGGGTGCTAAGAATCCCCGGCAGTGATCCGGCTACCATAACAAAAAAAGACTGGACCTGGCAGCATACAACACACGTACACTGCGGACCGACGAGAAGCTTGTCGAACTCGAGGAAGAATTGAGCAAGTTACGATGGGATATCATAGGGTTATCTAAAGTCCGAAGAGAGGGGGAGGACACGATAATCCTCAAATCCGGTAACTTGCTCTATTTCCGGGAGGGCGATCAACTTTCCCAGGGCGGTGTCGGGTTTATCGTCCGCAAGTATCTTGTGAACAACATAGTGAAGATCGAGAGTGTTTCGACCAGGGTGGCGTACCTTATACTCAGAATAACCGAAAGGTATTCGTTGAAGGTTATACAGGTATACGCCCCGACCTAGAATCACCCCGACGATGAGGTGGAGACCATGTATGAGGATATCTCGAGAGCCACGCATGGCTCTAAAACTCACTTCACTGTTGTCATGGGAGACTACAACGCGAAACTGGGCAATCGCTACGATGATGAGCTGCGAGTGGGGCAATTTGGATATGGATATCGGAACCACCGGGGTCATCTACTGGCCGGCTTTATGGAGAAGGAGGGACTCTATATGATGAACTCTTTCTTCAGAAAGCGTGAGCATAGGAAGTGGACCTGGTTGGGCCCTGATGGTGTAACAAAAAATGAGATTGACTTCATTATGTCGACGAAGAAGCAAATATTCAATGATGTCTCTGTGATCAACGCGGTCAAAACCGGAAGCGATCACCGTTTGGTAAGAGGCACATTGAATCTGAACATCAAGCTGGAAAGATCTCGACTGATGAAGTCTACGCTCCGTCCGAGCTCAGTGGACGATAACAGCAATGGGTTTGTGGAAACTGTCCATACGGTCGGGTCTAGGATCTTTAGGACCCGTCGTACAAATAGAAACAAAAAGATCTCTGACCACGCTCTTGAGCTTATGGCGGAAAGACGCGAGATGATTCTGCAGTCCTCAGATGATGCGACTAAGTACCGGCATTTCAATAGACAGATCTCAAAGTCCTTGAAAAGTGACCTACCCCAATTTAATACGGAACGTATTAAAGACGCGATAGAGAAGAACAAGGGCTCCAATTTCTTCGCAAGAGACCTGTCTATTGGGCAGAGCCAGCTTGCAAAACTGAGGACCGACGATGGCAAAGTCGTATCCTCCAAGCCAGAGCTATTGAAGGAGGTCGAGAAGTTCTATGGACAGTTATACACGTCCACCCGGACACCCGCTGTAAATCGGGCTCACGACCCAAGAGCTCGATTGACCCGACACTATACCGAAGATATCCCGGACGTCAGCCTGTACGAGATTAGGATGGCTCTGAAGCAGCTCAAAAACAACCAGGCACCGGGTGATGACGGAATTACGGCCGAACTCCTGAAGGCGGGTGGAAAACCGATCCTTAAGGCCCTTCAGAAACTGTTTGATTCCGTCATTCTCGAGGGAAGAACGCCACAGGCATGGAGCAGAGGTGTGGTGGTACTCTTCTTCAAAAAGGGCGATAATGCTCTACTGAAGAATTATACGCCCATCTCACTTCCGAGCCATGTCTACAAGCTGTTTTCGAGAGTCATTACGAACCGTCTTTCACGCAGGTTTGACGACTTCCAGCCTCCCGAACAAGCCGGTTTCCGAAAAGGCTTTAGCACCGTAGACCACATACATACGCTGCGGCAGGTTATACAGAAGACCGAAGAGTATAACTTGCCTCTTTGTTTACCGTTTGTGGACTACGAGAAAGCCTTCGATTCAATCGAGACTTGGGCGGTACTACAGTCTCTTCAACGGTGCCAGATTGGTAGATCGAAGTGTTAAAGTCTTTGTATGAAAACGCCACTATGTCAGTCCGATTACAGGACCAAGCCTCGAAACCTATCCTTCTGCAGCGAGGTGTGAGACAGGGAGATGTGATCTCTCTGAAACTGTTCACTGCTGCATTGGAGGATGTCTTCAAGGTACTGGACTGGAAGGGGCTAGGCATTAACATTAACGGCGAGTACATCACTCACCTTCGGTTTGCCGACGACATAGTAGTCATGGCTGAGACCATGGAGGACCTCGGTACAATGCTCGATGACCTCAGTAGAGCTTCTGATAGAGTGGGTCTTAAAATGAATATGGAAAAGACAAAGATATGTTGAATTCCCATATAGCACCCATTCCCGTAAACATCGGAGAATCTACACTCGAAGTTGTTGACGATTATGTATACCTAGGACAAACTGTCCAGCTAGGTAAGTCCAACTTCGAGAAAGAGGTCAATCGTCGAATCTGACTCGGTTGGGCAGTGTTCGGGAAGCTACGCAATATCTTCTCGTCCAAAATACCGCAGTGTCTCAAGACGAAAGACTTTGACCAGTGTGTGTTGCCAGTAATTACTTACGGTACTGAAACGTGGTCGCTCACAATGGGCCTGATAAGAAGGCTCAAAGTCACTCAAAGGGCAATGGAGAGGGCTATGCTCGGAGTGTCCCTGCGTGATCGAATCAGAAATGAGGAGATTCGCAGGAGAACGAAAGTAACCGACATAGCCCGAAGAATTGCCAAACTTAAGTGGCAGTGGGCGGGGCACATTGCTCGCAGAACGGATGGCCGATGGGGCAGTAAAGTTCTGTTAACAAATAGAAATATGCATTTCATTAGTGTGATTAGGATATAATTTTTGTCACGATCTCATTCAAAACGAAATCAACCCTTTTGTAAGTGAAAGGCAGCGCACTACTAAAGCGTCTATAACCTTCTTATTCGGATAATAGGCCCTTGCCGAACATTAGAACAGTAATAGGCTGCTTATAATGAGGAATATCGTGTCTGCTTATTATTTCTTCAGGAGTTAAGATTAACGTGGAGAAAGAAAATGTAGGATATCACAAAAAATTCAAGATCATGAAACTGTACTACTGTAGCTGTACTCCACATTTTGTTTGGATTGATTTAAAAAAAAGTGAAGTACAGCTATGGCTGGGTTCTTTACTGATTACTTTTTGTCCTAACCAGGCTGCGGGGAATCTTCTCAATAATTTTAAATCAATTCCTATTTCACAAGGGCGAGAGCAGTGGCGGTGCGTGCGAAGCTTGCATTCCAAAGGAAGGTTTTTATACAATTTTGAACGAATCAAGGGTGCGCGGCCCGGCTGAAGTGAGAGCGAAACAAATCCGAGTGTATGAACGAATATGATATACTTCAGTACCGCGACGCGAGTTTCACCATTACTCTGCACTGGCTCTATTATAAAACAATTAAATTAACGACTGTCGTGTACACAAAAGTTCAATTGTGAATGAAGCAATGAGATGAAAATATCCAATTAAGAGCTTCCAAAATGTTCAATTACCTGTCCATCAGGTTTCAATGAAGCACAATATCCCCTGATAGCGTATTTCCAAAGATCCTTTATCTCCCGGTATAAGGGAAATTGAAATCGAGGGAAATGTTAAAACCACTGTGTAAATGTCATTTCTGTATTATCAAAACGGGTTTTGGGATAAAATAATTAAATCTTTTTCCTGCCATTTTTATCTTGGGATAAGAAGGAAATGGAAAGACAGTTAACTAATTAGACGATGTGAGTAACTTTTAACTAGTGAGACTAGGTAGTATAGTAGTAGTAGTAGTTAATTGTCATTCCATTTCTTTACCTACCTCCATTACCTACTATGTAGTGTTGCCGATCGATAGTCTACTACCGATTGGCTATCGATAGCATATCGATATTCCACGAAAAAAAACAATAGGATCGATATATCGATAGCGTACTACGCGACAATACTATCGACATATGAAAAAACTGTCAACAGTATTACATAAAAAACTTAAAGTTAAAAAGTCTAACTGATTCGCGGGGTCAACTGAAACTATCGATAGTTCGGCAACGCTACTAATAAGTGAACACCAAAATGGTTTCTACAAGCTCTCTAGTGGTACAATAAGACTAGCTGTCCCGCGACTTCGTCCGCGTGTAAGTCGTAAAATAACTAAGGACCGACCGAAGGTTCGGTTTCGGTTTCGGCTAGTTTCGGCCAAAAAATCTAGCTTCAGCCACAGTTTCGGTTTCGGCCAATAATTGGCCGAGCCTTCGGCCCCGCTGAAACTAGGTGTTCGTGAATTGTCGCGCAGCATTCGGCTAACTTCGAGTGAGTGAACGTGATTGCCAGTTGATTTCGCTAGCTATTTTTAACCGACGAAAAAAAGGAGGAGGTTCTCAATTCGACGCGTATATATTTTTTGTTTTTTTTATGTATGACCACGCATAACTTTTTACAGAGTAGTCTGATTTTGATGATTCTTTTTTTATTGGATAGGGTATATCTTGAAGTTGGTCCCATTTAAATTTCAAAATCAAAATCCACCCCTAAGGGTAGTAAAACAGGGGATGAGTGTTTGTTCACCCACTGAATTCTTACCTGTTAACCGATTCTGTTGAAACTTGACACACATAATATAGTTCTAGACACTACGACATAATGGAGACCTAGAGTTAGATTAAAACCACAAAAAAATGAAAAATAAAACTTTTTAACAAAAAATTGAACCGACGAAAACAGAAACTGAAAAGCGAAAAATAACTAATTATGAGTCGGCGCCAAACGAACTTTTAACAAGCAAAGTGCGTGTAAGTTGCAAGTGGCCGAGCGGAGAACGCATTTTTGTAAAGTTATTGTTTATCGTTGAAAATTTCACGTTGTATTTGATGTGACGTTGTTTTTATTATTTATTTAAAGTAATTTAATGATAATAAAACAAAGTTTAACCGGATTAAATTGCGTAAATTATATACGCGATTTAATCCGGTTAAACTTTGTTTTATTATAATGTGTAGTGATCGCGAAAACCTAAGAAGTTATTAATTTAATGATCTTCGTTGATTGGTTGTTTGGCGCCGACTCATAATTAGTTATTTTTCGCTTTTCAGTTTCTGTTTTCGTCGGTTCAATTTTTTGTTAAAAAGTTTTATAAATAACATCATGTCGTATTCATAAACACAATGTCTTAATTTATTATCATTTTCTGCTGACGCCATCTAGTTGCGTTTTAGAAAACATGTAATTCTTTATTATTTACGGAAGATTGCTTGCTGCAAAAAGCTTTACAACTTAATATGGTCTTAAAGAATGTTTTTGTTTTGCATTGGAAATGATTTCAATCATCCTTTTATTCTATTCTAAGATAACTCTTACTTAAAAAACTTCCAGATTAGCCAAATAGAATATTTAAAGGCCATTTATTCTACAGTAGAACAACTTTTTATACTAAAACAGTGTAATAACAAGATTTATCAATTAAAAGTCACTCAAGTCCTTGTTAGGATGAGGTATTTTCGGACCACGTTGGTCCTTAAAGTTTTCGTACAAAATGCAAGTTGGAACCACCGCGAGCCATAAGCAATGGCGCCCATCCATTCAATAAAAAATGATTTTTTTTGACCCAAACGCTCGAGGGGTTAAAACTTCGCACTGTACCGAAAACGAGCAGAAAGTATTATTTTATTTTATTTTATTTATTGAGGGATAATAAACAGCTACAACATAAGACATCAATTATAAGGTTAGCAAATTTAATTTAATTTAATTTTATTAAAATCAGAGAAACGAACTTAAAACTTAACATTAAGTTCGATATTTCTAATTTACATATATATTATCATGTATATGAAGATAGAATTGTCCCAACAAATTCAATGAAGTAATTAGTAATAATTTGGAACTAAAATCATTACCCAAGTTAGGTTGGGACTATACAATTTGTAGTTGCTAAATGAAAATTACCGGCTTTTACGCGGATGAATCACAAAATTCAATTTTAGTCTTACGAGTGTTGCGCTCATATTCTGTTCGAAAATTTTAATGACAATTTACCTAATTGTGAATTATTCATATTGGTGGCGCCACCCTCTCACTTGAGGTGATTTAAATCTAAATTACATCCTCCTTGCTAGCAAAACCTCATGAGCGATCTGTTCCCTGCTGGCCGCCGCATCGCTGTCAGCGATTACTGACACATAGAAAAATATAATGTGAAAAAACTATGGATTAAGAATATTCCGCTCTAAGATCAGTGCGATCCGCCGCAATATTATATAAATTAATTTAAAACTCATCCGCTCCGCTTCCATACATTACCCGCTTCCATACATCACCCGCATTATATAAAAAGCCCCACAAAACTAGTGTGTGAGACCGTCCGCGCACGAGAAGTTCCGGAGGAGCCGGTGCGCGTCGCTGGCAGTGGCCGTCTATCCAGGCGGCTCTCAAGGTACGTGCATTCGCCCTCTTTAGATCGCTCGTGCAGCTTTCATACGTCAACTGAGGCGTCAGTTTAAATCCAGCGCTCAAATCTACAGTCCACTCCGCGCATAGGTTGCACACTCTCAATTTGTTGGGAATTCGCGCCCCGCCACGCTTCGCCGTTTCATTTTTTGGCCTCCGAGCCGGATATATATCCGCACAGGTACTTCGTATTCGTACATACCTGCCCTCCAGACTTGGCATAGTTCGTGGTTCCACCACACAACTCCCCAAGTCTAGCAAATACTTACTTCAAGCGCATTATTTTCACCGCCGCCCTTATAGTTGCCTTTACTCATATCGCCCCGCATAGGTACCTATAAGCGATAAGGTAGGTGTAAAGTTGAATACTTTCACCCACCTCTTTATTGTAAATAATTTACTTATATACTTTTTTGTTTGGATAATATATATTTATACAAACATGCCGCGGGAAGAGCGTCCTTCATCGGAAGAGCAAGCGTTGGCGATTTTGGAAGCAAAACGCAACGCCTTGTTTGAGCGCGTTCAGAATATATATGAACATTCCAAAATCGCTAACACTTCCGAGTACAATAAGGAACACTTCCTTAATATCACTATGACGATTGATAATTTTTCGGACGGAATTCCATAAACTGCTGGATGATTATAACGCTAAGTTGCTGGCTGTAAATCCTTTAGCTAAGCCCAACTATCAAGCATATGCCTCGTTCGAAGACTTATTTTGTTCCATCAAGCGTGTGACGTCACAGTTTGCAGGCTCCTCGTCTGCCACGCACAGTTGCACTGGCTCCGCAGCTCGAAAGCCCAAGCTACCGGCAATCGAGCTAATGTCCTTCGATGGGGACATTAGAAACTGGCCGTTGTTTTATGCCATTTTCAAGTCAACAGTGCACGAAAATAAGTCGCTGACAGATGCAGACAGGTTGTACTATCTCATAGGAAAGTTGTCTACAAAGGCGCAAAGTGTATTCGCAGGCGTCACACCTAGCGCTGAAAATTATCAAATTATATTCCAGGCTTTACTGGATAGGTATCAAGATACGCGCATCCTCGCAACGACATACTTTGATCAGGCGTTAAATCTGAAGTTGTCCGGTCCCGCATCCGCTTCGAACTTTCAATTGTTTATTGATAAATTCGTGACCGCAGTCAATTCCCTAAAGAATTTAAAATTAGATAGCCTCACTGATTTTATTCTCTTACAACTCGCATTAAAGAAGTTCGACACTGATACTGTCCGCGCCTTTGAAATGTCAGAGCGGGAAACTAAAATTCCTACTCTTGACAGTTTTATCTCTTTCATCAGTCATCAGTGTCGAATCTTCCGCAACATGCAGCCTAGTGCTTCTAGTTCGTCTAGCACCAGCAAAAATTACGAAAAGGTTAAGACGATCAAGTCTGCGCCTAATCCGCAGACTTACGTAGCGTGTTTGGAGTCCCAAAACGCTCGCAAGTGTCTGTGTGATAATATCACACATGATCACTTTTATAAATGTTCATCATTTAATAACCTCTCCCCTAAAACAACAGCTGCGTACAGTCACAGCTGCTATTACTGGCCACGGGTCCTTTAACAAACACCTTTTTGTCATAGGTGTCACGGACAGCCCACTGTGCAGAGCCTGCATGGTGGAAGACGAGACAGCAGCCCATGTGCTTCTAGACTGCCCTGAGGTCGCCACATACAGGGCCAAGTACTTCGGTAACCCAGGTACCCTCAGAGAGATCACCAGCAACACCAAGGCGTTGCTGGCCTTTTTCGAGGAGTTAGGGTGGATCGAGTAAGTTCCCACCCGTACGCAAAATACACGCTTGATCGTGGAGTTGCGGAAACCAGCCCGTTATACTATACTATACTAACCTCTCCCCTTCCGCTCGCTTTCAATGTGTGAAAGATAACAATGCGTGTGTAAATTGTTTAAGTTTAAAACATAGGTCGAGCACCTGCTCTTCCTATTCCAAATGCCGCACTTGTAATAAACGTCATCACACATTGTTGCACTTCGATAAAACGCATCCGACATCGAATTCTGTTGACGTGGTTAACCAATCTCCAGCCGTGTCGTCACCGCCGCAAGTTCAGGCTGTCAGCACCGTTGTGCCTGAAATATCTTTGTGCACAACATCAATTGCCACGTCGCGATCGACTCTCGCACTGCCCGATGCGACCGTACCTCAAAGTAGTCGGCAATGTGCAGTGGCTACTACGGTCTTGCTCGCTACTGCACAAGTAGTCATCTACGACGCGAGTCATAATCCACACGTGGTTCGTTGCTTGCTAGACAGCGCTTCGCAAAGTAATTTCGTTTCTTTAGATTGCTTCAAACGTCTCGAGTTATGGAACACGTTTAAGAATTCGAATTTGATTGTGAAGGGGATCGCTGGTTCTGAAAAACCTGTTAAGGGTTCCGCTAATTTAAAATTACATTCGCGTCATAACAATGACATAAGCTTTGACGTTTCTGCGCTTATTGTAGAACGTATAACGGAGACGCTGCCTACCGCTTGTGTTGACGTCTCCGCGCTAACACACATCAAAACGTTGCCATTGGCGGACGCCGCATTTGCACAGCCAGGCAATATTGACGTTTTGATAGGTGCATCAATTTTTCCGCATTTGCTATTGCCTAATGTAGTGCGTAGCAATCATTCTTCTATACCTCCCGCTATTGAAACGCTATTTGGCTACGTGATTATGGGTATTGTACCTGCATCATGCGCTTCAAATTATACTACGTCTTGTTGTTCGATTCTTCAAGAAAATAATTTAGATTCGCTTCCCAAGCGATCCTTAGAGCTTGAGGAGGTTACCGCGCCGCCCACTCAAGGTCTCGTCAACCTTGAGTGTGAAAAACATCTCCGCTCTACCACTGCCCGTAAAGACAGTGGTAAATATACCATCGCTTTGCCGCTCTGCGTCGATCCTTATTTGCTGGGCGACTCAAATGCTGCGTCACTCAGGCGTTTTCGTTGCCTTGAACGGAAGTCTGAGAAATCGCTGAAACCGCATGATGCCTGTAATGACGTCATATTGGATAACATAAACAAGGGCTATGTGAGTCCTGTCGATTTGAAAAATGGCGAACCTTGCTCTTCTGTGATTCATATACACAAACCGCTTCTTGATGAGAACGACCTCATACGCGTTGGTGGTCGCCTCTCAAATTCTAACGAGGACTTCGAATATAAGCATCCTTGTATTCTTACACGTCATGATCGCGTAGTTGACCAGCTTGTAGATTTCTACCATAGAAAACATCTACATGCTGGCCCGGAGTTGCTTATGTCCTTACTCAGGCATAAGTATTGGATTTTGTCTGCTCGGAGAATAATTCGGCACAGAATCCACAAGTGTAACACTTTTTTCAAATTTCGCCCGCGTCTGGTGTTCCCGCTAATGGCCGTCCTCCCTAGCCAACGCGTCAACCAAGTTGATAAGGCTTTCATACACACCGGATGTGACTATGCTGGTCCGCTGCAGTATACGCCTATCCGTGGTCGAGGTGTAAGGAGTCGTAAGGCTTGGCTTTGTATTTTCACGTGCTTAACAACTCGAGCCACGCATATTGGAGTAGCGTCAGATTTAAGCACAGTGAGTTTTCTTGCTGCGCTTAAACGCTTTCTTTCTCGACGCTGCCCTATTAAGTGTTTATACACTGACAACGGAATTTGTTATGTTGGTGCAAGTTCTTATTTACGCGATCTCTATAAGTTTCTCGATAAAGAATATCGTCCGCATCTTCAGGACGAGCTTACTGAAAACCGCATAAGTTGGAAATTTATACCGCCTGCTTCCCCGCACTTTGGTGGGTGCTGGGAAAGCATGATTAAAGTAGTGAAGTCGCACTTATTTAATGTTATTGGGCAGCAAATCCTCTCTTATGAAGAGCTCGTAACTGTCCTCGCTCAAGTCGAAGCATTGGTTAATTCGCGCCCGCTCACAACTATGAGTTTTGACCCCGCAGAACCTTCCGCACTCACTCATTCTTGCACACGATGCCACTGTCGTCCCTCCCCGCTCCTGAAACAGACTCTGTCCGCTTGCTTCAACGACATTCTTTGCTCGACAAACTGGTGCAGTCGTTCTGGAAGTGTTGGCGTGCTGACTACTTACACCAACTTCAGATTAGGTCCAAGTGGAATACGCCTTCCTCTCCTATTCAGGAGGGGACTGTGGTCATTATTATGACAGATAATGCTCCGCCTCTGTCATGGCCATTAGGCGTCGTTGAAAAGTTGCATACTTCGAAGGATGGTATAACCCGCGTGGTTACCGTCAAAACCGCCAAGGGTAGCTATGTGCGCCCTATTGTACGCTTATGCCCGCTACCGACTCAGTAAAGCCTGACTTGATGGTTGGGCTACTTAGCTTTAGGTAATTAGCTAAGTAACTTCGCATTATAATAACTTTTTCGCTCAAAATTAACTCTTATCTCGTCATTCTTAATTCGCATTCCCGCATTCGCATGGCCTATTATAAGCCAAAGTCCTTATTTTTACATCTCTTTTTAAAGGCAACCCTTTAAGGCCGGGGGGAAATGGTGGCGCCACCCTCTCACTTGAGGTGATTTAAATCTAAATTACATCCTCCTTGCTAGCAAAACCTCATGAGCGATCTGTTCCCTGCTGGCCGCCGCATCGCTGTCAGCGATTACTGACACATAGAAAAATATAATGTGAAAAAACTATGGATTAAGAATATTCCGCTCTAAGATCAGTGCGATCCGCCGCAATATTATATAAATTAATTTAAAACTCATCCGCTCCGCTTCCATACATTACCCGCTTCCATACATCACCCGCATTATATAAAAAGCCCCACAAAACTAGTGTGTGAGACCGTCCGCGCACGAGAAGTTCCGGAGGAGCCGGTGCGCGTCGCTGGCAGTGGCCGTCTATCCAGGCGGCTCTCAAGGTACGTGCATTCGCCCTCTTTAGATCGCTCGTGCAGCTTTCATACGTCAACTGAGGCGTCAGTTTAAATCCAGCGCTCAAATCTACAGTCCACTCCGCGCATAGGTTGCACACTCTCAATTTGTTGGGAATTCGCGCCCCGCCACGCTTCGCCGCCTCCATTTTTGATTCAAAAATGGAGGCGGATGAAATGAAAAATGCACGAGCGATCTAAATCCTAAAATCTATAAACCTTAAAATCAGTCGGAATAATGATTGACTCGTGATCTCACTAATTTGACCCACCAGTGGGACAACATCTTAATTGTATGAGTTCATGTTCCCACTGTTCGGTGGTACTACAAGCCTTAAAATCGGTCGGTATAACGATTGACTCGTGATCCGACTAATTTGACCCACCAGTGGGACATCTTAATTTTATGGTTCTTATTCCCACTGGTCGGTGGTACTATAAGTCTTAAAAATCTGTTGGAATAATAATAATTGACTCCTTGTCCTATTAACTTAAATCTAGTGGGACAATATCTTTTACTGTTACTGTTGATTTAATCTATCCAAAACTCTCAACTGTGGCTGCAACCACCTTTAAAAAATTTACTGCACTTTAAAGGTGTGGACTTAGCTCGAGCTTACTTTGACCTAAGAGAGTTTAAAAAGTGGAGGTAATTTCAACGTACGGGCTTACTAAGTAAATGTCAGTTACAAGCGAGCTTGTTGCCAATAAATAGCTTGTTAAGGGTTAATATCTTGTTATTGTTATTATGTTAAATGTGTCTTTTGAAAAAGCCACTTAAAATGAACGTAACCAATAGAAAATCCGTAAAATATTTTTGTGTGTTTTTCTCGACTGTCATTTATTATGTTTACATTTCAAGGTAAATTCTGAGAAATAGGTTAGTAGGTATGTACTGCCAGTATTTAAATATATTGCTTTCATTTCGTTACATGTTTGCTCTTATAAATATGTACCATATACGTTTTTCACAAGAATTGTAAATAAAGGGAAAAATGAACTCACGTTTACATTTTGCAATCAAGTTTGTTGGTATTGGAGGGTTAATAGAGTATTTAATTAGAAAAAAAAACAACAGAATAGAATGAATTTATTTGCATGAAACATGGTACATACCAATACAATGACATGTTGCACCTGTTACTGGCATACAATTTTTTTATTATGCATGTTATGCATGCATTTGATAATGTTATGTTAATAATTTCTTAGGCTTTCACGATCACTACACATTGCAATAAAATTAAACAAATAAACTTTGTTTTATTATAATGTTATATTAATATAAAATATTATAACTTATAATCCGTACTATTCCTATACTATAAAGAAAAAGAATTGCAAACAATATGATAATGAAATAATATAGGTAGGTCACACTGAGGTAATAATGTACTACGTACTAGAGTAGACATTACGAACAAAAAATATCGCGCAACTTGCTGGCCACGGAGCACGCACGCGGCGAGCGGGGTTAAGTGAGTGAGAGTGCAGGAGCTCTAAAACGTGTTACAAACATTCGATTCGAGGTGTCTTCTCTAGTACGTAGTACATATTACCTCAGTGGTAGGTCACAGATAACAGTAACTCCAAATAGAACCAGAAGTCTGGCATACTAATTATTTCTTCTATGGTTATACGGAGTTATAATCATACAATAAGATGAAATATGTGGTTCAGTATTCTTTTGACACATTTTTTGAAGAAATGTTTAACCATATTGTTATTATTATATCCATTGTCTAGTACCCATAGTACAAGCTCTGCTTAGTTTGGGACTAGATGGTGCTGTGTAATAATGTCCCAAAGATATTTCATCATCCTCCTGCCCTTATCCCAATTTATTTGGGGTCGGCGCAGCATGTTTTTTTCTTCCATACATCTCTATCAGCCGTCATCTCCGTGTTCACTTACTTTCTATTCATATCATCTTTCACACAATCCATCCATATTTTCTTCGGTCTCCCTCTTTTCTTATAGCCATCAACATTCATACTTAAAACTTTCCTCGTAACATGCTCCTCATTCCTCCTCATCACATGTCCATACCATGACAGTCTATTGCTACTTAACTTCTCTGTCACTGGCGCTACTTTCAGACTCCCTCTTACATATTCATTCCTTATCCTATCCATTCTCGTTACACCACACATTCCTCAAAGATATTTATTTACCTATATTTCAGTATAAATTCCCTACAACAAGTTTTTAAGAGAAAGAAAAACTCAGTCTCTTACATTGCTTCTATCACGTTTTGAGGTTTGTATGTATAAAATCAAAAATAGCTCGATTCTGATGTCGAATGTTGATAGTCTGATGTTTGCCGTAGTAATTGGACGGCTGTTTGCTCTTTTTATTGCCTTTGTATGCTTAAGATTTCCGACGCGTAAATAGGCATGTGAAGTGTTTATGTGAGCTGTTTTCCCTTTTTGCTAAACTTTTCGTTTTTATTTATAAAATTATCAGATGTGTTGCTTTTTTGCAAGATAAAAAATGGATTGAATTAAGAACCGTATTACAAAAAACATAAAAAAATCAGCGTAAGCTACTTTTTGGAGGCGTGGATCTCAGTAATAGATGTGTTTATTTTACATTTTGTTAAGGGAATATGATAGTTTAACTCATATTGTAATCACAAAATTGTGTAGGATCTATAAATTCATTATGATACTTGATGTCTGTGGTCTAGTGGTTCGAGGGTCGGACTGCTGATCACGAGGTTGTGGGTTCGATTCCCACAGGACACAAATATTTGTGTGATGAACATAAGTGTTTGTGTTGGTCTGAGTGTTTATTATGTATTATAAGTATGTATTTACAAAAAAAAAACTATATATAAGTATTATATTCATTGTCTAGTACCCTTAGTACAAGCTTTGCTTAGTTTGGAACGAGATGGTGCTGTGTAAAAATCATCATCATCATCCTCCTGCCCAATCCTCCTCCTTATCCAAATTATTTGGGGTTGGCGCAGCATGTTTTTTTCTTCATTACATCTCTATCAGCCGTCATCTCCGTGTTCACTTTCTTTCTATTCATATCATCTTTCACACAATCCATCCATATTTTCTTCGGTCTTAAAAAAAAAAAATGTGCTGTGTAAAAATGTCCCATATAATAAATATTTATTTATACTAAAAATAAAGCTGTAGGTACAGTAGGTAATTAACAGGAGTCATTTAAAAATTTCCCCAAACACTGCACACAAAAGTTGTACAAAACACAAAAGCAAACTTTACCAGCAGCAAAACAAAAAAGATAACCAAATGTTTCGCGGAATAGAAGAATAATAAATCTTTTTGCATCGGAACTACGTTAATTAAATTCAGAAGTTACACCGGGCAATATGGAAATGGGTGTGCCCAAATTCAGGGTAAATCCCGTATTTAAATGGATGGCGCCATCAGTAAACCTAGTAGTTGAGCCGAGCAGCTTGCTCGGATTTCGTGCTGTGAATGTTGAATTGCACAAACAAGTGTGATTTCAGCTTTATCAGTTATGTCCTGTTTTTGACAATGCTGATTTGAAAACCCTTGTGCTATTGATTTTCTTAGAGTAGGTAAAAAATAAATTCTACAATTGTTGGAAATACGTGGGACACTCAGAAAGTTTTGCGAAACTAAAAAAAATTGTTCTATACGTACATATATTTTTATCAAATCTTTTCAAAGTACTTTCCACCAGCCTCTATACAAAGATTCATGCGCCTAAACCAGTTTTCAAAACACTTTTTCCAGTCCGCCGCAGACACCTCGTTTACAGCCTGCTCGAACGCAGCCAGCGCATCTTCCGGCGACGAAAATTGTATCCCTTTGAGCTGATTTTTTATTTTTGGGAATAAAAAGAAGTCACACGGTGCTAGATCAGGGCTGTAAGGAGGGTGACCCAGGAGTTTGACTGGCGTGCTGTCCAGGAAGTCCCTCGTTTTGAGTGCGGTGTGCGCAGGTGCATTGTCGTGGTGGAGCAGTAGCCCGCGGAGCCCTGTGTTTGGTCGCTTGTTGCTTATAACAGAGAAAACTTCTGGCAAACATTTGGTAGTATACCATTCGGCATTAATGCTTCTTTGATCCCGTAAGGGAATTGATACCAAGTGGCCAGTCAAATTAAAAAAGCTAGCGATCAAAATCTTACCCCCGCTTCTAGATCGCTTCACTTTGGTAGGCGTTGGCTCATTTTGAAACACCCAAACAGTCGACTGGCGCTTGGTTTCTGGGTCGTATTGATAAATCCAGGACTCATCACCTGTAACGATGTCGTAAACACGCCGAGACGAGCCTGCTTCAAATTTGTTAAGCATATCACGGCACCATTCCACCCGGGCCTGCTTCTGAGCATCGGTGAGGTTGTGCGGCACCCAGCGTGATACTATCCTCCTCACGCGAAGATGGCTGTGTAGAATCTCGTGAACGCTTCCCGATCCAATCTTCAATATGTGTTGAATCTCCTGATATGTAATTCGCCTATTGTCTTGGATTAAATTTTTCACTGCTAGCACGTTTTCTTCGGTAACAGCCGTCAAAGGGCGACCGCTTCTTTCGTCATCCCCCAAAGTTGGTCGACCGCGCTTGAATTCGTTATACCAACGATACACGGTTGCCTTGGAAGGGCCTTCATCCATGAATGCCATTTGAAGTCTATCGTACGATTCATCCGGTTTCAGGCGACACTTGAAATCGTATAAAATCATAGCTCTAAAATGTTCCCGGCGCAGATCCATATTTCAGTGAGACACAATACTTTGAATTAACTCGCAAAAAATGTGGAGGGAAATTTTGAAATTGGAACTTACTTATTTTTACTTATAAATAATCATATTTTCGAAAAATATTATAACTGGCCAGTCTCCCATATATAAAAACTTTTTTTCGCAATACTTTCTGAGGGGCCTGGTAAATAAATTGGTCTACTCAGATTTCATTAGTATTTGTAAAAAAAAATTACGCAGTAAGAAACTGGCTAATGGTTATTAATGAAATTTTAAAGGAAATTGATTTATCTGTAGAAAAAAG
This sequence comes from Asteroscopus sphinx, assembly GCA_949699075.1. NCBI lineage: Eukaryota > Metazoa > Arthropoda > Insecta > Lepidoptera > Noctuidae > Asteroscopus > Asteroscopus sphinx. The sequence continues at coordinate 13,182,471 of OX453016.1, forward strand.
TTCAAGGCAAACAATATATTTTCTATAATTAAGTATTACCTACTATTCAATGGGCAGCTCTGTCGTTATCAACTCTTGAAAAATAATTATTAATGCGGTAAAATAATAAGAATTGTTTTGGAAACACAGTTCATACATAGTTGTATAGCTAGAAATTACTTGACGACAGTAATAAACGGTGTAACAAAGTTATTTTATTATGGAGTGTAGATATTGACACACAGAGTGTAACAATGAGTCACTAAGTTCAACCATTAAGTTGGCAAAGGTGGACCCAACCCTTTCAATGTAACTTGGAATGAGTTACTTCGAAGATTTATTTCCGTTTTTCCTTTAGGGACAGTTCAAATCAATAATGATTATTATCTATAGAAGAAAGAAGAATGTTAAGAGGAATGTGTGGTGTAACGTGAATGGATAGGATAAGGAATGAATATGTAAGAGGGAGTCTGAAAGTAGCGCCAGTGACAGAGAAGTTAAGTAGCAACATGGACATGTGATGAGGAGGAATGGGGAGCATGTTACGAGGAAAGTTTTAAGTATGAATGTTGATGGCTATAAGAAAAGAGGGAGACCGAAGAAAATATGGATGGATTGTGTGAAAGATGATATGAATAGAAAGAAAGTGAACACAGAGATGACGGCTGATAGAGATGTATGGAAGAAAAAAACATGCTGCGCCGACCCCAAATAAATTGGGATAAGGGCAGGAGGATGATGATCTATAGAAGAAAGATTATGAAAAACAACCTACTTTTCAATGGGCAGCTCTGTTGCAATCAACGCCTGAAAAGGTTTTTTTTCGGAAACACGTGTAGCAGTCAAGTGGCGCGCCCATCAGTAAAAAAAATATTACTCCCTAAAATACATCATTTATCGAAAATTCATTTTTAACGAATCAAGTACAGGTACTTAAAGTTTAATCAGAAACTATTAACTCTATAAATTACACTTCGCTGTAGTTGTAGATAGAATAAGTGCGAAAAATGGCCACTTTCGTCATTTTTTTCTGTCTACAACTATAGCAAACTATATTTTGCAGAATTAATACTTTCTGATTAAACTACAGTACCTGTTCAACTATGTATATAGAATCGCACGACAAGGATTAAGAAGGCCGCGTCGTTCGACCAATCGTAATACAAGGACTTGAAAATCCTCGTCGTTCGACCGATCGTAATACAAGGACTTGAAAATCCTCGTCGTTCGATCAATCGAACCACACATACTTGTAAAATGTATGTCCTGGTGGTTCGACTATAGGATCGCACCAAAAGGATTTAAAATTCCTCGTCGTTCGATTAATCGAACTATCCGATCGAACCACGCGGCCGGAAGGCCTGTACTTCAATTGCTAAAAACGAATTTTCGATAAATGATGTATTCAACGAGTAATATTTTTTTACTGATGGGGGTGCCACTTGGCTAATACATACCCCAAAGACGTACCATAGTGAAGGATAATTTCGATACTACGAGCTGTGTTCACAGTAGCTTAGTGGCTAAAGCACTGGCGTACTGAGCCAGGAGTCGCAGGTTCGAATCCTGCTCGTGAGCGATTTTTTCTTTTCACAATTTAAATCTTTACATTCCCCTTAATTAAGTCACGTGGAATTACTTGGCGACAGTAATAAATAGTGCAGCGAAGTTACCATATTTTCGTAGTTTAAATGTTGATACACAGAGTGTGATGAACGTGTAACTTACAGTTGGAAATGTAAGATAAAGAATATTTAATTTTACATAATCGACCTGTTTTAACTGTTTGAAAGTAGCGCAGGTGAGTATGGACATGCGATGCGGAGAAATGTCCTCATTTCTATGTATTGCATGTTGCGAGAAAAGTTGTAAGTATGAACGTGGATGGCTATAAGAAAAGAGTTGGACAAAAGAAAAGATGGATGGGCTATGTCAAAAATGATATGGATAAAAAAGTGAACACTGAGATGATGGCTGATATAGATGTATAGAAGAAAATAACATACCGTTCCGACCCCAAATAAATCGAAATAAGGGTAATAGAGAAAAACCCCTCATAGAAACAACTATGAGGGGTATTTCTCTATATTTTCAATCCCTTTCAACAAAATAAAACAGTTCTGAATCATCATGCTCCTGCCCTTATTCCAATTTATTTGGGGTCGGAACGGCATGTTATTTTCTTCTATACATCTCTATCTCTATCATATTCTCTGAAAATTTCAACTGGTTATATATTACCGTTACAAAGATACAGCCCTGTGACAGACAGACGGACGGACGTACGGATGGACGGATGGACTGACGGACAGCGTAGCGAGAGTAATAGAGTCCCGTTAGCACACTTTGGGTACGGAACCCTAAAAAAGAGAGAAAGACAGATAGGGGTCTCACAAATCATTTGCAGTTATTTAAACTCCCACTTCCACTTAAAGTATTAGAACAAATTTGTACTGTATTATTTAAAGTACCTTATTGCCTGAATTGTTTAAGTAACTGAAGTCAAGGGACTTGTTGCCTTTGTTGTAAATTGAATGAGTAATCGCTTTATTACTTTGGAAATAGCAAATGGCTTTTAACGTTTTTAGAGAAGGGAAATTATATTTAGAGTCGAAGGTAACATTAGAAATCAATTAATTTTTACGAAAATAACGGTAGTGGTTATCTATACCTAACCACTGAATAGATTCTAATTATTGAAAAACTAAACAAAATTAATCATTCATCAGCAAAGGGAATTTGAATCTTCAATTTGAAATGCTAATAAGTTTTCAAGCTAGTTTTTATTGATGAGTTACTTCTATGCAATATGAAAAAAATACATGAAAATTTTAAAATGAACGGTTTTCTACTTTGATTGGTTTTCACCCATTCAGAGTTTTTTTTAATTCAATTGTGATGATACTGACTGTAATATTGTTACTAATACCCTTAAAAACTTAATTATCCCATTATTCCGATTTTATTAACACTTTCCGATTGAAATATTCCTCGGCGTTTTAAAGGCATCATAAAAACAAAATCATTTTATTGAAGGACTGGACCCTTTCTCATTTAATCAATTCCTCGAATTCGAGAAGTTAGTAATTCATGGAAAATACTATTTATTTTCTAAGTACAAAAGATTTTTCGAAGATCAAAATGCTTTTTGCTTAGCTCAAAATGCTTTGCTTATGTTCAGCATAACATAACACATAACATAACATCACGCCTGTATTTCCCCGAAGGGGTAGGCAGAGGTGTATACTACACCCACATTTCGCCAGTTATGTTATAGTCCCATGTAATAGGGGGCGAGCCTATTGCCATTGACCGGGCACAGATCCAGACTCCGTGCTGCTACTGAGAATTTCCTAATGAAAAAACCCAATAACACTTTGCCCGACCCGGGAATCGAACCCAGGACCCCACGCTCAGCAGTCGCGCTTATGTTCAGAACATCTTAAAACTAATGTTTTTTGCATAATTTAGGTAAGAGTTGTCTAGTAGAATTGATATCCCAGGCAGTGGTGATAGCCTAGCGGTAGAATGCTTGCCTTCCATGTACGAGGGTCTGAGTTAAAACCCGGCTGGTACCTCTGACTTTTCAAATTCATGTACGCATCAGAATTTGATTATCCCTTGTTTTAACGATAAGTAAAATGTGAGAAGTACTCCATACAGCTCTCGATGGTGTGTAGTCCACCAACGCGCACTATGCCAGTGTGGTGGACTAAGGGCCTTAACCTTCTCATTCTGAGAAGAGACCTGTGCCCAGCAGTGGAACCATAATGGGCTGATTAGGTATGTTATGTAAGGGTTGTCTAACTCCATAGTATTGTAGACTGACAAAGTACCTACCTCAGAAATAGGTGCGTTTTTTTCGAATGTTTTATTGACTCATTTACTACTTAGGTCTGGCTGACCCTTCATAGACCGTGTATGAATTTGAAAATAGCTTGAAAACGGAGCCGGTGTCGGACTCTTACAACCACGGTGCTCCTGCCACCTTTGGCCAGGGGCAAGTGATGTACTCTGCATTTCATACCCACCCCCGTAGATCCTGAACACCTAAACAAATTAAGTCATCTTTTCTCATCTAGAAATACAGGTTGATTTTGAATTCATTAGCATTCTATGCGGGATGATTTTACTCATCAATTTGCACAAATTTTACTATAGGAACAACCCTGAAATCACGAAAAAAATATCAGCTATTCCCTAAATTTGCGTTAAAATGTAGGGATTAACCGATATTTTTTTCGCGGCTTACGTACATTTACATGACTCATCATCATCTTCCTCGCCTTTTCCCAACTATGTTGAATGTTTGGGTCGGCTTCCAGTCTAACCAGATGCGGCTGAACATCAGTATTTTACACGGAGTGACTGCCATCAGAACCCCGCAACCCAGTTACTGGGTAGTACCGACATTCGGAGGTTAGACTAGTTGTACGACTTTCAGGCTTCTGATTACCCGTAACGACTGCCATAGATATTCGTATGACAACCGGGACCGACAGCTTAACGTGCTCTCCGAGGAACGGAAGGGTTGCAATGTGTAACGAAATGGTTATCCATCCACATCCACGAACTGACCGTGGCAAGCGCAGCTTAACCTCACAGATCACACAATGCGCGTCGTTGCCACTTAGCTACGAACCCCTCATTGCATGACTACGGCAGCTAATTAATTATGTTGATAAGACTTTTCTTTCATCATCTTTTCCGAGGCAAAATCGACTTCCCACACACTTATCCAAACCAAACTTTTACCAGCTTTGTTCAAAAAAGTAAGTATTAATGCACATACTAATTAGCCACTTTTCCTCATTTCTACCTGTATTCGGTAACCACAATAGCCACCTGAATAGAAGTGGAAGTAACACAAAACGTGGCAGCTGCTCATTATGCCTTCAGTTATACAAGAAATAAGAGGAAACGTATTCGTTATGATATGTTTTAGCGGTATTTTTCAGCTTTAATGACAGGATCTTCGAGATTTACTCTTGTATTTAATTACACCATACATAAACCAGAAGAATTTTGATAAAAATAAGGTATTTTTCCGAAAACTACCTTGGAAGGACAGTTTTCATATCCAAAACATGACAGAGATGATCGATGATGATAGGATAATATTGAAAATGTAATGTCAAATTAAATTAAATAAGATTTTTCTACTGTATATCCATCAGGGATTTGACTTTTTTACGTGACGAAATGCCTATGGATCGCCATCCCTTTTTTACGTGGTGGAGAATCTCCACCCGAGAATGTGTAATGGTTATGTTAGAATCTTGCCAACTAAAATCACCCCGGTGTTCTGCTACTTTCACTATATTTTAGGGGCGTGAGTGACGCTTCGGATTCTGCTCGCATCCGAGGAATATTCTCATTTGACTTAAATTCTTTTTAGTATATGACGAATTTTGTTAGATTTTGTTAGCCCAGTGTTTCACAACGCACACTGTGTTTTGGTGGGCGGTCATTAGCTCCTCAGGCGTACTGGTGACAAGGCACGCGGTACAAATTAGAAGGTGAGCTATTGTTTGAAGATATAGATACCGTATTCACACTGGACGTCTGATATCTTATTTGACTGACATGCATTGAGAACATGTAGCCTATTAATGCATCATACCACAAACATTGACAATAAGACGGTATCTATATATATATAATAAAATCGTAGAGATGAAAAAACTGTACATTGAATATTTTTTGAAAAAAATCACTGCTGCGCATACTAGGAACGATACTGATGCCAAAACTACAATTTTTAGAATTTCTGTCTGTTTGTCTGTTTATCTGTTTGTATGTTTGAGCATGACGCCTATACTACTGAACAGAATTAGTTAAAATTTGGGAAAAATGTCGGTTACAGACCGGGTCAGGTTATAGGCTACAAATCCTCACGCTTTTGTACATGGGAGGTGAGTAGAGTAACCAAATGTCTACAAAGTTATGTTTTACAGCTAATATATTGAAATGTTATAATTTATAGACTAAAAAAGACGAAAATAATTTTAAAAAAAACCATCACGCTATATATAAAGGGAGCTAAACGACAGATGTTAACAATGAAAATGCTTATTTCGTAGTTTCCCGTAAATCATTACTCATCCTGGTGGCTTGGCGTGTGGATTACGATTGTGTTGTTCTAAGATCGAATCTCAGCCTCAATCTTAGTTTTTGGATTATTTTTTGCATTTTGTTGGCGTTTTATTATATACATTAAATAAATCATAATAAATCATAAATTTTATTTATAAACGTATGAGTAACAACTCAACTTAAGTACTAGATTGAGCGACAGATACATCTGGAATTTTACGTAGGAGACAGAGCAAGACCCAGTCCCGAGCTAGGAGTCAACCTGTATTCATTCATATCATTCTGTATTATTTTTGTAAATTATGCTCAAAATTTGTTTGTGGCCTAGGTTCTCGGTTTACGTTTTAGTCTTTGACTTTGCGACCAGCGCTTTAACAAAAAAATAATGGAAAAAATTAATTAGTGCTATCATTTGTCCATTACCTTTGAAATTTGACTTATTTGAAAGTTTACCTCATCATAACGTGAGCAAAGCCACGGGTACAGCTATTTGTTAATAAAGTACAACATAATCTACACTAAAGTTTAACACAAGTTCAAGTTCAATGGAAGACAATTAAAAAAAAATCTTTATTTAAATATAAAAAGGAGATTTGATCCAACATGATCATGCCATCCCCATGGGACATCACATCAAAACCATCTAAAACTATCTTCGTTTCAGGACACAATTAACTAATCTATAAAGCATTCTGGCCTTCTCCGATAACGGGACGGCCAAAATGCTGTTACATAGTACAAACACCAGTATTATGTAAATTAATGCCGTAAACGAACTTCAAAATGGTTCTTTCGGACTCGTTCCGCACGCATTTCACCAATACATGGAATACATCTTCAATGATATCGCACTATATTCAGTATAATTTTTTGAAATGACAAAAATTATTCAATTTGAACTTTCGACCTATTAATCGCAAGTCACGTTGGTTTTTCATGACGCTTATTATTTGCTGTTTGCATAGTACGGTCGACCGCACGTCGGTGGTAACACTTTGACATTAGCAGCATCTTTATTTTGTAAGCAGTAAGGGCGGTTTTCGAATTGAAGTGTTACCACTGTCATGCAGTCGACTGTACATTGAGTATGTAACATAATGGATTGGAATGTTCTACCTACCTATTATTGTAGTGCGTAATTAGCATTTCTGTGTGGGTATGGTTACCGTATCATGCATACACAATTATACTGCAGCTACAAGCGTATAATGTCATGGTAGTTGCAATAATCTAATGTTGGTTCGTAATGGGAATTGAAGAAAAAAGAGGCAAAGGGAGTGTGGGAAGAATACAGAAATATGAAAATATTATGTTAAAAAAGCTATGGCACGGCCAATGATACAACAGGCAATACCCAATGATTGTCTATAGCTACAATGTTAAAAATACAGATGATTACCTACTACAGAAATCGAAAATGGTACCCAAAAATATTTAAATCCAATGGCATAATAGGTCGATCAAATATATTTGATCGAAGGCTTAGTAGGTTATAAAAAGAAAAACACTGTTGTCACTGACTTTGTTGAGTTTGCAACTACAGGTACCTAACTCCGTATACTTTCTTGGGAGAAGCTAAGAGACTGTTTACATTAGCCAATATGAGACTTTTAACCGTAGATTTAATAAAACTGAGTAGGAAGCTGAGTAATTAATTTTGAACTTTGCCACAACTAATTGAGATGGCCTTTTTAGGGTTCCATAGTCCTACAAGGAACCCTTATAGTTTCGGCATGTCCGTCCGTCTGTCCGTCTAATCGTCTGTCCGTCTGTCCGTCTGTCCTAATCCTTTACAGCTTAATAACTTCTACAGTTATAAACATAAGTATATGTCATTTTGTTAAAAAATAGGTTAGATATAGATCTCAATTTTAAAAGAATAAAACATACGAGATTATGTATTTTAGGGGTGGCGCCCATGCATGTGAAATGGGGATGAAAATATTTTTTTCGCTCCACCCCTCATGTGGGATATCATTGAATAAGTCTACTATAAAACTTTTTAACAAAAAATTGAACCGACGAAAACAGAAACTGAAATGCGAAAAATAAAATGAAGCTTTTAGTCTTAATTACTATTTTCCTAACTAAACTAATGTAAATAACTAATTATGAGTCGGCGCCAAACAAAAAATCAACGAAGATCATTAAATTATAATAAAACAAAGTTTAACCGGATTAAATCGCGTATATTATTTAATTTGGTTTTCCGGACGTTTCGAAAGCTTTGCAGCATTTCGTGGTCGCAGGTAGACTAAGATGACAAGCGTCTTTACAGATATTTCTAAAAAAATATTTTAATCTATCGAACAATATTATTAATTAAAATCGTTAGGGTTTTTTTCGCGATTTCAGGGTTGGTCCTATAGTAAAACTTGTTCATACTGATGAGTACAATGACCCTTAAGAGGTTTACGGTTATTACCCGACTGCGCCAGAAGGAGGGTTACTTCAATAACACGTTGTATACAAGGTGTCACAGAATTGATTCACGTTGAGATAACCGTTCAGAATCGGCTGATCAAGAAATTAGTTCAGGGAAGCAATCTTCACATAACATAACATAACATAATCAGCCCATTACTGTCCCACTGCTGGGCACGGGCCTCTTCTCAGTATGAGAAGGCTAAGGCCTTAGTCCACCACGCGGGCCTAGAGCAGGTTGGCGGACTACACACACCATCGAGAACTGTATGGAGCACTTTCAGGTGTGCAGGTTTCCTCACGATGTTTTCCTTCACCGTTAAAGCAAGTGATAATCAAATTCTGATCCACACAGAAATCCGAAAAGTCAGATGTGCGGGCCGGGAATCTTCACATTTTGCGATAGTAGTTTGTCTGTTATTTATGTAATTTGGTCTACTGACGTTCAAGTTCTGAGAAGTCAAGGTGTGCAAGACTCCAAAAACTCATAAAATTTTATGTTCTGAAAATATTTGGCTTCACGTGTTAAGCATTACTGTGGGCGTTTGCAGCAAAAAGTAATACTGTTTTAATGTTTGTCAAGGCGATGACAGCTGTCACAACAAAACGACGAGAGGAAGTTGAATTCCGTATTTTATAGATCATTAACCTGCATATATTACGACATGTTACGGTATTTCCGAGTAAACAGTGCAAAATAATTATTTTAGTATTGTTTTACAGGTAAATGACCGGAACACTGTTTAAAAAACGAAAACTACATATTTTAACTGTGTTGTGGAAAAAATCAGTTTTATACCTAGGTGTCTGCAGCCTCTATGAAATAGTTAAATGTAGAGGAATTCATCATCATCATAATTTCAGCCGAAAGACGTCCACTGCTGGACATAGGCCTCCCCCAAAAGGGACATAATCGCCACGGCTGGCGGGTGGGTTGGCGATCGCAGTTTGTGGAATAAATACTCAGAGAATGCTGTTGCCCATACTCTGGGAACTCCTTAGTCGCCTTTTACGACATCCACGAGAAGAGATTCTTTGTATCCGGCACAACACGAGACAGGCAGAGGCATTCTTAATAATATCATAATTTCCATTTATATTCTCATCAACCGTTCTTTGACTCTGATTGAATCAGCTGACACACACATTCCACTGCAGCTAAATATATCACTGAGTCATCTAATTCTGAAATAGACACTTCCGCGATGTCACTACAGCATATATTTTTAACATCGCCGGTCAGACATTTCGTGCCTTTATTTAAAGTGCATCGCACTTGCATTGGAAATAGGTTCCCGTTCTAAAGTGTCGCCCGACAGAAATAAAATGTAGATTGACAGTGTGACACTACAAGATACAGTGGAACAGAATTACAACTTCGTACATTATGTAATGAGCAATTCGCGCAATTTTAAATGCGCAATGGGCAAAACACGACGCTATCTGCCTTGACAGATACTCCCACAGAAATAGAGATACTCCTAACATTAGTATGTTTTTTTTTTCCGTTGTCTAGTACCCATAGTACAAGCTTTGCTTAATTTGGGACTAGATGGTGTTGTGTAAAAATGTCCCAAAATTAATTATTTATTTATTTCAGCAGAATTTTGACCCATTTTTCTTACGTTTGGGTAAGTAGATCCTTAAATAAAATTCAGAGTAATAATTAACTAATTCGTGTAGTTAGTAATTAATTGTGGGCACATTGCTCGCAGAACGGATGGCCGATGGGGCAGTAAAGTTCTGGAGTGTCGACCGCGTACTGGAAGGTGCAGCGTGGGTAGGCCACCCACAAGGTAGACCGACGACCTGGTGAAGGTCGCGGGAATCCGCTGGATGCAGAAAGCGCAGCATCGATCGTTGTGGCGATGCTCGGGGGAGGCCTATGTCCAGCAGTGGACCTCTTTTGGCTGAAATTATGAAGATGATGAATTAATTAATTTATTCATTCTTTATGCACAAAATATATACGTAGAGACGGACATAATGCCTCAGGTATTCTCAATCAGTCCACATTAGTGTGATAATTTTAGGGTGATTTATCGAAAATTTATCAGAAACTTGTCAACCATGCTACAATAAAATTATTATATTAATCATGCCCAATACCACTTCACCATTACCACAACCTCTGAGTGCGTTTACCATTAGGTACTATGCATTGCCATAATCGTGATTTCTTAATCTAGCATTGTTTGGGGTGGGTCTTTTGTATTCCCTTGTTTAATGGCAATATACTATAGCGTGTAAAATAAATCAGATTCGTTTTATGCAAATTGAAACATTTTATCACGACTGGTCTACTTGGTGATGACTGATTTTAAATTAAGTTTTGAGTAAGTAACGTTTACGTTTGTTTAAATGAATTTTCATTTAAATATCCTTGTCTGTTTTCCGTTGGGCATGATATGAATTTTAAAGTACCTAGAAACTTTCTTGGATGAAACTGAAGGTCATGAAGCATTTAATATTGGTAGCAAGTTTCAGATATTTTAAAGCTGTGATCAAATTAATATAATTCTGGACCAATACAAGTTCGTATTATAAATTTTACTAAAGTATACAAATATCACAATATCTAATAGTTGTAATAACATTTTGACAAATAATCACATAAACATACTATTTAACAGACAGATAAGCTTTAACAAAGTTAGATAATGTAATAAATATATGTCTAAGGCTATAAAAATACATATTCTTACCCACAGCTAATGCATCAAAATTATAATTATCTATGAAGTTTTTATACTTCATATTGATGTAATGAAGAAAATTACATAAAACTGTATATTTACCTTAATAATCGAAAAAAACTACAAAAAACAGTAGAATTACATAATTTGTGTAAAGTTTCAATTTTTTTTAACAGAACATAACATAACATCACGCCTGTATTTCCCCGAAGGGGTAGGCAGAGGTGTAATAATAGTACACCCACATTTCGCCAGTTATAGGTCCCATGTAATAGGGGGCGAGCCTATTGCCATTGACCGGGCACAAATCTAGACTCCGGGCTGCTACTGAGAATTTCCTAATGAAAAAACCCAATAACACTTTGCCCAACCCGGGAATTGAACCCAGTACCTCACGCTCAGCAGTCGCGCTTGCAACCACTAGACCAACGAGGCAGTATGTTTTTTTTAAAGTGTTTTTAACGGAAAAAATATCTTTTTAGGTTATTTTAAAACAAAATATGTATTTTGACATAGTAGTTTGGTATTAGTCACATAAAATAACGTCTGTATCTTTAGTTTTACATATTGTTATTGATAATAAAAGATTGTTAAAGAATACTATGTATTAAACAAACTATTTTAATTAGATTAATCAAAAATTGTTCACACCAATATGGAAATTATATAAACATTTAATTTTACATAAAAGTGAGGGCTACGAGAGTTGCCCTCTTTTTATATAATTTTACTGAAACATTTGTTACAGTATACACTCGCCTAATTGTCTCATTTTCAGTTTGAAGAGGTAACATGTGCGCACGACACGTTTAGAGGAATGAATTTGAAAATGTATGAACCTTTTCGTACTCGACGGTACATACCTGCTTAAAAATTATCTTTAAAGTTACAACAAGTTATGGTAAGAATGTGGATAAGTAGTCCTTGGTATAGTATACCATGTATGTAAATGATTTACAGATAATACGTATTACGTGTTATCTGTAAATCATTTAGAAAAAAAAAAACCAGAATTTTATACTGATAATCCTTTAACACATTGCCGGTTGCCATACAAATATCTATGGCAGACGTTACGGGTAGTCAAAAGCCCGAAAATCTGAAAACAGGTCTAACCTCCAAATGTCGGTATCACCCAATAACTGGGTTGCGGGGGTCTGATGGCAGTCACTCCGTGTAATTGTTGTTCAGCCGCATCTGGTTAGACTGGAAACCGACCCCACATAGTTGGTAAAAGACAAGGAGGATGATGAAACCTTTACCACTTTGTAAACTTTAAAGGACTTTTAAAAGACAAAGTCTGCAAAGTTGATTTGAATGTTAAATAGATGAAACATTAAATTATTCTGTAAGAACTATTTTAGAATTTGAAGTCCCATGACCTTAACTTTAATCATTTAAAGTTTGTGAAGTTTTGGTTAAGACTTATATAATTTATTTGGGATTTGGTTACCTGATGAACTTTAATACTTTTCAGTATTGAAATGGCTTATACATGGAGCTTTATTATAACTGAAATGCGACTTATAAGTTCCAATGAAAGGAATTTTGATCGATTAAAAAATAAATCCGCTAAATCAGAATTATTAGTATTTAACTCGAAGAAATTTTCAGATCCTATTTGTGTTTAATAGTAACATTTTGATTGATTTATGTTGTAATTTAGTTGTGTTATTAAAATTGTGATATTTTACTCGAAGAACTGACTTTGTGGTAAAAGGTGAAAACCAGATTTTTGGGAAAACTTAAATGGTATTTTTTTAATGACGTTACCAATTGATTCTATTAATGATAGATTCAATTTTTTTCATTTACAAGACGACTATAATTTCAGTGTGTATGATGTAGTTCGGTATAGGTACATACACCAAGCGTATAATTATATGCTAAACATAAATGCATTAAAATTAATAATAATAAAAAGTAGACTCTGCAAATTATATTCAATTCAATGAATTTGATTCGTGTTTGAACAAAACCACTTCTATGCCTAAACAAATATTCATTGTCATAATATGACAAGGGATATATTATATCCCTTTGAAGGCCCATAGAATTGCTGAATCAGATTAGATTTTTATTAAAATGCTAAAAGGATTCCTGGATATGATTTGCTACACAATAACACAAAAGCCTCCTCTATTATTAAAGTAGATGATATTACGTAATAAATATTGTTGGATTGTTCTTTGAATGAAAGAGTATAATAAAAATATTTATAGATTTACAGACTTGTAAATATATTCAGAACCAGAAACCAAGAGATTGACAGATGATATTAAAAAACGAAGACGAACACTTCATAAAAGATCTATCACAAAAGTGGCCAGTATTGTCTATAAAGGTCTATACAGCAATACACAACACCCTCCCACAACACAGGCACCTTTAAATCTTGCTTACAGAAGCCCAAGCAGCTCGGTAAAGCCTTCGTGTTTGATACTGCCCAAAGGCTTTGTAAAAATATCTGCTACCATTTCACCCGTAGGCAAATAGACCAGCTCAAAGCCAAAAACATCAATAATCTGTCTTACATAATGGTAGCGTACACTAATGTGTTTTGTACGCCTATGGTGTATTGGGTTCCCTGCCAGTTTTATTGCGGACTGGTTGTCACACGACATAATAACATGGCACGGAAACTCCAGTTCCCGTAGCAGCGCCCTGAGGAATACCGCCTCTCTTGCAGCTTCGCTCAGGCTAATGTACTCCGCCTCGGTAGACGATAGCGCAATACAAGACTGTTTATAGCATCCCCATGAAATGGTATTACCAGCGTACTTAAAAACGTAACCCGTATAAGATTTACGGTCTGAATCAGCAGCCCAGTCTGCATCTGCGTATCCTTCCAAAGCGGGGTTTACATTGTGTTTCTTAAATATTAAGGCTTTCTGCTTAGTACCCTTAAGATATCTAAGTATGCGTTTGGCATGATGCCAGTGTTCAACAGTATAGCAACTATTGAATTGACTAAGGTATGCAACAGCGAATGAAATGTCGGGACGAGTAGTTACAGATAAATACATTAAACTACCTATTAATTCCTGGTACGGAAGTTTAGAATCAACATTATTCTTAGTGTTTGTAGTAGCGACACAAGAATTATAAATGTTAGTAACCATCGGAAACTTTACACACTTGCAATCGGTCATACCGAAACGGTCAAGTAATTTATCAATCTTATGTTCCTGGCTAAGTTTAATGCAACCATTATCTCGATCTACTTTAATTCCTAACATATTTTTAACCTGACCTAAGTTCTTAACTTTGAAATATTTAAGTAATGATTTCTTTAAAGTTGTTGCTAAAAAACTGTCATTATAAAACACGAAAAAATCATCAACGTATAAAGCAATAATACAAATCGACTCACCAACTTTTTTGATGAATATGCATTCCTCCTGCTTGCATTGGTAATAACCTAGGGTAATCAGAACATCCTTTACCTTTTGATACCAAGCTCGTGAGGCTTGCTTCAACCCGTAGACAGCCTTACGCAATTTATAGACCTTATTCTCGTTCCCAGTAGAGATAAACCCTTCCGGTTGGTGTAAGTAGATTTCTTCCTTTAAATCACCATTTAGGAAAGCAGTTTGTACGTCCAAATGATCAATAAGCAGATTCAGTTGTACAGCTAATGACAACAGTAGTCGCATTGAGCTATGACTGACCACCGGTGAAAAAGGTATCAGTATAATCTTCACCATATCTCTGGGTAAATCCTTTTGCAACTAGCCTTGCCTTGTAACGTGTAATGTTACCTTCAGAGTCTATTTTAAGTGTGAAAATCCACTTGTTTTTAACAATGTTTTTGTTAAGTGGCTTCTCAACTAGCTCCCAAGCTTTGTGAATACTAAAAGAATCTATTTCTTCTTGCATAGCTTTCAACCATAGTTCTTTGTCTTCACAGCTTAAAGCCTCCTTCACGCTTCGTGGCTCAATCGGTTCTACAACATTCTTCACGTTGGCTACATTGCAGGTTGGTTTCAGGTTTCTAGGGCGTAAATTATATCGATGGCCAATAGGTTCAGATTCAGTAGTACTATCTACCAAGGAATCTCTGCTAGGACTTTGTTCACACTCCGCCTCAACATAAGTATCCGACGACTCAGCATGAACAGGTAGCTCCGCCTCAATCGGTGTAGCTCCCAGATCGCCATCGTCAGCACCACCTGTAAGAAAATAAGGTACATTTTCCGTTCTGGCTTTTGAATGTCTCCCAGGAAAAACAGATTCATTAAACACGACGTCACGTGAAATTACAATCTTTTTATTTTCGGGATTGAACAAGCGATAACCCTTTGTATTGTCCTCATATCCTAAGAAAATATATTTTTTACTTTTAGGATCTAACTTTTTACGTTTAGTAATATCTACATGTGCATATGCCTCACAACCAAAAATACGCAGATGTTTCAGGCTCACACTCTTACCAGTCCACAATTCTTCGGGAATTTTACCCGATAGTTTTGAACTAGGTGAACGATTAATAAGATATGCTGCTGTACAAACAGCCTCAGCCCACATCTTGTCATCTAATTGAGCATTAAAAAGTAGACATCTTACTTTTTCAAGTAAAGTCCGGTTTAGTCTCTCAGCTGCACCATTTTGTTGAGGACTATATGGTACAGTAAGCTGGTGAACTATACCCTTACTTTTTAGAAAATTTGTTAAGTCTGTATTCACGTACTCACTACCGTTATCAGACCTAAGCACTTTTACAGTACTGCCACACTGATTTTCTACAAGATTAATAAATTCTTTAGTATATTTACTTACATCGCTTTTCTTGGCGATTGGATAAGCAAATACTTTTCTGGTGTGATCATCAAGAAAGGTAAGAAAATACCTTTTGCCTCCAAGAGAAGTGGTCGGCATCGGTCCGCAAACATCCGTATGGATCAGGTCCAGCCTTGCCTTAGCCACCTGCTTATCGGAAACTGTAGGAAAAGGGGTTCTGGCTTGTTTACCCTTTAAACATACATCACAAACTTCCTTCTTAGAGTCAATCTGAAAATTTAAATCAACATCATTAGTAACATGCTTTAAAGTTTTTAAGGTTTTAAAGTTAAGGTGTCCTAATCTGTCATGCCACATTTTCATGTCGTGTACGCTAGGCTTAATCAAATTAGCTTTACCGACGATTGCAAGTTTGTAAATATTCCCGATTTGCTTAGCTCTTAAAACTACAACACCATTTTTTATAAAATTACATTCAGTCTTAGTAAACACAATATTGTAGCCCTTTTGTGTCAAACTATGTACAGAACACAAGTTAACAGTGAGATTAGGTACAAACATCACATCAGTTAATGTTATATTGACGGTTTTACCATCTAAGTCAACTGAAAAATTAATGTCACCTATACCACACACGTCTAACTTCTTGCCATTTGCAACACAAACCTCCTTCGTCGATGACGGCTTCAAGGAATTAAACCACTCGCGACATCCTGTCATATGGTTCGTAGCCCCGCTGTCAATGAACCAAGAACTGTTATCAGCACTGATTGTCGATAAGACCAGGTTAGTAGATATACCAGGCCCCTCAGAAAGTATTGCGAAAAATAGTTTTTATATATGGGAGACTGGCCAGTTATAATGTTTTTCGAAAATATGATTATTTATAAGTAAAAATAAGTAAGTTCCAATTTCAAAATTTCCCTCCACATTTTTTGCGAGTTAATTCAAAGTATTGTGTCTCACTGAAATATGGATCTGCGCCGGGAACATTTTAGAGCTATGATTTTATACGATTTCAAGTGTCGCCTGAAACCGGATGAATCGTACGATAGACTTCAAATGGCATTCATGGATGAAGGCCCTTCCAAGGCAACCGTGTATCGTTGGTATAACGAATTCAAGCGCGGTCGACCAACTTTGGGGGATGACGAAAGAAGCGGTCGCCCTTTGACGGCTGTTACCGAAGAAAACGTGCTAGCAGTGAAAAATTTAATCCAAGACAATAGGCGAATTACATATCAGGAGATTCAACACATATTGAAGATTGGATCGGGAAGCGTTCACGAGATTCTACACAGCCATCTTCGCGTGAGGAGGATAGTATCACGCTGGGTGCCGCACAACCTCACCGATGCTCAGAAGCAGGCCCGGGTGGAATGGTGCCGTGATATGCTTAACAAATTTGAAGCAGGCTCGTCTCGGCGTGTTTACGACATCGTTACAGGTGATGAGTCCTGGATTTATCAATACGACCCAGAAACCAAGCGCCAGTCGACTGTTTGGGTGTTTCAAAATGAGCCAACGCCTACCAAAGTGAAGCGATCTAGAAGCGGGGGTAAGATTTTGATCGCTAGCTTTTTTAATTTGACTGGCCACTTGGTATCAATTCCCTTACGGGATCAAAGAAGCATTAATGCCGAATGGTATACTACCAAATGTTTGCCAGAAGTTTTCTCTGTTATAAGCAACAAGCGACCAAACACAGGGCTCCGCGGGCTACTGCTCCACCACGACAATGCACCTGCGCACACCGCACTCAAAACGAGGGACTTCCTGGACAGCACGCCAGTCAAACTCCTGGGTCACCCTCCTTACAGCCCTGATCTAGCACCGTGTGACTTCTTTTTATTCCCAAAAATAAAAAATCAGCTCAAAGGGATACAATTTTCGTCGCCGGAAGATGCGCTGGCTGCGTTCGAGCAGGCTGTAAACGAGGTGTCTGCGGCGGACTGGAAAAAGTGTTTTGAAAACTGGTTTAGGCGCATGAATCTTTGTATAGAGGCTGGTGGAAAGTACTTTGAAAAGATTTGATAAAAATATATGTACGTATAGAACAATTTTTTTTAGTTTCGCAAAACTTTCTGAGTGTCCCACGTACTCTTTTGAGTACAATCCTTCTTCAAATGACCTTTTGATCGACATTTCCAGCACCACAATTTCTTCTCTTTATTCGGCGAACTGGGAGGTTTTGATGTACTAGCATAAGGACTCCTGTTGTCGCACACTTTGTTCTTGTTTTCAACACGCTTCCGTGTAAACAAACAATCATTGCCAACACCTACGCTACCTTTCCATCTGTTGTCTTGTAACAGTTTCTGTTTCACCATGTCTGTAGAAATATCAACTCCCGAGTGCTCTAAGGCCATTATCATGGGCTCGTATTCATTCGGCAAACCTTGAAGCATGACGGCAGCAAGGAACTCATCATCGAGTGGCTTATTCATTGATCGTAGTTGATCACTTAACGATAAAATTTCATTAACGTAAGATTCCATTGAATCGTAATCAACCAGCTTAATTGAACACAAGCTACGAAGCAATCTTAACCTCCGATACAGCCCCTTGTCATCATAAGCTCTTTGTAAAGATTCCCAAACTTCTTTTGCAGTTTTCGCTTGCATTATATGAGGGTAACATGATTTGTCCACTACTAAACATAGCCTAGACCGAGCTCTCTCCTGCCTATGGGATGTCTGCTCGACACTCTCTCCAGGAATTGTATCTCCGACTACACTACTCCACAAGTTCTCAAATATAAGTAGATTTTTTACTTGAAAGCTCCAGTCGCGGTAGTTGCTAGCACCTTTCAATTTTTCGGTAGAATTAATTGTGTGTACACCACCAAAATCCATATTTTCAGACTTGTTCATTCTTAGAATCAGCAAAGATAAGGTCCATAACCTATTGTAGGATTGTTCTTTGAATGAAAGAGTATAATAAAAATATTTATAGATTTACAGACTTGTAAATATATTCAGAACCAGAAACCAAGAGATTGACAGATGATATTAAAAAACGAAGACGAACACTTCATAAAAGATCTATCACAAAAGTGGCCAGTGTTGTCTATAAAGGTCTATACAGCAATACACAACAATAAATAGTAAATATAAAATCAGATTATGTCTTTCCACGAAATCTCGAAGAAAGGCTTCGTGTAGTAAAATTATATGAAAATCCTAATAGATTGTTATATACTACCCATTCTGAAGGATTTTGTTTCATTATTGGTATTGTCATGTTTACAGCGATTCGATATCTTTCATTTTATTTGAGTGGGTGTCTACTTAAAATTGCTAAAATATGTGTGTGATGCTTAGAACGTATTGGTTCGTGTATTGATTTTGTTGATAACATAGATGATAGCATGATATTTGGCAAAAAAATAATGACAACATAACATAACATAACGTCACGCCTGTATTTCTCCGAAGGGTTAGGCACAGGTGTAATAGTACACCCACATTTCGCCAGTTATGTTATTGTCCCATGTAATAGGGGGCGAGCCTATTGCCATAAAATAAAATAAAATTTAATTAAGCTATTAAAAGAACCTCCACTAGTGAAGATATTTAATTGAACGTCCGGCGCACCCTGGACAGTCAGCCTGCTACCAACCTGCTGACTGGCTAATATTTTCCCCACGATATGAGCTATTATCGTAGCGTACTGGAAGGTGCAGCGTGGGTAGGCCCACATGGTGGACCGACGACCTGGTGAAGGTTGCAGGAATCCGCTGGATGCGGAAAGCGCAGGACCGGTCGTTGTCGCGATACTTGAGGGAGGCCTATGTCCAGCAGTGGACGTCTTTCAGCTGAAATGATGATGATGATGATGGTGATGAGCTATTATCATTATGTAGCGCATGTCGACACGATAAAAGAAGAAGATCAAACAATATGAACTTTTATTTTTGACTGCTTACACTCGATTACTGATGTCTTCAAATTCAGTATTTAATTGGTATGTACCTACTTGTACTCTTCGGCTATTAGAGCAACTTATAAGTTATATTTGTGTAACAAAAGTAACAAGCCGCCTTCAAAAACCGATATCACGCATTAAAATAACACTGTTAAAGCATACTGCACTTCGCTGTACTCGGGGGCCTTGTGGTTCAGATATACCGAAAAGGATTACAACACTCTACGGATCCAGTACAATAATGCGTTCAGGGAGTTTTGCGGCTGCCTCGCATTGTAGTGCATCGGCAATGTTTGCCGAAGCGCATACAGACGGATTCGACACCGTCTGGCGTAAGAAGTCCGCCTCACTGCTCTGCGCAGGCTGCGTGGCAGCCCCAACACCATCCTTGCCGCGATAATAGCAGCCCTGAATCCCTTATAGTTTCTAAGTACTAACATAGGCTTAATTATATTGTTACTACACGTTGGATTCATTATGAATGAATGATTAGGATGAAGACCTCTGTGGTCTAGTGGTTCGAGTGTCGGACTGCTGATGTGGGAATTGAACCCACGACCTCGTGGGGTTCAATTCCTATTTGTGTGATTAACATGAGTGTTTGTGTTGGTCTGGGTGTTTCTTGTGTATTATAAGTACGTATTTACAAAAAAAAAGAAGTATCTAAGTATTATATCCATTGTCTAGTACCCATAGTACAAGCTCTGCTTAGTTTGGGACTAGATTGGTGATGCGTAAAATATTCCAAAAATATTTATTTATATTTATTTATTTATATTACTGCCTCGAGTAAATGAATTATTATTATTAATTCAGAAACCATAAGCTCCTCAATTACAAAGCTGAATCCTCTGTAGTATAATTTGAGCAAATCACTGAAGTAATTTCATTAGAAACGGGCGTGTTATTGCGTGGACATAATAGTAGGGTAATGTGGCAACATTACTCGCTCATTGCTTGGCTGCGACCACTTCAAATGCAAATGTAATACTCGGAGAGCAATCAAGTGTAGTGCAGAATATTTGTTCAGTTTGTTAGGTTATGTACACATTTCATACGCTATGAAAACAGTATGAATGAAATAGAAATATATATATTTAAAATAATAATAATATATATTTTATTTATTTATTTATTTTTGTTTGTTTTGGAATGTTATCCCATGAATGTATCGTCTATATCTCTTTTGTATTAAAACAGAGACATGACGTTTACCGCCGGTAGAAGTATTAAAATTGCACATACTTAACGATACCTATACTGTTTAGAAAATCAGATAGGTCATTGATCTGGGCCATTTTATTTCCCTCGCTTAGACAAGATAGAACAAAAAAATGTGTTCATGATTTATTTAACTAGGACAGTAGTAGCATATCTTTAGGATTTTATTTAATGTTTTGAAGAATGAAGAATCAACTCTTGTACTCAAATCGGTACCTACTTAGATAAACGTAGAACATTTTGTATGAAAAAAGTTTGCATTAGTTTTCGTTTTGTATTTTTTACGAAATAAATTATTTTTATTCTTAAATTTTATTAACTTCCGCTACTCAGTTTTTTGACCAATACAACAAATTAAATTAATCCTACATGGTGTTGAGTCGATTAGAGTAATTTTTTCACAATTGGCGACGTCTGTGTTCTGGTGGTTCGAGTGTCGGACTGCTGATTACAAGGTTGTGGGTTCGATTCCCACAGGACACAAATATTTGTGTGATGAACATAAGTGTTTGTGTTGGTCTGGGTGTTTCTTATGTATTGTAAGTATGTATTTACAAAAATAATAATTATATAAGTATTATATCCATTGTCTAGTACCCATATCAAAAGTCCTGCTTAGTTAGGGACTAGATGGTGCTATCTAAAAATGTCCCGAAGATATTTATTTATTTATAATTTTTGTTATTATTTGAGAAAAATTGGTGCTTGACCAGAAATTTAATCTAATCATGGAAACATCATTCTTAAAAAAAAAAACTTAAAAAAAAAGTTAAAAACGACTTCAAAAACAATAAAATAATTTGTGTAAAACAGTTTATGAAGCAGGTGCCTTTGATTCGGCTTGATTTAAGAAAAAAATTGGCACCGACTTCCTAAACTGTTTCACACAAATTATTTTATTCTTTATGAAGCTGGTTTTTACTTTTTTTTCAAGTTTATTTTATCCATTTTGAGTGGCATTAACAATAGAAAGACAAGCAATTGCTGCAATCCCGGATGATTTGCTGTCATCCATTGAAGTTTTCCCTTCTTTATCTGCAAAGATCTTCATCAGATCTTCACCAAATGATACTTTCTGAATGCAATGAAAATATAAAAATCGCTACACGTATGCCTATAATATTTGAAGAGTTCTCTCAATTATATATGCATCCCATTAAAAGAACTGGATTTTGATAAAAGGGGGAACAATCTGGAAGTATATATATCCTTTCAAATAAAAATTAATTTTCCAAATCGGTTGATAAATGACGGAGTTCTAAGGTAACAAACATAAAAAATATAAAAAATACAATCGAATTGAGAACCTCCTCCTTTTTTGAAGTCGGATAAAAAAGAGAAAATTTCTTAAAAGAAAGTTTTGCTATACATCTTTCGGTTAAGGATTTTCTAGTATTGTCCCAGTTAAATCATTCTGTATACTGAAACATATATAGCACAGACCATTACGTGCAAGTATCGGGTGCACTTCTATAGTTTCTGCACTGTCATTAATGTTAGATACTATTAGAGAGAATTCCTCTTGGGTACACAAAACGTCTACATTTATCTTCAGTTCAATATATCCAATCTTGTGAAGAATGAGCATGGCTTGAAACAACGAACTTCAAACGAATTTTATTTTGTTTGGAATCGGACTTTGCTCTTTTATTGTTTTCTTAGTGCATCTTCCTTCCAGCTTTCTTTAAATATGTTGTGGTCGGCTTTTAGGGTCCATTTAGATGGGCCACGCCACAACTACATTACAGCGGCAAAAATGTCATGCCATCCAGACAGTGTCTGAATGGTCTCGCTGCCAGCCGCCTCATCATCATCATCATCATTTCGCCGAAAGACGTCCTCTGCTGGACATAGGCCTCCTCCAAAAGGGGATATGCCACAATCGCCACGCTTGGCAGGCGGGTTGGCGATCGCAGTTGGTTAAACACTCAGAGAACGCTGCTACCCATCCTCTGGTGAATCTGGTGGTCGCCTTTTACGACACCCATGAGAAGAGATCGTAGCCACAAACTGAGAGATGCGTTGTGGCCGTGATTTGACTGAACAGTGACTGGCTGCGTACAAGCCAGTGCCGCGAGTGATTGCATTGTGGCCGCGTTGTGGCTGCAACGTCGTCATTATTCAACGACCATATAGCCCATAGACGCCTCATAACAGGCGACCGATGGCTGCAACACATCTGTCAAAACTGCCAATAGCCGCTTTGATAGGGCCAATCGGATTGCAGTAGTGGCTGAATTTATTGTATGCATTATGTTCAACATTAGGCATCTAGTGGGCTGTATAGTCGTTGTCGTTATTGAAGCAAATATTTTATTTTATTTTCTTTCTTTCTTTTCTTTAATACACGTTCGTGAACTATACATTTTGTGCCCGGCTACTTTTTTACTGATTTTGCGTGGTTTTGGTTGTGGCACGTCTTAATGGAGTCTTGATCTAACCAGATGCGGCTCATTTCTAGCAGTTAAGCACAGCTTGACCTACAATCGTACTGTATATATAATCGGCACGGTTGATATTTAGCCAGTTTTTCTGCTTGTCGAGAAGGCTGAGGTTAGCCCTAGTATCGGAGTTTGTCACTACTACTCATGATATGGAAACTTTCGTTTTCTTAATGCAGTTGTGAATAAGTACCCACCTTTCTTATTTCCTATTAAAAAAAAGATTTTTTGCTTTACAAAATAAAACGACTTGCGAACAATGCATATTAGGGATTTTTAAGTACAAAATATTTATCATTACAAAGGCTGAATGCGCATTTTTTTTTAAAGTTTGAAAATAAAACAAGAACCACGTTCGGATGAATTGGCGCGAATGTAAATTAGATACTGTTGAATTAATTTGTGTATTGTTTCCTCGCAAATGAGAGAAAAGTACTATACAAGTCTCGGCCGAAATAGCAATTAACGGCCTCGTTTTGCTAAAAAGGTCTCGGCTGGCGCTTCGTCCTTTTAAAATCACTTCGGGAGTACTCGACTTCGACTTGTACGTCCAATATTACTCGGCCGTCAACTGCTTCATATCAGGCCTCGACAGTAATGTACTATTAATCCTTGTGATAATCGGAAAACCCAAGATTTCATATAAAAATATTTTGGTATGTGAGTATTCTTTCCTTTGAACCTTACAAAAAATGAAAATCACCCAACGGCGCATTACAGGGAAAGAAAATTAATTGAAAACTCACGCGACCGCAAAAATTAACCTGGAAATAACAATACGTTTGTCAAAATAAAAAGTAGGGATTTTTACATAATAGGTAGAGTCATCATACATCTTTTTCGTAAATATTTTTTATTTGTATTTATTAAGTTCTTGATTTTAAACACATTTATATAAAATGTTTGATTTGTTTTAAGCCACACTAAGGCAGTTTTTAGTTTGGTGAAAGTTGTTTTTTAAGTCACTCCTCACTTACGATAGCAACGAAAATGTCATTCGTTGAGATATGTCATTCCCATACATTTTGATTGTTTTCTATAAACGTTGACGATTGTAGATTGTCATCTTGGCTAGGGGGGCAGTACATTCTGATAGAGGACATCGTTACAATCAATCGTCCTTTAAACAGAAGGCCATTTTAAATTTAAGGTAAGTAGAAATGTTAATATAGTTCCGACCTTGTCTCATCATGTCAAATATCACAATTTTCTGTTCCGCGGTATTCTCCCAAACATAAAAGCAATGTCAAATGTCAGTATATTTTTAATCAAATCTTAATTTAATCTCAGTTCAGTCAACTTACTGTAAATTAATTATGGGAATCGGTTCGTAGGTACAAACTACTAGTATTTTATCTTACTGAATCAACCTGTATTGTAACATAATAATTTTCTTTGCTTGCATATTACGGTCAATTTGACTTAATTAAATTGGCCGATAATTTACAACGTGACTTATATTGCGAAATTGCCAACAGTAATATATATTCTGCAAGCTGTCTGAAGCTGGCTTCGATGCTTTTATTTATTCAAACAAATTACTGCATTCATGTTATTGGTGATGGGCCTCAGTGATACCACAGTTTGCAGGTTTTGTCACGAAAAGGATAAGACGCCCATCCATATCCTGTGCGAGTGCGATGCAGTGCACCACATGAGAAGCCAGCATCTTGGAGGCCACGTCGTCTCAACGCAGGAGATCAAATCCTCCTCCCCCAAAGTCATAGTCGACTTCATGATTGACTTGCAGCTTGGGGAAGTGCTGTAATGCTGCAAGAAGCGTCACAATATATCTTACCAGGTCGCAGTGGCTTAGGGGGCGTTCTAGACCCCTACCTCTTTCCTCAAAATAATAAATGTTATTGGTGTTACTTACAGGCTAATGTGGCAGTAGTAAGTACATTTTGGTATAAAAACTCTATAAACAGCTCTTGATACTATAGCCATGCCCGTTTTCACTTCCGCCAAAAGACAATTAATTAAATTAGGTATGAAAATTGTGTTTCCCGGTGAAAAATAATATACATAGGCTGTTTATTATGGCTGTCGCAAAAAGTGACTGCACAAATCATACACTGTATCAAAGCGATTCACTTATACCAGTGGTCGATCGCAGTTTTCTGACGGTGAGCGACGTATTTGAGCAAAAATCAGCTTTTTCCACTTTGATTATTCAACAAACAATATCAGATCCACAGATATCAGATCAATCTGAAATAAAAAAGAAAAAGAAATGAAAGAAGACTTTTGTTATTGTTAACTCTAAATAAATATTGAATATTTTTTCTAAGAATCATCTACTGAAAAGGCTGTTTGCTTATTCTGTACACGTGTACAGAACCCATTATTTAGATATTAACGGGTCGATTCATACAAAATACATGGAGGGTCAACGAGAATATAGGTAAGGGATTTTTATGCCACGGCCATGGTTGACTTTTTACGATAAGTAAACGCAGTTTTGATTCTAAAAAACATATTTTTTGCCTTTTCTATGACTTATTTCTGTATTGACCTCTTCATCATTTCAGCCAAAAGACGTCCACTGCTGGATATAGGCCTCCCCCAAGCATCACCACAACGACCGGTCCTGCGCTTTCCGCATCCAGTGGATTCTCGCGACCTTCACCAGATCCTCGGTCCACCTTGTGGGGGGCCTACCCACGCTGCGTCTTCCTGTATGCGGTCGCCACTCCAGAACTTTACGGGCGCATCAGCCATCCGTTCTGCGAGCAATGTGCCCCACTCACTGCCACTTAAGTTTGGCAATTCTTCGGGCCATGTCGGTTATCTTCGTTCTCCTGCAAATCTCCTCATTTCTGATTTGTGTTTACCTATTTTTTTATTAAGGAGCAGACTGAAATTTAATTAAATGATTTTATGATAGTGGAAGTAAAGTGAGTAGTTAAAAGAAGTAGTAGTTGTAGGTAGTGGGTTATGTAGTCAAAAGGAACCCTCACAGTTTCGACATGTCCATCCGTCCGTCCACTGTCAGTTAAAATAAAAAAAAATTATAAAAGATATTTTGGGGCTCCTCATGTAAAGTGACTCTCCAATAGCACGCTACTGACTTCTATCCTCGGCCACTATCATCTTTTTTCTACCAGCCACCTTGCGTAGATCATCACTCCTCCTTTCGTGACGCGTCTTACGCTGCGCTTTCTGATTTGCTGTCTCCACTCTAGAATACGTCTACCCCAACGGTCATCGGTTCTTCGGCTAATATGGCCGGCCCACTGCCACTTCAGCTTACTTATCCTGTGCGTGACAACTTTGGTTCTCTGACGGATCACCCCGTTTCGGATTCAATTCCTCGGAGAGAAACTCCGAGCATAGCTGCTTCCATAGCACGCTGGTAAACCAGCTGTACCGTGTGTCTCGGCTCTGCAGTACTATAGACTATAGATAGATATATAGAGCACAGTTTATTGTTTGCACACCATAAAAATAAAGTTACAACAAACATGAGCACAGTACCAACAATTATACACAATGAGGTCATTTTATAATCCATAATTTTAGCGGAAATGAACCTAAAATCTACTAAATTCTGCTTATTAAACCATCAATCATGGAACTCTCCCGCAAGATTCAAGAAAGCTTTCAATTTAGCGAATCGTTTGGTGTTTACAGTTTGAAGGTTACCCGATTCCATTGAAGTTTCTTCAAGTTCACTCGCAAAGGAATTCGATAGGGAGTGAAATTAAAAAGTGATTCCGAAAATATCTTCAATGCTTTTATCGATTATAAATCGAAAATATATTGATTTAGTAAGTTTTTCGAATTTTAATGGGTAAGGATAAAAATGCAGTATTTTAATATTATTTTAAAGGATTGTGGCAAAACTAAATTAAAAATATGCAATAAACAACAGTTTCTTCTATAAATTTTAGTTTAAGTTGAATTTCTTAAGAACCAAATTTTTTGAATGAGATGACTATTGCGATCGATATATCACGTTTTTATTAACTTGCTTTCAGACTTGTCTGCTGTTCGGTACAAATTTTGCAATCGATTTTAAGCTAACCACCCGATGAGCTAGAGACTTGAAACTTTTAATATACTGAATCACAATGCAATATGTACTCGCTTCGATATACTTCGCTACTCGAAATAATAATAATAATATATAAGCGAAGCAACGACTGCGTGGATTGTACGATCTGCAAGGTTAAGCTGCACTTGCCGCGGTCAGTCTGTAGATGGGTGACCGTTTCGTTACACATCGAGACCCCTCCGTGCCTCGGAGAGCACGTTAAGCTGTCGGTCCCGGTTGTCATACGAATATCTATGGCAGTCGTTACGGTTAGTCAGAAGCCTGAAAGTCTGATAACTGGTCTAACCACCGAATGTCAGCATTACCCAGTAACTGGGTTGCGGTCCGATGGCAGTCGCTCCGTGTAAAATACTGATGTTCAGCCGCATCTGGCTAGACTGGAAGCCGACCCCAATATAATTGGGAAAAGGCGCGGAGGATGATGATGATATAAAGACGATATAATAAAACAAGTATAACAGGATTACATTGCGTATATTATTTAAATTGATTTTCCTGACGTTTCGAAAGCTTTACAATGTTCGTGGTCACAGGAATACTAAGATGACAAGTGTACAGATATTTCTAAAAAAAAAAAAAATTACCGTACAATTTTTTATTAATAAAAATCACTTATCCTATGTTTCTGCACTTATGAAATTCAAGTCAGCCGCTTTATATATTTTAGCCACATTCATAAATTTCTTTTTGCAAACATGAAGATTAATGCCGTGGAAAACAATGCAAAGAAACAGTTGCCTATTCCGTACACTCGCGGCCAGAAGAACATAAAATTCTCAGAACAATTTTCTATCTGGACATGTTTTACGATTGATACTATTATTTTGTCGGGATCTCGTAAACTGAGTGCAGTTTATGACTGTACACTCGCTTTTTATAGCTCAATGTAACGGATAATGTATTAACACTCGTGTATACTAAGTATCTGTTCTGTTTTATTATTGCAATAACACATAAGTGTTAGATTTATTTGTTACTACCACGTAATATGCTATGAAAAAGATTTTTGCAGAGTTGGGTATTTAATTTGATTTTTTTTCTTGGAAATCTATAAATAAGTTACAAAGTATTTTCAGTAAACTTTCCATCCAACAAGTACGGCAAATTTAGCCAAAACTATAAAATTTATAAAAAGTGGGTAGAATTTACGTAAGTATTTCTTGGATGAAACTGAATATAGATTAGTTATTAGTTGATCAACTTTTACAATCGAGACAAAACAAAAAAATACATAATATCTTATAACCTTTAAATAGTTAAGTATTAAATATGTTTGAATTTCAGAACATTTTATTAAAAAAAACTCTTTGTTTGAACAGAATATTGCAATCGAGTGATAACAAATTTGAGCCTTAATTTTATACTATGAATGGTGGTTAAACCTGTTTTCATGAAACCACGATCCATTTATTATAATTACAAAGGCATACATATGAAACGTATGATAGTAAATACCCTATCATTCATTTAAAGTTGTTATCGCATCATAAAAGTAATTCATTTCGCAGAAACTGTGAAACGTTTACAGATATATGCATTAAGTGCGTATAATAAATTTATAAAGGTTGGGAATTCATGTATGAAAAATATCCATATTTTTACCATGAATGCGATAGTGAATCTGTCTGTGGAGTTATTTATGTATTTCTTATCTTCAAAACCGAGGGGTTACTTGTTTTCTGAAAGACAAAATAGAGTAATTACCACTTTATTCAATGAAAAAATCATACATAGAGCCACGATTGTAGCTAGTTTTGAATTTTGTAATACATAATTAAATAATGAATAATAATATTTCTTTACTTCAATATTTACTTCAATATTATCGCATTCATGATAGTGAGTCTATCTATCTGTCGAGTTATTTCTTTATTAGTTAAGCAAACTTCAAAACCGAGGGTTTATTTGTTTTCTGAAAGAAGAAATAGAGTAATTTTCATTTTATTTAATAAATGAAATTCATACATAGAGCCACTATTGTTTTTTTTATGATATATAGATCTGCTCTTGACCGCAATCTAGACAGTTTTGTCAGGATGTGGTCGACGATGTAATGACGATGTAATAATGTATGTAATGTATTGTTGCTAATTTTGAATTTTGTAATACATAGCTAAATATTAAATATTTCTTTACTTCAATATTTCATACTAAGTTAACTATTGTTATCTAAGATGTTAAATTCGAAAGGCTACGGCCACATACACAATGTAAAGTTCAGTTATCATTATAATACTTCATGTAAAATTAATAGCTGCCTCGCGTGACCGTCCTCGGCACAGTTTTCAGGCTTCAGAACAAATATTTTTGATACAATGATGAGTGGTTTATTGATTAAAGTATTAAGTCTATTCATTATTTAACGTACTACTAAATATTCTACGTTATTCACAGTTGTTTGTGAGGACGACTGTTATTACGGCTTCTGTTATTTGAAGACACAGACCAGTAAGTCTCAAGAGGCCCCATAAACAAAGTTTTGTTTGAGAACACAGTCGTAAAATGTTGGTGGGGACCGGGGGGCGGACGGCGTGTTATGGTTGGTCGGCTCAAAAGTTCGGTTGTATGATTGGTGCCGCTCGCTGACGGACTGATGTCCCGATTGGCGGTAGGGCGTATGATATGCAGTAATATTGCATATTCTTTGTGACCCGGAGTATCTGGCTAATTGGCGTCTGGAGGCAAACTGGTCTGTGTTAGGAGATTACTGTTTAAGGTGAATGGGTAGGCTGAAAAATATATTTATGCGTTTTTTGAAAATTGTAGCTCTATTTCGTGTCGTATATCGGTCGAGATATGATTCGTGGCAGTAACAACAATATATCTACTTAATAATACTCATAACAAATATTAACTTAGCTCTATAAGCTGTACAAGCTCGATATTATTAATTTACGATCAAATTATCGATCTTAGTATTCGCAAACATTGATGAACAGAACAATTTGTTTTAATAATTTTTGTACCCAAAAAGTTACAGAGAAAATTTTGTTTAGGAAAATACAAGTACCAAGAAGGTGTTGCATATTTAAAGAATATTTCTGTGGTTTGTGCGTATGTCGTAGGATAATCGAAAAAATCGTATCATTGCTAAAATCCTGAGATATATTCCTAAGCAAAAAACCAGATAATTAGAATCTAAGGAAAGTTTTCACAATTATTTGACCTATTTTCAGGATCATTGCATCCAGCTTATCTTAAGTAAGTCACGAAAAACCGTTCACGTTATGAGCGCTGATTGGCTGATATGAATTGGCTAACCTGAACGATGACCAACCAGAATAAAGATTTTATACATCGACTCGTAGATTAGCCAATCAGCGTTCAGGTTTCCAATCATCCTAAAGAAAGCCCTGGGATTTTTGCAATGATTCTGATAATAGCTTGTACGATTACGAAAATCTTTCAAAGATTTCAATTATCCGGTTCTGTGCAATCGTCCTAGGATTTTCGCAAAGATTCGATTTGTCTGATTATTTATCCAACGACACGTTTATGAACATAAAAAAAAATACGCTGCAAATTATACACTGAAATATGATATTAAATAAAATTACCCATTAATATATCATTCAACTCATGTATAAAAAAAATCATTCAAATATTATAAAAGAGTTCCACTCGACAACTGATCGGTAAAGATCTTCACATGTTATATTAAAATGCCGTCTACAATATTGCTGCTGCTGACATTTTAATATTTTGAATACGTACGTTTTTGTTACAAACGAATTACATATTTTCAAAGGTTTCAGAAGTATTATAGAATATGATTTTTAGATTTATTACAATATTTTTGAGTCACACGAGGAAACATTTACATACCTATGTTTTGCTTTGTAAGCGACATTTCGAGATTTTGCACGTGTAAGGAGTAGACTTCGTGATAAATGAAGATATTTGACATGGCAGTTTTTAACTACCAATACTCACATATCTGCTAAAAAAATGTTTCTTTAATGTTCCAACCAAAATGTTTGGTGGTAATGTATTTATTATATTCTTAATACACATAAGGAAAAATAAAATAGTCACTACGTTTACTCATAACTCGAATGAAAAATATTTCTTTGCGTCTAGAGTGTCGCACAAAATGAATAAAGGAATAATAATAAATAAATATCTTTGGGACATTTTTTTACACAGCACCATCTAGTCCCAAACTAAGCAGAGCTTGTATTATGGGTACTAGACAA
This sequence comes from Asteroscopus sphinx, assembly GCA_949699075.1. Classification (NCBI taxonomy): domain Eukaryota; kingdom Metazoa; phylum Arthropoda; class Insecta; order Lepidoptera; family Noctuidae; genus Asteroscopus; species Asteroscopus sphinx. The sequence continues at coordinate 13,214,248 of OX453016.1, forward strand.
TGGATATAATACTTATATACATTTTTTTTTGTAAATACATACTTATAATACATAAGCAACACCCAGACCAACACAAACACTCATGTTCATCACACAAATATTTGTGTCCTGTGGGAATCGAACCCACGACCTCGTAATCAGCAGTCCGACACCCGAACCACTAGACCACAGAGGTCGTCGAATTAACAAATATGTTTAAAAAAACAGTACAAATACAGGTACAAAGAATCAAGGAGTGTGGTATGGTGTGTGGTGGTGTGTGATTAATTGATACAAATAAGGGAAGAGTACCTTATAAATATATTACAACCTAGTCCATAATCATACAAAAGCAAGTTTAATTAAATATCCTAATTTTTATCACTTATCGATAAAACCTCAATAGAATTAGTACGGATTGAACGTTGATAGCTCTCGTATTTTGCTTAATTCTTATCGATCCGAGCCCCAATACATGGGGTCTACTCGGAAAATCGATAATCGATATAATAATATCGTGATTTTTGTACTCTAAGTAACTATCATTTATACGAAGAAACGAACTATAAATCGACAATTTTCGGTCGTAACACAAGTATTACTTGTAAGTGTCATTGACAGTTTTTCTTTGGTTTTTCTGGTATTTCTTTTGTTTTTGACTCATTCACTCCGAAAATTGTCTATGACGTCGTAAAAAGTCACAATATTTTGTCTGTGATTTAGATAAACGACATAGAATCCGAACATATATTATGTTGGAGTAGAGTACGACCGATATATTCGGAGCACTATCGTGTCATTTCGATTAAGTCCCCCTGCATCCAACTTCTATGATGTGATTGGATATCGAATTCTGCACAACAATAGTACGTAAATCTTAAATCCAGCTTTAGTTAGTTTTAGTTAGTAGCAATAAAATTGATGAATCATTTTTAACACAATCTTGCAGTTTACAAATCCCATGAATAAAATCAAATAGTTTCGTGCAAAATTAAAGTACTTATTTACATATGCTACATCAAATATACTGTTTTCTCGGAATAATGCATTAACCTAGGTCTATTAATATGCATATTTTAAGTATGCAGCATACGTGATTCCACTACGGGTATAAGGATCTGCATTTATAAGTGGTGCAGCGGTTTTATCAGACTAAATGGATTATTCTCTAAACTAAATGATACTGTATTGACACTTTACAGGGTATTATGGAGTAGTAATTTTGTTCGTTATCAATAGCTGTCTTCTCGTTACAGCAAGTTACATTGAGTGAGTTTCAGGGAACCTCGTGCCAATTCCATTTATTATATGCAGTGTTTATTTAAAAGGAGTTGGTAGACAATTGCAATTATTTGTCTCAATTCTGCCCTAAATCTGCTACTAGAATAATTAATGAAACTTTTAGATGCGCGTAAATGCGTTAAAAATAATAAAATAATTAGTAATGGTAGGCACATATATTATACGACTTTGAATTAACTGCAAAGTTAATCGGGTCGGTTGAGAAACACGGTTTGTTTCTCAATGGGAGCATCCCATTGAGAAACGCTGACGTCACTGAAAGACGTAAATGAAAGGTAAATTCGATATCACGCGCAGTGTTTACCGTAGCTACGGCTAAAACACTGGTGTAATGAACCTGGAGTCGCACTTTCGAATCCTGCTCGTGAGCGATTTTTTCTTTCCACAATGTATATCTTTAGATTTCGCTTCGCATGCGTAAATGCGTTGAAAATTATAAATAAAACTTTACTTATTCCAATGGAGACAACAGTTTTAAGTAAGTCCACGATTGCGGCAAAATTATTAGCTGTCTACGTATACTAATCTAACTGCTACTTGCAGTTCGATGCACGTACACTAGTTCTGTTCTGTTTAAATGTATTGGATCTGTTGTAGCGGAGTGGTTTTGTACGAGCTAAACGGATTAACCGCTTGATGGCCCTCTTCATAATGCAACTAAGTATTGAAACTATCCTCTAAGGCTTAATCCATTAAGCTCTGTCTGGATAAGTATAAATGAGATTTCTATTAGTTTTCTGAGAAAAACAAAAAAACTGAGTAAGCTAAAATTATGATATGATTGAATCAGAATCAGAATCGAGTTATTTATTGCACGAATGTAGTACAGTCGACTGCATGACAGTGGTAAGTAACACTTAAATTAGAAAACCGCCCTTACTGTTGCGAAATTAAGGGATGTCAATGTCAAACTGTTACCATGTGCGGTCGACCGTACATAAAGGTGGTGATAACAGAAGTAGATCATATATATATTGGCGCAGTGATGCTGGATGGTGCAGTGGCAGAACCAGCGACAACACAACCCCACATGCTGTGTTGTCGCTGGGCAGAACGATCGCCTTTCGCACAACGGGTCTGGGATTCGATTCCCGCACATTTTTTTTTTAATTGGCCTACAGGTAGTTATAAAAAAATAGGTCTGGGTATTTGTGTCTGTAAGCACACTTACGATACAGGAGAGATCCTAATGTGGATGAATAAATAATACTGGCGGTACCTACATGCACATGCACATGTAGTTTAATTGAGATTATTCCCAACGGCCACCACCAAATCTGCCACCACTGGTGGTCGTTGCGACAAAATCATGTTTGTCGCAACAGTCACCAGTGATGGTGGATTTGGTTGTGGCCGTTGGGAATAATCCTTTAATTGGTGTGTGCTCAGTGGTAGTTGTGTAGTGAGATTTAAAAGGGTAAAGATAATATTAATTAATTACTATGTTGCTTGTTCTAATGAAACACCACGTTATTTTTTACAGGTAGATCTTGAAAGGCAAGTAAGGAATCCCTTACTTGGATGCCCCATTTCTATACATCACGATGACTACGCCAAGTGTTCAGAGATTCTCCTAAAATATAGTACGATAACAGTCCGGTCGCCAAGCTCAGTAATTATAGGGCAATATTTCATCACGATCGTCTGTCTTAGAGTTTTCTAGAATTCTAGGCTGATGAAAACGAGACATTATAAGAAGGTTGTTATTGTTGTCAACCTAAGGCTGGAAGCTGGAAGACTGGTGTATAGGGCCTTCGCGAGCTGTTACTACTTCCCCTTGACCTGTGTTGTTTCCTTTAATTGACTCCACGTTAGTCTCGTCACTCACACTCACTCATGGTAATACGCTGCTAGGTATTAGAGCTTTATCCTCTGTCGTCGTGTACTGTCCCTTGGGGATCGTGGGTGCATTACGCGAACCTGGGGAAGACAGCAGTACGTAGTGGTTGCGTACTGCTGTGGTGTGGAAAGCACTGCTTTCCCGGGACGTGCTAAATGGCATAGCACCAGAGGGGCACCGGCGCGTACCACAGAAGTTCCCGGATCTCCTTTTATTTGTACTGAGATCGGCCACCGTGTGGTTTAAGTCGGTAAAAGTCCGACACACCACATGACACACATGACATGAGGATTTCCATTCGTAAACAAAAAAAAATAGGTATTAGAGCTTTTTAGAGTTTTAGGCTCATGAAAATGTTACATTCTCATTGTAATAGGAAGATTGTTGTTGCTACCTTAAGCTACTCACTGGTTCATAGGGTCTTCACGAGCTGTCGCCACTTCCCCTTGTCCTGTGCCGTTTCCTTTAAGTAGCTCATTATGTTAGTCCAGCCACTCACACTCACTCTCAGTAGTGCGCCACCTCTATGTATTTAGGTATAACTACTTAATTCAAAATTGGAATGAGATACGATAAAACAACTAATAAGTTACTGTTGGTATTCAAACTATACTTATAAAATAAAAAATAATATAAATAAATAACTTTCTTCGGGACATTTTTACACAGCACCATCTATTCCCAAACTAAGCAGAGCTTGTGATATGGGTACTAGACAATGGATATAATACTTATATACTTTTTTTTTGTAAATACCTACTTATAATACATAAGAAACACCCAGACCAACACAAACACTTATTGTTCATCACACAAATATTTGTGTCCTGTGGGAATCGAACCCACGACCTCGTGATCAGCAGTCCGACCCTCGAACCACAAGACCACAGACGTCGACTTATGAAAATAAAATCTATGAATAATATTCTCGCTCCAATACCCCACAAAGACTATAATGCAAGCAAATAAATGATCTCAAACAGTTTGTAATCTAAAGCAAAACTATGTGAATAATAAACGTTCTTGTTTAAAAGCGTTGAATAAAGTGGTTGTAGTTTGTTGTGTTAGACGATTCATAATATGTTAATTCTAAAACGTATAGTCATCTTAAAGCTAGGTACACAAAGTTCAAACTAGGTGCTTATTCAATTTGCTTAAGTTTTCGCAACAAAGCATTAGCGTTATCACTTTACCACTAAAACTAACTTTGATTCTCTGGTTAAACAACGGTATACCTCACATTTAAGTGAATCAGAGAATTAGTGTTGGTGGACATTAGAGGGTCCATTCTCGTAATTTAAAATATAGTTCCGATGTAGTCCAATTCCGATTCCAATTTTAGTGTTTATGGCTCCATGGTGTCAATGATGATTCTGCCAATGATAAGGTTGATTAAAATAATATATTAATTTACTAAGGTTGACCGGTAAGTTAGCCAGAGTTACAGTTTTCTCTAGATGTGGTTGAGTAACCTAAAAAGAATGATGAAAGGATACGGCATTGAAAGTATTTAGTACAAAGGTACTGCTTATTTCAAAGAAATTTCTACCAGCAGACCTGCTAGAGGAGGAATAAGTATGAAATGTAGACAACAATGTGTAAAAAAGATAAGAAACTTAAAATTAGTTCTAATAAAGCAATAGATATTTAAATAAATCATCATCATCATTTCAGCCGAAAGATATCCACTGCTGGACATAGGCCTCCCCCATGCATATGTATGTTGGGGGATATGCCATAATCGCCACGCTTGGCAGGCGGGTTGGCGATCGCAATTGGTTGGTTAAATACTCAGAGAACGCTGCTGCCCATCCGCTGGTGAATCCCTTAGTCGCCATAAAATAAATACATATCAATTATTATATAAGTAAACATGACATAAATATTATACATGCAATGACAAATTAAGAGGAAAGGTAAGGCTCTTTAACACGTCTTTTGAAGACAGATATAGATTGAGAATTCCGTATGTTAGGTGTGAGTGAGTTCTATTATCTCACTGCATGCACAGAGAAGGCACAACTTGCAACTTCTCCCAAGTTAATCTTTACCAGTGAATAAATACATACTATGAGAAATCCAATAAAATTATCTGTGTAATCCATTCTAATCTCACAGTTCTGTGCACTAAAGATACCGTCGCAATGTGTTTACCCTTCCATGTGGAAGTGACATGTTTGTCGACTATTGTCTCACATTCTATTGCAAACTCCTTTGAGTAGTTAGCATAATACCTGGGTCTGGAATTTAATGGAAAATTGTAATAGTCTCGTTTGTTTGTGTGACTAATGTCGAACGATTTAAATTGTGGAAAGAAAAAATCGCTCACGAGCAGGATTCGAACCTGCTACTCCTGGCTCAGTACGCCAGTGCTTTAGCCACTAAGCTACTGGCGTACTGAGCCAGGAGTCGCAGGGTCGAATCCTGCTCGTGAGCGATTTTTTCTTTCCACAATTTAAACCGTTAGATTTCGCTTCGCATGCGTAAATGCGTTAAAAATAATACAATAATTAATGTCACTTAGAAAAAGAAAGAAAGAAAGAAAGAAACACATTTATTGGACACAAAACCGACAAACACACACACAACAACAATAGCAACAAAAAAAACAAGCAAGTGTATTAATAATATTATGACAAAATAAATAAATATATAACACACAATATTATTGACGCGCACAACATGAATACAAAAGGTATAGCAGGGGATGGTTATAGCACGCCAGTAACCAGTAGCTATGGAAGTAGTAGTAAGGAAATTCAGAATATAAAGGAAATCGATTTTTCGAATGATTTTGAATTAACTAGCAATTCTTTACGGGATGATTGTACTCATCAATTTAAACAACTTTTACTATGGGCTAACCGTGATACCGCGAAAAAATCTGCTGTTCTCTACATTTTGTCGATTTATGTCAATAGAACACAAATAAGAATAGCTGCTTTAGGGAACAGCGGTTTTTCTTTTTTTTCAGCGGACAGTAAAAAATATAGAAGTGCTACGAACAATCATAGTGCTTACTGGATGATGCTGCAATATGTATACTGAGAGGGGTGAGCACGGTTCGAGGTGCATGTGCGTGCGTGAGCGTTGGTTGTACACGAAGGAGCATGGTTTTTTTTTTGTTTGACTATGATTGTTCGCAGCACTTCTTATATATGTTTTACTACGTCTGTGATCCTTACTTATGATAAATATTTTCTATCACAAAATAACGGTGTCACTGACAAAGCCCAAAATCCTAAGATTTATTAGTAAGCCTTAGGATTTATCGATGGCTCATTGTGAATCAGGACCGAAACGTAATAAGCTGGTAAGTGTCTATCTACTTGCATGGCTGGGATCAAAACTGGGGATCCCTACATTTTGTCGATTCATGTGAACAAAATGTAGGGGACCACTGGTTTTTTTTTTCGAGATTTCAGGCTTGGCCCCTTAGTAAAAACTTGTTCATACTGATGAGTACAATGACCCCTTAAGAGGTTTTCAGTTATTTCAATTACACGTTGTATATTAATGCTATATGTCGAGGGGTTGTACGAATTCGCGAATTGTCCTAAAATTATAAAGAGAGTGAGGAAAGGTAAATTGGACTATGGCATGTGCCTAAAAAAACAAACATGGGATTCTGTTCATGCTATTTCGGAACACTAAAAATTATGGGAGGTGGATATTTCACAGCGCAGGTATATGGAAAAATTGGAAAAAGAAATTGGATAAAACGTAAATATACGTCAAAAGAACATAATGTGTAAAACAATAGCAGTTAATCTTTTGTGTGATATACAGACGCAATTTAAAATTAGATGGCCCAGTACAAATAGCTGATATAAAATACCTATATAACAAAAAGGATAGAGTCCTTTATTTAGATGTTGATCTAGTAACAAAAAACTTCAAAAATCTATTTTATACCACAAAAAAAAACTTATTCATTTAAATTGAAAAAGGTTTCTGAAGAAATGACTAACTATAAAAACTTTTACTTCAAACGAAGGTTGGTACTTGATAAGTATAAATATGTACTTAATAAAATAGAAACACACTACATCCGGGAATCCGCTGGATGCGGAAGGCACAGGACCGGTCGTTGTGGCGATGCTTGGGGGAGGCCTATGTCCAGCAGTGGACGTCTTTCGGCTGAAATGAATGAACACTACATCAGTTTAGGTACTACGTCAAGGATTCAATCAGTCAACTTAACCTTTATTACTCTGTCAAAAGCGCTAAATAAAAGGGATTTTATTTTAACCGTACGAGTTGTTTTCCGTCCTCTTACGTCACTGCTTATTGGATCAAGGTTTATTGACAGGTGGGTAAATAGAGGGCCTCAAAAACTTGATTTGTTTTCTTATACTGTTCACCTTTTTATTTTGAAGGCAGTTAGTTATCTGGAAAAGAGAGATCCTGTTATTTACGGTTTTAAAAATGAATTTAGAAGCAGAAAAATAAATGAAAACGATATTATGTCATTTATGTGTTAATAAGCTTAAGATTTAGTTTGAATACAAAATTATATTTTTGTCAAAATGTTTATCGTAATAATAATGATTTGGCTATTAAAAAAATTATATGTTAGTATTTTTTAATATTTCCTTCACCAACTCAGCCTATTGCAGTCCACTGCTGGACATAGGCCTCTCCCAAGTTGCACCACAACATTCGGTTCTCTGCCTTCCACATCCAGGCCACCCCAGCCACATTCTTCAAGTTTTCGGTCCAGCTGGCGGGGGGGCTCGTCTGCTCAGCGGTCATCGGTCCTTCGACAGACTTAGCCAGCCCACTGCCACTTCAACTTACTTATCCTTCAAGCTATGTCGGTCACTCCGGTTCTTCTCCGGATAATCTCGTTACGAATAATTTCTTGGCATGACTTAAATTCTCCTGACAAGGTAACGACACGTACAGTCTTAATATGTGAAGTCAAAACTTTGCTTATGCATTTTATTTAGCGAGTTCATTTTATCCACCTTTATTTTTGCAATGGGAAAAATAAATTAGGACAACAAATGGGTCCCGCGTGTCATTCAACTTTCTGACTAAAACTTTTCTCATTTGTTTTGAATGAATGCGGATCAATTTCACAACACATTTCCGACAAAATGTTTCCTTTCGCGCAGTCGTAATCCTAACAAAACTTTTCTTTTCGACAACCGTACGCTGTTGAAAAGTTTTAACAGAGCATAGCATATAGACACGGATAAATGGGCCCAATTTTAAACTGATGTTTCATGTAATTTTAAACCTTATATTAACGCACTAAGCACGAGAATTTCGTGTTAAAGCTACCATAAATTGTTTGTGCTAACATCTCAGGCTAACAAAAACTATTAAAAGTTTTGAAAAGTTTGTTTTTATTTAGGTGCTCCTCGTCCAATCGTGTTGCATGTTTCATAATAATTCTAATAATTCTGTTCAAAGCTTAAAGAAGTAATTTTATTTTCCGCAACATTAAACGTCGACCCTAATGGTTTCATTCCTTGTTGGCATATTATTTCGTGGCAACGGGAAGATAAGATGGGATTAGCTTTTTGTAATTTACTTGTTACGAAAACAGCCTCCACAGATTTTCCAGGAAAAGTTTCCTAAGTTTCCTATTACTAAGTAGTAATAGAATCCTATTGAGAAAACTGAATGTTATTTTATGAATAAATATAAATCAACAAATAAAAGTACCTGTACTGTACTGTAAACAGTCCAGTTGATCCGATACGTTATAAATTATAATATACAAATAAAAAATAAATAGTTTTGGGACATTTTACATTGCACCATCTAGTCCCAAACTAAGCAGAGCTTGTACTATGGGTACGATACAATGGATATAATAGTTATGTACTTTTTTTTGTCACCCAGACAAACAAACAAACACCTACCCAGACAAATACTTATTTTCATCACATAAATATGTGTGTCCTGTGGGAATTTAACCCACGACCTCGTGATCAGTAGTCCGACAGTCGAACCATTAGACCACGGACGTCAGACGACAAATAATTGTATGTACATATCAAATGTATGAGGGTCAATCAACTTTTTATGACACTATGTTTTAATTAGTTTAAAAAGGTTCCTGCCGAGGGTAAATACGAGTTTTTATCATTACTAACTTTTCATGAAAATGTATTATTCATATTCATTTATTTATAAAGTTAATTTACACATCAGTAGATTCATAAGTAATAATGTTCACAATATAATCTTGTAGAAAAATAAAATAAAAGTACAATAGCTAATAAATGTCAAATTCTAATGTCACAAAATAATAAAAATTCAAAAAAATAAGCATGTTATAAATTTAAGAGATGTCATAATTAAAATAACTAAATAATATTATTAAATAAATTAATATTATTATTATTATTAATTATTATTAATAATAATATTATTATTATTCCGTTTATTCATTTTATATACACATTTCAATACATTTTTAAATATTTTTTTAAAACAAAAAGATATAAAAACATTTAAAAATATATAAAAACAGTAGCCCACCGGCATCAGGAACAGGGTCCAAGCTACCGGTGGTCAGGGCCTCAGAGAGAGGAACCTCCTCACGATACGCGCCGTGTCCAGAAGTACCGCTTTCTGCATCAAGCCGTTGATCCAGCCGCCTAACGAGAGCCTCTGCAGGTGTTGGTCGAGGCTCTTTGCGATGATGCCATTGGCCGTAACGACAATCGGCACAATGACTGCTGAGTCCACATCCCACATGTCGACAACCTCGTGTGCCAAGTCAAGATATCTGATTTCTTTATCTTTTTCGGCCTTCACGAGATTCTCGTCATGCGGGACGATAATATCAACAATCATTGTGCGGCGCTCTGATCGATCTATCACGACTATATCAGGTTTATTATGAGCAATAGTCCTGTCAGTGATGATAGATCGATCCCAGTACAATGTAAAATGGTCGTTCTCGAGAACTGGGTCGGGCACATACCTGTAGTATGGTACTTCTGCATCTACAAGGTTGTATTTCAAGGCAAGTTGCTGGTGGATAATCCTGGCCACCAGGTTGTGTCTGTGCAAATACTCGCTGTTAGCAAGACGAGAACAACCAGAAATAATATGTCGGATGGATTCCCCGGGACAGTGGCATGCCCGACATATGTCAACTGTGCCGTTCTTTACAATATATTTCTGGTAGTTATTCATCATGATAACTTCGTCCATAATCGCACAAACAAAGCCTTCGGTTTCTCCGAAGAGGTCACCGAAACGCAGCCAGGATACGGACGCTTTAAAATCTACATCGGGCCCATGAAGAACCCGGTAGAAGCGCCCGTGAAGCTCCTTGCTCTACCATACCTCCTTGCGGTCATTGGTCTCCAGTACCACAGCTTTGCGCCAGTTCTCCTTAGCCAAGGAGAGCGGGGTGAGTCCTTTGTCCACTGCGACCACATCTCGATTCATTCCCACGTCCACGTGAAGGAAATATTCCCTCAGACTGCACACCTCACGGTTATGAAGGGTCTTGGCATTTAACAAGCCTCGACCTCCACACTTCCGCGGGATGTACAGCCTCATCACCGATGAACGTGGGTGATGCATACGATATGCCGTCAAAAGCGTACGGACTTTCCTATCCAGGACGTCAAGTTCCGTCTGAGTCCACCTGAGTATGCCGAAGGAATACATCAAGACCGGCATGACCCAACCGTTAAAGGCGCGCACCTTGTTTCCGCCCGAAAGAAGACTTTTAAGGACTTTTTTCAGGCGGCCAAAGAAGCGCTCCTGCAGCGATTGTCTCATGTCGGCCTCGCTAATACCTAACGCCTCCGACATACCTAGGTATTTGTAGGTCTCAGTTGGGGAGAGGGATCTAAGTTGTATGGAATCCGAGAGTTGAATACCCGCGGATTCCACTATCCCCCCACGCTTCACATGCATGACCGCACATTTGTCCACACCGAATTCCATCCTGATTGAATTACTGAAGTTTTCAGTTACCTTTAGTAACTCCATCAGTCGCAAATCGGTGGGGGCAAACAATTTTAGATCATCCATGTAGAGGAGGTGGGATATTACTTGGCCACCTCTCCTCAACCGGTAGCCTAGCCCTGATTCGTCCAACAATGTACTTAGGGGATTCAGGGCTAAACAAAACCACAGGGGACTCAGGCTATCGCCCTGGAATATTCCCCGCTCGATCCTTATCGGTTCATCACTCCCCCGAATCTGTCGACATCCTGGATAGCTAAGAACAGTCCTCCATTGCCCCATACATGACAACAGGAAGGCGCGTAGAGTTGAATTTACTTTATACAACTCCAGCACCCTCATGAGCCATGTATGTGGCACGGAATCGTAGGCCTACTTGTAATCTATCCAACGTGTCGACAGATCCCTTCGGGATCGACGAACCTGTTGGCTAATGGCCATGTCGATGAGAAGTAGCTCTTTAGTACCACGAGACCCATTCTTACATCCATTTTGAGTAGCAGACATGATGGAATTACTTTCAATATGATGGCTAAGTTTTGCCCTCAAAATGGACGTAAGAAGTTTATAGACCGTCGGCAAACACGTGATCGGTCTATCATTTTTGGGTTCCGTAGTACTACCCGATTTATAGAGCAGGTGGGTTACTCCTGTTGTAAAGAATTGTGGTAACGACCCAGACTCTAAAGATGACTGGAATTGTGAGGCCAAGCAGGCATGCGAGCTGCGTAGCCATTTCAACCAGAAGTTGTGCAGTCCGTCTGGGCCCGGGGATTTCCAATTCGACATTGGACGGACTGCATTGGCTACGTCTTGGGAGCTGATGAAAATCTCCCCCATTTCATTGATTGGCTCACATGCCTACTGGACCCCCTGCATCCAATCACCCTCGCTATGAGCAACAGGCACCGACCAGATGTTGCGCCAGAATGCACTCATGGCATCATTATCCGGTAGGTGCATGTCACCCACACCTTGGTCAGGTCGCTCCCAGGTTCTATAAACCCACCTTTGGTCGCTTTGGAACATGCAGACCATGCAGTTCTGAGTATAGCGATCCACACGCCGCCTGTATCTACGTATACGGTTCGCCCATGCACAGACTTTCTGCTTCAGGAAGTCGATGCGCTCTGTGACACGAGATGAGTATTCTCCAGGACTAACATCAGTCCCAGAGAACGCTCGCCTCACAAAGCGCATCACTCTTGGTCGTTTATTGCCCTCCCTGAAGCAGGTGAGCTTACCAATGAGCACCCTGGCCTCGTTTATACGCTGCTCAATCCTGCACTGCCAAGCTGGCACGGCAGATTTAGGTCGCGTAGCTCTGTCAGTATTTGGAAATTTGACATGAGCTACACGACATGCCGCGGCAGCCGCACAGTACAGGATTGAGTGCGTATCGTAGAGATCTTCGCTGCTTTCAAATAAATCTGATAATTGCGAGTCCAGGGCACACACCAGCGCTCTATTACGGTTGTGCATAGGCAAACGCGGCAACCGTGGCCTATGTTCAGGTGGTGTGGATCGATAATCCCGTAGTGCATCCTCCAAAGCACTTCTCATTATATCATTGTACCGTCGGACCCATCACGTGTACAAACTTCGAGGACTTTGTAAGGGAATGTTTTACGGCCGTGAGCTTATCCGCGTTGCGAGTACTGTACGAGTGTATGCTACTGTTAGTAGTGTAGTGCGCTAAATTTAATCTCACATATATCGCCACTTGCATGATAACAATCGATGGCAGCGTTATGATGCCCAGTCTCTTAAAATGAGGTCTCGCAGAGATGTCTTGCGGTATTCCGACAATAGCCCTTATTGCATGCTTCTGCATACGAAACACCCGCTCCCAATCAGCAGCGCGTCCCCATAGCTCCGCACCGTACTGCAGCACTGAGTGTACCGTAGCAAAGTAACATGCATGGGCCACCCCCGTAGCTACTACTCGTGCAACACGACGCAGTGCAAAGCAAGCACTTCCTATCTTGCCGCAAAGCTTGTGGATGTGTTGCTCCCATTTTAAGCCTGCATCAATTTCGAACCCTAGAAAATTTGTTGCATCAGTTTGTTGTAAGCCTGTTCCATCTACAAATACTTTGAGACGTCTAGACTTACGACCTGACAAACTGAAGTGAATGAAGTGGGTCTTCTTCAAATTTAGAGCTAGCCCATTTATATGAAACTAGCGCCCGAGTTGAAAAGCTGTTAAATTTAATTCGTGCTCCAATTGATCCACCGAGTCGGCAGTGACATTATTTATGAGAATGACGTAAGTAATTAATTTTCGCGATATTTTTCTAAACATGTATATTTCCATGAAAAAATATGGTTGCCTAGTAAACAAACCACTATTTTCACACATATTCCGGGAATATCAATCAATCTGGGGGCGAGTCACCCACTTTACAATCATTTACATATTTTTTTGTTATGTCAGTCATTGAAAATGATAGGTTAGCATATTAACTAATTCATTTTAAGGGGGTTCCGTAGTCCTACAAGGAACCCTTATAGTTTCGTCATGTCCGTCCGTCTGTCCGTCTGTCCTAATCCTTTACAGCTTAATAACTTCTACAGTTATAAACATAAGTAAATGAAATTTTGTTAAAAAATGGTTTAGATATAGATCTCAATTTAAAAAGAATAAAAAAATCTTGATAACGTATTTTAGGGGTGGCGCCCATACATGTGAAATGGGGATGAACATTTTTTTATTTATGAGCCTACTAGTCTGTGCCCGCGACTTCGCCCGCGTGAATGTCGTTTATCACGCATCCCTCGGGAACCGTTTATCTTTCCGGGATAAAAAGTAGCCTAAATGTTAATCCGAGTAATGTTCTATCTGTGTGCTAAATTTTATTAAAATCGGTCTAGCCGTTCTTGAGTTATAAATGATCTAAGTAACCCGACTTTGTTTTATATATTATGTTTTATATAAATTAAGATTTTGTATAACGGTATACAAAACAATAAGGTAAAGGTAAGTAAAATTACTGAAAGTAAAAATAACAGAATTTTAAAGACAATAAAGTTCATTGACCGATGTACAGATAACTAAAAGTATATGGAATGATAAATATAATATACCTATTGGAACAGATTCCTCATTGTGATCTGAAAAAGGCAAAATATGTAGGGCAAATGAAGCGCAACCCAGCTGCACAATGTAGCATGAAAAATGACCGGCAAGCGGGCTTTATTGGACACATTTGTCAGTTTGACGGCACCGGTTAAGTGGTGAGGTGCCTTTATGCGGCCCGGGTATGTTGGCACTAGCGGACAATTAATCTCTTCTTGAGTGAAATTCCTGCCGTTCACGAGAAGGAGTAATGAGCTGCTAGAATTTCGTTCAGAGTCTGCTAATAATTTATTTGGACTTAGTGTGCAATTTACGACACGTGCTGTCCTTATCTTCTACCAGCAAATAAAATGGATGCTATCTACCGTTGGGAGGCACAAGGTACATTAATTTTTTTAACAAATTTATCCTGAGATCATTCATATTACAAGATACTTAGTACTCTTGTAGATAAAGAATGGGATTAGAAATGGCGGCATTTCTATTTTCCACTCGCTCACACATATGATATTGTGTGAGTGAGAGGCACATCGAACAATAATTGTTCTGTTGTTGTTGTTAGCGAGAGGAAAATACAAATGCCGCCATTTCTAATCAAATTTTTTATCATCAGGAGTGTATCTTGTAATAAGAATAAATTCGTTATAATTTTTAATGCACCCTTTGCCTCCCATAGATAGTTAGCATCTATTTTACTTGCCAGTAGAATATTGGGATAATAATAATAAAGTTTCCCCACATTAATTCCAAATAAATTATTAGCTTATTGAAGTGTCACCATTTTTAATCCCCATTCTTTATCTGTGCGAGTAGTACAGCTATTTCAAAATTCAATTAAGAATTCAATAAATTCATCTGCCTCGACGACTCCCTCGACTGCCTCGTTGGTCTAGTGGTTACAAGCGCGACTGCTGAGCGTGGGGTCCTGGGTTCGATTCCCGGGTCGGGCAAAGTGTTATTGGGTTTTTTCATTAGGGAATTCTCAGTAGCAGCCCGGAGTCTGGATTTGTGCCCGGTCAATGGCAATAGGCTCGCCCCCTATTACATGGGACTATAACATAACTGGCGAAATGTGGGTGTACTATACACCTCTGCCTACCCCTTCGGGGAAATACAGGCGTGATATTATGTTATTATTATTACAAATTCATACACCGGGCTGCTACTGAGAATTTCCTAATGGAAAAACCCAATAACACTTTGCCCGACCCGGGAATCGAACCGTTCCGGTATAAAAAGAGAGTAGATACAATTTCTCATAATTTCAGCCGATGACATCCACTGGACATGGCCTCCCCCAATAGGAGAATTAGCCATAATCGTCACGCTGAACAGGCGGGTTGGCGATCGCAGTTGGTTGGTTAAATACTCAGAGAACGCTGCTGCCCATCCTCTGGTGAATCCCATAGTCGCCTTTTACGACACCCATGAGAAGAGATAAGAGTGGTGCTATTGTTTACGTCCGGCACCACACGGAACTTTTCTACTACCTTATTATTTAGATTTCTATGTATGTGGTTGACCGTGCCTTAGATTATATTATTAATTAAAGTGGTAATAAAAACGTGAGTTCCGAAAATTGAATTTCATTCATTAAAGACGAAAGAGCTTTTGTGTCAGCTCAACTTGAATGGCCCTCTTAGCCTCTTTAACTATTAAATAGGGTCCCTCTTTATGTACTTGAATTTATAGGGAACGGGTAAATCGATTGTTTAATAATATAGCAAGAACATTAGTGCTCCAAGAAGGGGCAAGAGGACGAATTTCAGTTCGTTGAATTTTACACTGTTTTTCTCAGAAATGATTCTGTTTCATACTACGTATTTGATATTTTGTTTGTTTCTAAAGAAATAACACTTCATTTGTCTATACAAATATCATCATCTGCGCATTACGGCCCCACTGCTGGGCACGGGCCTCTTTTCAGAATGAGAAAGGCCTTAGTCCACCACGCTGGCCTAGTGCGGGTTGGCGGACTACACACACCAACGAGAACTGCATGGAGCCCTCTCAGGATGTTTTCCTTCACCGTTAAAGCAAGTGATAATCAAATTTTGATCCACACAAGAATTCAAAAAGTCTGTGGTGTGGGCCGGGTTCGTACTCATACCTTCCTGCGTGGAAGGCAAGCACCCAACCGCTAGGCTATTACAGCTACAAAGTGCTAGACTTAAATATTGAAAACTTTAAACCTAAATAATAAGCCATTTGGCAGAGTCTAAGGCTTATATTCAGAGACGAACACGAGTGTCAGCTCAACTCATGCTTCCAAGCATGAGTTCACGCTTAGATTCGTCGATTTGTGTCGATTTATAAGAATAAGAACAATTTATTTCGCAAAAATACGGGTCCAGAAGATGGATAAAGAGTCACAGTTAGTTTCCACATATATTGCCATAAGTGGCACGCAAAAAATTAATAACAATAATAATTAAAATCAGATTAGTTTGTTTTTATACAAGGCGCCACTAGTTATACACTAATTCTGGTCAGTCCTCATCGTTACAATTTAACTGATATATTTATATGCATATTTTTGCATGATAAAACACAATGTGACACAATATTAACAAAGATAAAAATTGGTTCCGATTATTTTAAAAAATCGGTCTATGTATATATACGAATACCATTTCGTCAAATAATTACAAAAAATATTGAAAACAATTAAATTATAGAGATAAATTTAACAAATGCAATTAAATCATAGAGTCTAACAAAGCTAATGATAAATCACATATTTGCGGACAAATTCCTTAATTAGATGAGCATTTATTAAAATTTATAGTCAAAAAATTCTTTTAAACTATAGAAGTCTCTGAAGTCTCTGAATATAAGCCTAAATGCTTTAAGTCAGTTATTATTATGTCGTAATTTTCTTGACTAAAATCGTGCCCGTGGTGGAGTTTTAAAATACTTACTGTAAGAGACGCAGGTTTTATTTGATTTCAAAATTTTATACCTACATACAAGTTTTTTTTGTATAATGAAGGATGGCAAAACGAGCCACAAGTCGATCTGATGTTAAGCGTATGATCTTAACCTTTAAAAATATAAAATAATCCAGTATAATAATGTGTTTAGGGCACTGTTCAGGCTCCCTCGATACTGCAGTGCATTCCGCATGTTTGCGTATGCCAGCGTAGTTGACTTCTACGCCATTATGCGTATAACATTGTGAATTGAACCACATATAGAAAACATTAAAAACAGACTTACGTCACTATCGGGTGCACTACGTGGTATAGTGCGGTGTCTCCCAAGACAGGTGCGTTATAATATATACAATTCCATGGTTAAGTCTCATATAGACTATCTGATTGAGGTATGGGGAACAGCTGCGAAAACAAACCTAAAAGTACTGCAAATTGCCCAAAATAAAATAATTAAAACTCTATTCCAATACAACTATTTAACACCCACTGAAAAAGTTTACAAAGAAACGAAACTAATGAACCTATTTCAAATATACCAGGCCCCTCAGAAAGTATTGCGAAAAAAAGTTTTTATATATGGGAGACTGGCCAGTTATAATGTTTTTCGAAAATATGATTATTTATAAGTAAAAAAGAGTAAGTTCCAATTTCAAAATTTCCCTCCACATTTTTTGCAAGTTAATTCAAAGTATTGTGTCTCACTGAAATATGGATCTGCGCCGGGAACATTTTAGAGCTATGATTTTATACGATTTCAAGTGTCGCCTGAAACCGGATGAATCGTACGATAGACTTCAAATGGCATTCATGGATGAAGGCCCTTCCAAGGCAACCGTGTATCGTTGGTATAACGAATTCAAGCGCGGTCGACCAACTTTGGGGGATGACGAAAGAAG
The DNA here is from genome assembly GCA_949699075.1 of Asteroscopus sphinx. Taxonomy (NCBI): domain Eukaryota; kingdom Metazoa; phylum Arthropoda; class Insecta; order Lepidoptera; family Noctuidae; genus Asteroscopus; species Asteroscopus sphinx. The sequence continues at coordinate 13,232,227 of OX453016.1, forward strand.
CGGTCGCCCTTTGACGGCTGTTACCGAAGAAAACGTGCCAGCAGTGAAAAATTTAATCCAAGACAATAGGCGAATTACATATCAGGAGATTCAACACATATTGAAGATTGGATCGGGAAGCGTTCACGAGATTCTACACAGCCATCTTCGCGTGAGGAGGATAGTATCACGCTGGGTGCCGCACAACCTCACCGATGCTCAGAAGCAGGCCCGGGTGGAATGGTGCCGTGATATGCTTAACAAATTTGAAGCAGGCTCGTCTCGGCGTGTTTACGACATCGTTACAGGTGATGAGTCCTGGATTTATCAATACGACCCAGAAACCAAGCGCCAGTCGACTGTTTGGGTGTTTCAAAATGAGCCAACGCCTACCAAAGTGAAGCGATCTAGAAGCGGGGGTAAGATTTTGATCGCTAGCTTTTTTAATTTGACTGGCCACTTGGTATCAATTCCCTTACGGGATCAAAGAAGCATTAATGCCGAATGGTATACTACCAAATGTTTGCCAGAAGTTTTCTCTGTTATAAGCAACAAGCGACCAAACACAGGGCTCCGCGGGCTACTGCTCCACCACGACAATGCACCTGCGCACACCGCACTCAAAACGAGGGACTTCCTGGACAGCACGCCAGTCAAACTCCTGGGTCACCCTCCTTACAGCCCTGATCTAGCACCGTGTGACTTCTTTTTATTCCCAAAAATAAAAAATCAGCTCAAAGGGATACAATTTTCGTCGCCGGAAGATGCGCTGGCTGCGTTCGAGCAGGCTGTAAACGAGGTGTCTGCGGCGGACTGGAAAAAGTGTTTTGAAAACTGGTTTAGGCGCATGAATCTTTGTATAGAGGCTGGTGGAAAGTACTTTGAAAATATTTGATAAAAATATATGTACGTATAGAACAATTTTTTTTAGTTTCGCAAAACTTTCTGAGTGTCCCACGTATAAGTACAATACATGTATACTTGTCAGGAAAATACTTCATAAAGACATACACACACAGATCATATTTACAAAAAGGAAACAAACCAACAAAATATTAACAAGACAAGCAAATGATATTTGTTTAATAAAGCCTAGGACTAACTATGGAATAAAGAATATCATGTATGAAGGGATACATTTCTATAATAAACTACCTAAGGACATAAAAGAAATAAAATCGTTTAACATTTACAAAAAAACATTGAAAAATCATATACTAAAAGATATCTCCCTACTTTCTGAATAAAAATAGTAATAAAATAAAATAAAATATAAATTTTATAAAAAATACGTAAATTTAATAAAATAAAAAAGTTATAGTAAAAATCCCTACATTTAATACATTTTCTATTCAATAAACACATCCATGTAATGTAACACATTTATAAAAACAAAAACACGCCATTTAAACTATTTCGCTTATTGGCTCCACACTATGGAATAGGCCTTAGTAAACACGCTAATGCAACGCGACCTACCTGCGCCGCTCATTCACAACTCCACTGCTCTTTATGTAAAACTACCTACTACTGTTTTGTTTTGGTAGGCCAAAAGTATTAATGAGTATCAATGTTATGTTTTCAAGCAAAGTCATCGCAATGCATACCTACATTATTTTTTGAGCTACGCTTAATGGCATATGGTTTACTTTTATTTTAAGTTTTTATGTTTTCTCTGTAAGTGAATTTGTAATTCTTTTGAGAAAATAAAGATCTTTAACCGTAATTGTGTCTATGGACTAAGTTGTCTGATAATAAATGTTGTTTTTTTTTTGTCAATAACATTTACAATACCACTTATACAGTTGCCTAAATGGTACCACAAGTCGCGTTCACAAAACTGAGACATGAAGATGGAGAGTCTCATGTCATTGTAATTTCACCGGCAACCGTATCCTTCACACTGGAACACAGCAATGCCAGCATTCTTGTTTGGCGGCAGAAATTTGTAGGTACGGTGGTAGTATTTCCCCGGACGAGCTATTTCACAAGGAGCTCCGCTACTACTGTAAGTGTATCATCATCATCATCATTTCAGCCGGAAGACGTCCACTGCTGGACATAGGCCTCCCCCAAGCATCGCCACAACGACCGGTCCTGCGCTTTCCGCTTCCAGCGGATTCCCGCAACCTTCACCAGGTCGTCGGTCCACCTTGTGGTGGTCCACTTTCCCACGCTGTGCCTTCCTATACGCGATCACTACTCCGGAACTTTATGGCCCCATCGGCAATCCGTTCTGCGAGTAATGAGCCCCGCCCACTGCCACTTGTGTTGTTTGTTGGAAATTCTTCGGGCTATGTCGGTTTCCTTCGTTCTCCTGCAAATCTCGTCATTTCTGATTCGAGCACGCCAGGAAACATCGAGCATAGCCCCCTTCATTGCCCTTTGAGTGACTTTGAGCCTTCTTATCACGATCATTGTGAGCGACCACGTTTCAGTGCCGTAAGTAATTACTGGCAAAACACACTGATCATAATAAAAATACTGTTGAAAATAGTACATAATTGTCAATACACTGTTCAACACGGTTCTAAAGAACTTCATTAGAATGACGTTTCTCATTCGTTCATAACAAGGTGAGCTTAAAAAATGACTCGTACAAATGGGAAAAGTAATTCCCATTACGTGTCTCCGCTTTAACAACGTTGTAAGGTGTATAAGATAATAGCTCTGCAACACGACACTTCCCCCGCTTTTAGTCCCCTCCCTCTAGGGTCATCAAATAGCAGTTTTTTATGATAATATCATTTGTACACAGAATTAGTTTGATGTAACTTCGAAAATTAGAATGGAAGGGAAGTGAGAATACACTTTACATTTTCCTTTTTCTTTATTACTCGCAACTCGCAAAACTTTAAGAAAAATCATATTGTTTTAGGTATTACCGTATCAGTATTGTGATTGTCAAATCAAAAGATCTCATTGGACTATTTCATCAGTATGCACAATATAGTATGTATGTTGAGATTAGCATTCTGCCGTCCGTTGACTAAAAGGCCGTTAAGTGACAATTTTGTAAAATTTTGTTACATATACTACGAAAAAGAGCAAACTTTGCTCTCTTTAGTAGTATATGTAACTCGAATTTGACAAAATTGTTACTTAACGGCCTTTTAGTTATCGGACGGCAGCATTGGACAATAGAGCTGCCTCTTAAGATACCCCATTTGTCATGGTCTAATCAGATCATGTCATGCTTTTGATAGTCCCTTAGTGACATTTTACGACACCCATACGCAGAGCCTAGCCTATGATTTGCTGGGAAACACAAGAAAAACAATTATTCAAAAATAAAGGAATAAAAATTGTAAGCAATTTAAGGCTTCTGTTTTCTGTTATTCTGTTATTTAGTATCTATTTACTAATCATTTATTTATCATATTTTTTGTTTATTTATTATTTATCTTTATTGGCTCTGAAACGTCATCATAAAAATATCGCCTCAATATGAATACTAGGCTTCTGTTATCTGTTTCATTATTTATTTATTACATTTTTTGTTTATTTATTATTTATCTTTATCGGCTCTGAAGCTTCATCATAAAAAATATCATCCCAAGAATACTCTTTAAGCCTCACAACCCTAGCTAGTAATCTAGGAGTGCATTATGGGCTCCAGACACGGGGCAGTGAAAGGCCGTTGACTGAACTGGGGGGTGATTCTCGCGTCGTAGACATTATCTCGAACACGACATAATGTCGAAACAAGATGGCGAATGTCGATTGAAAATAAATTTTCGTATTCTCAGAATGTCACGTTAGAGATATGTCTACGCCTAGCGCTCTAAATACAAAGACTGGTTCACAGCGATTGACATTATCGGCGACAATTTTTGTAGAGATTTAAAATTAGAGATTATCTCGAATTAGACATTTATCTCTATAACGCGAGAATTGGGACCCTGACTCATTGGACTTCTGGCTCGAGAACTGGCTTTGTATACGGAGCGCATTAGTGTTGACAGTGTGCGATTAACAGAAAAGGCCAAGTCTGTGTATTGTTTTGCCAGTAAAATCTACTGTGTAACCGGAATAGAGATAGTGCTTTAGTACTATCACTGATACTGGGAGATTGTATTGTTTCTCGTAGTTTAGGTTGGTGCTGGTTTGTGATAAAATTACTTTTGTGAACTTGACTAACATACTGCAGTGTGTCTAGATAATAATAAATATTGGGTAAGATGAGTAGAGTCCTGGAGAATACGAATATATCATGTATTGGAGACAGCCATATTTATTGAAATTAATTAATTAGATAGAAGAAGTGACTATGGTTTTACAGTAATTATAACTAATGAAGTAATAGTAGTTTATGAAACTGTTGCATAATAGGGGTTATTAAAACACGAGTGTGAGTTTAAAAACCGAGCCGTAGGCGAGGTTTTTAATAGTATCACACGAGTGTTTTAATACCTAATTATGTCAGTTTCATACACTATTTTATCTACACTCATACAATTTTAAATAAAATACCAAAGTCAAAATCTTGGTAACATTGTCGTTGTTTTTCTTGATTTCTCTGGTAAAACATTGTTCGTAATTTACGTTGCTGCATCCAGAAATTCAGGCGGTGTCATATTCTCCTCAGTTCAGTATCACTGCTGTAGTCAGATATTTTTGCCCAGAATAAAACTTTCGACATACAAAACCATAATAATAACGTAAACAATAACAATAAATTTACAAGTTAGGGTGACCAAATCCAGTAGACCGTGGCGCGCGGCCGCGCACGCGCGCTGGTGCGCGCCTTCACAGATAATAAAATATGGTCTGGCGAAAACATTATAATCGGAACTAATTTTCTATCCTTGTCAGGATTCCGTCAATCTCTGTTTTATCATACAAAAAATATGCCTGTAAACACTTAAATATAATTAAAAGCAATATGACAATCAAAAGTTCTGCCAAAAACGCGATTTTAAACGATAAAAATTTTCAATGTATGACAAGTGGCGCCACCCTGAATTTTGTGTATTCATTGGTGCCAAACTGTACGACTGCTAAAAAAAAGTTTGAAAACTCCTTGGTTAGGTCGAAGTGGATTTAAAAACTTCTTAGTTGGGCTGAAGTGTGCGGTTATGGAAAAAAAATTAAATTACCGCATTGTTTTGTTCAGCAAACTGTATCGTAATGAAACTTTTTAAATTCATTACAGGTGCATGTGCGTAAAGTATGTCATTATGACATTACTTTCGAGTTCATAATTCGAATTTTACGATACGAGTGTAGATAAATAAATTAAAGTTACATTAAGACTCTCAAAACCAACCAAGAGCACTATATTATTATGTTAGAGGTTAATAAGTACTTCAAATATTAACAACAACGAGACAAGTCAAGTCAGGATAGGACGTCCAATTGCTTCGATGTCTAGCGGAAAAGTGATTGCGCGCGGACCGCTGACGATAAAGATGGCTGACTTTAGTGGGGAGGCCCAGTGTTGCCATTTTTCTCGATTGATTCCTTTTATTTATTTGTTACAAAAGTAACAAAAATCACACATAAAAGAAAAACAACTTAATATTTTGAAGACCAGTATGCCTATGTCCAGCAGTGGACGTCTTTCGGCTGAAATGATAATGATGATGATGAAAAATCATTTTTTGATACCAAGTTTTTAAAATGACAGCGAGCTAATAATGCATTGTCATTCAATTCTGAGCTATGCTTAAAGAATCAAGTCTCTAGCTAGCATCGGGAAGTTAGTTTAAACTGTGCTCACAACCCTAACTAGTTATCTAGGAGTGCATTAGTGTTGACAGTGTGAGATAAACAGGAAAGGCCAAGTCTGTGTATTGTTTTGCCAGTGAAAACTACTGTGTGCTCGGAATAGGGATAGTGCTCAGTACATCGTCGCCGTCACTGGGAGATTGTTTTGTTCGTAGTTTGGGTGTCTGCAGGCTTGAGATTAAAATGTAATAAATGTCGGGTAGAATGAAAAGAGGTATTTAAGGATATTGAAAACAATGTAACTGTTGTAACTGCTGTGTTTTTTTATTGAAAACCTGCTTGCTGTTTTTAGTAAAAAAAAATTTTACTCGTCGTTAATTATTTTCCTAATACCTCATTTTTATTCTAAATCAATATCCAAACTTTTTTAAATATTAATTCAATTATAATTTAATTAATTAATTTAATTCAATTCCAAAAATTATTAATTAATGTGTTAGAACCCATACACTAAATAATAGCTAAATGCTTATCAAAGTACCTACCGTCATCGTCACTGATACGATGTTGCGATAGTTTGCCTTTCCGGTTATTAATTTTGTATACATAAAATGTCTATAAATTATTTTGTTCAAGTAAATAGTGTTAATAAATATGTAACAATTAAATATGTATTTTCTAAATATATTGTACTAGCACACGCACTACTTCCGGAATTACAGTCAACTTCCTTTATTTGTTTGTTCTGGTTCAAAAACCAAGTGGGGAGTAGTACGTGTGCTAATCGGGCAGTTGGCCTACAAGAGTCAAAACGTGAAGACGTGTATTAAGAAGGGTATTTGTGAAATACAATAAGCTGATCGAACTTTAAAAGAGTTCTCATTTATTGACCGCTTATAGTTCAGAAGTGGTATATAACCGTGATAGCGTTTAAACCCGCTCTCGGTGAAAGGACTTACCGCCCATAAAGTTGAGTATACGCATGTTTTTTTTCTTTACACTTATGCCTTGATTTCGTTTTCAACTTCAAAGATTTTAGCTATTTGCATAAATTAATGAAGATTTAAAAACCTATTATTTAAGATAATTGAGATAATTCAGTAGCTTTTAGAAAGTGTACTACATAATGTTTCGTTTTCTCTTGGGATAAAAGTGGCATTATTTGCTAAATTATTATTTGTCCAGATACAGTTTTACCAGTCTAGTCGAATAATCTAATGAATAAAGATAAAACCTTGTGACTATTAGATATCTTGAACACATTAAAATTTTATTATTTTTACGTGACACAATATTAATTTTTCAATTTTACTTGGATAATAATTTGGATGTGTATCGTTCACGACATTCCTTTTTAGAATATCTGCTTTTGTGATTTCTTGTAATTTTCAGGAAAATAATGGGTCGGAATAAGTCGGCGCACTAGAAAGTCGGATGATGCGACGCAAAGTGAATCTAGAGTCTCCAGTACGTAAACAGCGTGAGACGCTGAGGAGCCTCCGAGGCATGATGCATCGCAGGATAGCAACGTGTCGCGTGTCCGCAACGAATCGCAAAGCCGTGATGAAGGTAAATCAAGCACATCGCGCCCTGCAAGTATACCGACAGTTGAATCTACTGTGAGTACCCATGGGGTTCCACATAAATACTGACTCTAGCGCCCCAGTATTTTGGTTTCGGCATTCAAAGAGCTTATTCAGATCATGAAAACAGATGGCACTTATGAATGTTATTAGGTTATGAATGTTATTCCAGAATTTGATGAACGAATGTGCCAAAGTCTATAACTGGACTGAGAGACATTATGCCCTTCCAAAATTAGTAGGATTATCACGAAAATGATACCAGAGTTTACCTAGACTGCTGTTTTCATGGACTAAATGGCAGAATAAATTAAAAATAGTATTTTCAAGTGACTACAATTATTAACAGACATGCTTGCTTGCAAGGCTAGATTTGGTGAATAATTAGAACACGTTCATCACGAGGTTGCACTAATAAAGCTTTGCTATATATCTGGCAAAAGTACAATATATCGTAATTTATTTGGAATCAAAGATAGGTGTGTGAGGACTAGTGCTGAAGCAACAGTTTACAGAACCTGGTAAATTATCATTATCTATTTACGGAATGTGAGAATAACCGAAAAATCTGATAAGCCAAATCTACCTGCGCAACAAAGCAATGGTGAAGATATAATTTTCGACCATTTAAATCCACTCAAATTGACTGATAGCAGGGGTAACAAAAGTTATAGGTTTACTAAATCTTATAATTGTGGAGAAGACTAGCATACTTTGAGTATAAACAACCAATCAAACGCTGTGATAGTTGTCATAGATAGGTAGGTTGTAGGTCATCTAGGAAATACCTGTCCTAGAAAAACAGACTCTAGTATAACGATAATAATAATTCATAATGTTTATTGACATATTACTTTGTACATTTTATAGAATTCCCTGACTCCTGCGCTAGTATAATTACTGTATTACAGGAGGCAGTTTGCTCCCCTTAAAAATAAGTTACAGGATTATGCTATTAATATGATTACAACAAAATAAAAATAAAAAGGAAATCATGCAGTGATAAAATAAAGGTAAAAACAAAAACAAATTGGGGAAAAAAGTATTGTCTGTTTATGGTAAAGTGAAGTAGTAAGTAGAAGAATAATAGTAAAATAGTTTTACGAATATCGGAAAAAATATAATATTGAACCAATATAAATATTTCAAGGTTAGAAGGAATCTCAATTGTTCGTAGATTTTGAATGTCAATGTACTCTTGCTAGAATCCTTTGCAAGAAAGGACATTGCTACTTGCTAGGGATAGCCAGTCTGTTCTTGTGATTGTGTCCTTTATAACTACATAACCATATTAAACACTGTAATGGGCAAATCTTATCTCTATTAAGTATTTGTAATGATGAAATAAATAATTTTCGTAAGGATTAACATTTTGTAGTTCAAATAATAATCTAAATATTACGTAGTCATTGCCTATTGCACTAAATGATAATGTAGCTTACTATTCACGGAATGAAAGAGCAATGGGAGGGTGGCATACAGCTACCTACCGCACGCGTGGCATAATTAAGCGCAGATGCGCAACATAAACTTAATCACGCTGCCGTTGCGACACTGTGACGTCTCGAATGATTACGTTAAATACTAGATTATACCTTATTGTGTAATTATAGGGTGTAATAGTTATAGCAGAATCAATAATTATTCTAATAGAGGTATATTATATCACCGCTATATGTAAAGTTTTTATAAATTTCAATAAAACAATTTTAATTCTAATAACTTATATTAAGAGTTAAATAATAATAAAAAAAATACATAATAACATTGGTAGGCCCCATTTGAATTTTAAATAGACCTAATCACATAATTGTTTTTAGTGTATTTTATTGTCCTATTTCAATTGACAGTGTGTTGTTTCGGCGACACTTTTTCCCGTCCTAAGTGATAAGTGATAAGGGCACTTCCACTCGTATTCTTCATTTCGTGTTCCTATTAGTAAAATAATTTTTGGAATGAGATCAGTAGTTCCAGAGATTACCCCCTACATACAAACTCACGATCTAACAAATTTTACCTATTTATATTAGTGTAGATTACGTTGGCACCACTGTTGTGGATAACCAATGATAGCCAACCTCTTTTGGCACCTTTACATCTACAGGAATAGGAGAGAAATTCTGTTTGGTTGCCAGGCAACCATTTGTTTGACATAGGTTGTGTAAGCAAAGCAACCTCAAAATATTTAATATTTTAATGAATAAACCATCTGTGGAGTACTGTCCGTTTGCATTCATTGAATCTTATATGGTGAGCATCATCTTTTATTTGGAACTTCCCAAGGCTGGGCACTGTGGAACGTTAGCAATGTTCTTTAGTCGATTCAAAGTCGGTCACAATATTTTAATTCCTAAAGACCATAAACAAAGGACATAAGGACACAAATATTTGTGTGATGAACATGGGTGTTCGTAGGTCTGGGTGTTTCTTATGTACAAAAAAATAAAAATAAAAAAAAAGGCATATAAGTATTATATTATTCATTGTCTGGTGCTCATAGTGCAGACTCTGCTTAGACTAGATGGTGCTGTGTAAAATAGGTATCCCAAATATTTATTCATTTAGAACGGGTACTGGTACTTATAAAATATCAAATCTAGTTGCACTATTTCAAATAGTCCTATGGAGAAAATCCAGCGAGAAACTCCATGGATATAATCTTTAGAAAATCATTGGTTAAAACAAGTAGGTAGCATTCAAGGATTCTTTACCAACACCAAGGGGATTTGAAGACAGTGTTATCAAATGTTTGTGTAAATGTAATGTCGAAGTAGAAATAGATTCAGTCAAACGATTTGTAGAAGCCCTTGTTATCCAATAATTTATTAGAAGTACCTTTGTTTATAGGGCAAACATTAGCAGAGCAGGATCATGTTGTGGTCCAGACAGAATACACAGGTGATATATTTATTGAACCAAGTATTTGCCAAAGTCTACAAAAACAGTACGAAATCCATAGTAGCATAGTTCGGGTAACTAATGGTTGTTTTAATATTGTTATTATGGGCCTAACTCTGAGCATAACTTGACTAAAGACTTCTATTGCTTCGTACACTATCTGTGAATGGGATAAATATATTAAACATAGTAATATAATGATAAAATAATAAAACATAAAATCGAAACTGACATCGCTTGAATCTTAATACATAAATAGATTATTCGAATTATTGTGCAATTGTAGGGATCGTTTAATTTTTAGTATTTTTTCATCCAAAGAGTTATGGTACTTAGCTAGTATTGAAATGAACATTAACCTTAGTGACACTACACCTGTAGTATATTGGCTGTACCGATTGTCCTAGTCAGAGGGCCAGATAGTTCGTGGTATAATACAAGGCCTAGAAGATTCTATTTATATATGATTAAAAATAAAACAAAGGCATTCATCCAATATATCAAACATTGTGAAAGCTAAAAAAAAAAATGGTTATTAGGAAATTTAGTGGTATTGTCTCGGTAGACAAAATTGATTCTTGAATGGTATTTAGTAGTCATTTCAGAATCTGAATCCTCAAAATTAAATAGTAACACTGAATGACGCGTTTAATTGAATTAAACTTTTATAGACACAGATTTTCAATACAGATTTGTTAACTTTATATGTTTATTATGTGCTCAGATTACTGAATATATCTGTGATTATGTGGTACAGGAGATAGTACATTTAAATTGTAGGTGCAAATATATGGTATATTTACTGTATGAAATGGACTATGAAATGTACAATGAAACTCTTTGTTGAGTATATCTTAATATTTTCAATGTTGAAATGTGTTTGAGGTCAGTTTGATTGGATATATTAATGGTTTCGTTGATGAGTCGCTTAGCTGAGAATATGTCTGAGGTCTCAGTTAGGACAGATGTTAAGGATATGCAGGAGGCCTTAATATCTTAATCTTATTATTAAGGTGGTTTAGTTGATGACTGACTTACCTGAGAATATGTCGGAGGTCTCAGTTAGGACAGATCCGCCTTAATATCTTAATCTTATTATTAAGGTGGTTTAGTTGATGACTGACTTAACTGAGAATATGTCGGAGGTCTCAGTTAGAACAGATCCGCCTTAATATCTTCATCTTATTATTAAGGTAGTTTAGATAATGAGTGGCTTAGCTGAGAATATGTCGGAGGTCTCGGTTAGGACAGATGTTAAGGATATGAAGGAGGCCTTAATATCTTAGTCTTACAATTAAGGTGGCTTAGCTGAGAATATGTCGGAGGTCTCAGTTAGGACAGATGTTAAGGATATGAAGGAGGCCTTAATATCTTAGTCTTACAATTAAGGTGGCTTAGCTGAGAATATGTCGGAGGTCTCAGTTAGGACAGATGTTAAGGATATGAAGGAGGCCTTAATATCTTAGTCTTACAATTAAGGTGGCTTAGCTGAGAATATGTCGGAGGTCTCAGTTGGGACAGATGTTAAGGATATGAAGGAGGCCTTAATATCTTAATCTTATAATTAAGGTGGCTTAGCTGAGAATATGTCGGAGGTCTCAGTTAGGACAGATGTTAAGGATATGAAGGAGGCCTTAATATCTTAATCTTATTATTATGGTAGTTTAGTTAATGAGTGGCTTAGCTGAGAATATTTCGGAGGTCTGAGTTGGGACAGATGTTAAGGACATATGTGAGGCCTTAATATTTTATTACTATCAGTATCAGTTACATTAGGATAGTACAATTAAATAATTAATTTTCCCGGGACGGGAAATTTATCAGGAAAGGCCGACTGTTAGAACCCATACACTAAATAATAGCTAAATGCTTATCAAAATACCTACCGTCATCGTCACTGATACGATGTTGCGATAGTTTGCCTTTCCGGTTATTAATTTTGTATACATAAAATGTCTATAAATTATTTTGTTCAAGTAAATAGTGTTAATAAATATGTAACAATTAAATATGTATTTTCTAAATATATTGTACTAGCACACGCACTACTTCCGGAATTACAGTCAACTTCCTTTATTTGTTTGTTCTGGTTCAAAAACCAAGTGGGGAGTAGTACGTGTGCTAATCGGGCAGTTGGCCTACAAGAGTCAAAACGTGAAGACGTGTATTAAGAAGGGTATTTGTGAAATACAATAAGCTGATCGAACTTTAAAAGAGTTCTCATTTATTGACCGCTTATAAATGTTAAATGAATTTTAATTGACCTGATTTTGTAAATTTTTGAATAACTTGATTTTAAAATTTGATTTGAATATATGAATTTTTAATAATTATTATAAATTATTAAATTATTTGGATTATTGAATTGAATTAAAATATTTTAATTGAATGAATCTTTTAATCACTATAATTTTTGTTTGTTAAATAAAATTGTATGTGAATACTATGGGTATGCCTGCAATAAATGATTTTTATCATTTATTATTCAGTATTATTGAAAACTAGACTTTGCCCGCGGTTTCATCCGCGTATAATTCTGCTTATAACCGAAAGCCTTACCACGCATCCCTCGGGACCTATTTGTTTTCCCCGGATAAAAATTCTAAACTGGGATATTCTCTATCTGTGCGACAAATTTTTTTCAAACCCGTTTAGTCGTTTCAGCGTGATTGAGTAACAAACATCCAAACATCTTCACAAACTTTCACATTTATAATATTAGGCAGGGTTTGTGTATTAGGTAAATAAGTAATATTGTTCAGTGGATAATAAATCCCGAACAAGTTGAAAAACCTTCGTCGACCCAGATACCTAGTGGAAACTTCATCGAAGTGTTTGTGCCGTCAATTAAATTGTTATTAATGGTCCTTTTATTTACAAACGATGTACACATCACAAGTAAAATGTTTATTAGTAATTTTTTTTAGCATCGCTACTAAAATAATTATGTGGATGTTACTTGTAGAAGCACAGGCGTACTGAGCCAGGAGTCGCAGGTTCGAACCCTGCTCGTAAGCGATTTTTTCTTTCCACAATTTAAATCGTTAGATTTCGCTTCACACGCGTAAATGCGTTAAAAAAAAAAAAACTTGTAAAACTTTGTAAATTAGATGGATAGATAAATGTTTATTTTGTACAAAACAAGACACAAGACATAGGTACAAGTAAAAAGAGGTACATGAGGTATTTAAAAGTAAAGATATATATATATATGTTACTTGCGCTTTCAATTTGAAGACTCGAAAACGTCTTAATTAGAAGGTTTTTCTATTAGCCCGCGTCAAGTAAGGCGTCGAGCGTGACCGGTGGCAACAAAAAACTAAAATGCTGTCTTGTATGTACAGAAAGTATTGAACTATGCTTACGGGACTTCTCGCGCACTATAAAATCAAAACATAACAAACATTTTGATTAACCTCGACGTTTCGGCCAAGTTGCAAGTTGCCAAGTTGTACAGAAAGTGTTCCAATTATGACGCGAAAGTAACTTGAAGTAACCAACTTACTTAGTTTGTACTAGTTTATGTGTGTTATGCTGTCGCTGCGTACGGCACACTTTTTTTATTTGTTTTGTTAGGGTATGACATATCTATTGGGTACATGCAAATGTAATTCTGTGTGTATAGCTAACTCATAGCCAATAACATATTTGAAACCTCTACTGGTATTGCCTGATATCAATTGAGGCACACCTTGTACCCTGTACGCATATATAAACTACTGACTACCCTCTTGATTATACTACTATACAACGTGGATATAACAATACGACGATAAATGAAAACACGTTTATTACTAGTCTATAGAAGCATTTTAAACACATAAATAAGTTTTTAAACTTTTGCGAATTTCACTCATGTTGAACTATGCTTACGGGATTTGTCGCGCACAATTGTGTCTGCTCGTGACCACGGCCAATGCAACTTGACCGAACCGAACGTCGAGGTTAGTCAAAATGTTCGTTATATTTTGATTTAATTGTGTGCGACAAGTCCCGTAAACATAGTTCAACATAAATAAGTTGTTTATAGAAAATAAAATAAACTAATTTTTTTAACAAAATAAATATTAAAACATCGAAATAATAAGTAACACCATTTGTAATCATCTGTAATAATTGAGAAAGAGTGTTTAAAATTATATGGACTCACACAGGTCTTTGACCTAGCGATCTTGGTCTAGAAAAATGGTCCTACATTCAAAATTAATGAAATCTAATTTTCTGTGGCTAAGCTATTAACTGGATTTGATTAAATTTTTTTTATACGATCACAGGACTTACTCTGTAAGTGTGTCGGCGACATATGTAAATAGATGTAAGGAAATGATGTCGGCATTAGTATGTAAGTTTTAAAAACAATAAAGATAAGGCTAGGGTGTGTATGACCTAACAATGGTCTAGGATTAGGGCTCTAGTTAGCAACAATAGCTCAAAGTACGAAGAAAATGTCGCATTGTTTGCTAACTAGTAGCATTAAACATCATAATTGTTTTACGAACAAGTCGTAACCTGCTCCCGTCGCGGCGCGCGGCGGGAGCCGTGACCCGATCGGCAGCATTACCTAATAAGGTAAACGATTGCATCACATCAAAAAGATACGCTCTGATTGGCTAGGTTCATTTAGCATAGGGGTTGAAGTGGGGTAACCGGGGGGCGAGGATCTGTGCGAGTCTATTTTCCCACGGGAATTTTGGTGGAACAGGAAACGACTCGATCGCCCCGCCGCTGTCGCTGTACGCCACTTTAGTATATATAGTCAGAGCGTTCTTGAGTTAGTTCGGCGAATGGAGTCCCACATGGGACTCTCCGCCAACTAAGTCCGGTTAAGCAGAAATGGGACTTCGGTCCCACCTGCGAGAGCCCATTCGAAAAAAAAAAAAAAAAAAAAAAAAAAAAAAAAAAAAAAAATTGAGTTAGTCAGTCAATCAGTTGCGGTCAGTTACAGAACTAAGAAATAGCATGGAAGTAATGCTGCAGGTCGTGGTCATGGTCTCTTAGGATAATTAGGGTAATTAGGAAGTAATTTAGGGCAGTTTTAAATAAGTATTTGTTTCGATATATTAATAATAGTTTCTTTGTTCTTGTATATAAATCGTGTATGTATATCGTGTATAACGTTACAGCGCCATAAAGTGTACCTAATAAATAACAATAGACAGAGTGCTCGGAATAACTGTGTAATATATAAACGTGTGTTGAACAATTGTGCGTATTATTTGTGGTGTACCTGTATCCCAACACGGTCGGCATTCAGATAGCCGGAATTAGGGAGGCATTCAGGAGGCCGGAATTAGGAACGCCTTCAGATAGCCGGACATAGGGAGGCATTCAGATTGCTGACAAAAGGGAGTAGTCCCTAGACACGCCGCCCTAAGATTGACAGGGAGCGTGACTGCTACAAAGTGGTTTTATTTAATGTCGTATTGTCATATCCATCCCGTATATAATTAGATTTGATAGATTATATTTTAATCTACCTGTGAAGGTTCTAAATGGCACAGGATTACCTATTTTCTACATGTTAAAGATCTTTGTTTGACTGTAAATCATCGTAACTAAAAAACATAAAAAAAATACATACATTTATAAATAAATAAAATTATTATACGTGGGACACTCAGAAAGTTTTGCGAAACTAAAAAAAATTGTTCTATACGTACATATATTTTTATCAAATCTTTTCAAAGTACTTTCCACCAGCCTCTATACAAAGATTCATGCGCCTAAACCAGTTTTCAAAACACTTTTTCCAGTCCGCCGCAGACACCTCGTTTACAGCCTGCTCGAACGCAGCCAGCGCATCTTCCGGCGACGAAAATTGTATCCCTTTGAGCTGATTTTTTATTTTTGGGAATAAAAAGAAGTCACACGGTGCTAGATCAGGGCTGTAAGGAGGGTGACCCAGGAGTTTGACTGGCGTGCTGTCCAGGAAGTCCCTCGTTTTGAGTGCGGTGTGCGCAGGTGCATTGTCGTGGTGGAGCAGTAGCCCGCGGAGCCCTGTGTTTGGTCGCTTGTTGCTTATAACAGAGAAAACTTCTGGCAAACATTTGGTAGTATACCATTCGGCATTAATGCTTCTTTGATCCCGTAAGGGAATTGATACCAAGTGGCCAGTCAAATTAAAAAAGCTAGCGATCAAAATCTTACCCCCGCTTCTAGATCGCTTCACTTTGGTAGGCGTTGGCTCATTTTGAAACACCCAAACAGTCGACTGGCGCTTGGTTTCTGGGTCGTATTGATAAATCCAGGACTCATCACCTGTAACGATGTCGTAAACACGCCGAGACGAGCCTGCTTCAAATTTGTTAAGCATATCACGGCACCATTCCACCCGGGCCTGCTTCTGAGCATCGTTGAGGTTGTGCGGCACCCAGCGTGATACTATCCTCCTCACGCGAAGATGGCTGTGTAGAATCTCGTGAACGCTTCCCGATCCAATCTTCAATATGTGTTGAATCTCCTGATATGTAATTCGCCTATTGTCTTGGATTAAATTTTTCACTGCTAGCACGTTTTCTTCGGTAACAGCCGTCAAAGGGCGACCGCTTCTTTCGTCATCCCCCAAAGTTGGTCGACCGCGCTTGAATTCGTTATACCAACGATACACGGTTGCCTTGGAAGGGCTTTTATCCATGAATGCCATTTGAAGTCTATCGTACGATTCATCCGGTTTCAGGCGACACTTGAAATCGTATAAAATCATAGCTCTAAAATGTTCCCGGCGCAGATCCATATTTCAGTGAGACACAATACTTTGAATTAACTCGCAAAAAATGTGGAGGGAAATTTTGAAATTGGAACTTACTTATTTTTACTTATAAATAATCATATTTTCGAAAAACATTATAACTGGCCAGTCTCCCATATATAAAAACTTTTTTTCGCAATACTTTCTGAGGGGCCTGGTATCATATCTCCCAGAGGTCCTAGCATGAGTTTTTGCCATATTGCGTAGTTAAAGTTATCATGTAGAGTAAAATATTTTATCTACACTCGTATCGTAAAATTTGAATTATGAACTCGAAAGTAATGTCATAATGACATACTTTACGCACATGCACCTGTAATGAATTTAAAAAGTTTCATTACGATACAGTTTGCTGAACAAAACAATGCGGTAATTTAATTTTTTTTCCATAACCGCACACTTCAGCCCAACTAAGAAGTTTTTAATGCCACTTCGACCTAACCAAGGAGTTTTCAAACTTTTTTTTAGCAGTCGTACAGTTTGGCACCAATGAATACACAAAATTCAGGGTGGCGCCACTTGTCATACATTGAAAATTTTTATCGTTTAAAATCGCGTTTTTGGCAGAACTTTTGATTGTCATATTGCTTTTAATTAAGTGTTTACAGGCATATTTTTTGTATGATAAAACAGAGATTGACGGAATCCTGACAAGGATAGAAAATTAGTTCCGATTATAATGTTTTCGCCAGACCATATTTTATTATCTGTGAAGGCGCGCACCAGCGCGCGTGCGCGGCCGCGCGCCACGGCCTACTGGATTTGGTCACCCTAACTTGTAAATTTATTGTTATTGTTTACGTTATTATTATGGTTTTGTATGTCGAAAGTTTTATGCTGGGCAAAAATATCTGACTACAGCAGTGATACTGAACTGAGGAGAATATGACCCCGCCTGAATTTCTGGATGCAGCAACGTAAATTACGAACAATGTTTTACCAGAGAAATCAAGAAAAACAACGACAATGTTACCAAGATTTTGACTTTGGTATTTTATTTAAAATTGTATGAGTGTAGATAAAATAGTGTATGAAACTGACATAATTAGGTATTAAAACACTCGTGTGATACTATTAAAAACCTCGCCTACGGCTCGGTTTTTAAACTCACACTCGTGTTTTAATAACCCCTATTATGCAACAGTTTCATAAACTACTATTGTAATAAATAAGGTTACAACAGTCTCTAACCTTTGTATCAATTCATAAGCCACCAAGATAAGAGGTTTATTATGATGTTCGCCAGAGGACGGGACAACCCCCTTGCATAATGCCCCATTGTATATTAATCGAGTACTTCTCACCCACCCCTAAAGATTCTGCTTATTCCACAAGAATTATGAGAAAAGGGAGTCTTGTTTAATGAAGAAAAATTAAACAGAGGTGTAACATTGAAAGATTACCTTTTGGAGTGAAAAAATATGAAAATTGTTTTCTTATGGCCTCAAATATTTTGGCGAAAATCGATGTAAAACATAACGATAATCTATCATTTTTCAAGCTTAAAGACTATATAAAAATCAGTGAGTATAATAAAATACTGACAAAATAAGGATAAAATTCCACAAAATCTTTAAAAAAGTTTGTTTTACATACAAACGAGCTACTGTCGTGACACTGAGCAAAAAATAAAGGATTTTCAAATATATTTTTTTATCAGCTATGCGTATACTCTCTGCATAATTACATCAATCCCTAGTTTAATTGAAAGATTAGCTTTAAGCCTCTCGCGTCACTCCCGCAGTGTTTGACTAATGAAGAGATAAAGATTAAGTGCGATTTAAGTTAGGTTTTCACTTAAATTAAGTTTTCAATCATGAACGTTAAAATAAACTTCGTTAATTTTATAATAATAGCTACATTTTTTTAATTTTATAGTAATAATTACATTTTTTTATTATTCTGTTAACATACTTGTGTTAGTAATATTTAAAATACGATGTAAGTTCAAAATAAACCTAAATAAAATTAAATCAATAAATTATATTAAAATATAATGAAATAAATTAAAATTGCATAAATTAAATAAAAATTGCATAAATTAAATAAAAATTGCATAAATTAAATAAAAATTACGTATTAAATCAATTAATAAAATTAAAATTATTTAAATGAAATTAATAAAATTGAACATATTAAATCAAATTTGAATAAATTGAATTAAAATAGGATAATTTTGCTATTATATTCATGATGAAAATAATAACTTTAATTAATATGTTATACTTTAAAATTATCCAGTAGTTTTTATATGAGGTTTAAGACATTTATTCTCACAAAGAACTTACAGAGTTCACTTAACATGAGAAACTTAAAAATTGAAAATACAAAAAGTAGGTTAGTCGATGATCTTAAGAGCTAGTGTTAGTTTAGCCTTAATAGTATTATATAATTTGGATATAAAAAAAGAAGTAATTTAAATAAGTAGGTGTACTGATGACCGAACCGACATCCGACATCGCACACCTTAAAGTAAATCTAGGGTATCTATAGTATCTACATTCTATATATGAATTCTACGGGTTCATAATAATTTTTGTACAGGTGTTAAGCATGACTTAGGAGATATTCTTTTAATTTCTTCTTAAACATATTAATCGAAGTAATATCTATAATATTTCTGGGTATTTTATTAAATATTTGGGCCCCCTCATACATTAAATTTCTTTTACCATAATCCGTCCTTGGAAAAGGGAGATTTAGCATATATTTATTTCTTGTATGGTATCTGTGATTCGTTTTAGTAAATTGTATATTCGAATGAATTTTATTTGTTGTAATTTTTTTGATGAGAATGCATGTTTTATATTTGTATATTTGATTTATGTTGAAAAATTTAGTTTTGCTATAAAGTTCAATTGTAGGTGTAAGGTAATCATATTTGAATAGTGTTTTAATTGCTTTATTTTGTGCGATTTGTATATTATCTAGATAAATTTCCGCCAAAATTAATACGGTGATCTACTAATTTTATTTTAGATGTATAAGCTCAATACTTATCTAATATTAATATATTAATTAAAACCAAAAATTTTGCAATGCCTGAAAAAGGCGACTAAGTTTGTAAGAACTATATTTATAATCTACCACCAATATGTACACTTAGTTGGCAAAATAAATATTTGAATCTTGAATCTTTGAATCTACTTTCTTTGAAATATTAAAAATAGAATATGTAGAATAACAAATGATATGTAAATTACTTTACTTCAGAGAATGAAAGTCAAGAACATGCAAAACCGTTTTATACCGACTGTTATTCTTAAATTATGCGAAAGCAAATAAAGCGATGTTTTGGCATAAACCTACATAACATTATAGAAATACAAATGGTACCTACAAATATAATAACTTTGATAAAGTGAAAATGTATGTTCAGAACAACATTTAGAATAATTTTATTGAGCTTACATGAGCATGATAATTGTAATCATATTTTAAGTACGAACACATGTTTTGTTGGAAAATCTTCATCTTTTTAACCGACATCAAAAATAGGAGGAGGTTATGTATACGTCGGTTTTTTTCTGTTCAGTGTCGACTCCTATACTAGAAGTAATGAAAAAACCGGCAAAGTGCGAGTCAGACTCACGCAGTAAGGGTATCGTACCACGCATCGACCTGATACCCCATAACACAGAGTAAGAATTGTAATACTTTATACTGTGCCCACAGAAAGTTACGAAAATTCACCAAAAAACCAACGCACCGTGCGGGAAATATGATTTTTTGCATTTCTTTCTTACGACGGTACCACCCATATGTCTGTTTGCCCTATTTTTATTTTAGTATATGTTGGTAAACTACATAGTATGCACTTTAATCAGACCAAGCTTGTTGCTGGTATTTATTACCGTTTATTTTTAGTATTTCGTCGCCTCAGTGCTTGAATGTCCAACCGACCATTGACCAAATTTTACCGGAGACGTTTTTTTTAGTTTATTATGGATTTTAAGAGAAATATTTTAAAAAGTTTGATGATTTAAGAATAATGTATAGTATAATTATATTATTCTTAAATCTTCAAAAAACGTCTCCGGTAAAATTTGGTCAATGGTCGGTTGGACATTCAAGCACTGAGGCGACGATTTGTCGTGATAAGGGTCATAGCAACACATATATATATCACACCTCTTACGCTTCATCTACGTCCAGTAACCTCGTCATGCATGCTCGTCGGTTTAGAGAACTCTTAAGCTGGCATTTTTTGAGAACGTCCGCGATTTGATCATAGCAACACATATTCTGTGAAAATTTCAAACGGGTAGGCGTTATTACCGTTAAAAGATACAGCCCTGTGATAGACAGACGGACAGCGTAGCGAGAGTAACAGGGTCCCGTTTGGCACCATTTGGGTACGGAACCCAAAAAAACGAGATAGGCCAAGAAGAAGATAATATATACAACGTGTATCAGAAAAGCGTAGTCATATTTGAACGGCTCATTCAGGAGATGCTTCATCATCATCATAATCATCATCATTTCAGCCGAAAGACGTCCACTGCTGGACATAGGCCTCCCCCAAGCATCGCCACAACGACCGGTCCTGTGCCTTCCGCATCCAGCGGATCCTCGCGACCTTCACCAGGTCGTCGGTCCACCTTGTCGGGGGCCTACCCACGCTGCGCCTTCCAGTACGCGGTCGCCACTCCAGAACTTTACTGCCCCATCGGCCATCCGTTCTGCGAGCAATGTGCCCCGCCCACTGCCACTTAAGTTACGAAAGTTTACCAAAAAACCAACGCACCGTGCGGGAAATATGAATTTTTGCATTTCTTTCTTACGCCGCCGGTACCACCCATATGTATGTTTGCCCTATTTTATAGGGATGCTTATTGAACAACTTTTACTGCGGGGCCAACCCTGAAATCGCAAAAACTAAATCAGCTGATCCATACATTTTGTGATTTTCTAAGGAACTGCTATTTTTGTTTTGTCTTTTCAAGGTTGGTCCCATAGTAAACGTTGTTCTATGGTATGCCCTGAATGTGCTCTTGAAATAAAGCACGCATTTCTGATACACGTCGTGTAGATATATAAAGATATACAAAGAGCAGTAAAAAAGTTGGGATTTGTGATAAAGAGCAATAAATAATATTCTCAACTAAGACAAATGCATTCTTTAAGTAACCACTCTATAAATCTAAAGTGTTTTATCGCCCATAATACCGCGACTTAGTTTTTAGGGCTTATAAAAAGAACAACGAAAAGCCTTCATTCAAAAGCCTATAAAAAGAAAATACACGCTAGAAGAATACAGCCAGCCTAAAGTAAGGCTTA
The DNA here is from genome assembly GCA_949699075.1 of Asteroscopus sphinx. Classification (NCBI taxonomy): domain Eukaryota; kingdom Metazoa; phylum Arthropoda; class Insecta; order Lepidoptera; family Noctuidae; genus Asteroscopus; species Asteroscopus sphinx. Next base: position 13,254,385 of record OX453016.1, read on the forward strand.
TTTGGTAAATGCATACCATATAATAGTATACTTTTAGAATATTTGAACAGTAGCTTAATATCGTATTTACCTCCGTTCTCAAGAAGGAGATGATTGTCATCACGCAAAACGTTCGTTTCATACCACGTAGACACGTGAAACGAAATGTGCTCACTTTTATTTTCTTTGGCATCACAATTGTTATTACGGTTTGGTAGTCTTTTTGAAGAGATTTCATTTCCTATGAAAAAGAAATGAGAGCAATGATTCACACGGTTGTTGTTTTTTATTCATACTATCAAAAATTCCTAGTGAAATAAACGTAGCCTGGGATGGTTTTTGTTCTATGGGGTTGAATGCAAAGACCGCTTATTTTCTCTCTATGAATCTATCCAACCTAATTACAATATAATTTTACTATTTAATTAGCAACCACATCATTTAAATTAATTTTAAAACAATTTAGCTTTGTGGCGCACGCCATACAAAATTTTGTTTTAAAGTGAATTTTAATTATATGGTTGCGGTAAAGAACAGACTGAACCGCTATACAAATTATTCGCAACTCTTCAAAAATGACTCTGTATTACAACATTATAAGTTATATTTTCGACACGATGACTTATGTTATAGCCCGGTTCTAAAGATTGTATTTTTTTTCTTTTTAATTATTTACACTGATTTCTGTGCATTGGTGGCCATTGAAATTCTACAATATTCTATTGTGAAAATTACTACAAAAAATTAAATAATTATTATCATGATCATCTTCATTTCAGCCGAAAGATTTCCACTGCTGGACGTAGGCCTCCAAGCATCGCCACAACGACCCGCCCTACAAAGTGGGCCGATGACCTGGTGAAGGTCGCGGGAATCCGCTGGATACAGAAAGCGCAAAAATTTAATACTAAACTTAATTTTTAAGTAACTCTATCTGTTTGTTACTTCATCATGACAAAACCATTAAACCGATTTTAATAAAACTTGGTACAGAAATAGTCTGGAACTCGGAAAATTACACAGGCTACTTTTATTTGCGATAAATGACATTCGCGCGGGTGAAGTCGCAGGCAGTGCGACCTCTGTATTAATAAATGATTAAGGGGAATGTACCAGCCAAGCCAAGTGGCGCTATTTATACGTCATTTATCAAAAAGTTCGTTTTTAACAACTGAAGTATAGGTAGGTACTGTAGTTTAATCAGAAACTAATAATTCTGTAAATTATAATTCGCTGTAGTTTTAGATAGAAAAAGTGCCAAAAGTGGCCGTTTATCGCATTTTTTTTCATCTACAAGTACAGCGAACTATAATTTACAGAGTTAACTATTTTTAATTAAACTTTAGTACCTGTAGGTCTACTCGCGTTTTACGAACGACAAACGAAGTACGAACTTTCGTTTTGACTGATACTTACATAATAAAGATAGGCACATAAAAAAGGCACAATTAAAATAGACTACGGTTCATAGTCGTATACAATTTACCGGAGATGAGAAAAACAAACGTCAAAAGACGATCATCGCATGCGATAAGGGAACGATGGTTGACCGGAGTAGCAAATTGTGCGATGAATCGTACGATTTATCGAATATCGTCGAACGGGAGTAGACCCTCTGTACTTCAATAGTTGAAAACGAATTTTCGATAAATTATGTATTCAGCGAGCAATATTTTTTTTACTGATGGGGGCGCCACGTGGAAGCTACATTCCCCCCTTCAGGTTTTCCATCATAAATATTGCTGCGTACTATTGTCCTGCCTGATAAAAATCTACGGTCATCAATTCCTCACCCGTGGAGATTATGGTAGATAATATCAATTAGTTGTAATTTCAACAAGTCGTGGACATATATATTCATAAACCGAAGGAGTTTTGGATTATTGAGAACAAAAATAGATAATTTAGTGGTGGGTTTTAATGGTATACACAGTCTGTGACTTCCTCTTCTATCGTTTCGACATGAGCTACATAATGATATTAGCTCATGCAGTGGGGAAAAGATAAGCCAGTCAGCAGGTTGGTAGCAGGTCTGACTGCCCAAGGTGCGCCGGACGATCAAATTAAATATCGTCACTCGTGGAGGCTCTTTTAATGCATCCCAGTCTGTGAGTAGCGATGTGCCTGTTAAGTTATGAGTATACATACATAATCAGCCCATTATCGTCCCATTACTGAGCACGGGCCTCTTCTCAGAATAAGAAGGTTAAGGCCTTAATTCACCACACTAGCCTAGTGCGGGTTGGTGGACTACAAACATCAAGAATGGTATTAAAATTATGTAACTCTCTCAGATGTGCAGGTTTCCGCACAATGCTTTTTCTTCACCATTAAAGTCCTTTATGTATCAGAGCATAGAATAGCACCTGTCGTGGCCTTTTATGACTGTTTTCCCTCATTATTCATAGTTTTATGAACATAAATGAATGTTACTATTTTCTTTACATAAGTGGTTTAAAACGGAAAAATTTATGAATTACCATACGTGGTATAACTCGTAAATACTGCATTTTATTTTCTAAGACCAAGCTTTTATGAATGGTAATTTTATGCTCTTCATATTTTCATGAGCTGTAAAATCTGACATCAAAATTTTTCATAAACACTAATTAACTACTCCGTGTAGGTAATAGATAAAACTTTTTAACAAAAAATTGAACCGACGAAAACAGAAACTGAAAAGCGAAAAATAACTAATTATGAGTCGGCGCCAAACGAACTTTTAACAAGCATAGTGCGTGTAAGTTGGAAGTGGCCGAGCGGAGAACGCATTTTTGGAAAGTTATTGTTTATCGTTGAAAATCTCACGTTGTATTTGATGTGACGTTGTTTTTATTATTTATTTAAAGTAATTTAATGATCTTCGTTGATTGGTTGTTTGGCGCCGACTCATAATTAGTTATTTTTCGCTTTTCAGTTTCTGTTTTCGTCGGTTCAATTTTTTGTTAAAAAGTTTTATTTTTCATTTTTTTGTGGTTAAACTCTAAATCCAGGTCTCCATTATGTCGTAGTGTCTAGAACTATATTTATGAATGTCAAGTTTCAACAGAATCGGTTAACAGGTAAGAATTCAGTGGGTGAACAAACACTCATCCCCTGTTTTACTACCCTTAGGGGTGGATTTTGATTTTGAAATTTAAATGGGACCAACTTCAAGATATACCCTATCCAATAAAAAAAGAATCACCAAAATCGGACCACTCTGTAAAAAGTTATGCGTGGTCATACATAAAAAAAAAAAAAAAAAAAAAAAAAAAAAAAAAAAAAAAATATACGCGTCGAATTGAGAACCTCCTCCTTTTTTTCGTCGGTTAAAAATAGAATATCTATTATGTATATTTACTTATTACGAATACATACAACATGTCTGGACTTTAAAAGAGACTATGATCCTTAAGTTTGTTTCGGTATTTCTTCTCAGAGTAGGTTCGGTAAATGGCGATGCCATCTAGTTGTTAAAATAGCCGACTCATAAAAGTTTGCAGAATAAATTATTTGAATTTTCTTATGAATAAGAATGTGTTTCTAAACAAACCATAACCCATGAAATTTTTCATTTTCTTTTCTACATAGGTACATTCCAATCTCGTAGAAATTAAACTTTTCACGTTCAACATAATGTTATTGAGTCTTAACAAACTTTTCAAAACCGTCGTTCGTAATTTATTTCAGAACGTTTAAAATATTTGTTTCTGTAAAATAAAATAATAAAAAACATGAATTGATTTTATTATTTGCAAAAACAAAAACATCGGCTCGTGTTCGGCTGGTCCTAAATCTATTTATAAATGTCAACAGAAATTCCTTCTTCTATTCGAATCATAGACCAGTAAGCCTCTAGACGCCGGTTAGCTGGACACCCCCGGTCACAACGCATATGCTCTACCACTGCATATCATACGTCCCTCCGCCAATCGGAACGTCACTCAATCAGCGAGCGGCACCAATCATAAGGAATCATACCACTGAACTTTTGAGCCGGCCAATCATAACGCGCCGTCTGCCCCCCTGACCCCACCAACGTTTTACGACTGCGTTCGAATACAAAACTTTGTTTATGCGGAGTCTTGAAGCTTACTGGTCTGTGATTCGAATGCACCTGCATACACGTAGCATGTTGTATAAGTTTTAAATCCAACACAATCTGTCTTCCGCCTTTCTACTTGAATTTTGTTCACACCAAGACTTCTAACCCCCGCGTGTTCTGAATACAAATGCACTTTAAATCCTCAATGTGTACTAAAAGGTAAATGCGGGTGCTAGATCTTGGATCCTGCTGTAGGACAATGAAATATGAAGACTATTATTATATATAGTGTATAATACAATTGTTGTGCCGTTTTTGGTGTCCAAATAATAAATAAATATAACATAACATAACATCACGCCTATAATAATAAATAATAATAAATATCTTCGGGACATTTTTACACAGCACCATCTAGTCCCAAACTAAGGCGAGCTTGTGATATGGGTACTAGACAATGGATATAATACTTATATACTTTTTTTTTTTTGTAAATACATACTTATAATACATAAGAAACACCCAGACAAACACAAACACTTATGTTCATCACACAAATATTTGTGTCCTGTGGGAATCGAACCCAACTATATTTCCCTAAGGGGTAGGCAGAGGTGTAATAGTACACCCACATTTCGCCAGTTATGTTATAATCTCATGTAATTGGGGGCGAATCTATTGCCATTGACCGGGCACAAATCCAGACTCCGGGCTGCTACTGAGAATTTCCTAATGAAAAAATCCTATAACACTTTGCCCGACCCGGGAATCGAACCCAGGACCCCACGCTCAGCAGTCGCGCTTGCAACCACTAGACCAACGAGGCAGTCGAAATAAATAAATATAAATAAATCTTTTTGGGACATTTTACACAGCACCATATAGTCCCAATCTAAGCAGAGCTTGAACTATAGGTACTAGACAATGGATATAATACTTATATACTTTTTTTTTAATACACACTTATAATACACTAACACAAACACTTATGTTCATCACACAAATATTTGTGTCCTGTGGGAATCGAACCCACGACCTCGTGATCAGCATTCAGACACTCGAACCACTAGACCACAGACGTTGTCAAATTAAAACCGTACGTAATAATGTAGGTTTTGTTTCAAATATTTTTAATACTATAATAATAATTTATTTGGAATACTAAGAACAACAGTTTGCAATTACATTAATCAATTGAACGATAATAACTGCAAAAGTGTTTCATCGTATCGCAGTTATTAACGCCCACCTTAGCAGTGACGTAATACTTATTACTGAATTTCCAGTTTTAATAACGTAGCTCGAATGTGATAGATTTATTTTTTAAATAAAGTATTTGTATAAAAATTTAAATTGTGGAAAGAATAAATCGCTCACGAGCAGAATTCGAACCTGCGACTCCTGGCTCAGCATGCCAGTGCTTTAGCCACTAAGCTACAGTGAACACTGCTCAATCAATCAATCAATCAACTCAGCCTATCGCAGTCCACTGCTGGACATAGGCCTCTCCCAAGTTGCGCCACAACGCTCGGTCCTCTGCCTGTGAACACTGCTCGTGGTATCGAAATTAACCTCCACTTGGCACGTCCGTTTCTTAACCGACTAGACTAACTTTTCAGTTAATTCAACATCGTTTTTTTTCTTTCCACAATTTAAATCGTTTAATTTCGCTTCGCATGCGTAAATGCGTTAAAATAATGAAATATATAATTATTACTCTAAAAATTCTAAGTTTTTCGAGGAATATAATATTTTTATGATCTGACCAGAAACACACAATGGATCAAGCTGAAATTGTGTATTCTGTAGTAATCTCAGATACAGAATGAATAAGATAGACGGAGTGCGTAAAACTAGCGAATAAAGTCAGAAAAAGGAATACAAAATGGCAAAGAAATACCCAGTAGCAGTGATAGCCTAGTGGTTGAACGCTTGTCTTCCATGCAGGAGGGTGTGAGTTCGATCCCAGCCCGTAACTCTGACTTCTCGAATTCATGTGCGGATTTATATTCGATTAACACTTGCTTTAACGGTGAAGGAAACATCGTGAGGAAACCTGCACACCTGAGAGTGCTCCATACAGTTCTCAATGGTGTGTGTAGTCTGCCAACCCGCACTAGGCCAGCATGGTGGACTAAGGCCTTAGCCTTCTCGTACTGGGAAGAGGCCCGTGCCCAGCAGTGGTACAATAATGGGCAGGGTGCTCAATCTTAGAACAAATAATCGGGTACAACAGCTTTTACAACGCTGCAAAAAAACGTAGTACTTAGAATGCTTGTAGATAACAGGTAAGATGGTGGTTTTTAATTTAGTAGCATTATATTTGTTACTGTTACGGACTAAAAGTAATAGATGGCAGATTTTAGAAATTTAAGAAACGAGATCTTGTAATAGTTTATTCAATATTCGATAGATGTCGCTACATGACCCCATATTGGATAATTGCTCCAAAGAGATTAAGATTTCATTTTACGAGATAATTGTACTGATTTTTCACCAAATATTACATTATTAAATAAGTATCTATTTCAGAGCCATTTTTGTTGTTTTTTGAATAATAAAGTATTCTACTTTTATTGATTTTGACTGGTTGATTATAGTGCTAAAATTCGCCGATAAGTAATTAGTATTCGTAGCAGTACGATCCTGTGGTCTGATTTACAAAAGTAGGACGTGCGTTCGATCCTCACAAAGCGTTTCTCTTTTTGCATTCTTTATTTTTAGATTAGGTGATAGTTTCACACTGAAAGTATCAGATGGCGCTAGTAAGCGGTTACCTGTTTTGTGGTTGAAGATTGGTCTCTATTTCAGTATATTACAATGTACTCTGTGGTCCCGACCGCGGCTCGCGTTCATTGTGTGTGAGCGGAATAGTAGGTCCTGTACTCCTTTTCCATTTTGTATTCCTTTTTCTGGCTGCAGTCGCTAGTTCTACGCGCTCCATCTATCTTACTATTTAGGTCTGAGACTGTAATAGAGTGAGTTATGCGTGGTAGAAATAGCAATATATGACAACATATTGGCTACATCTACATATTTAAATTATGGTAAAATTATTGATATGAAAATTAACATAGTAATTATATTTATGCTATGCAGGCTACAGATAGCTGATAGGTAGAAGGTGGAACACCGCGACGTGGTGGGCATGGTGGGCGTGGTGGTAAGAGCCCGACGCTGGCTCCGTCTTTCCCGACAGATTGCTGCCATGAGGATTTCTTCACAAACAAAAAATAGTTACTACCGGGTTTATCACCACCACCACATTGGACCACTACAACAGAACAATCTATATGTTACGGACGAATAAAAAATGGTGGACGGATTCTCGCTAAAATAGATTGAGGCACTTTTTTTTTCCTAAACCCACTTTAATTTCAATAGTTGGTATTTTAACACACCAGATGGCACATTGTTATTTTATTTGTGACACTATGACAAATACTTCCGTCACACGAGATTTGTTTGTAATCGTGGCTATTAGACTTACTATGAGTGTGAATATGTGCGTGCCAGCATGCTTGAAAGTACGGACTTTCAAGCGAGCTGACTCACTTATTGTTTAGCGAGATTCCGTCCGCCTTTTTTTATTCTTCCATGCTATATATGTATAAAAGAGTATCTAGTATAATCCCCTAAGACATCCCGCTTGTATTCAAGAGCATGCCGTCAGGGATTATGTAGCCAATTTATTTTTCTGCAGTATAAAATATTGTCTCGTTCCTTGGTTAGAGCCGATAACTCTGTTATTGGAATCGAATAGAAACGTGATAGTTGCTAGTTTGGTAGTGGTTTTAAATTGAATAGTTTGACGTTCCTCTACATATTTTCTTGTATTTTAAACAATTTTTTTTGTAAACAAGTCGAAGAAATGAAACTAATGTTGCATACAACTTATGTATTTATAACAAAAACATAATTAAACATTGTTTTTACAAATTCTTTGTTTACCAAACCATGAAAGTTAAAAACATCGAGTGTACTTTAGAGCACACGACTGAAGTAAAACTTCACTAACTTATATCTCCTCAATACTATTTAAATGAGAACAAAGGAATGGCGTCGCGGTGCGCGTACATCTGCCGGCGCTGTGTCGTGGCCGGCAGTCGCGCGCGCCTCGTTCCCCGCGTCCCACACTACCTCCTCCGTTCGCCTCACTTTTCGTAACGCATTCACCAGCTTACTCCCCAAGTCAAGCGTGCTTAAAGAAGTTTTACGTCAAAAAAACTTTTTTTACGCTCATTGTAGTAACACTCCTACCATGAGCGTAAAATAAAAGTTTTTTGGTAAATAAAAGTGCAAAGGCTTAATAATGTATCAAAATGAAGCAAGCCCCACATTTACCGAAACTAAGGCTGGCATTACCTGTTTTCACATAATTTTCTCGTCCAAGAAAATGTTGTTAAAACCTTGTTTGGTGTTATTCCGTTCTTAATCCAGCGGACGCGTGTGGGTTCAATAAATTTACTTTTACAGGCACTTCGATCCCAGATCCCATCTAACTTCGGAAATCCTTGTGGGAAACACCAAAAGCTACAATAATCCTCGCGGTGACTCCCAAAGGATAACTAGAAAAATGTAATTGTAACAAAATAAACATTAACTGGATCATGAATTAATGTTTCGTATTAATGCCCACAACGTTAATACGAAACGTTCTGCGGAAACTCATGAATAATAAAAGCTTTTTATGTTAGCCTTTAGTAGAAATAAGCTACATAATTATGATTACGATTGTTTCACCGTGCAATTGCTTGTGTTATGCAATTAAATTCGTTAAAACGGTAGGAATTTTGACTTTATGTCAGAATTAGTAAGGGGAATGTAGTATGTGTGGGGGGGGGGTGTGTGTAGCCAAGTGGCGTCCCCATCAGTAAAAAAAATATTAATTACTGAATACCTACATCATTTATCGAAAATTCATAAAAAAAAAAAATTGAAGTACAAGTACTATAGTTTAATCAGAAATTATTAACTTTATAATTCAATTCAATATATTTACAAATATATTTATTCAATATATTTATTAATTATACTTCGCTGTAGTTGTAGATATAAAAAGTGTTAAAAATTGCCACTTTTGGCACTTTTTTATCTACAACTACAGTTAACTATATTTAACAGAATTAATAGTTTCTGATTAAACTACAGTACCTGTACTTCAAACGAATTTTCGATAAATTATGTATTCAGCGAGTAATATTTTTTTATTGATGGGGGCGCCTCTTGGCTGCTAGTGTTCTCTATTCATGTGTGGATCAAAAAAATTGATTATTTTGATTGCTTTAAAAGTGTAGGAAAAGATCGTGAGAAAACCTGCAGACCTGAAAGTACTCCATACAGTTCTCGACGGTGTGTGTAGTCCGCCAACCCACACTAGGCCAACGTGGTGGACTAAGGCCTTAACCTACCCATTCTGAGAAGAGGCCCGTGCCCAGCAGTGGGACAGTAATGGGCTGATGAAGATGACGATGATGATGATAACTCTTCAGGTACAATCGCTTCGATTTAACATAATTATCAGTTCTTTGGAACACCCAACTGCCTCGGTGGTAGCAAGCACGACTGCTGAGCGTGGGGTCCGGGGTTCGACTCCCTGGTCGGGCAAAGTGTTATTGGGTATTTCATTAGGAAATTCTCAGTAGCAGCCCGGAGTCTGGATTTGTGCCCGGTCAATGGCAATAGGGTCGCCCCCTATATCATGGGACTATAACATAACTGGCAAAATGTGGGTGTACTATTACACCTCTGCCTACCCCTTTGGGGAAATACAGGCGTGATGTTATGTGTGCGTGTGTTGGAACACATTATTCAAATTATAAAGTTAGACTAAATTCTTAAGAGCTATGTATACATATATTTTAGTATGGGCCATGTCCACCTAATTGAGTGGCAAGTCACGAGGCATGTTTTAGTTAAACCACGTCTCATGTTACTTAAATGGACATTACGCCTTAGTTGCATGTTACGACACCCACGAGGCTACGGGGAATTTATAGGATAGCCTAATTTAGGTATAGTATATAAGGTCGTACATTATTAATCCGAAATATATGAAGTGGTGAATCTACTCATCATAACAAATAATATTTGCTATAGGACTAACCCTGAAATCGTGAAAAAAAATTTGTTGTTCCCTACATTTGTGTTCACTTAAATCGATAAAATGTAAGGATCACCTGATTATTTTTTTTGCGATTTCAGGGTTGGTCCCATAGTAAAAGTTGTTCATAATGATGACTAGATTCACCACTTCAAATATTTCAGATTAATAATGTAGGACCTTAATATATGTTACGGGTAATGTTAGTAGTACGGGTAATTCTAGTTATACCCGGGTAAACCTAAGATTACCCAAACTCTTTGGGTAAAGTCCGAAATATCTTTAAAATTCGGCTGGTATCCGGGTAAACCTATTTCTACCCATCGTTGGCTGGGTAATGATAGTTTAAATAAATTAATATCATAGGACTGACAGCAACACGCCTTTTTTTCGACAGGATGGAACTTCGACACAACTCGGATACTTAGTGTCGACGTTTAGTTTACATCTACGTATACAAATAGAGAAGGGCTCATGGCTAAGTAATAACAGCGTGTATCGCAAGATCTGCGAGGTTAAGCTGCACAAGCCGCGGTCAGTCGAGCGGAGAGCACGTTCAGCTGTCGATCCCGGTTGCCATATGAATATCTATGGCAGTCGTTACGGGTAATCTGAAGCACGAAAGTCTGTTATTTGGGCGCCACTTGTGAGGAGGTGTTTTATTATTGATTGAAATATGGATTCTTTGAATACAACTTCGTTTAATGTAAGTACAGAAATAACACAATAACAAAAGTAACAATAGATCGCGACAGTGTGGGTGCTCACAGAGCAATGCGGAGTATGGTTTAGAGAGCGTGTTTCGCGGCCGTTGACTTATGGCTGACTGACAAAGTTGGTGCTTATAACCTTAGGATGTTGGTTTTACCCAGTAACTGGGTTGCGGGGTAAATCCATCATGATCATCATCTTCATCAGCCCATTACTGTCCCACTGCTGGGCGCGGGCCTCTTCTCAGAATGAGGTTAAAATCTTAGTCCACCACGCTGGACTAGTGCGGGTTGGAGGACTACACACACCTTCGAGGACTATATGGAGCACTCTCGGGTTTGCAGGATTCCTCACGATGATTTCCGTCACCGTTAAAGCAAGCAAATTCAAATTCAAATGTTTTTTATTTCAAATAAACCTCATTACAGGCACTATAAAACGATAATAAAATTCTGATTAAAACATAAATTCAAAAAGTCTGTGGTTTGGATTCAAACTATAGCATGAATGGCAAGAGCTCTACCGCTAGGCTATCACAGCTCGTATACATTACTGCTGTTTAATCGCATCTTGTTAGACCGGAAGCCGACCATACATAACTGAGACAAGGTTCGGAAGAAGAAGATACAAATAGAGTTGTAAACAACAAACTTCTAAAGTAGCCTTAGTGAAAAGTTTCTTTATCCATGTAAGTTACGACAAAGTCTGGGTTCCAAGGGTAAGTAAAACGCATAGTTACAATTCGATGTTATATCAGGGGTTGAGAGTGATGTTTGCAAATCTGATTATTTTGATTAAAGTTTGTAAAATGAAAAATTCCGAAATTGTGTACTTAGAGACAATACTGTTGATTTTTTGCGCTTTCTACAAGATTCTTACATTTTAAACGGCAATTTTCTATTGAAAAGAAAATAATATGTACAAAGACTAACGAGCCTTCTCGTCCCCTATACCGAAAAGTTTGAAGACGAAGATCTTCAGCCTGTACGTACTGCTACTGCCTGTCATGATTTACGGTGCCGAGACGTGGACACTGAGAGTTAATGATAGATGCATCACATCATCATTACAGATGCATCACAGGCTTCGAGCTTGTTACTAAGTATTAGTAGTATTAAGCTTTACTAACCATAGTTAAAGGTCTTTCTTTCTTTTACTAACCTATTATGGATGATACCCACTTATTTGAAATAAAGATTATTTTATTTTATTTTAATGGTCTAGTTCACAAATTCAAAGTCGCTCAGCGAGCTATGGAGCGATGGTAGGCTTGGGTTTCTTTGAAGGATAAAATCCGTAATGAGATTATCCGGAGAAGAACTGGAGTGACCGAAATAGCTTGTAGGATTAGTAAGCTGAGCTGAGTGAGTGGCAGTGGGCTGCCCATGTCTGTCTAAGGACTGATGGCTGCAGGAGCAGTCAAGTCCTTGAGTGGAGACGGCGAGTCGATAAACGCAGGGAAGGTCGCTCCCCAGTTAGGTGGACCGACGATTTTTTTTTGCCGTCGGTTGGAAATCCTCATGGATATCCTCCGTCTGGGGACGGCGGAGGGGTATGTCGGACTCTTATCGACTAAAACCATATGGTGGCCATCCTCTGCTCAAAAGCTCCGGTAACTCCATTGGACCGCGCCAGTGCCCCTCTAGTGCTATGCCTAAAGCACGTCCCGGGAAAACAATATTGTTTCTCAATAAGGTAGCCAGGGTAGACTGGATGCGGAAAGCAGAGGACCAAGTATTGTGTCGCAGCTTGGGAGAGGCCTATGTCCAGCATGGGACTGCTATAATATACAAAATAAACAATAACCAATTTTGTCAATAAACACGTTGAATACATGTCTGTTAGAAAAAATTACATTTTGTAAACCATCGTTTGTAAATTTTCACAAATAAAATTACGTACAGGAATGCATATCTAGTATACCAGAAAAATTATAATTTATTTACATGACTAACTAGTCATATACCTAAATTATAATTTTTTAACGTAGCTACGTTGCATTGCTTGATTACTATTGATAAACCAGATGTTAGTATCAAAGGAAGAATTAAATTTAATGTTGTAATTTCGCTAATATTGATAGTTAAAATGTTTTATTAACCTCGTTTAGGTTTATACAAAAACGATAAATTGTTAACGACTAGTGAGTTATTGGTACGTAGGCCGTCAAGACGTAATCCTCTCGACTATTAATATTTCCGTCAAATAATGTTCATAAATAATACCCCCAAAAATCCGGTAAGACGCCTGTCAGTTATTATTTTGGGCGATTAATGATACTTTCGTAGCGGAATGTTTGTATTCAATAAGGTTCCATAATGAAGTTATTTTAGACAGGTGTTAATAATAGTTTTCTTTGTTACAGAGAAAAATGTCGGCACCAACAACAGACAGCACAGAAGCAATCACCAATTCTGGCTACGGCAGCAGCGACGAGACTGCAAGTCTACTTGTCACCGGTCCTTCAGTCACCGTCATAGTACCTTCAGAAAACAGAACAGTTAAACCAGTTCTGCAAAGGCAAGACTGTACGACTCACCTGCGACCTCAACTGTCAGGCGGACCAGGTAGCGAGGAAAGTGCAACGTCCATCAGAATGGAAGAGGGAACAACAAGAAGCGTCCCTGACATCGAGTTACAATGTCGTGAGCCGGCAGACCGACCACAGACACTCGTCTCTCCCATAGCGACATGCTCGCACAGAGGGTCAGTGACCACGTGCCAATTAGTTCCGCAAACGTACTCGAGATGCCGCGTATGCGAGCGGCGGCAGTCTACAGCGCCAATTTCATCACTACAACTAGCGCGCTCTGTGTCGCGAGAGAGCGTTCGCTCGGCACTGCACTACCCTTGTGGTTGTACATCACTCCACGCTGTCAGTACGTGTCCGGTCATACAACCCCCGGCTTTACTGTTGCCTACAAGTAGTGCGAGGATAATCCGCCAGAGTTCGCAACCTGAATCTAGCGCATGCGTGGCGCACTGCCCTCATCACGCCCACCACCACCCCAGCGCCTCACTGCGACAGTTACGTGAACCAGGAGATGGCATCGCTGGAATCGCTGCGGACTCTCTTCGAATCAACGGGGGCATGCGCCCTTTCAAACAGGTAGGTTCCAGATTGGGTAGGTGGCGCTACAGTTTTATATCATACATTGTAGATTTTTTTGTTATTAGTTTTAAGGCATTTAGGTACGTTCAAATTACTCATAGATAGGCGCTTTTAAAATAAAATCGGTTAACTATTACCTATATAAACGGAAATTAATAGTCATCACGCCACGTTGTAATAAGAACAATGAAATATAGGTAGGCGTTCTGTTTTCCTTGTTCATCTAGCACTCGAAATAGCAATCTTCTTTGATGATATACTAAAATAATGGAACAGAAAATACCGTAGCAGTAAATGAGTTTCACAGAAACACTGTAAACAACAAGCACTCAAGAAAAAACTATCTAATTAGACTGCTGAGTGAGTTGCTGGAAGAAAACAGCTGTATAATTGCCAAAGTGGCTTTGCCTAACTATATACGAGAGAAAGTTTGATCGACATTATTCAGTAAAGTTAGGTACACCCAGATCTACTTAACGGACATGGACATAAAACTTTAAAAAAAAAAACAAAAAAAAATATGTCATATCCTGTAAATATAGCCAACATTATGTAGAAATGCTAATTTGCTCAAACATAATTCGATATAAAGCTGCTCGTTGTAAATACTAAATGGAAAAGACAAAAATGGTAGAAGTTGCTACTTTGTCAAGCAATCAGACATAGATGGAATGTTCCACCGTTTTGAAGGCGTCTTTGCCAGCTGTTTCAACGAGATGAGCCTTTTCTTAATGTCTGCCTTTGCAACTCACGGCCATTTAACTTGCTCTTACGTCACTTAGAAATGTTCTAACACTCTTTTGCACTCTCAAGGCAATTTCGAGATTAGAATTAGTAGAAAGCCTTGCAAAAAGAATACTAATCAGAACGTCTGATGTTAAGTAAACAATATTTATCATTTTTGTAGTGAGATTAAGTAATTGTGTGTATCTAGATAAATCATTTAGTGTGAATACGAGTATTTTGAAGGATCATCCCAAATCACCTTCTTCCATGGACGAAAAGTTCCTTGACAGTCTTATCCCGGCTCATTATTAAACGCGTTGCAGTTGGCGTGTAAGTGCTGTGTACAGGTCTTGAGAAGGGTTTTCCCTTATAACCAAATCAAATCAAATAGTCCTTTGATTTGATTTCTGTTTTTAACCTGCAGGGGCTGCTCCTCTGTCCACAAACCCTGTCGCAGACGCGCCGAGCCCGGCTGAGACGTGCATTCACTGAAGCCACGGGGGATACTGTTAACTACGTTAAAACGGTGGGCTTCAACCTATTGGATTATGCACCGTCGAGAACTGCTATCGACTGTACAATCTCCTATAAATTAATTTGTCCATTAACCTATGTTGGAGATAACTAATAACAATAATTTAACGTTCAAATAACTCCCTATACACTTACTCGTAGTTGACACAGAAAATAAAGCACATCACTATACATTTAGATTTTTATAATAGATTGCAATGCAAAATTAGCAGGATAGCATGTTAGAAAATAAGCCACGGCACAAATAAGGAAAAAAATACATTTTAGCAGAAAATTTACGACAGTTTTAGAATTATCTTCATCACTACAAGCCATGACCCACGTCAGGTTGTACAGTCGAAAAGCAGGTATCTGTGGATTTATCACTAAAGTAATTTGTTAGTTGGCGAATGTGTCGTCCCTATAGCTTCGTCTAATGACCACCGTTAGCCATTCCCCCCACGCCCCTGACATCTTTCCCTGGCACCAAAATTGCTTGTCACGAACAAATCGTTTTCTGTTCATCACCTTGTTCAAGCAAAAATGTCATCGTATCATCGAGCACATTTATTTGAAACTTGACAAATTGTCTTAGACTGTTGAGTATCTTCGAAAGCATAAAGGCAGGTATTTTTATAACATCGTTATGTTTTCTCACCTCAATCATGATTTGTTATAAATTGGTGGATTCATTTTGGAACTCCAAAGTTTAAACGAAAACGTTTTGTCATCGCTTTGGGAACCCATTACTCAAGCAAAATACACAGCACCTACACAATCATTAGTTGTTCATTCATTCGCATTGTTTTGATGGAAATAGGTAGCGCTATGCACTTTAGATCGATGACTAGATTGCACAGGAACGTCGCTTTTCGATATTTAGATACAATTTTAATTTATTTTGCTATTGAGTTCGGATTGAATTAGGTAACAGATTATGTCGTTATTATTTTGATATAAGTTTTATATGAATTTATTAACTAACATGATAACATTTTCCTCAAAACAAGGATCTTCTGAAATCAACAGTTTTTTTTTGCGAAAATCAAAAGTCACCAATTATTTTAAATATCTTTTTACTACAACTCGTATGGTTTATTACGACGTTTTATAAAATACGTTGCTTCTTACTAGGATTGAAACATAACATACCTGTAACATACCTATATATTTGTGCATCTCACACAAAAACACCCAGACCTAGAGTAATTTTGAAATATAACTCTAAACCAACTGCAGAGATTCCTCGGTAGCGAATTTTATAAGTGAGATTTTAAAGCATACAAAATTTAATGTGTTATTATCAACCAACCCACATCACACCACATCTCTCTAAAGCTCTAAGGTTTGCTGTAAGAAAACTCATTTTTGAGTTAAGCTCACCGATGTACATAAGCTTTCCTACTGTAATATTAATGTGTATTTGTGTGTACAATAAAGTATAACAATAATAATAATAATCAAGGATCTCGTGGATCTACATAATGGATCTAACGAGAAAGAAAGTTCCCAATAGATCCACTTCTTCAAAATAGAAGAATAATTCTCAATAGAACCATCATGGATCTGTACTATGGATCTAACGAGAATGTACTCGTAGGTACGTGAATAAATATTTTAACCCTGCTTCATAATAAAATAATCATGAAATATTTTGGAAAGCACAACCATGTAAAAGTATTAGTCAAATTTTCTGCAGATTTAAGAGTATAAAGGAGGCCTCTGCACGCGGAGTAAGAAACCGTGATATTGAAGATTATTCTGCATCGAGGCTCCATCAATTTTATTGTCACACGATAAAGTCACCTGACGGCCGCGGGAACTTCGTTTTCATACCTCGAGCCCTCTTCATGCATAATACTTTTAGAATTTTTATGACATCATCAAAAAAGTTCAAGGTTCATGATTCTCGTTACCAGATTTTCTAAGTGAATTAAGTTGAATATGCCTTAATGTAATTAATACTAGACGGTTGCGATACAATTTGGCAGTCGACCAGACATTTTGTCTAACTTTATATAATTACTTAAGTGAAGTAAATTAGACAGAAAATGTGTAGTCTGAATAGGTGTACTCGTATAACTGACACTGATAATATTATTAGACAGTCGTCTAAAATCTGATTGCTGTCTGTTTCTGTTTTAATTAAGCACTACTTAATCCTAGGCCACAATTAATGTATCTGCAAGGATTTAAGGAACCCATTTTTTTTTAAATATCTCAAAATAGTATGTCTATTCAACTTTGAACTAAAGCATCCACCTCTAAACTATTTATCTCTATAATATTACTGTCTCAATCAAGTTAAGCTGTATTGTTATCTTTATCTTCAATAATTAAGTGATCGAACTTAGTTTCATTGGATTTGCTCACTCACTAGCAAATGCTTTCTATGCTTTAATATCGAAATACGAAAATGTTTACATTTTCCCTAATGGATACTATTATCGTGAAAGTAGCGACTAACAACTGGATTGGTTCAAGCTTCAATTACAATTCTTACTGTGCGTAGGCATATAACTGGCAGCGATATAAAAGATAAGTAAGGTTATGACTTTTTTATTTTTCAGCAATCATTAGGTGCCTTTTTATACGCTCTCGCCCCACGCACTTTGACAGTAAAAGTGTTTGGTGGTACGAACACAGTTAATGTTCCAAATAATTAGTAGGTATCATTGGTAGGTATAATTAGTTGTCATATTGTTGTGATTATTCATGATTAGAAAGAAAGTGAACACGGAGATGACGGCTAATAGAGATGTATGGAAGAAAAATACATGCTGCGCCGACCCCAAATAAATTGGGATAAGGGCAGGAGGATGATGATAATTGTCGTGATCATTACAACCTTCACAATTGTCACAAAAATTCATAAGCCAATTTAACTTAGAGTATTAAGGTTACGGATTAGATTTAATAAATTTTTGGCCATTACAAAATTTACTACCAGAATTCTCCCTATAAGAAAACGCCTTTTGCTGGTATTCTATTTTCCAAGTGTCACAGCAGTGTGTAATTAATTTAAATGTTTTCAGTGTATGCCTGAATTTGAGGCTGTTATTATACCAAGGCAGTTTTTGGTCGATGTATAGATACTATCCTCCTTCATAACTGCCAAGTTTTGGTCATTGGCACCAGTCTTACGATATCTTGCCAAATTATCTTACGGTATTGTGAAAATGATTTATTGTTTTCACAAAGGTTTTTCCAAAGGGTTTAGTAGTTTTCTTTCGTCTGTTTATTAAACTGATGGAAAGGTCGGGTTCGGTCGATGACTTTACGACGTGTAGCTAAGATAGGGCTGTAGAGGATTACGCCCGACAACGGTAATTAAATAAATTGCACAAGTTAGTTTATGTAGCTTGTATAGCTAGCTTGTGAACGTAGCCAGTTCACACTCTTTAACATAAGTTTTTAATAATTACTAGGTATATAGAAAATATACAAAAAAAAAGTCTGAACACTATAACGATACTGTCATTGTATCTTTCTGCTGAAGATGACAATTACAACAATTTGACTGGTAATATTTTTCATGATCTGGGAACACATCCGAAAATAACTTAAACATGCTGAAATTTTAATCGCTTAGTTCCGGAAAAGGGGTCATTGTACTCATCATTATGAACAACTTTTACTATGGGACTAACGCTGAAATCGCGGAAACAAAATCAGTTGGTTTCTACATTTATTTTGTGTTCACTTAAATCGATAAAATTTAGGGACCAACTGATTTTTTATTTTACGATTTCAGGGTTGGTCCCTTAGTAAAAGTTGTTCATAATGATGAGTACAATTACCCCTTTTCGAGAATTAAGCGATTAAAATTTCAGCATGTATACCTATCCAGCTCTTGGAATTCTGCCCATCTCCATTGAAATGGCCGTCTGGGATCGGTGTTCTATCTGTAAGCACCAGCAGAGCAATATATTTTGCACTATCCCTATCTAGCTTAAGGGGATTTAACAGTTGAACTTTTTGGAGCGATTCTATTCGCCATGTATAAACCGTTTTATTTTTACCGTCAGCACAAAAAGTTTAAACAAGATTTCACATAATTAAAATAAAGATATTTTACGGCAAAAATAATAACATGCGCTAAAAATATTAAATTTCTGGACCAAAAATATCCAATATCATTATTATAATTCAAGCAACTACGAGGCTTTTGAGACCTTAGAAAAAAATAGCGTAGCAATTTGATTTTTCATTCACGGACACGCGAATTGAGATAGGCTATAAAAAATAATAACCTTTAAATTCTAAAACCATCTGTGCCTACCATTACGTTTGAATTATAAACCAATTTTTCTTCTGCTCTGCATTATCCATGCCTTAATACCACTTTCCGCTTTTGCACAATTGATGTACTTGCAGAGGTAACAGACCTTATAGAATTTCGAATTTGTTTGGACTTTTTTATGAGTTAGTCTCTGGAGGAGCTTAAAGCTTGATAAATGTTTCCGGGTTGGGTTAAGAATTTAAGTGACATTTTCGAAGGAACTTCTCTTAGTTAATATATTGTGTAGTCTTTTTATTGAAGAATTAAATGTTGTTGTCGGTAAATGAATACAGTTAATTTAAATTTTGAGGATAATAGTTTATACTGATGAACAGTGATGATTGCTATTCACCGAGTGATTTCAAAATCTAACTTTTCATGCAGTTGAGAATTTTGTTTCCTTATTTGCAGTCTAGATCATACTTAAAATAAATCGGCGAGGGTATCCGATTTCTTTAAGCGTACACAAATACCTTTTTTTTTTTGAGGTGGAGAAAATGCCTATTGCATGTCACGCCACCCGGAGAGGTAGCGTGGTTATGTGGGGCTCGCACCCACTAAAAACTCTGCCGTGTACCTACTCTAGCCTTGGTGGATGAGCCACGAGAGCTGCAATGCATGGCATTCGCGACTCATCCAGCGCGGCTCATTTTCGGGTCCCACTCTCTGTAGTGACGCTTCTTAGGTGATGTCCGGGTACACTTGGGACATCACCACAACTGAAGGCCGTAGAATGCGGATGACTGACTCCCCAGTCTATCACCAGCTGGCCTCTGTTAGGGCGGCATCAGTTCGGCGTTAAACCGCCTATGCTGACCCGTCCTCTTGCGGCGGATTGGATCAGCGAAGGAGTCTTCTTCCCTGACCCGCTCCGCCGCTTCTTTCTGCGAGATAACGTCACAGAAAGATGCGACTGCCTCCCACGCCTCCACACTGTCAGCCATAGCCATATTGAATCTTCTTTAATTTACTATCTAACTGATGTTCGTTACTTATGTCGCATACATAAGATTATTCGATCCAACTAAGAGAATCCCTACACATATTGGAGTACAATATCGTATTATTAACAATATTATATTGGAAGGGTATTAATATTGCCTGTTGTCTTTATCGAAGGAATTTGTTTTAGTTGATCGAGTCTTTATTAACTTTGTTCATCTCCAGATTAATACTAACTCTGGTTTTGATATTGGTAAACATATACCCACTCAAACAATATTTTTTGAAGTTATAAGTGTTATAAAGATGCTTTATTTTATTTTATTTTTTTCGGAAAACTTACAGCTACACAAGTATTATAAGTTAACCTCTCGAATTCTAACCATAATTAAAAATCCATTGTCTCGCGTGGATCCGCGTCAAACATTAATACGAAAGGTTAATATATAATATAAATAAGGCCAATTACAAGAGATTCTAGTAGCAGACAGCAAATTGAACACAAGAGTACCTATATTAGAACTGATCAAAGAAGTGGTCGCACAGAGATTTTTTTTAGTTTAGAGAAACTGATGTCGAATATATCGATGTCAACTTCCCGTCAGGTTGCATTGTACATTCGGCACGCCCTTACTAGGTAGTAATTTTGTCTGTAAGTCTTTTCGTGTATATTTACATGTAAAAGCATCTTTAATCAATTAATTCTCATTTTTAGCAGTTTAAGTTACAATAAAGTGGCGTTCAGCTGAAAAATCGTATGAAAATCATTCGCGCGTCAGTTATTGCTCTAAATGTGTTTTGCATGCAACCGTTTGTACGCTGATTAAATTTGGCTCCATCCGATGCGGTGTCGTGGTCAATATGAAGATAATTACACTATGCCACAGAGTAGCGATGTTCATATTAAACTCTACTGAGCAGCAAAGTGGTTTTATTTGACACGTGAAATTCCACGTTATATGCTTATTTAGGTGAGTTCAAGTAGGTAATTAGATCAGGGATTCGGTGTAGGATTCTGAAAATTATGTTATTTTAGGCTGATCATGGTATTTTGTTTGCTTTATTTCGATGTATTAAGGTAATATTATTAGCAAATACTGTTATCATGTCGCAGCTGAGACAACAACTCCCCTTCGTTTAAGATATTTACACAGAAAAGCTGGCGAATCTTTTATATTATATTTTTGTGTATCTCTTGAGAATTAATTAACCTGATAAATTGAAGAAGTAAGAAACCAAAAAATCAAATACGTTTTGTGAAAAATTCAGTATGTACGAATGAATATTGTCTATACAACGAAACTCCGTATTTTTTGTTCCCCGAGACTCTTCTGCAACAACGTAAAATATAGGATACAAGTGGCAAAAAGGAAAAAAAAAGTTGTAGTTTTTTTGGTAGTCGCTGCTAGCTAAAATGTGTTACAATAGAACATTCGGAGCCGAAGTAGTTTTTATCGAAAACGAAAGGTCCCCACGCATTTCCGGGTGCTAATAAATTTATTCCCCAGCAAGTCCCCTGCTTACGAAGCGTAGGTAATGAAAATAAATAAACAAATACAAAAGAAGTAAGCCTCCAGAGGAAAGATTTTATCGTATTGATGCAATTGTTTCTGGGCAAATAGTATGAACGATCAGACATCTCTATGATAATAGCACAGACACAGCATTTGGTACTGAGCTTAAACTTATCCAAAGATTATTACAGCTGAAATCATTATGCAAGCCGCTATCTCAGACGGTGCCGTGATCCCAGTAATGTCTCGTTCAGATTAATGCACTAAAATTGCTAGAGAACCACATGCCAAATATTACCCCGGTGTGCAATCAGGCCAAATAATTTCCAGACTTGAATACTATTAAGCTGAATCCTATTCTATAGTACGCAAACTTATTTGAATATCGAGCAGATTTTCAGCTATTTTTTGTAGAATTTTGACGCTTATTTAGCATTCTGTGCCGTCTGCACCAGATGCTATTTCAGCATCCAAATATCGGTGGTCATCCGCGATTACTATGGCATGGTTCCAAATCGTCACAATGGACCATATAGAGGCTTGTCATATAAATTATGCTTTGGATGCGGTCACACAATATGTTCCATTACATTGAACTAATGCGCTCCGATCGGGATACGATACTATCGATTTAACGGGTGAGAGGTGTTTTAATAAACAAACATATAAACAATTCAAATCAGTTAACACAACATTTCGTGCCTGTTTTGTTTTGTCAAACAGTGCTTTAGAATTTTAGTGATGTATGCTCTGTGAAATGTTTGCTTAATTCGTGTTTCTAATACGAATATCTCAAAGGATTAACTATTAATAATGTTTCATTGTATTGATTGTAACATAACATAACATAATATAACATCACGCCTGTATTTCCCCGAAGGGGTAGGCAGTGGTGTGTAGTACACCCAGATTTCGTCAGTTATGTTATAGTCCCTTGTAATAGGGGGCGAGCCTATTGCCATTTACCGGGCACAAATCCATACTCCGGGCTGCTACTGAGAATTTCCTGATGAAAAAAACTCAATAACACTTTGCCCGACCCGGGAATCGAACCCAGGACCCCACGCTGAGCAGTCGCGCTTGCGACCACTAGACCAACGAGGCAGATAATATTGATATTGATATTGATTGTGTTGAATGTTAATACGAATTTGATTTAAGGCTTCGGTTATATAATTAATGTTAGTTTATTAGCAGTGGATTTCAGGCTAAACAGCATAGATTTACAATATTTATTTCAAAATAGGTTGGTATTATAACCGAAACCCAACTAAAGGTAAAAAAAATGCACAATCGATCGTATTTAGTGCTTGTAGTTTCTAGGTATTGAGGCTACGCTAACAACCTTATAATTGCTTAAGTCGCTCTTCAAAAATAATAACAGTTATGTATTATGAAGTGATGATGAAGCGTAACACGCGATACCCTTGTGTTTGTTTACAGTGTAACTAAGCTATTGATTTATGATACAATGACTGGTTATGTAAGTGCTGGCTTTATTGATTATTATATCAAGTTCCACTACAGAAGATATATCTTATTGCTAGCCAATATCCTGTACTCTTAAGTTCTTGGTCGTCGAGATGTTTTGATGGAATAAATCTTTTTAAGTATAATGTTGGTATAATTCAGTCTTTTAATGGCTTATTTGTGCTTTGGACTCCGTCCTGCTCTTATCTGTCGTCAAATTTATGTTTGTTGAGTGGCTCAGATTCACTTTTTATGTCTTTTGCTAATTTCTATTCTTAAATTTATTCATCATCATTATTTATTCATTCATTTGTTTGTATTTAAGACTAGGGGATAACTTTATTTTTATTATAATTATCTAAGTGGAGCACTTACCTTAATACAAGGCTGAGTATAAATTTATAGTCACATTATGGAAGAATCTAAATGGTCCATCCAATTAGATGAAACGTAATATACCATAAAATTTTACAGCCGCAGCGCAGCTAACTACTTGCACATCTACTCATAATCTTTCGAGAAGAAATCTTAAAATATTTTTCATCATGTTGCGGTTATTGTTTCACATAAACTTTGGACGCAATCTCACATGTAAGATACAAAAATGTACATGAAAAAATCTTTGTACATTTGGTATGCAAAATGCTTAACCGGTTTAGTATAATACGCAGAGCTATTTTCCGGCGGTTTGTGTAAAATGCTTACCTATGCTACGGGACTACTACTGGCATCGTTACTGAGAATCAGGGTCCTATATTACATGATGTTATTTTTTGTGCGTTTCTTGTTAAGCCATCTGTAGAGTAAAGTTTTCTGCTCTTTCGTATTCGAAGGATTTCTCAAATTATTTATACCAACGTTCCCTTTAAAAAAATTTTTAGAATTTGAACGACTTAACATAGTAGAAAAATAGATCATGAATATTTGGGTGAAAAGCCTGGAGCCTTACTTCCGACTGGTTTGAGCCCTGAAATAAATCGTGCTAGTGTCTATTCCTATATGAACTGACAGTAAAATCCACAGAAATAGATAGAGTAGAATGGTTGTAACCACAATTTTACTTGCGATTCATGCGTGGCAACTTTCGAACAAACTACGCCTTACATATTGACGTAATTTTTTTTTTTAAATTAAATTTAATCAAATATACTTCACAGTTTTTGTTTCTGCAGTTAGAAACAGCACAATAAGGCATTTTTGGGGGTTTTGTTATAGTATTTACAGAAAATCGCGTATCGACAAACGCTGCGTAGGACGCCCCCTGCCAGGTGGACCGACGACCTAAAGAACGTAGCTGGGGGGGACTGGATGCGGAAGGCAGAGGACCGAGCGTTGTGGTGCAACTTGGGAGAGGCCTATGTCCAGCAGTGGACTGCGATAGGCTGAGTTGATTGATTTGATTTGATTTACAGAAACAAGTCATAAGGCATACTGAGAAAGGCTTTGAAATGCCCTAAACTATAGTGCATAGTGTTGGCAGGCACATCCTGCCCACTTTTCCATTCTATCGATTTCTGTGGTAAAATCTCACAGTAGCTCGATTTGGTTTAGAACTCGAACTTGTTTGTACCTTTCTAGTTTTTTAAACTACGGAAAATTTTAATTATGTATGCTGACCTATTGCAGATAATGAATATAGACAATTTAAAAATACAATGCATCTAACAACTGGTATATTATTGTGATTTTTACTCGTATTTAAAAGACGGGCGATGAACCTTCGCATTGTTGTTATCTTTTTACTATGAATTCATTCGTTATTGTTGATTTATTATAGCAGCTATGTTGCTAAAATCATAATAAACATACATTATAAACAACTGAACCAACAATTTATCACATCTGATGAGAGAGTTGAAATGAATCCACAGCAAGGCAATAACGAGTCGAAGTTGGTTTTCGAAACTGAACTCAATGTGCTCCATATTAAGGTTGAATATTTCTAGAATCAGAATGTCACAAGGCAGCATCGTAGGGCCGTTGCGGTCACTAATGATCTAAGTGATTGGCATTTGTTATCACATTTATAACGAGATCACTGCAGGGCTATTGCCTCAATTAGTTCAGTGGGTCTCAATTTGGTTTGGGTTTCACCAAGAACAATTTCTTTGGACATTATAATATGGATAAAATAAAGTCAAATCAAATCGCGGACGATCTCAAAAAATGCCAGGTTAAGAGACTCTAAGCCGACGAGCATGCATGACGAGGTTAATGAACGTAGATGAAGCGAAAGAGGTGTGTCAGGATAGTAGCAGGTGGAAATCCATAGTCTCTGCCTACCCCAATGGGAAACAAGCGTGTTAATATGTATGTATGTATGTAAAATAAAGTTACTCTTTCCGATTTGTTTTTTCTATAATACCTACCCGTGATCTTAAAATCATCATCATCATCATCCTTCTGCCCTTATCCCAATTTATTTGGGGTCGGCGCAGCATGTCTTATGATGATGATCTTTTAATATTATAATAATAAAAATAAATAAAAAATAAATAAATATATAATAAATATGGGATGTGCAAGCGGGATTTAGAAAGGGCATGGGGTGTACGGATCAGGTCTTTTCCTTGCGATGCATTGCTGAAAAATGTTTGGCCAAAGGTCAAAAAGTCTATTGCGCTTTCGTGGATTTGGAAAAGGCCTACGACAGAGTGATGAGGAATGAACTATGGTCTGCTTTGTCTATCTATGGGGTGAATAGCAACCTGATTCAAGCGTTGAAATCTCTCTATGCGGATTCTAGCGCTTGTGTCAGGATTAACGGCGCCTACTCTGACTGGTTCAGCATTGATAAGGGTGTGAGACAGGGATGTGTAGCGTCGCCGTGGCTATTCAATCTATTCATGGACAGTTGTTTGAAAGATTTGAAAGAGAGTGAAAATGGTTTAGAAATGAATGGGTTACTTGTCAAATGTCTCCTCTATGCCGATGATCAAGTTATCCTTGCATCGTCGGAGGGGGAGTTACAGAAGATGGTAACAATTATGGATGGTGCTTTGAAGAGTAAAGGAATGAAAGTTAATGTTAGTAAGACAAAAGTTTTGGTTTTTGAAAAGGAAGAAGTTATGACAGAGTGCAATATTTTGATAGGTGACGAAAAGGTGGAACAAGTGAAAGATTTTGTATACCTGGGTTCCATGTTTACGAGAGATGGCAAGCATGTGAAGGACATTGAAAGGAGAGTGAGTGCTGGTAATCAGGTGAATGGGGCACTACACACCTTCATGAACAGCCGCAAAGTGTCGGAAAAGGCACGGCTGGCTATTCATGGGGGAGTGTTAGTGCCTACACTTATGTATGGTAGTGAAAGTTGGGTATGGCAGAAGAAACATGAAAGCAGAATAAATGCAGTAGAAATGAGAGCTTTGAGAAGCATGTGTGGTGTAACTTTGAGAGATAAAGTAAGGAATAACATGATAAGGGAGCGTTGTGGAGTGAAAGAAGATGTAGTGACAAAGATTGAGAAAGGTATGTTAAGATGATTTGGACATATAGAGAGGATGGACGAGAGGAGATTGACGAAACAAGTATACGAAGCGAGTGTGGATGGAAGAGTTGGAAGGGGACGACCTCGGCGAACGTATTGCGATCAAATCGCGGATGTTCTCAAAAAATGCCAGGTTAAGAGTTCTCTAAACCGACGAGCATGCATGACGAGGTTAATGGACGTAGATGAAGCGAAAGAGGTGTGTCAGGATCGTAGCAGGTGGAAATCCATAGTCTCTGCCTACCCCAATGGGAAACAGGCGTGATAATATGTATGTATGTGTATGTAAAAATAAATAATAATAAATGTTTTTGGAAAATTTTACACAGCACCATCTAGTCCCAAACTAAGCAGAGCTTGTGCTATATGTACTATACAATGGATATAATATTTAAATACTTTTTTTTGTAAATACATACTTATAATACACAAGAAAGACCCAGACGAACACAAACACTCATGTTCATCACACAAATATTTGTGTCCTGTGGGAATCGAACCCACGACATCGTGATCAGCAGTCCGACCCTCGAACCACTAGACCACATACGTCGTCTATTATGTACTTGCATTATTTATTAATCTGTGTACTTAAATATAATACAATACAATACAACAACAACGCTCGGTACAATTCTCGGTACAATTCTCGATGACCTCAGTAGAGCTTCTGATAAAAATCTTATTTCTTAAAATGAATATGGACAAGACAAACCCATTCCCGTAAACATCGGAGAATCTACACTCGAAGCTGTTGACGATTATGTATACCTGGGACAAACTGTCCAGCTAGGTAAGTCCAACTTCGAGAAAGAGGTCAATCGTCGAATCCGACTCGATTGGGCAGCGCTCGGGAAGCTACGCAATATCTTCTTGTCCAAAATACCGCAGTGTCTCAACACGAAAGTCTTTGATCAGTGTGTGTTGCCAGTAATTACTTACGGTACTGAAACGTGGTCGCTCACAATGGCCCTGATAAGAAGGCTCAAAGTCACTCAAAGGGCAAAAAAAATGGTGCTCGGAGTGTCCCTGCGTGATCGAATCAGAAATGAGGAGATTCGCAGGAGAACGAAAGTAACCGACATAGCCCGAAGAATATATAATAATGCCAATCTTAAGTGGCAGTGGGCGGGGCACATTGCTCGTAGAACGGATGGCCGATGGGACAGTAAAGTTCTGGAGTGGCGACCGCGTACTGGAAGGCGCAGCGTGGGTAGGCCCCCCACAAGGTGGACCGACGACCTGGTGAAGGTCGCGGGAATCCGCTGGATGCGGAAGGCGCAGGACCGGTCGTTGTGGCGTTGCTTGGGGAAGGCCTATGTTCAGCAGTGGACGTCTTTCGGCTGAGATGATGATGATGATGGTACTTAAATATGTTTTTATATTTTAATCACGACCGATTCACTATCTGAAACGTTGGTTAATGCTATAATATAAGAATTTTCATATGTAAAATGAAAATGGGCGGCATTTGGAAAGCTGGAAGATGTCCTTCGGTCATAGAGAATCCCTCAGTGCCTAAAACACGTTTATTTAACCAGTGTGTCCTGCCAACTATGACTGCCGAGACATGGACGCTTACAAAGGAGACTGTCCACCGAGTGCGGGTGGCACAACGGGCCATGGAGCGTGCTATGCTCGGCATAAATCTTCTCAACCGAGTCCGAAACACCGAGATCCGTCGTCGGATGAAAGTCTATGACGTCGGTGATAGGGCAATTAAGCTAAAGTGGAGTTGGGTGGGACATCTGGCTCGGCGTGGGGATGGCCGATGGAGTAAAGCATTGACCGAGTGGTGGCCAAGGTCAGGTCGGAGAAACCCGGGCCGTCCGAAAGCGCGCTGGATTGATGATATCGCCAAAGCCGCAGGAAACACCTGGACGAGGGACGCACAAGATCGAAGAAGCTGGCAAAAAAGAATGGAGGCCTATACCCAGCAGTGGGTGATACCGGGTTGATAGAATGATGATGATGATGATGATGAAAATGAAAATAATACCAATACTTTTAATTTAAATTTGTCCTCCAACATATACTGAGAAATTCCAAAATGGTGAACACTTACGTCCACTCCCCTTTAAACTCAAAAAGCTTAATTCAGTGTAAAAAGTCAACAAAGTCAAATAAACACTGTAAGTAAGTGAGTCAAGGCTGAAGTTGTAAGCCCAAGGTCGCGAACGTAAGTTTGTGCGTAATATAAACGAAGGTTGTCAGGCCATTTTGTCAATGAGATAGGGCGTGTATTTGGACCAGGTTCGATAGCGTCGGTGCCTGCAACTTCAAGTTATTTATGGGGCCCTCTGAATATATTTTACGTTGACGGTTTAGGAATAGATTTGAATGGGTGGGTGTGGAAATCGTTTTTTTTTCCTGACACATGGCTGTGTTCACATAAATTAAGCTAAATAGGTACCATGAATATGGAAGCTTCTATTTGTTTTCTTTTATTTATACGAAAAATTCTTGGCACAACTTGGTATAGGTCTACTACCAACTGTTTAGTTAGACAAGAGCTAAATCTAATTCTAATTTAAGTCATTAAATGGGAATTCTTCTAATTCTAATTTAAGTCATTAAATGGGAAATGGTCTTCTGAAGTCGTTAAAAGCCAAGTTTTAAACATTAATGACACGTCATAATAATGACGTCATCATTTCTTATTGAACACAAAACAACTTATTCAACATTTTAATGCGTTGAGCTCTCGATTTTTGAAAAAAATAAACGAAAACTATGAAAAAAGTAAATGCAAAACCAACTAGAAAGCATATCTAATTAATAATACGCTTAGAAGATCTTTTTATTTAAAAGAAGTCATTGCTCAATGACACAATTTTATGTAAAGTTTTTTCATGGAAAATTTTTCAATACGTTAGGCAAGCAAGTTGACTGCCAAATAACTTCTACCACAAACATTTCCGGTATACCTTTATATCCATCTTTAGACATTAATTCATGTCCAATGCGACAGGTAATGTTTTAGCGCAATGCGTGGGATTTCTTGCGTTGTCTTTTTTCTGCTTGATTTATAAAATACTAGCTTTTACCTGCAGCTTCGCTCTCGTGGTTCTTTTTATAACAGGAATGGTATATTTTTTCGGAATATAAGATTATGTATTTTTTCTCAGTAGCAGCCCGGAGTCTGGATTTGTGCCCGGTCAATGGCAATAGGCTCGCCCCCTATTACATGGGACTATAACTTAACTGGCGAAATGTGGGTGTATTATTACACCTCTGCCTACCCCTTTGGGGAAATACAGGCGTGATGTTATGTTATGTTATGTTATAAGATTATGTTATTCACCGGTCCTTGTTCCTTGTGGTGCCGGACGCAAAGAATAGCACCACCCCATCTCTTCTCATGGGTGTCGTAAAAAGCGACAAAGGGATTTGCCAGAGGATGGGCAGCAGCGCTCTCTGAATATTTATTCAACTGATTGCGATCGCCAACCCCGCCTGCCTAGCGTGGTGATTACGGCATA
Organism: Asteroscopus sphinx; assembly: GCA_949699075.1. NCBI lineage: Eukaryota > Metazoa > Arthropoda > Insecta > Lepidoptera > Noctuidae > Asteroscopus > Asteroscopus sphinx. The sequence continues at coordinate 13,284,736 of OX453016.1, forward strand.
TCTCCTCCCTTTTGGGGGAGGCCTGTGGACGTCTTTTGTCTGAAATGATGATCCATAAACTATCTCTGTGCAAAAAATCACGTCCCGTTGCTCCGTTGCTGCGTGAAAAAAGGACAAACGAACAAACATACTATCGCATACCACAAATTTTAAAGGATTGTAATGACGAAGGGTGAAATAAATTATTTTATACTTTTTTTAGTTCAGACTAACCTGCTAAAAATAAAAATATTCATCATAAATATTGTAAGTAAACTGGTGAAAATATTTTTTTTTTATTGATACTCAGCTGCCTCGTACAATGTTCGGTGACCTCAGTAGAGCTTCCGAAAGAGTGGATCTTAAAATTTATATGGACAAGACAAAGGTTATGTCAAATTCCCATATAGCACCCGTTCCCGTAAACATCTTACGACTCTATTCATGAAGTTGTCGACGATTATGTATACCTAGGACAAACTATCCGGTTAGATTTTCGAGAAAGAGGTCAATCGTCGAATGGGACTCGGTTCGGCAGCGTTCAGGAAGCTACATAATATCTTCTCTACCAACCGCAGTGTCTCAAGACGAAAGTCTTTCACCAGAGTGTGTTACCAGTAATTACTTACGGCACTGAAACGTGATCGCTCACAATGGGTCTGATAAGAAGGCTCAAAGTCACGCAAAGGGCAATGGAGAGGGCTTTGCTCGGAGTGTCCTTGCATGATCTAATCAGAAATGAGGAAAATCTCAGGAGAACGAAAGTAACCGACATAACATAACATAACATCACGCCTGTATTTTCCCCGCAGGGGTAGGCAGAGGTGTATATTAACACCCACATTTCGCCAGTTATGTTATAGTCCCATGTAATAGGGGGCGAGCCTATTGCCATTAACCGGGAACAAATCCATACTCCGGGCTGCTACTGAGAATTTCCTAATGAAAAAACCCAATAACACTTTGCCCGACCCGGGAATCGAACCCAGGACCCCACGCTCAGCAGTCGCGCTTGCGACCACTAGACCAACGAGGCAGCCCGATATAGCCCGAAGAATTTCCAACCTTAAGTGGCAGTGACAATGTGCCCTACACATTCCTAGCCGAGCGGATGGCGGATGGGCTGAAAAGTTCTGGGGTGGCGACCGCCTACTGGAAACTGGATTTCTACTCGGGTCATTGTACTAATAATAAAATCAATTGAGTGATACTGCAGAGTAACTTTTTTTTTAAAATTTACTTAAGATTTAGCACTGATGCAGTTGTGATAATGTAATATTTTTTATACAGCAACCAAAGGCGGTGTGTCAGAAAACTGAACCACAGAATTGAAGAAGTCGATGTCTAAAATACTAGCCAAACCACAAACAGGTTTAATTCACATATCTGTTCACTTCTAAATATTTCTGAGAACTCCCTCCCTCAAAGAAAAACGAAACCACAGCCAAAGATAACATATTTTCCCTCAACGTTGGATTGTGATCCAAAGTAAAGCAATTCTATTATAAAAATTGAATTAAAATACATTATAAAACTGATTTTCACTTCACATTTAATTTTATCTTACTCTTGCAATATCAAATTCTAGACCAAGGGTTCCCAAAGTCAGGGGCGTGTCCCCTGGCGGAGCGTGATGACATGTAAAGGGGGACGCAGGCGAAGAGTTAAAAGACGGAGACAAGGTAATTGCAAGATCTAAATAATTGCGGCGATGGGAATAGGGCGCAGCATTTTTAGGGTTCCATACCCAAAGGGTGCTAACGGGACCCTATTACTCTCGGTACGCTGTCCGTTCATCCGTCCGTCCATCCGTCTGTCTGTCACAAGGCTATATCTTTGTAACGGTAATAGATAACCAGTTGAAATTTTCACAGAATATGTGTTTCTATGGTGCCTATTACGACAAATACTAAAAATTAAAAAAGTCTTCAAAAAGTCTTAACTTAAGGGGGTCCCCACAAGTAACCTCGAAAAATATGCATTTTTTTCAACGTGTTTAGGGTTCCGCACCCGAAGGGTGCCAAACCGGACCCTATTGCTTTCGCTACGCTGTCCGTCCGTCCGTCCGTCCGTCCGTCCGTCCGTCCGTCCTTCCGTCCGTCCGTCTGTCTGTCACAGGGCTGTATCTTTTGAACGGTAATAGGTAACTGGTTGAAATTTTCTCAGAATATGTGTTGCTATGTGATACATCACGACAAATACTAAAAACAAAAAAAAGTCTAAAACCAAAGGGGGTCCCCATACAAGAAACCTCAAAAAACATGGCTTTTTTCAACGTTTTTGTTCCTGCTCTATCTTCAAAACGGTAATATATACCAGCGTCAAACTTAGTCAGATTATAGTGCAGGTAGTTTAGCAACAAATACTAAAATAAGACAAACATAGACATATGTGGACACACCTGCGTAAGAAAGACATGCAAAAATTCATATTTCGTGCATTTTGCGTTGATGTCTTTTGATAAACTCTCGTAAATTAAATCAGTTTTTATGGGGTATCAGGTCATTGAGAGGCACGGAACCCTTACTGTGCGAGTCCGACTCGCACTTGGCCGGTTTTTGTTTCTACTCAATCTTCAAAACGGTAATACATACCAGCGTCAAACTTGGCCTGATTATAGTGCATACTATGTTTTTTAGCAAAAAATACTAAACATAAGGCAAACATAGACATATGTGGTGGTAATAATACGTAAGAAAGAGATGCCATAAAATCAAATTCGCGTACGATCGTTGATGTCTTTTGATAAACTCCCGTAAATTAAATCAGTTTCTATGGGGTATCAGGTCGATGGGTGGTACGGAACCCTTTCTGCGTGAGTCCGACTCACACTTGGCCGGTTTTTTATTTTAAGTAGCAGGGGGACGTTGTAGAATTAACTTTGGGAATCGCTGCTCTAGACGAACGTGAGCACGTACAGTAGTAATAGCCTACATTCGTTTCAGCTAGATACGATTACAGTTCTCGTTAGATCTTAGATCTATTTTCTAGTGCTTGAAGATTAAAATAATACTTGCACAAAATGCTTCAAAATTTATTGAAAAATAATAGAAAGTTGAGAAATTTTTACGTCGCTTGTTGGTACATAAAGTACAGGTTGCAATGAGTCTAAGCCAAAAGAAAATGATAGAGAAAGGTAAATGAGCAAGCGGTAGCTTAAAATCCATGCAGAAGCAAAACTAGCCGCTGTGGTACACTCAAACATAGCGCGGCGAGGTGTGGGCGCATTTACCGACGAGTTCACGTACCTACGCTCCGCTGTGGTAAGAACCGGCTTGCAACAGCTCAGCTTGGCTTCTGATGGATCTTTTGATGGATCTTTTGATGGATCTTTATTCATGTGCCTACAGTTTATTTACTGGAAGACACAGCAATTACCTTAGGATAACAATAATACATAAGATACATTCTGCCAATAATAGGTCTTCACGAATAGCGACTGAATACAGTAAAATGCGTGGATAATACAAAACATGAAAGAAATCTAGACTAATTGCTCGTTTCGCCGATTGTACACTTGTCACAAATATAAATAAATAAAATAAATAAATATCTTTGGGACATTTTTACACAGCACCATCTAGTCCCAAACTAAGCAGAGCTTGTGCTATGGGTACTAGACAATGGATATAATACTTATATACTTTTTTTTTGTAAATACATACTTATAATACATAATCAACACCCAGACCAACACAAACACTTATGTTTATCACACAAATATTTGTGTCCTGTGGGAATCGAACCCACGACCTCGTTATCAGCAGTCCGACACTCGAACCACTAGACCACAGAGGTCGTCACATAAATATATCACAAATATATACATGTCGCCGACAAAGAACTGATAAAGTCTGTTTATTTAGCATTGTGTCAATCACTATTAACATATTGCATCACTTCTTGGGGAGGTGCTTTGAAAACTCGCTTTCTTAAAATTGGACGAGCGCAAAGAGCGATTTTAAAAGTAAATAACTTTCTCCCCTTCCGGCACCCTACCACTGAGCTTTATCAGCTAACGAAGGTTCTTACAGTTCGTCAGCTATATATCCTTCACATTGTAGCTAAAAAACACTCTATGACCATTTATGAACCAGAAAGAATAAATCTGTTGCGCAGAAAGGATAGAGTTTGTCCAATGCGCCTCTTAAATACTAGTTTTTCTCATCGCTTCTACTGCTTTCAAGGAAGTCATTTATATAACAAAATAAACAGAGTTTTGTCTATCTATTGACTTTCGAAAGAAAAGTGCAAGTCTGTAGTCAAGGAATGGTTACAAGAACTTATACTTACAAACATGCACAACACACACAAACACACCCCCCACACCCCCCCCCCCACACACACACTATCTTTTCCTATATAAGCTTCACTTTACAACCTGAATCGAAATGTATTCCTATTTTTAACCGACTTCAAAAAGGAGGAGGCTATTTGTCAACCTATAGTTACTTACCGTGGGGTGAGGACTGGTGATCTGTAGTACAGGGCTATACCAGGCCCCTCAGAAAGTATTGCGAAAAAAAGTTTTTATATATGGGAGACTGGCCAGTTATAATGTTTTTCGAAAATATGATTATTTATAAGTAAAAATAAGTAAGTTCCAATTTCAAAATTTCCCTCCACATTTTTTGCGAGTTAATTCAAAGTATTGTGTCTCACTGAAATATGGATCTGCGCCGGGAACATTTTAGAGCTATGATTTTATACGATTTCAAGTGTCGCCTGAAACCGGATGAATCGTACGATAGACTTCAAATGGCATTCATGGATGAAGGCCCTTCCAAGGCAACCGTGTATCGTTGGTATAACGAATTCAAGCGCGGTCGACCAACTTTGGGGGATGACGAAAGAAGCGGTCGCCCTTTGACGGCTGTTACCGAAGAAAACGTGCTAGCAGTGAAAAATTTAATCCAAGACAATAGGCAAATTACATATCAGGAGATTCAACACATATTGAAGATTGGATAATAATAATAATAAAATTTGTTTATTTGCACTATTCAATTTTTATGTATAACTTAAAATAGTTTACACAGAAGAGGCTTATTGATCAATTATGTAAGTTCCTATTTTGGGTTGCAACTAATGCCTAAACTAAGATAATTTAATATCCTGTAATATAGGCATCAGCGCCCACCCTCAGAATCATAGTTACAGCCGATATAACATTAACTAGTTTAATTTTTGGAATGATGATACATTCGTACAATAATAAAACAAAAAAACATGGCAAAGCAAAGATAGTCATAGTGCAATATCTTTGTGCATGCAGGTGTAAGAGTGTGTAGTGTGTGGGATTGTGATATGATTAGTGTGTGTGTGTGAGAAATGTGGAGTATGTGAGTGTGGGAAGTGTTTGTGTGAAATGTGTGTGGGTTAAAGCTGCGTTTGTACTGATACTGATACTGTGCATAAGTATGAATGTGGAAGCACGTGTGTAAGTTGTGTGTTACTGTCTGAGTTTGTGGGCGTATGCACAGGTTTAACGTTAATTTTAATAAAGATATTCTTTATTTACTAACATAATATTTTTAGAAGCTCTTCAGTGTCATTATAGTCTAGTGTTAAGAGCCAAGTATTTACAGTCTGTTTACACACTCTTTTGGTCATTGAAACTATTTCCGTTTTCTTATTCAATATATTATATAGCCTAGGTCCTTGAAATAAATAGAATCGTTGCGCAAAAGATGTTCTACATATAACTGATCTGAATGGTAAGTTCCTTCTCCTTATATTTTGCTGTTGGGCGTTAGTGTTTTGCATAACTGCAGAATGTTGCTTTATTATAACTGACTGCACAAAAAGTTGACGGACGCTAAGTACCTTACATTCTTTATACAAACTAGTGGTGGAATAATATCTAGGCTTAAAGTAACTAGTCTTTAGCAACGCTCTTTGTGCTCTTTCAGCTATTATATTATGTGTCATAGCAGCACCACCCCAGCAAGTTATGCAGTATGATAAAACAGATTGACATAAAGCTTGGTAAATTATTTTCATTATATCTTGGTTGGCTGAGTGTCTGAGTTGTTTAAATAAATATATAAGTTTTCTTATTCTATTGGATACATTGATAATGTGGCTTTTAAAGGTAAGATTCTTGTCAAAAGTTACTCCTAAATATTTAATAGATTCAACTGCAGATAGTGTGGGACAGTTGCAAGTATCTGTATGTGGATTATTTTTATTATTATGGCAAATGTGAGTGATCAATTGATGTGTAGGTTGTAATGATTGCCCAAAATTGCGTATTGAAAAAGGGATAAACTTAGTTTTTTCAGTGTTTAGTGACAGAAAGTTAAGAGTCAGCCAATTTGTGACTATATTAAAACCATTTTGCGCTCTCTCATAAACCTCACTCCAAGTCTCACCGTGGAATGTCAGGGTAGTATCGTCTGCGTAAGAAATAATTTTACAGTTATCAATTTTAAGTAGCGTGAGCTCATTGATATAGGCTAGGAAAAGCGTTGGGCCTAAGATACTACCCTGCGGAACACCATACGTTATAAGTAAGCTATCACTCGTGTGATTGGCTATTCTTACCCTTTGAGTTCTGCCAGTCAGGTAATCACCAAGCAACTTAAGTTGGTTACTTCTAATGCCAAGTTGCTGCAGCTTGTTAACAAGGATTGGAACAGAAACCGTGTCAAAAGCCTTTGCAAGGTCTAGGAATATAGTTAGGCATTTCTTTTTGTTATCAAGACTTTTAACAATATGTTCAGTAAATTCACTTAGGGCATCTTCAGTAGATTTACCGGAACGAAATCCAAATTGTTCTTTTGAAAGCAAATTATATTGTTCTAAATATTTCGTCAGTCTTGAGTTAATTATTCTTTCTAAGATTTTTGACAGTGATGTTAAAATTGAAATAGGGCGATAGTTTGTGACACGGCTTCTATCACCGCCCTTAAAAATAGGACGAACTACAGACCCTTTGAGCGAGTTTGGAAATATTCCTTGATTTAGACACATATTGAAGATATAAGCAAGCGGGGTGACTATATTGGGTTTTATAATTTTTAGTACGTCAGATGAGATTCCATCATCTCCCGCTGCACAGTTACTCTTTAAACCCATGATTAACGTTTCAATTTCTTTCTCATCTGTATCCAATAGAACGAGAGAATTACCGTGTGTATTTATATTTCTAATCCGTATATCATATTGTGGAGATTCAGCAGGCGGAGTGATTTTATTTGCTATCTTTTCTCCGATAGTGGCAAAAAACTCATTAGTAGCGTTGACTGATAAATATGGAGTAGGCTCTAATGAAAGTAGGTGCAACGAATTATCTTTCTTAACATTTCTGTTAGTAATATTGTTAACCGCTTTCCACAAACTTTTACTATTTTTACCCGCTTCTCTTAGTTGATTTTTGTCGTATTCCCTTTTAAGTTTTTTAATCAAGTTATTACAGTAGTTTCTGTACCTTTTGTATGTAATTTCAAGAGTTATATTATCCGGATTTTGTTTTAACTTTTTATGCATCCTATCTCTGTTACGTGAACATCTAATGAGCCCTAAAGTCATCCATGGTTTTAGGATTTTATGCCTATTTGTTATGGTTGATATTCTTGTGTTAAGTTGTATTATACTGGAAATTTTGGATATAAATATTTCAATAGCGATGTTAGGGTTAACAGCTTCGAATATTGAGGTAAAATCCAAATGGTCGGATGCAAGTTTTATGGCCTCGAGATTAATTTTAGTAGTTAGGCTTTTATGTGGTTTATTAATACTTTTTATTTCAGCACAACAGAGTATAGGTGCATGGTCGGTAATGAAGGAATCAATAATAAAAGTACATATTGGAATTTTTGTTTTCAATATTACATGGTCTAAACAGTTATTAGCACGTGTAGGTCTGTTGAATGCTGGAATAAACCCATTCAGAGATAGGAAGTCCAGATAAGAATCCGTCAAGAATTGATCTTTAGTGTTGGTGGCAATGTTTATATTAAAGTCCCCTATAAGTATGATGTTTTTATAAGACGATAAGCCCTTTATTACATTTTCCAGCGACCTTAAAAAACTATCTATAGTTTTAAAACAACTAGGACGATAAAACCCTAGTACGGCCACATCTTTTCCGACTTTGATAAGTATACAGTTTGCTTCCTCAACGAAAATTTCTTCTAAACTAGCGTTAATGTTATTTTTTACAAATACAACGACACCATCGTTCTGGTTATAGTGAGACGATGTAGACATACTTATATATCCGTCTAAGACAGGAAGGATGCTAACACATGACATCCAACACTCTGAAAGAACTACAATGTCTATATCAACTCCTAATCTTTGTAGCAAGATGTTGAGACTATGAAAGTTAGCATTGATACTACGTATATTTTCCGATAGAATTTTTAAGTAGCAGTTTGGTTGTTTTAGAAAAAAAGAGCAACACTCTGGCTCACAGTTAACGGTTTCTGAAATCGAGTAATTATCAATATCATCTATTAAATCCTTATCGAATTTTGTAATAATAGGTTGTACTGTCGATCGACAAAGTTTTATGAGTGTTATTTATATGTAATAGTAATATTAAACAAGAGTACATTTTTACAAAAAATAAATACTGATGTTTCTTAAGATTTTTATTAAATTTGTATACGTGCAGAAGTAAAGAACCCCTAAAGCAATAATGAACCAAGAGATGCAGTAGAAAAGAACAATTATTATGAGTAGTTTCATTTCTTAATAACCTGTGTTTATTTGAGTAAAGTGTGTCGTCAGTGTGTGTACATTTTGTTTGTGTAGTGTAAAAGTAAAACAATGAGTATGATATGTATAAGGTTTGGTTTGAGTTTTTACCGGCATGCTTAAAGGCTAAACAGTAGTAGCTATAAAAGTAAAAAGAAAAATTTAAATAAAATAAATCGGTTAAAATATAAAAAGTTGCGATATAGTGTAACAGAGACGCATAAAAATAAATACAATACATCGTATTATTGTTGATCCAGTTTAAATATTCTACGAGTCATATTGGCTTGTTAGTTAGTTTCTCAAGTTGTGCTTCAGTTTTTATTTGGATGGTCGGTGCTATATCGCTTGTTTTGACTAGAATCTTCCCATTTGATGTCCAACAGTATTGAAGTTGTTTGTTTTTGATAAGATTCCTGGAAAGGTAGTGCAGTTTCCTAGCTTTGGGCGTTAAATGTTCCGTGACATATACAGGAGACGACCCTGGTGCTCCCAGATTAGTGCTGTTCAGCTTCACGGCATTGGACTGGTTAAACACTTTTACGGCCTTTAATACCATGTTCTTTGACGAATTATTGGAGAACTCGACAAGTATTGTTGGACTGCTGTCCTTCTTTCCTGTAATGCGGAACGAGTCTTTGATGCAAGTAATTGGTATGTTGGTATTTATGGATTTGAAAAAGGTGCCTATCTATGTCACCTTTTGATTCATTTTCTATTTTAGGTATGTTTCTTAACTCCAAGAAATTAATCTTCGAGATTCTCAACATTTCCTCCATTTTTTCCTCAAGAGATGTAATATACGCACGGTGGTCTTTACACTCCCTTTCAAGGTGATCACTTTTGAGCTTAATATCGTCATACTGTGAATTTGTAAATAGTATTGACTTTTCTATGTCCTGATTCGATTTCTCGATTATTATTAAGGAGTCTTCAATTCTTGTAAGTCTAGTATCAGAGTCTGATTTCCAGGACGAAAATTGACTTTTTATTTCATTCATAGTTTCTGTTTGTAATGTTAAAAACATTTGTTTCATTTCATCCTTAAAATTCATAAACTCGTCTCTAAAAGAAATTTCTCCTGAAGCATTACGGAAACGTTTGCTTCTGATATTTGTAACTAATTTGTTAGGAGTATCGGTTATACCGACAGTTGTGAGGTTAGGTTCTGAGTTATTGTCTGGAGTTCTAAGCATTTCGATAAGTGACAGTCAGTTCCTGCTATATGTATAAGGTACTAAATCCCGTAGTGTTATTTCCGGTATACCAGTTAGTTATTTGTTATTTAATAACTTGAGAATCTTGCGACTAAAGATTACAGATAAAACGTAAACAATAACACATTCGTGGTTTTGAGTTACCTTCTTAATGAGCTGCGGTGCAGTCAGTTCTCATCTCACACGGGTACATTCGTTGTTTTGATAATGTTGCGCTCACTAATAGTCGTTTGCAGGTATGACGCACCGGTACCGATGACGTGTTTCGGTGGGCGTGGAATTCTCCGTTCTATTCACTCGTCGCTTGTCGCTCGACTTCTTGCAGATATGCGCGCCTAGTACTTTGCGCAAACCAATAAACTTTAACTTTGCCAAATTATTGCTTAATTACTATTTAATTTTAATGTTTGTGGCCACAACAATTTATACAGAGGACACGTCCATGCGCAACCGCGATCCAAAGGGAAGGATCGGGAAGCGTTCACGAGATTCTACACAGCCATCTTCGCGTGAGGAGGATAGTATCACGCTGGGTGCCGCACAACCTCACCGATGCTCAGAAGCAGGCCCGGGTGGAATGGTGCCGTGATATGCTTAACAAATTTGAAGCAGGCTCGTCTCGGCGTGTTTACGACATCGTTACAGGTGATGAGTCCTGGATTTATCAATACGACCCAGAAACCAAGCGCCAGTCGACTGTTTGGGTGTTTCAAAATGAGCCAACGCCTACCAAAGTGAAGCGATCTAGAAGCGGGGGTAAGATTTTGATCGCTAGCTTTTTTAATTTGACTGGCCACTTGGTATCAATTCCCTTACGGGATCAAAGAAGCATTAATGCCGAATGGTATACTACCAAATGTTTGCCAGAAGTTTTCTCTGTTATAAGCAACAAGCGACCAAACACAGGGCTCCGCGGGCTACTGCTCCACCACGACAATGCACCTGCGCACACCGCACTCAAAACGAGGGACTTCCTGGACAGCACGCCAGTCAAACTCCTGGGTCACCCTCCTTACAGCCCTGATCTAGCACCGTGTGACTTCTTTTTATTCCCAAAAATAAAAAATCAGCTCAAAGGGATACAATTTTCGTCGCCGGAAGATGCGCTGGCTGCGTTCGAGCAGGCTGTAAACGAGGTGTCTGCGGCGGACTGGAAAAAGTGTTTTGAAAACTGGTTTAGGCGCATGAATCTTTGTATAGAGGCTGGTGGAAAGTACTTTGAAAAGATTTGATAAAAATATATGTACGTATAGAACAATTTTTTTTAGTTTCGCAAAACTTTCTGAGTGTCCCACGTACCTATCTCAGACACCAGCTCCTCACATAATCTATGTTTGAAAAAATGCAATATTTATTTGTACAATAGTAGTATTATGTGAGGAGAAATAAACGATTTTTATTATTATTTATTATTATATCAAATTTCAAATGTTTACATTTTTTTTGACGGTATTGTCCGCTCTTTGGAGGATACCAGAGGCAAGTGGATGGGAGTTTAATGTCTCACGGTCTTCGTTGGTACAACGAAGGCAAGTTTTAAAAAGAGATTGGTGAGACTATAAATTTTGGTCGTTTTACATCGGTGGCTCAGTTACCGCCAATACAAATCAACATAATCATCATTTCGAAAAACTTTTGCTATAGGACGACTAACCCTGATTACGAAAAAAAAATACAATGTTTTATACATTTGTTGATGTAGTTTAGTCTATTTTTTTCGCGATAGGTTTGAAAAGTTGTTCACAATGATAAGTACATTTACAGGGCCACCGATATTTAAAATGCCACGATGTATTATGCTCTTTTCTACTTTATTATATTATATATTAGGTTAAAAATGTAATGCTCATTCAGCTCCGCTAACAAAAACATAGACTAAATAGATCATTGTTCTGCAACTGCAATTACCCTATAAACTTCGTTAGTAACTTAGGGAAATTTCTTCGGTTGTAACTCGACAAAAAGTCGTAAAAAATATTCGAGAAATAAAAGTTTATGCATCGTAATTTCTTGTATCTTTGAATTCAAAGCTCCAAGGGTCTATCCCTGCTACCCTTTTGTCACCCTTTTCCGTATAAAATAGTTCTTCTTTGTGAATTGTAAAAGTCTTAACAACCTATTGCTCTGTAATTTACTTTTTTACTTCATTCTCTTGTTTTAGTTAATTTTAATCACAAATATTACTCGTTTTTAAAAAGTAACACAAAAATAACGTCCCAATTATCGTATCAAAATAATTTGGTACCCTTTGAAATGTATGTAATTACATATTTGGTTTACAACATAATTATGTTAGAGACGTCATAACTGGAAACCATATTAAATCTTGGACGAATAAAAAAGGCGGACGGAATCTCGCTAAACAAAACGTGAAGCAACCATAGTAAGACAACTTGCTTAAAAGTACGAGCTGGAACATGTCCCGAAATATTTATTTATTATTTATAGGTGTGTTAAAATTCTGCCGAAATTATAGTGGGTTTAGGAAAAAACTAAGTGCTTCAATCTTTTCTTAGCGAGATTCCGTCCGCCATTTTTATTGGTCCGAGTATTAATTCATGTAAAATTTAATTTACCCTCATTAAAATTCCAAGAATGAAATATAACAAGGCAGAACACAAATTACGTATAAAGTTGCAGCGCGCTTGACGTTCAAAATAAATATTCTGCGGACGTTTGAAGCTAAAGGTTTTATTTGAACTTCCAGTATTAACTTTGATGATTATAGTGCACTAGTTCCGAGGGTAGTTATTGTTTGTATTTTGTTGACCTATTAAAATCTTTGAATTTTTTAGTTGGATGTGCAGTCGATGTTACGGTTGTGGGATATTGTTCTGTTATTGTATTTTGCCGGTATGTGATGTAACACTGCTGATAAAACTATGCAGCTCGTCTGTTATATTTTGGATTTAGTCTACAAGGTAGACTAAATAGATTTTTCTTTTATCTGTTTTTTGCCGAGGCTTTAGTACACCTTGGTGACTATGCCAGCCTCATAGGTATCTCTCATATGTACAAATTAAAACAAAAATAACAAAACTATACTACATAATACAACATTACAACATAAAACCTAAGACCTTCTTAAAAAAAAATCTTTCATAAATTTATATCAGTTACAACATCGTAGTCTTCTAGATTAAATAAATAAATATAAATATTTCTGGTCATTTTTTACACAGCACAAATCGTCAAAGTGTATTGAACAGCAGATTTTTTTTACGATTTCAGATTAGACGAGTAGATTCAACACTTTAAATATTTGCCATTAATAATGTAAGCCAAAAAGCTAACGTTATCAATGGCAAATATTTAAAGGTTTAGTATAAACTAAGAATAAAGTTGTACTTATACTAAACCTCTTATGAGGTATTTGTACTCATTATTTGTATTACATCAACAATTTTTACTATGGGACCAATCTTGAAATTGCGAAAAAAATTACAGCTGTTCCCGTTGCTGCTGTTGCTGTTGCTGTTATATTTAGTCGATTTGTGTGGTTGTTAACGAATTCAAAAACACCCTGTATAATAAGACAGATATAAAATGGAATGTTAAATTAAAAATACTCAAAAACTAGATCTGGTTTGTTCGCATATTTTGTCGTTACAGTTGAAAATTGATCGTAGCTTTTGTTCAATATGTTTTGTGAGAAATATTAATTCGTTCTGAATAATGAAGTATTTCATATATACATTTGTATGGAAACATAATCATGTTATAAATTTTTGTTGATCTGTCTGCTATTTAAAAGCCTCATATTTTAGGGTTCATATTGAATGTTCTGGTTCAACTATGTTTGATATAAAAAATAATGCGAGCAAAAGTAGGTATTTTTTTTTTTGAAAAAATAGTTATCAATCTTTATCAGCAAACCTGCTCCCAACCTACACTTAAATTAAATTTCAGATTACCTACAAAAAGGTGAATTGCGAACGCCCAACAGCAATTTCGTTTTAACCTTTATAAAATACTTATTGACAATTCCAGAGGCTGACATTATAAACGAAACCCAATAAGACAATTGAAACCTGACAAGAAATCAAATTCTTACGCGTGATGAAAAATAAACAGCATGAAGAAAATCGTAATTGAATCTTTTATTTACGTTTATAAAATAGAAAATAGTACAAGAGCACTTATTTAGTACATTCAATAAAAGACAAGTATACAGGCAGCTATTATGGCAAATTTTATACATTTATAATTTAACAGAGTTATTCGTGTCATACTGAGAAGAGGCCCGTGCCCAGCAGTGGGACATTAATGGGCTGGTTATGTATGTTATGTATTCGTGTCTCTCTCTCTCTTGCAGATACTGATTAAATCATCTATCAAGATAACCATTGCTGAACAATAAAGCACGTAATAAGCAGCTAAATCTTTGTTATCGGTTGTCAGAATGTCTTTTTAGGGTTCCGTACCCGAAGGGTGACAGACGGGACCCTATTACTCTCGCTACGCTGTCCGTCCGTCCGTCCGTCCGTCCGTCTGTCTGTCACAGGGCTGTATCTTTTGAACGGTAATAGGTAACCGGTTGAAATTTTCTCAGAATATGTGTTGCTATGAGGTGTATCACAACAAATACTAAAAACAAAAAAAGTATAAAAAAAAGGGGGTCCCCATACAAGAAACCTCAAAAAAACATGCATTTTTTTCAACGTTTTTGTTTTTGCTCTATCTTCAAAACCGTAATATATACCAGCGTCAAACTTGGGCAGATTATAGTGCATATTATGTAGTTTAGCAACAAATACTAAAAATAAGACAAACATAGACATATGTGGCGGTACCTGCGTAAGAAAGACATGCAAAAATTCATATTTTGCGCACTGTACGTTGATGTCTTTTGATAAACTCTCGTAAATTAAATCAGTTTTTATGGGGTATCAGGTCGTTGAGAGGTACGGAACCCTTACTGCGCGAGTCCGACTCGCACTTGGCCAGTTTTATTTTATTAGGTTTGCGTTTGATCGCCAGCTCATCTGATGTTAAGCGATGGTGTGATCGACAATGGTACATGCTTGCCCAGCAAAAACCTATTCACTTGAGCCTTGAAGACATCTAGATTATACTTACCAGGAAACATCAGTGTTTCCAAGTTGTTGTTTTTGTTTTTGACAAGCAAAAATCACACAGGAAAAAAGTTATCATTATTCACTCAATAGCAAGTGCATTGATATTCGTGGTTTGCTGTTCACCTGATTCTGTTGTTGAATGTACATGTTGTTACATAAAAAAATCAATAGACAAAAATGGTGCTATACGTACATTTGTCAGTGTTTTCCCGTTCCAGATATTAAAGGCTTAATTATTAATATTGATTGTACCCTATTGGGTGGAAATTTTTACATTTATGAGACGGTTATAGCCAAATTGTTTCCTTTATGTTCCTTAAGCTGCACGAAGTCATGTTTTTTATCTGCAAGTAGTCTAAATAATTCAAGGCAATCTTCAAAATTGCACAAAATTTTAGCCGGTTTTTAAACTGGCTATATTTATCCTTAACATTGTTCAATATACAGGTGACTTTAAAACCACCATCCAATTTTTTAGGCATTAGGTCACGTTAAAAGATTCCATTAAAAAAAAAAAAATATAGATACAATTTTCGCAATAAATAATTTTCCCGGAATTAAATGATCTTTGTGAATGCTGAGTCAAACGTCATTTTTGAGATGCAATATCTCAATACTGATTGATATTAAAAGGAAAAACAAGTATTTTATTATTTTTAACACAGTGATTACTAAGTCAAACGTACAATTTGTGATGCCATATCTGAATATTTTAGTATTTTAATACTAAAACGAAAAAACATGTATTTTATTATTTACTGCCAAGATCATAATATTAAAATTTGGATGGTGATTGAATCATGGTGTTCATCATTAAATCATGGTGTACATCGTGTACATCATGGTGTATATTCAAGTTCCTAAATATGCCTGAAATAATTATTTTATATAGATATATAGAGTATACTTAATTGTTTGCACACCATAAAAATTATAATAAAGTTTTAACAAACATACAAAACAACACAACAAACAAACAAATACACAACAAAAAAAACAAACAACAAATACTACTAACAAATTGGTGGACTTATCACGTTCGGTTAAGTTTTAGCACGTTCATTTACTTATAAATCCACCACAAATGGAACAAAAGTAAAATGCACTTATGTTTAAAGTTGGATGCATGACGTCCAAAGTTCTGTTCGTCCCATATAACATTTGTGAGCTTATCAGTATGTATGCATCCATCTCATTTTCTTCCTCCACATAAATTCTTATTCTTGTCTGGTTGACAGAAATATTATGTCCCACCATTTTTGATCATACTAGTAAGTGAGATTTTATTTTAAAAACTTTAAGAACACATAGTCAGGAATCCTTAAGAATCTTAATATTATATCTTTAAAAAATATATTAACTTAAAAAATGTATGCAACTTTTCCGTTTTTAAATTCGTCTAAATTTTAACTAGAGTTGTAATGTAAGGAATTTCATACATCAAGAGTTAGCAAGAAAATTTAAATTGTCTTCGTTTTTGTACTATGGATCTTGAGTCTGCATTTAGGAATGATTATTCTAAAGTTTTGATTATAAATAAAAATGAGATTTAGTTTTCAAAAATTTTGCTTTGTATGCTCATGTGTATACCTACAAAGTCACGTATATTTTGGTCTATAGATAGATAGATAGATAGATAGATAGAATATACTTTATTGTACACCATGAAAATAGAAGTAAAAAGGAACAACGTATAAATTATGGGTACATGGGCGGTATACAACAAATATAGAGGGTTTTTCGATATTTATTTCGTAAAAACCCAGTTTGGATAACGTTACAATCTTACGGAAGACCTTTCACGTGCGTTCGGAACTTCTTATCCGTGATACTTTATTGACTAGGATTTTTCGCAAATAGATTACACATAGATACGGTAACACACCCTTGTAAAACGTGTTTTTACTTTTTCTACGGGAAACATAATTGACAGATTTATGGGTTCAGTAAATGATAATATTGGTATAAACAACTCTTAAGGTATGGAGGAAAACGTATCTACTTAGTTTCTCGTAATTTTTTTATAGACAGGGAAAAATATAGTGAAGTTCCTTCCTAGAATTGTTTCATGCCAGTTTACTAAAAAGAGGATGAAATTATATAAATAAGAAAGTCTTATTTATATCATTTCATTTAAAAAAATACTACTTGAATCAAATATCCATTTGATATCAACCAAACTACTGAATAAATAGAATATGATCCATATTAAAATTCCTTAAATTTTATTAAAACAAATTGTATGT
Organism: Asteroscopus sphinx; assembly: GCA_949699075.1. Lineage (NCBI taxonomy): Eukaryota > Metazoa > Arthropoda > Insecta > Lepidoptera > Noctuidae > Asteroscopus > Asteroscopus sphinx. The sequence goes on from OX453016.1 coordinate 13,301,962, forward strand.
TAACTTTCTTCCACAATATTTTTTTTACAGTTTAGAAAAATACAGAGTAGGATCAAACAAACTTAACTAAACAAAACTAACTTAACTAACTTTAATAGAATAGGTCTGTTTTTTTTTTGAAAAATAACTTAAAAAGAACCGCTGTTCCGTCCATTGAATTCAATTGCCGTAGACAAAATGGTTGAACCAGTCTGTTTTTTTCACTTATGTTTCGTTGTTTTTTTTCATAGATCTATTCTAGAGTAACAGACCACACCTTGTTTTTTTTTGGTGGCAAAATAAAAAACATTCCGTTGTATAACGGTAGGCTGAATAAGGCTTTTGATATTGTAATTAATTCCATGCTGGATATGTATTAGCAATGCTAATGTAACACGTGACGACTATCATCGGTAGCGTTCGAGTGCTGGTCGGTATGCCACTGAATATTTATGGTAATTTAACAAAGGTGACGTTGATATATCTGGTGAATGTCTATTACCGATTTTTTGAAGATTAATAATGAAGAAAATTGTGATAGATGTGAAAAATAGGTGTATTTGATATGGAAAATTATAAAGTTTGGTAATTATGTAGTTGATTATTTAACAAAGGTGGCGTAATAACGCTATCTAGTGGATGTCAGCTGTCCGATTTAAAAACGGTTTTTAAAAAGAGTGTTAGTTATTATAAAATTTGATGTAAGAAGAAGACTCAGTTATGTATTTTTGTCGCATAGCGATTTGGTTACAAGCTACGCTCTTATGCTACGGCGTAGCGGTGACTTCAGCTACATCGTAGCAAAAGTGTGATTTTTATTACATAATTTTTAACCAAGTACGTATAGCTGTTTATTTTTATTGCTATAATTTAAATGTGACTAAACAAAGTGTATTATCACATTAAGTGACGAAAATACGGGTTCCTAAAAAGCTTCTTTATATTTTATTTTTATAGCACTGTATGTATATTCTAAGTTGTTTTCTCCGTCTGGTTATTGTTTTGAGTACCAAATATGTTTTGATTACATTAGTAAAACTTTAGTACTAACCTTGGAATAAATCTCAAATTTATTTCATCACCTTATTCACGTAAATAGCAGACGTACATAAAATCTGTGTAATTGCAGCATAATGAACAAGAATATTCTAATCTTTATTTAATTCTAGACAGCAGCGTTTCGTCACTTTTCAAAATGCTCTGTAAATATAACAGACGTAGTAACATAAAATCTTGTATAAGTACAACATAATAAACTACTGCCTCTTTAGTCTAGTGGTTGCAAGCGCGACTGCTGAGCGTGGAGTCCTGGGTTCGATTCCCGGGTCGGGCAAAGTGTTATTGGGTTTTTTCATTAGGAAATTCTCAGTAGCAGCCCGGAGTCTGGATTTGTGCCCGGTCAATGGCAATAGGCTCGCCCCCTATTAGATGGGACTATAACATAACTGGCGAAATGTGGGTGTATTATTACACCTCTGCCTACTCCTTTGGGGAAATACAGGCGTGATGTTATGTTATGTGTTATGTTATGTTAATAAACTAGAATTTTCCAAACGAATGTTACTTAATTCTAGACAGTGTTTTGTCGCTTTTCAAAATGCTCTTAAAAATAGCAGACCTAGAACATTAAATCATAAATTATTTATTTATTTGTAGGATCAACCCTGATATCGTGAAAATGATATCAGCTGTTCCCAACATTTTGTCGATTTATATGAACACAAATCCCCCAACTCAACTCTGGAAATTATAGTTCGCTGTATTTGTAGCTACAAAAACTGCGAAAAATTGACACTTTTTTCTATTTACAACTACAGCAAACAATAATTTACAGAGATAATAGTTTTTGATTAAACTACAGTACCTGTTGTTCAATTGTTAAAAACGAATTTTCTATAAATGATGTACTCAGACTACTCAGCGAGTAATTATTAAGCTATTGCATAGCTTCTATCGCGGCCCTTGAGCGTGGAGACCGAATCCAGAAATTCCGTACCGAAAATAACCTAACACCCCCCACTCCGACCGGCACAGCGGTGATACTTTTTAGTTTTGCCATCTATCGATGAATAGCAGAACTTTTAATGACTTTTTGAAATATCACGCTTGTCTCTTTAGTTCTGCAAATCGCCTCTAGGTGGCATTGGTTGTATCGACGTTACTGCGCATGCGTACTCCCCCTCTTCGCCCCGAAATCTGGTGACTCATGCCTGCTTAGAGTTTCGGCGTTAGGGCACCTCCTCTTTGTATTTTTTTTTATTGATCCCCATCAGGCGCCCCGTGCCACGTAAATCTTAGTAGGGCCTTAAATCAGTTTGTTCATCTCGATATTTTTGACGCTGACTGTACTTTATTTGAAAATCTTTATGTGTTATACATTATAAAGTAAGTTTTAAAAGGAAATTACTCTTTAAATATGAAAAAAATTGTAATTGATACCTGCCTTTTGCCTTGTTTATTGTATGGTTGCCAAACATGGGTTTTCACAAATAGAGTTAAACAAAAGATTCAAACAACGCAAAGGGCTATGGAGAGAAGCATATTAAAAATAAGAAAAATACATAAAATAAAAAGTGAAATAATAAGACAAAAAACCAAGATAACTGATGCACTTATACAAGCCCTAAAACTAAAGTGGCAATGGGCCGGTCATATATCACGTTACACTGATAACCGATGGACAATACAAACAATAAGATGGAAGGGACCAGCAGGAAAAAGAAAAATAGGCAGGCCAAATAAACGGTGGGCTGATGATATAATTGAACGAGCAGGGAAAAACTGGTTGACCCTAGGCAGAAAAAGAGAGTCATGGAAGAAGATGGAGGAGGCCTTCACTCAAAGAGGGGTCCATATCCCAGAATCTAACAACTAACCATACTAACAACTAGTAAGTAAGCAAAATTACTAACAAATAACTAATAAAACATTTCAATGTAAATAGGGATATGGAAATAAAAGGCTTTTTATTTTATATTTATTTATACATTATAAAGTTACGATGCGTCATGCATTATTATACGTTGTAAAGTTCGGTGATCTCGTTAAATGTGAGCATGAAGAGATTATAATCGAGAGATACCGGACGCAATTTGCGAGTTGCTATCATAAATCACGCAATTTTGAATTAAGTTATAGACAACTGGGTAGTTTATAAACTGCTGTTGTTAGATTGAATTAAAATATAATTAATATTAAATATTGGCGTGACTTACTAACCAAAAATACATTACAATTCAGTGATTGATAACAAATGAAAAAAAAATTAGATCAATTGTTTTAAGACCAAAAATAACTAAAGATAGTGGAAAGAAAAAATCGATCACGAGCAGGATTCGAACTTGCGACTCTTGGCTCAGTACGCCAGTGCTTTAGCCACTAAGCTACCGTGAACACCGCTCGTGGTATCGAAATTATCTTCCACTATGGTACTTCTTTGGGTGACGTCAGCGATATCTTATTAAGAAACAGTGCTTCTTAACCGACTCGACTAACTTTGCAGATAATTCAAAGTCGTATAGATATGCTTACCCTTACTAACTATTTTATTATTTTTAACTGACTTCAAAAATAGGAGGAGGTTATGTATTCAGCGGTTTTTTTTTAACGCACTGATTTAATTTTAATTTTCTTTGAAGTAAAAAATTAAGTTAAGTTATTTTGCCAAGAAATAACAGTAATGGTGCTTGTACATAGTGCATGTAACTGGAGCATGTTACTGGTGCAGGCTACATGCGCGGGCTACACGCGCGGGCTATTGCGGTACATTCATAAGGCACTAGACCCGCGCATTTATTGACACGGTCGTTTGATGCATGTAACCCGCACAAGTGCCTCAACATGCACATTTTACCCGCGCTGTGTACAAGTTCAGTCGACTACATGACAGTGGTAACACTTCAATTAGAAAACCACCCTTACTGCTTATGTAATAAAGGTGCTATCAATGTCAAACTATGTATCGACCATGCCATAATTATGTATCTCAAAAAAATTTGAAATGCAGAAAATACGAGAATGTTTAATTTTTAATGATGACTGCAGATTTATATCCACGAATAATTCCACGAAATTCACTAATAAAATATTTAACTTTCCCGATAAGAGCTTTTCAGTGCTTTAAAGCGCTATATGTAGCTTGTCGTTAACGAAGTAGCTATTAATCGGTAACTGGGTAGAAGCAGTGCCTTAAGTTATGAAGACTTGTCCATTGACGTTGCTGATATTATACATGATTAATAGTTTCCAAGAGATGACGATGTGTTCTAGTTTTGAGGTTGAGTTTTATGCCTTAAGTTGAGAACTAGGTGACACGGTAGATTGATTCATAATGTATGGGCTGTGTTAGTAATCGATTTCTATTGGTAACGTGTGTTTAGTTTGATAGGTTTGTAGTACGAGCAGTTATATTTGATGTCGGGTTTAGATTTTGGTAAGAACTTTTTACTTTGACTTCAGCAATTTTAGACTTGTCTCAAATAATATTTGAAAATTTTATAGTGTAGCGCGCATACAGTTTGAATATCGCGCCAAGTGGGCCTGTCAATGCGGTGACCAATCACAGCTCTGGCCGCTGACGCTAACTGTCCGTGGCGGGCTTCCGTGCGGTCGCGCCGCCCGCACCTCAGACCCCGTTCGCGCTGCATGGAGTGTGTGATATAGCGAATATTGGTGTGCGGATCTCATTAAAAAAATCCCTACACTACAATAGTCCAATAGCGCGTAAATTCATTATGCTATATGGCCCATGTTTGGATTGAATAACATTGAAAATTGAAAACCAACGAATTGTGTTCCTTGCCTTGAAGTAAATCTTACAATTATTATAAATACGAAAGTATGGATATTTGCTTGTTTGTCTTTCAATTACAATGAAACGGCTGAAAGAATTTGACTTGTTCCAATAAAAATCTGCACAAAATACATAAAACTAACACATTTCCTATTATAAAGGCAATTATTGTCCAAAGTTAATAACAGTACTGTAAAAATAAACATATAAATAAGATAACATTTGAATTACATTGCTAAATTTCCATAAAAAAATTGGGGTGCATTAAAAAAGCCTCCATGAGTGACGATATTTAATTGATCGTCCGGCGCACCCTGGGCAGTCAGCCCCGCTACCAACCTGCTGACTGGCTAATCTATTCCCCACGGCATGAGCTGTTATCATTATGTAGCTCATGTTGACACGATAGAAGAAGATTTCCATTAGTGTCCAGCCTTTGGAAGTTACTATTAAAAGATGAAGCTTGCGATATAATGATGAGGGCAATGTGTTGCAATCTCTTTCAATAAACGGTAAGTATTCTACTGATGTTTAATTCATTAAAATATTGCCTATCTTGAGGCTATGTTTTGCTTACAAAACCAATGTCAAACAAGTGGTTCCCTAACAACTAAACAGTTTTACTCTTCTATTCCTGTAGATGTAAAGGTGCTAAAAAGAGATTGGCTATCTGTAACAGTGGTGCCAACATATTTTTTCACTTAAACATTGAGTACTTACAAGGGTATTTTTCAAATAGATTAGGTATCATAGCCGCTCACTGTGTTGATTAACTATTTAAATTAAAAAATATTTACTGTAATATCTGCATTAAATACGATGATCAGTAATAAATGAAAAAATACACATGTACCTGTAGTATATTTTTTATCTTTGTATAGACTCAGGCTATTCTTAGCTATGTTCTTTACAAGTAAATGTTAACTTATATTTCTACATCGCGAAACTGTCATAGATTAATTCAGAACAATTATTATGTTACAAATAAAATTAGAATTTAGAATTCATATTTCTCATTAATTTTGCACATGAAACATGTTTGTGAATAGGTCATTGTATGCTATTAAGTACGTAGTAAGTATGTTTCGTAAAACAATATTCCTACTGAAGAAATAAGTGAAGTAAAATTAAGAAAGCTTAGCCGATAAGCCGGCTTTAAAACTGTGAAGAGTAGGCGAAAAACCATGATGCAGTTTTTAGAGTTTAAATTTTTTTAGTTTTTCTTTTTAATCTTTGCAAAAAATAAGCTTCTTCACTTAGGGTGGCGCTAATCTTGTAGTTGATTGATGGAAAGTGTTTTAAACGAAAAACTAAATCATCTATATTTTATGGTTTAATTTTTTCTTGTTAATGACATGAATACAAACATATTATTGGGTTTTAGTTTAATGGCAATAGGCTCACCCCCTATTACATGGGACTATAACATAACTGACGAAATGTGGGTGTGCTATTACACCTCTACCTACCCCTTCGGTGAAATACAGGCGTGATGTTATGTTATGTTAGTTAAATTTAAATACCTACTAGAAAATTCAGATTATAGTCACAATTACAGTCAGTTAAAATTACAGTCTATATTTGTCTCTTGTTTTATTTTTGTAAACAATTTTGGCATCAAAGCTACATAGTTTCTTTAAATGTCGTTTGTTTTCTAATCACACTATTGCTTAACAACAGGAGAGATGACACCACCCTATATCTTCTCATTGGTGTCGTAAAAGGCGACTAAGGGATTCAACAGAGGATGGGCAACAGCGTTCTCTGAGTATTTAACCAACCAACTGCGATCGCCAAGCGTGGCGATTATGGCATATCCCCCAAACTGCTTGGGGAGGCCTATGTCTAGCAGTGGACGTCTTTCGGCTGAAATGATGAGGTGAGATGGCAGTCAAACGCAAGCCCATTAGGTATAAAATAAAATAAAAAATAGGTAGGAATGCTGAAAAAAGCCATCCATAATACCTACTAATATGTGATGCATTGGTTCGACTTAAGCCGTGGCAAGACAAATGTGTAACTAAATATTGGTAATGTCACATAATCCAAGCTTTACGAAATTCACACGAATTTTCAGAAAAATTCTTATAAAATATTACAAGTGATATATAGATAAGTCGTGTGAAGTTTTTACGCAGGATTTTTTTAAATCTCTCTTTTTATTCAACGACTCGTGTTGAATTATATTTGCATAAATAAGTTCGGTTACTGCATCTTCTAACCCCAGCGATGAAAGTCACAATTTGTTAGAGTTCCCTAACTAATTAAGTATTCATGATCAAAAGAGTTTTATACTTACGAAGGCAAGTAACCGGTTCTTTTGAACTGAAGACGCGAAGTGTTAAGGTCTTTGATTCAGTCTTAAAAGTTTTAGAAAGTTTGTCTTTATGACAGCGCCAGCAATAAAAGATCGACTCAAAATTATTATGAGCAGGCTTAATATTATTCTGGTCTATAAACCATTAACAAAACTATGAAAGATAACTCTTGTAAAAGCTTAACTAGTCCATAACTAAAATAAATAAAAAAAGCATTTGCTTTTATGCATGATAAGTCAAAGTATATTATAACAGAAGTCGAGCATATAGCCATTTGTCGCAACAAAGTGCAACAGTCTTATCCTGGATAACTGAAAATGTTCAACCATATTTTTTGCATTTATTCATCTTTTTAGGGTTCCGTACCCAAAAGGTGCAAACGAGACCTTGTTACTCTCGCTACGCTGTCCGTCCGTCCGTCCGTCCGTACGTCCGTCCGTCTGTCTGTCACAGGGCTGTATATTTGTAACGGTAATAGATAACCAGTTGAAATTTTCACAGAATACGTTTTACTATAGTGTCTATCATGACAAATACTAAAATTAATAAATAAAGTCTAAAACCAAAGGGGGTCCCCATACAATAAACCTCGAAATACATGCAATTTTTTCAACGTTTTTGTTCCTGTTCTATCTTCAAAACGGTAATACATAGCAGCGTCAAATTTGGTTTGATTATAGTGCATACTATGTAGTTTAGGGTTACCTATAAAAACAGGACAAACATAAACATATGTGGGGGTACCTACGTAAGAAAGAGATGCAAAAATTCACATTTCACGTACGATCGTTGATGTATATTGATAAACTCTCGTAAATTAAATCAGTTTCCATGGGGTATCAGGTCGATGGATGGTACGGAACTCTTACTGCGTGAGTCCGACTTACACTTGGCCGGTTTTTTTTAAATAAATTGATGGGTCTGACGATGATTTTCACCTAATCGATATAAGAGTACCTTAGCTCGATTTGCCTCGAGATTAATCGACTGTCAGTCACCCAGTGATATATTCTCATTTCATCTTCATAAACCAAACGCGACTGGTGGCATTTGCTATTTTTTTAGTACAGATATCACCACAAACATGTGCTGAACTAAGATTTTTATATTAAAACACAGAAAAAATTATTGATGGGGTCTATTTCTTACCAAACCTAAGCCGTGTACGCTAAAAAAACACAAACATTGTTCAGAACACTGAGGTAATATTATTATGTACTACGTACTGTACAATGTACTCAAACAAAATGTTTGTTGCACGTTTTAGAGCTCCTGCACTCCCGCGCGTGCTTCGCGGCCAGCAAGTTGCGCGATTTTTTTTTCGTAATTTCTACTCTAGTACGTAGTACATATTACCTCAGTGGTTCAGAACATAAAAATCATGTCTTTAAGTTGTTTGTAAAGATTTCTCCATGATTTTAAAAGCATGACAACATGATATAGCGAACCACGTTATTATTTCTTATACAACGTTAGTTTCAGTACTGCAAACCTGAAATAAATTCGTTCAGAATGACTAGGAAAATCGATTGGGAAAGTTTTTATACCATTTCACCATTTAAAAAATTAACCACAAAATATATTAAAAATCATTTCGATCATTATGTTTAAATACAGTTCATCAGCGGATCGTGAATTGGTCTCTTAGGGCCACGAATTTTAGCTCGGTGATTTTCCGTGCATTTAGTACGAACGACATTCTTCACTTTTTTCGCTTCCAACTGGAAAGTTACTGTATTTAAAAAAAAATGTAGTTTTGTGTTTTAGAAAGAAATAAATAGGTGTTTGAGGTTATCACTAATGGGAAAAAATCTTTACACTAAGCTATTACATGAAACAAATGGTTGCAAATTATGTTCTTGCTTGCTTGAATTAAAAAGTTTAGTAGCATTATCATTCCCACCACGTTTTCAAATCCTGAGGATCAAAACTACTTGTTCCAAAAAATAACTTTGTTACCAATTTTGATATTTCACTGTAATTAGGTTTTATTTATTACACAGTTGTAAGTTGTATTGAACGTTTTCAAAATGCTGTTATAAGAACTAAATGTTTAAATAATTATTATTTTCTTGTGTGTAATTGACGATGTCTGTGGTCTAGTGGTTGGAGTATCGGACTGCTGATCACGAGGTCGTGGGTTCGATTCCCACAGGACACAAATATTTGTGTGATAAACATAAGTGTTTGTGTTGGTCTAGGTGTTTCTTATGTATTATAAGTATGTATTTACAAAAAAAAAATATACAAATATTATATCCATCGTCTAGTACCCATAGCACAAGCTCTGCTTAGTTTGGGACTAGATGGTGCAGGCTGAGTAAAAATGTCCCAAAAATATTTATTTTATTTTAATTAAACACTAATGTGCGCTTTAGAAATATAAATACATAAAACAAAGTCGGGTTAGTCGGGTGGCTGGACCGATTTTAATGAAACTTGGGATACGCATAGAACACAGCCCGGATTAACATATCATAAAGGCTCATTTTTTTTCCGGGAAGATGAACAGTTCCCGAGGGATGTTCGATAAACGACATTCACGCGGGCGAAGTCACGGGCATAGGCTAGTATTATGAATATTTTTTAAACATTTCTGGTATGAATTTGAACTAAAATTATCTTATTTTTATGACTGTTATATAGATTGACATGATAATATTAATTTTATTAAGCTAAGATCTTATGCTATCGATACAGATCATTAGATGCAATGAACCATTAACCAACTTTGGGAATACGGACAAATTATCATTTGCCTGTATATTTATCACATTTTATATTTAATAAATAATAAAATAATAATAAATATCTTCGGGACGTTTTTACACAGCACCATCTAGTCCCAAACTAAGCAGAGCTTGTGATATGGGTACTAGACAATGGATATAATACTTATATACATTTTATTTTTTTTGTAAATACATACTTATAATACATAAGAAACACCCAGACCAACACAAACACCTATTCACCACACAAATATTTGTGTCCTGTGGGAATCGAACCCACGACCTCGTGATCAGAAGTCCGACACTCGAACCACTAGACCACAGAGGTCGTCAAAATATAATAATTAATATTATAATTTATAATTAATATATTTATTCGTTACTAAATTCACATAACAGTATGTGGTTATTGCGGTATCACAAATGAATATCCGTAAACCAGTTTTTCGCTATACAAACGTTTATCTTTTCCACAGCAGCGTCCCATGCCGCGCTTTAAGCGCTTCGTTTTACTCTTGTTAAGCTTTACAAAGTGATGATTAATTTCATTAAGTTGTCCTGTAGGTTTGTAGCGGTTGTCATTTGCACGAGGCAGTGATTGTGAAACAATTAAACAATTTTCCGTAGTTATGTAACTTCGTTTTTGTGACGAATTGCTTTAATTTGTTGTTATCTGGTTCTTTCTTTGTCAGGAGGATTTCTATGACAATAATAAAGTAAAGCTGACAACACGTTTTTTTTAAATGTAGCTTTTGATATTCCTACCAACAAAAGTATTCTATTTAAAAAAATTTATTATAGATTGACCAGCATGAATTTCAGTACCATGAAAATAGGTCTAAAATGTCTGCGAATCGGGGGCGAGGGCTAACCAAACTAAGAATGTCTGCGAATTGGGGGCGAATCAAACTATCATTAAGACTCCCTAAGACATTGATGTGAATAGTAGGCATACATGTAGGTATAGTTAACCGCACGTCAGTGGTAACGGTTTGACCTTGACAGCGATATTATTTCGCAAGCTGTAACTGACGCGCGGTCGACTGTACTACGTATTTGATAGTAGGAAACTTATACCTAATTTACTTAACTGTCACTACTCTGACCTATTGATGTGAATAAGGAGTGTGTGTGTGTGTGTGTGTGTGTAAGAAGGGTGTGCTTAGGAGTGGAATTCCTTGCCAACGTCTGTGTTTCCCAATAGTTGTAATCTGGTCGCCTTTAAGGCATAAGTGAGTAGGTTTTTTTCTGGACAAGCATCATCGTCAACCGCACGATCGCTTAGCATCAGATTAGGTAGAGGTCAAACAGTAGCCCATTTTCGAATATTAAAAAAAACAGTGGGCCTACATGTAGGCACTATTTGTTAGTAGAAAACTTAAGTATTATACTTTACTTCTTAGAGTATATTACTTAATGGGAATGTAGGAGCCAAATGGTGCCCCTATCATTAAAAAAAAAATACTCGCTGAATACATCATTTATCGAAAATTCGTTTTTAACAATTGAAGTAGAGGTACTGTAGTTTAATCAGAAACTATTAACTCTGTAAATTATAGTTTGCTGTAGTTGTAGATAGAAAAAGTGCGAAAAACCGCCACTTTTGGCAGTACCTGTACTTCAATTGTAAAATACGTTTTTTCCATAAATGATGTATTCAGCGAGTAATATTTTTTTACTGATTTGGGCACCACTTGGCTGCTACATTTCCTTTAATAGTCACCACTCTGACCTATTTGTGAGTCATCGAGAAAAAAAATTGAAAACTGTTTTAGCACGAAACAACATTGTTAGTTCAGCGTCGACTATAGCAATTATTTTCTCAGTTGCATCTGATAACAAGCACGGAAAAAGCGGCTGATTTATTCGATTTATCTCTACAAATATGCATTTTAATATGAGAGGATGGTGAATCGGATTTATCGAATATAGTGAAGAATTGAATTTAAACTACAATAGGTACTTTTTGAATTTGGCTTAGATTTAAAGCAGGAATAATTTTATTAAAAAGATTTAATTAAACTACGTTTTTAAAAACAATGTGAGTTATTATTACATTGTCATCCAGTCCTGAGCTATGTTAAAGTTTCTGGCTCATCGAGAAGTTAGTTTAAAATCGATTGCAAAAGTTTTACCAAACAGACAGACATGAGTGAAAGCGAGTTAATAAAAACGTGGTAAAAAGAAATAATAGCCTAGCGGTTAAGCGCTTGCCTTCCATGGAACATGAGTCTGAGTCTGAGTTCAAACCCGGCCCGCACCTCTGACTCTTCGATTTCATGCGCTAATCAGATTTTGATTATCACTTGCTTTAACGGTGAAGAAAACATCGCGAGGAAACCTGCACATTCATTTGTAAGTGCTCTATACAGTTCTCGATGGTGTGTGTAGTTCGCCAACTCGCATGGCTTGCGTGGTGGAGTAAGGCCTTAACCTTATCATTCGAAGAAGAGATTTCGTGCGCAGCAAAGGGCTGCTATGTTATGGGCAACTTGTTTGTATCAATTTTAAATTTCTATAAAAAAAACGAGTACTTTTACATTCATGGCAAGTTTCAAACACGTTTTATGTGTCCCTTTTCAAGTGATTCGTATATAATTTATAGAATATAAAAAATATAGATCCAATAAATACTGTAACAGGCAGTCACTGAGACAAAGGGTAATAAATATATTTATTACACCAACATACTGTTGAAGTTATGACATATATTCTATTGTAAACACTGAGTTTTTAGTGGTTCTGGAAACAAAAAACATTAAATCTATATCAATTATACGAGTAGAATTGATTAGTAGTGTCAAATAAAAATGGTTTTGTCGAAAGTCAAACAATTTGATTTCATTAAATTAAAATTTACTTAAGACTTGATGAACGAGGGTCATAATATTCAAAATAAGGTAAAATTTGCGTACACATAATAAATAATGAATAATGTTAAAAAATATTCCACGATAAATCACGCGTACAGGAGAAAAAATGCTCGCGCACACTGACTAATTAAGGGCCAGCTGGCTAGTACAAAAGATGGAAAGGGTGACAATAGCAACCGACGGACACTGCCGTGCTAGGTACATGTCCGCGCGTAGCTCAAGGTTTCATCAGGATTCATCACGAAATAAATTTCTCATAACTCTAAATTATGTATTTTCCGATTATTACATGAACTGACCAGAAGAAGAAGTTTTACAACAAGAATGACAGCCCGCGCAAAGCACAGTGTCTCCATCTTTATATTACTACAATCAAATAGACCCAACGGAGTCACTAAATACTTTTTAATTTATAAATGAACACTAAAATAATTAACCAGTCGTCGTGATAAAACTAATATTAATTTAGATAATCTCTAAACAATATATAAACCAACAAATCATGCCAGATATTAAAATATGAAACAATATAAAGCGGAATTATCAGAACCACAAAATTAAATTAACAACATTTAAATTAATCATTTCATTAATCTAATTAGAATATTCGAATTATAATTATCATAATATTAACATTATTTACAACATTAATTTAATTAATACGGATCATCAAATATTAAACTTTGCTAAACAAAAAGGTATCTTCTTTGATCTTTGCAAAGTACAACAAATACAACTTTGATGATCTTTGCAAAGTACAACAAATACAACAGCAAACTAGCAAATTCTAGAAATAAAGGATATTTATTTCAAAAGATTTCATAATTGTATAAACTAGTTACCTCAAAATGGCAATAGATTGCGTTGTAAGCATCGATATTCGATATAGCATAGACATTAATTGGTCTGAGTCCGAGTATAAATTAATATTTTAATGTTATAAGCTATGGAAAGCTATATTACTCTCAAATTACACTAGAGGGCGCAATGTTCAACCAATGCCAGGAAGAAACATTCAATACTGACCAGTAATAAAGATTAATATATTAAGTTCTGTCAAAAAAAGTGTAAACAAATTGATGACAACACTAGCGCGCCCATATACATCACCTCACCTCACGCAACTTTGATTTGTAAGCGCGGAACATAGTCCCCAGTCATCGATGATATCGATTGAAATTTTTTATAAATTAAGGTATCACTTTTTTTCTTATTTGGAACGAGAATCAAGTACTTCCTCCTTCAATAAGTCTCTTTTTTAACCAATGCACCTTGTATACAGAGTAAAAAAAAAATGTGTGTCCAGTCGATTTCTTTTTTAGTTTTGAAAGATAATATTATTACGAAATTTTAAACAAACAAATAATTAAATTGTGTAATTTAATGAATCAAATTATGTATAAAAATAACGCTGTGTTTGAAATTTGTACTTTTGTGGCTGTTTAAATATTATAGTGGTCCGACCGAGACTCTGTGACGCTATCGGTCCCGTCTGTCATACGAATATCTATGGCAGTTGTTGCGGGTAGTCAGAAGCCTGAAAGTCTGACACCTGGTCTAACCTCCGAATGTTGGTGTTACCCAGTAACTGGGTTGCGGGGGTCTGATGGCAGTCGCTCCGTGTAAAATACTGATATGTAGCCGCATTTGGTTAGACTGGAAGCCGAGCTCAACATAATTGGGAAAAGGCAAGGAGAATGATGGATGCTGATAACTAGAGTGGTATTGTTTTCCGTTTCCAGAACTACTTAAAACTCAGCGTGTCGTATGAAACATACGTGTTTCTAATAAAATATGGTGTAATAACTTTTATGCCTCCAGGAATGTACTTGAAATACGTGAGTACACTAGAATTCTGTCACCATTGAGTGTTGATCGAATAGGAGAGAAATGTAACAGATTGTGATACGCAAGGCGAGGTAATGGCGTATTTCGGATATGAATTGACGGCTCATATTACTTTCATATCATATTAGACTTGAGTAAAATTTTGGTAGTAAGGAGTCCTACTAATATTATAAATGTGAAAGTTTGTGAAGATGTTTGGATGTTTGTTACTCAATCAAGCATCAACCGTTGAACGGATTTCGATGTAATTTGGCACAGAGATCGATCATAACCCGAATTAACGTATAGGTTTTTTATTTATTTATATTATTGAGGACCTCCAACAAAAGACATTCACAAGTGACATATACAGGATTCTATCTAGTGTACTCCTTCAATTACAGGAGGCCAAATTAATGACTGAGCTAACTTAAAATTAAGGTGCAAGTATCTAACTCAACTAAAAACAATAGAATAATATAATATATATCTTCCTGTTTTTAATCGAGTCAGGCACTTTTCCTATTTTATTCCGGGAAGACATACAGTTGCCGAGGGATGCGCAATTACATCTTTCTGTGATAAGCCGAATTACACGCGGCCGAAGCATAGGCATAGGCTAGTAAAGATATAACGGAAAAATACAAGAATAATTATATTTTAACAATCCGACTTGAAGAAGTTAAGAACTCTATAAACATTCAAACTGTAACGTAATATTATCATAGCATAATTATTTTGATAATACATATCAAAACTTTCTTGTTTGATATATTATTTTAAACTTGTCGCTAATTAAGAATTTAGAACAAACCTATTATTTTTAGCGTTAAGAAAATATAATGTGTAATTTCACTCATAAAATACGGAAAGTATGTGGGTATTTACGTTACTGATATAAAGGACTTGCGACTTAGTATCAGACCATTTGTTAGTACTTCACACTAGGCAACAATGAAATCTGGCACCATTGAAAATCAATCGATATAGGAAACTCTATTGAACACAGGAGGTGAGAAAGTGATGGACAGTTATTGTACATTGACGATGTACATAGCATATAGGCTCGGCCAGCCAACATATGCAATAAACCCTACATAAGATATACGAGTTAGGACATAACAGAAATCTGCGCTCATTGTGTGCAAACTTGGCGATCCGCCAAAAGGTGCATTAGAGCAGAAACACTTAGCGTCAAACGTTAAAACTTCAACTTTTCATATTGTTCTAGATAGCGTCTGGATTGTTCGCAACTATGAACTTTTCAAAACCAATTATCCTGTACTATATCTTGTACTCGTATTTAAAGAAGCAAGGGAGCTGGAGTAAGTTTGTTGTGGAACTTAATTTCTTACTTTATACTGTTCCTTATTTATGTTCTTCATTGAAAAGCGAGTATGGAACTCGTTTTATATCAATCGGAGGTATAAGAACGTTACTTGCTACATGTGAGCAATATGCTGCTGAACACGGGCTTGTGTACAGTGTGAGAAAGAGTCAGTTCATGGTCTTTGAGGTTGGAACTGGGTCAAGTTCGTGTTCGTTCATGTACCACCTATCAAATTATACGGTGTTTCACTTGAAAGGGTGGAGCAATTTAAATACCTTGGACATTTAGTCACTGTTGACCTCAAAGACAATGCCGACATGGAAAGGGAACGGAGGGCTCTGTCAGTTCGGGCGAATATGATTGCCCGCAGGTTTGCAAGTTGTACTACTGAAGTTAAACGTACTCTCTTTAAAGCATTTTGTTCATCGTTTTACACGTGTAGCCTGTGAGAAAAGTATACGCAGTCGTCTTATGGAGCCCTCCGCGTCCAGTACAATAATGCATTTAGGAAACTGATGGGGCTTCCGTGGCGATGTAGTCCGTCGGGCAAGTTTGCGGCGGCGCGTGTAGATTGTTTTTACTCCACGATGCGAAAGCGCGCCGCGTCCCTTGTACGACGAGTGTGGACCAGTTCCAACAAGGTCAATGATAGCTGACAGGGAGGACTTTCCATTTATAATTCACTGTTGTCAGCTACATATTTCAGTATGTGAATATGTTTGTTTACTAACATTTAGGCTTAAGAAAATTGTTACTAACCCTATATGAGTACATTCATGCTTGAAATAAAGTTTATTCTATTCTTCTATTCTATTCATAACGTACAGGAAGTTCTGTTCATTCAAAAGTACAACAATTTTCAAGTATAGGCGCTGATAATGATACAACAAAAGTTAAGGGCATGTTTAAAAAAAACAGCTCTTTTCGAAGGTGAAAAGATCTTTTATATTCCATAACTAGACGTAGTTTTATTAAATTATCTCAACTTATTATTGCAATGAAATTATAGAAGTGTAAAAGGATAATGGACTGGCATAACACCAATATAATTTTTACGGTTAGGATATGAGAAGTTTATATGTTATTCCGTGTTTTTATACTTTTAGCTTTCCAAAGTAATCAAAATTTATAGCAGTAGTATCTGACTATCTGTACCAAAAAAAACTACGGTGACTTGTTTTTTCAGTATAACATTTATTTTGTTTTTAACAGCTTTGTTTATAGAACTTATTTTATGAACTTTTTGATTTACTTCTTGGTTTTAGTTGATTGTTAGTGGTAGTTTTTGTTCATCTCACGTGTTTTTTCTTTCATTTATTCATCTTGCTTGTAGCTACTTTTAGAACTTTTCCTTTTCTAGAATGTTATCAAATGAAATTACGATTGTAACGTCAAATTACATAATGCATCGTCGCGATAAGATTCCCTATCTGGTTCCTGAAAAATATGTTCATATCATCAGTCAAGTTCACCGGATTATACGAGATTATTTTACCACAAAATTAGTGAACACGCCTTTTTAACTTACATAATTGAATAAACTCAATGAAGATTTCAATTTCCCCTTCAATAACCACGACAATTTGCATTTGATAAATGCTCCAATCGTTCGATGAAATAATTTAATTCCGCTTTTAGTTCAACTGTGAAACACAATGGCTTTAATTTCTCTATCGAATGTTGATCATGGCAAAGTCGTTGTTTGTGATTCCATTTCGAATATCAATATTTGTTATGAAGTGTATTTTGCCTTTTTCAATATTAGGGTACATCCGTAGCCTGATAGTAATATTCTTGCTTCAAGCGGTAACAAAATTAAATATCGATCGCAATAACATTATACAAAGTATCATGAAATTCTGTTTTAGGCCTGTTCAGGACCTCGGGATCAGATGACACAGGTAACTAGATGAGATCTATATTAATTACTTTAGACTTTGGAGCTTTTGAAAAATTATTTAGTGCAAAAATTAATATTGCTTTTGATATCGCTTTGAATGGAATGTGAGTAGATTTTGAATTTTATGTGGGAGATGTTTGTGTCTCTATGAATGTTAAAGAACAGTTTTTAGTGTATACGATTTTTTTAACCCATGCCGAACTTATAGTAGAAGGAAATTAAGATAAATTGGTAATGCTTGTAGGATCCTTGCACAACTTTGATTCTTAGACCTAACCCTTTTTGTTTTGCGTGTGGCTTCAATGATTACATTGCACTTGGTATTGATATAAATTTAATGAGGCAAGTATGGAAATCCCCGCATAAATAGACGGAATATGTCTGTCTATGGAGAGTATCTGATACTCTCCATTGGACATGTTTAAGACAACTTTTTAGGATAGGTAGTGCAATGTGCTTACAAACGTAAGTCGATGGAATGGAAACGAATAGCAGGTATAACGTTAACGACGTCTAGTTCTTATATTTGCTAGGCTTCGCATGTGGCTGTGTTCCTAATAAGCTAGTAACCGGATTAGTCTAGCTTAAAAATATGTGTTAACTGAAAATAATGAAAAATTATATTTTAGATTGAAAGCATGTGTATTTATTAGGTGTTTTGTTTTACAGAGATGAGTTTGACTTGCTAATTCATGTTAAAATTCTAATAATTATGTGGAACCCTTTATTAGAATCCTTGTATATGATTGGACTTTCCGACTATGTGTTAAAGTACTAATTCCATGTACTTTATATTATTATATTTAAGTAGGTATATTATGTACGAAACGTACCTACTTTTACACCGTACCTACCCACGATCGGTTCCCATTCTTCTAGTTCATCCAAAGGTTGTCTGGAAGAGATTGCCTTGTGCGATAAGACCGCTCATTGTACTTACTTAATCTTTCTGTAAACTATTGTCTTTGTTTTCGTTTGGTGTAATGTACAATAAAGAATACAATAAATTAAAAAAAAAAAAAAAAGTAGGTAAAACTGTAGTTATATGGTTTATTTTAATCAAATTGGTTCAGACTTTCTCTAAAACTTTTTTATTTAATTAGAATTTCTATTCGTGAACACTTTACAGGTCTTAAAAAAACAATTCACATTTCACAGAAGCAAAGATCAAAGTGGGTAAATATTATGTACAGCCTAGATTCAAGAAACGACGTAGAATCTAGTATGTGTACTCTCAAGCTAAAGTGAGGGTTATTTTAGAATAACAAGCCAGACATTCTTAGAATGGGATTTAGTTTAGCGCTAAATAAAACGCAAATTCTAGTCACTACTACATTACGCAAAAGCTGTCAGGTTGAAGAGAAAACAAACTCATTAAGTCTGCAAATAAGGGCAATCAAGATGATTGCTCTAATACTGACTATGAACCATTTGATTGCCGTGTAATCGTACTTAATGGAAATAAAGTTCTTCCAACAAAAATATTACATAATGGTTGGTTATTTAAGTATTCACTATCGATGATACAATTAAGCTTTTTTTTTGGAAAGAGGTCGTTTCGGTCACTCTGCAAAACAACTCATGGAGAAGATATAAAGGCAAATATTGAACTATGTTGGAGAACGTGGTTCAATTGTTGATACAAAAGAAAGAGAAAAGTTGATATAAAAGAGTGGATAAAAAAATAATTGTTTATCAGTTGCTTAAAACAAATTTGAAATGAAATTATGCGTAGCACATTTTTTTAGTATTGAGTTAATGCTACTGACCAAACAAAACATCCACGAAAAAGCAATTTTTGTCAACATTAATACCAATAAAATCACACTCAATTTGAGCTATACAAACAGAAACTCGAAACACAGACACAGCAGCCTCAATTGGATTTGGCAGCAATGACAATGCACTTAATAGCGGAATTCTCCGGTTGGATTTCCAAAGAAACAACTATTGCAACTGCTTTGCTGTTAAATTGTATTTGGTATCAAAAGTGGTAAGTAAGTTAACATAAATACGTCATAGCCGAAGTGTTGAGCAAAAAGCTTGAATAACCCTCGGTTCCTGGAAGGCTGATCAATTTGATCTGTTGTCAAATCTAATGTCAGCTCTTGTGATTGGTCGACAAAACGACTAACAACTAATCACAATACTTTTGACATGGAATTTGACAGCTGATTAGTAAATTTCTACGTTGAACAGCATTTCAGAAACTGTGGGTATGAGTTTTGTGCCACAAATGGACACCATTTTTTTAGGAAAGGTTTTTTGAGGAGAAGATTATTAATTTGGGATAAGAAAACAAATGATAAACGTACGTATACGTAATATAGAATGAGTTTAGGTACAAATTCTTAGATTCTATAAACTGTTATTTGATATTTCTTTGTTATTTCTTCTAAAAAATTTACAACGCAATTCGCAAGCACGATGCAACTTCCTGTAACCAATATCACTTACTCTGGGAGGCAAGAAGACAATATGTGGATATTGTAAGACAAGTTTAGAGTTCATATTCTTGCTTCCCCTTTTATAATAAAACAAAAGTTCCTTCCTAACTCGTGCAAGTTTAAAGAGTCAACCGAGCAACATACGTGCAGTATTTATAAGCTACAGTATGGCAACAGTATTTATTTACTAGTACAATACTTGTAAGGTTTTGTTAGACTGACTTTAAGAATTTGAACCCCAGTTATACGATTCTTTAGTAGAAACAGGACATTGTGTTCATAGACGAGTTAGCCTAGGTAAAATCCTTGAGTCGAACTTCAGGATATTACTGCGCAAAAAGGTGCCCAAAGTAAGCAATTTGAAATGAAAGCGTTTGACGTATAGAAAAATTGTACTAGCTTCATATTATACCCAACCAGCATTTCATGGTTTGCTTAGAGAATCGCACTGCAGTACTTAAAATAGCACGAATGGCTACGTTTATTCTAATAAACAAACAAAGACAATTGTACAATGTACATGTTCATCCATCAATAATGTCCACTACGCTGGTCGGAACTCCTAGAATATTAAACTCTGTTGCCGAGGAAAATGATGCCATTCCTACTGTATTTCTGGCTAATAATTCATCTTAGAACAAACACAAATACGAAGAGAATAAAAAAACGTAGCCCAATTTAACGGAAAATGGGGCGAGAGACGTCAGTCGGCCGATTAATTATTCGTTTGCTATCGATGCTACGACTATCGTTGAGACTGGGCCACGCCGGCGACATCGATTGCCGATAGCGTAGGACTCCATACTATTCCAAGCTAGAGTCAACGACTTCTATATAAGTAAATATTTGGATTGCAGAAGAAGTTTTGTAGTATTATTTATGTACACAGTTACTGTTGTGATGTGTAGTGGAATTAAATGGTCGTCAATTGGTTTGAATATTTTGTTCCATCTTACAAAATATTTATGGATTGTGCCACGTTATTTCTGACTAAAGCAGTACATATTCAAAATTGTTATTACACGAAGATTATACAAAATGCTAGGATACTAATTTAAAAAACGTATTCTGATATTTGATGACGTCAAAATTAATTTACAAAGTGGTGCAATAAAATTTAATTGACGACAAGAACATTGAAGCGGGTCTAAAGGACACGTCCTGTTATATTCAAATGTGTTGCGACCATCTGATATGGAAAGTTACGTCATAGTAAAGGAGTGTTGACACGATACTATCGATGTTAATCCCAGCCCTTATAACTGTAAACGACTTGATTGAATAATGGTTTGTACATGAATCTATGAAAAGACAATGCCTTCTAATGTATGTCGCTTAGTCTACCCATCAAAAATCGACGTCGCACAACCAAACCCTGAGTATCTGAGTAAAGAGCCTCCACGAGTGACGATATTTAATTGATCGTCCGGCGCACTCTGGGCAGTCAGCCCCGCTATCAACCTGCTGACTGGCTAATCTTTTCCCCACGACATGAGCTATTATTATTATGTAGCTCATGTCGACACGAAGAAGAAGACCCTGAGTATTCCAAGGAAAAAAAATGTTCTTTCAGTATAAATTTTTTTAAAGATATAAATTGTGGAAAGAAGAAAAAAAAACAAGGATTCGAACCTCATGAATCCGTCCCCAATTTTCTTCAATGGGATGCTGCTGACGTCACCGAAAGACGTAAGTGAAGGTTAAATTCAATACCACGAGCAGTGTTCACGGTAGCTTAGCGGCTAAAGCACTGGTGAACTGAACCAGGAGTCGCAGATTCGTGCAGGTCGTTAACGATGTTTTCTTTCCACAATTTATGTCTATAAATTTCGCTTCGCATGCGTAGACGCGTCAAACATAATAATAATAAAAAATTGATGTGTAATACCAGTAATTCGTACTTTTTAGTAGGTATTTAATATTTTGAGGTTAAGTTCGAGAAAATAACGAATTTGAAGTACACAAAATCTAACATTGTCAATGTTAAGCCGCGTCTCCTGCGACCATACTTTTGTTATTTCTAACATATAACATATTTTCTAACAAAATGTGGGCGTGGCCTAGCTACTTGGCTACATGTACATTGACCTAAGTAAAATGTTAGCATGTTTTGTTAGAAAGTTCCTTGTATTTTTACAGTGGCTTCAAAAAGAGATTATAGATTATTTAATTGCAAATTCAGATTAGCAGTTTCCACCAGCAAACATCATGGCAATTACCACGATTCTTTGCATAATTGTTTAAACTTGTTTATGTGTATACTGTTATACTGGGTTAGTACAAACAGATTTACCTTTTCGCCCAGTTAGCGGTGCGAGAAATCCCTTCTTAGTACGTGATTATGTCACGGTAGGAGCTAATTTCCGAAATTGCATGGCCAAGGGTCACTTGGGTAATTAGCTCATTTATTTTTATGTAGGTATGTATATTTATATGATAAGCTTAGTAGAATGTAATAAATGGTGAGTTATGGGGTAATGGTTTGGTATTCACATTTGAATCAAAGTAGTATCTAAATTAAGAAATGTCTATTCCACTATACCTAAGTATATTTGAAGGTTACCTTGTAAGAAGTAAGGTAAGAATCTGGTAATAATAATGAAAATGTATGTTTGCTGTTTTGACACTAGTCGCAGCTATTAGGTACACTAATTTCATTAAATACAATAAAAAAATTTGTTGTATTAATCGCAAAATGATTTTTTTTTTTGAAACTTGTCTTCAAATTACTACAAAAAAAAAGATTATTTTAGGGTTCCGTACCCAAAAGCTATTAACAGTACCTTATTACTATGCCTAAACCGTCCATTCGTCAGACCATAAGCGTCAAACTTGATCTGATTAAGACGTCCACTGCTGGACATAGGCCTCCCCCAAGCATCGCCACAAGGACCGGTCCTACGCTTTCCGCATCCAGCGGATTCCTGCTACCTTCACTAGGTCGATGGTCCACCTTGTCTGGGACCTACCCACGCTGCGCCTTCCAGTACGCGGTCGCTACTCCAGAACTTTATGAACTCATCGGCATTCCATCCTGCGAGCAATGTGCCCCGCCCACTGCCACTTTTTGGCAATACTTCGGGCTATGTCGGTTACATTCTTTCTCCTGTGAATCTCCTCATTTCTGATTCGATTGTAGTGCATACTCTAAAGTTAAACAACAATAATATAATCAATTATTTCACTGGCATGGTGTGGTGGTACGGAACCCTTAGGGCGCGAGTCCGACTCGCAATTGGTAGGCTTCTTTTACTTATACATATGATATTGAAATTGTTGTCATTCGTGCAGTTATCGACCTCAAATTTTAACAAGTCAATACAACGATATTTTCTGAATTTCTTTATTGAAAATAATAATATTATTGTGCAAAATTAATACTGAAGTACCTATTCGACGATGTTTGCATCGCAACGTTAAACAAATTTAATTACTGTAATTCAACTAAAGCACTATGCACATTTTTAGTTATGTTACTGAAACGGTTTCCCGACAAAGAGTGGATCTCAGCAAGATCCTTGAAATTCTCGTAGTCGTTGAGAAAATCGCATCCAACGAAATGAATTGAATATCTGCTGGTATTCAGGGGATAACACCATTGAATATAATAATATAATATTTTGTAAGTTGGGAAGACTATCTATTTTTATCTATAACATAATAATTTAACAAAGACATTTGAATCGTAAAAGTGATAGCCTAGAGGTTGAACTTGCCTTCCATGCAGGACGGTATGAGTTCGAACCCAACCTGCACCTCTTAATTTTCTGATTTATGTGCGGATCAGAATTGGATTAAATTACCACTTTCTTTAACGTTGAAAGAAAATATCATGAAGAAACCTGCACATCTGAGAGCTTTATAAAGATCTTGATGGTGTATGTAGTCCCCCAGCCAGCACTAGGCCAGCGCGGTGGACTAAGGCCTGAATCCTTCTCATTTTGAGAAGAGGCCCATACCCAGCAGTGGGACAGTAATGGGCTAGTTATGTTTATGTTGTTTGAACATGTCTGCACTTAAGTTGATAGAAGGAGCTAGTATACAAACTTATTCTTATTTTATATTAAACCTCGATTTCAGGGCCGGTCACATAGTAAAAGTTAGTCATAATTATGAGTACAATGACCCCTTCAGAGGTTTAGTATAAACTAAATTCTAAAATAAAAAAATCTTTTTCTAAAAAAAAAAAAATCTTTTGAATTTACCTAAATCAGAAAACTCTAAAAAAAACAATGAACGCTGATCTTTTTGTTTTTTGTGTAGTTATCTTAATAGTTTGGTAATTTTAAATCATCATCATCATCATTTCAGCTGAAAGACGTCCACTGCTGGACATAGGCCTCCCCCAAGCATCGCCACAACGACCGGTCCTGTGCCTTCCGCATCCAGCGGATTCCCGCGACCTTAACCAGGTCGTCGGTCTACCTTGTGGGGGGCCTACCCACGCTGCGCTTTCCAGTACGCGGTAGCCACTCCAGAACTTTACTGCCCCATCGGCCATCCGTTCTGCGAGCAATGTGCCCCGCTCACTGCCACTTAAGTTTGGCAATTCTTCGGGCTATGTCGGTTACTTTCGTTCTCCTGCGAATCTCCTCATTTCTGATTCGATCACGCAGGGACACTCCGAGCATTTAATTTTAAATATTCAATGGTAATTCAAATTATTTCTGCAACTTCATGTAAATTAACACTGAAGTCCTGGCAACAATAAACTACAGTTAGAAACATTTAAAAATAAGATTGTAATACAAAGTATTGAAGAAAAATGTGGCGATTAAACTAAAAATACTCTTGTGGCTAATAATTGAAACATAAAACAAACGTAACTTTAAGATCGTAAAGTGGGCTATGGAGGGTATAAAACTACGTATTATGAAATAACTTGTTTCATCGCACGCTTACACCTACCCCGTAAAGAAGGGTTTGCACTTGAAATGAAACGGCAATTTACATGTATATTATACGCATAACTTCAATTTATGTGCAAATTTAGCAAGGTAGGAAAAAATAGTGTGTATTAGCTATTATCTTGAGTGCGTTGTGAAGGGACGTTAGTTGAAGGATACGGATTATTGTGGTGCTTGAAAACGATGAACTTATAACAAAAAAAAAACAATGTATAAAAATACAAAATGGAGATGACAATACAACATTAAACGAATACATGGTTATTACTAGTCTATATAGGCATTTAAAGACGTAAGTTTTTTATCAAAAATAAAATTAAACGAATTTTTAAACAAAATAAAAATATAAAAATTGAAATATAAGTAAATCATCTAATAGGAAATGGCCCTACATTCAAAATTTATGAAATTAAAATAATTTCCTGTAGCCAAAGCTTAGCCAAGCTATTAACTGGATTTGATAGATTTTTTGTGTACGGTCAGAAAATACTCTGTATGTGGTTTTATTTAATGTCGTATTGTCATCTCCACTTTGTATATATATAAAAAAGGTTCAAGCAAGAAAGGAGCACTTTGGAATGATAAAACGTGCCCCGCATGGTCTAAACTCGATCGATCTGATTCTAATTCATATTTTTCTCTAGAATTTTTGACATAATCAAAGACTTATTTCAAAGTCATTAAAAACAGACTTAAACAATTACTTGCAGAAAATGCTAACTAACCAACAATCATTCGATTTATAAGCAAAAAATTAAAAAGTATGGTTACCTACCATGTGTGTTATTATTTATTATTAGTATTTTACACTATATTTCGGCTCACGATACTACACAATTATTTCCCTCCTGCTTCCGTGCAGAATATTACATAATCCCCAAAATGTTTATTCCAGTCGGGTCTTAAACACTCGCTTTAAAAAATATGTTTCGAGCTTCCTGCCTTTGCATCTGGGGCCTTAGATACATTTTGTAGTAGCTCTACTTATGATTTAATAGGAATTCCGGTGAAATTGCAATCACATGAGACTTTCCATCTTTAGGTATGTATATATAGGTCTCAGTTTGGGAAACACGATTTGAAATACCATTTAGGCAACAACCTAGTTGGTATTGAAGTTGTTATGAGCAAAGGTAACCACTTAACGTCAGGTAGATCTTTTGCTCGATTTGCCATTTTCTGCTTGGCGGTATTATTCCATCTTTTGCCAGGATAAATAAAATGATAATAATATTTACACCAATACAAACACACCGATTGTACACTTATACTTAGTTTATAATTTTTAGGGTTCCGTACCCGAAGGGTGCCAAACGGGACCCTATTACTCTCGCTACGTTGTCCGTCCGTCCGTCCGTCTGTCTGTCACAGGGCTGTATATTTTGAACTGTAATAAGTAACTGGTTGAAATTTTCTCAGAAGTTGTGTTGCTATAAGGTGTATCACGACAAATACTAAAAACAAAAAGTCTAAAACCAAAGGGGGTCCATACAAGAAACCTCAAAAAACATGCATTTTTTACATCGTTTTTGTTCCTGCTCTATCTTCAAAACGGTAATATGTACTAGCTTAAAACTTGGTCAGATCATAGTGCATATTATGTAGTTTAGCAACAAATACTAAAAATAAGACAAACATAGACATATGTAGTGGTACCTGCGTAAGAAAGACATGCAAAAAATCATATTTCGCGCACTGTACGTTGATGTCTTTTGATAAACTCTCGTAAATTAAATCAATTTTTATGGGGTATCAGGTCGTTGAGAGGTACAGAACCCTTACTGCCCGAGTCTGACTTGCCCTTGGCCGGTTTTTTGTAAAAAAAATTCTCAATCTCAACTTGTGTTTAAATTATAATTTTGCAACTAATAATGCCGTTTCTCAGGCAAATGTGTTTTTTTTTCATTGCTTGTTCAACAAAAAGTTTAATACGTACCGAGGTACCTACGTTAGTCTTTGAATATTGCATTAAAACGATACAACAAGATCAATAGAGAAATCCAATAAAATCCTGTCTGATAGAAACAAAGGGACGCAGACAACAAGCTTTTAAAATTTCAGTCTGGGTTATTATCCCTTTTGAACAATACCGAAGGGGATGAAATGCGGTAGATATACGTTTACGGTTTTGTCTGTGTATTTATATACGAAGTAACATCCTAACAATACAATGTGATTAGTGAGATGGGACAGTATTTCTGCTTTCTTAACTGCTGTTTTATAAAAGAAGTGAGACGGAATAAATATATTTTTCAGAGGTATACTTTTGTAATAACTCAATAATTTTGCTGTCATCTTCCACATATAATACGAATTTTCAATGTAAATTATTTTGTGCGACGTGAAGTTACCAGTTTGAATTAATAAAATAAACCTATATTGTGTGCTGATACGTAACTAAGACCGATGTAAGATGTAACATGTAGAAAAAATAAATTAATCTACATATTCCAATGAAACTCACTGAAATGTATCTTC
This sequence comes from Asteroscopus sphinx, assembly GCA_949699075.1. Classification (NCBI taxonomy): domain Eukaryota; kingdom Metazoa; phylum Arthropoda; class Insecta; order Lepidoptera; family Noctuidae; genus Asteroscopus; species Asteroscopus sphinx. Next base: position 13,329,545 of record OX453016.1, read on the forward strand.
TAATCCCCACTGACTTCATTATAATGACGACGGATAAATTAACAACGTAAAAAAAGAAAATTCTTGCTGATAAACGAACTGTGAAAACCTAGCAATTAATGCATGCCATTTTATTTACATTTTGTTACTGAATAGCCCTAGCACCGCACGAAATGACATAACTAAACTTCAAACACAACCTAAAAGGATCTTTAGAGTTTGGAGTTAAGATAGTTTTTTCACTGTGGGCAAGCGTTGTCGTTATTCTTTGTATATAGAATAGTAGGTGAATGTTTCACTTGGGTGGGGCTTTTTGTGTAATAAAACGAATGCTTTCCTGTGTCTGGACGTCGATAGCTATGCGTGCTGTGAAATTTTAGTGGTGGTACCTTAAAAAGAATTTTGCAGGGAATTTTCGTTGACCGCGCATATTTTCCTATTAAGTTTATGGTAATATACTGTAAATAATGCGTGACCCAGTGAGAGACTTCCTGTAGGGTATAAACTCCCCTGGCCTACATGGAAGTCCCTAAACCAATTGCGGACCCAGGTAGGCAGATGCAGGCTTAACATGAGCAAGTGGGGCTATATAGACCAAACAGCTACAGCCTGCATGTGTGGCATTGATCCTCAATCAATGTCACACTTACTATGCTGCTCCTTGTGTCCAAGCACTTGCACATTGAGTGATCTTATCGATGCCACAGACAACGCACAAGACGTGGCAAATTTCTGGGCCAGCAGCGTGTGATTACTGTGCCACTATCAGTAAATTTTTTGTACCGTCGACACGAACTATATATTTACATATTTTGCCACATACATAATTACACATACAATATACAAGGTAACAAGAAAAATTACAGATAACCCAACATGTATACTTCATAAAGATTTAAATTGTGGAAATAAAAAATCGCTCACGAGCAGGATTCGAACCTGCGACTCCTGGTTCAGTACGCCAGTGCTTCGCATGCGTAAATACGTTAAAAATAATAAAATAATGTATACTTCATAATAGGTATCTACAGCACTGATTCAGTCTGATCATGATCCGGGATCCGTGGAGACAAACCCTGATTTTCAGCTGGTCCCTGCTACTTGGACAACTTAAGTGATAGAAGAAGAAGAAGTGAATTACTTTTTAATATTTTTTTATTCATCATCATCATTTCAGCCGAAAGACTGCTGGACATAGGCCTCCACCCCCCTCCTCCTCCTCTCTTTTATTTTTAATTAATTATTAAAATATGTAGGTATTGATAATTAAATATTTTGTACTGACATTCAAAATGTAAAATTAAAACAAGTGGAGTAAAAAAGAATATAAATATAAATAATATAAATAATTTATTAGCATTTCACAATTTTACACATAAAAAACATTGACATTCACATTAATTAACCTAAACAGAGGTAGATATTCTAGACATAATGAAAATGTGTCGCAACTAGCACTTTGCTAAGTTATCAAGATAATTTGTATTCTGATGTACAAGATAATTTAAAAATTCTATTAATTAAAAAAACACAAAAAGAATCGTCATTGTTGTATTTGAAAACGATATTCATATTGCATTTTATTCTGGGTCATGAGGGGAACGTCTATAAATATTCCAGACTAAAAGCTCTACCAGAATAGCGGATAAGGCCATTTTACCTGTCTACGAGTGTTCCGCTAAGCCTGATGTTTAAAATTGTGCTTGTTTTGTGCAATTTTAATTATTTTTTTCTCCGCTCTGTTAGATGAAAGAGCTTTTACTGATTTTACGAAACGACTACATAAACTACATAATAAACTCTCATGTATCTCGTTTTATTATTATAATTATAATAAAGTACAAAATATATTTTAATTTTTAATTTTGACAATATATACTTAATCAGACTTATACCAATGTTTGATATTCTACTCACATTTATAAAACAATAATTGATTGATTGATTGATTTATTTAAACCATTAAAATTTAAAGAACTAATATGCGGTAGTTACATAATACCTCTTAGTATACAAAGATATAAAAACTTATTTGGGTGCATCCATATACATATATGTGGTAGATAAAAAAGCAATGGAAAACCTTCGTACAAATAAAAGAATGAGAAATAGTAACGAACGCGCTTCCATTCCCGCGGAGTCGAAAAAAGTGCCGATTGGATTTTGTTATTGACTTTATGTTGCTTCACATTCATAGAAATGTAAAATTACGGTTGATCTGTACTGGAACTATTGGACAATACTGCTCAATGAGGAGACTACAAAATAACTTTTTATAGCATTTCCGGGTTAAGCTTGTATATTTCCCATAATGTGTCCTGTGTTAGAGGGTTGAATAAACTGTCATTGTGAATGCGATGGGAAGAAGGAAACGTATAAATACTTGAGCAGAAAGGACAAAGTGTATTGAGGGTTTAGCTAAAGTCTGATGGTTTTCCTAAAGTTATTGTCTGTCACAATACATTAATAATATAAATAATATTTTTGGGACATTTTTTACACAGCACCATCTAGTCCCAAACTAAGCAGAGCTTGTACTATGGGTACTAGACAATGGATATAATACTTATATACTTTTTTTTGTAAATACATACTTATTATGCATAAGCAACACCCAGACCAAAACAAATACTTATGTTCACCTCACAAATATTTGTGCCCCGTGGGAATCGAACCCACGACCTCGTGATCAGCAGTCTGACACTCAAACCACTAGACCACAGACGTCGTCCTTTTGAACATTTTTGGGTCAATCATCCACACCCACACCCACACTTACCCACACTTTGCTGTCCCGGATAAAAATTAATCTTATAAATGACAGCTAACACGTGCCAATGTCACGGCCACGTCAGCCAGGCTGTCACGCCTGCCTCGCCAGCCTCGTCAGCCTAAGTGGCCACGCCAGCCAGGCCAGCCACGCCAGCAACACCAGCTATGCTAGCTACGCCAGGCAGCAGACTAACCCGAATCCACTGCCCGCAGGGCCTATCCACCCGTAACTTTTGTGGAGGTTTTTTTCCTCATCCCTCATCCTCCACAGTGCCCTTGGCTAACTTCAGAGGGACACGCGGAGTCACGCCCCATTAGCCCAGATTAAGCCCCTCCCGCGCAAAAATATTTGCCACACGCAATAAGATCCCCCGAAGGATAATAATGTCCCTCGAAAGGATGTTTATTGCCCGTACCCAGGATGCACCGGCCTAACAACTGCCGTTCCCTCCAGATATGTCCAGAAGGACTAGCAGCAATCAAGCACACGTGGAGGTTTTCTGGCCAGCCTGGCGGGCGATCCTCTGCCAGTGCTGACGAGCCACCCAGACTGCGACAAAGATAAAGGAAATTGTTTGTAATTGTTCATAGGTGTGATATTAAATAAAACTTGATCGACCCTTTTAACTAATAATATTTCCAAACTTGACAAGTATAGACCATCCAGCTACCATGAAACCTTCATACTACTCATTACTTAAAACCAGTTTTAATCTGAATATTTTTCACCCAGTACTAAAATAAGAGATGAAATAAAATGGAAATTAGTTTCTCGGATTGAAATCCAGGCCGCTTGAGTCCTGCGAGAGCAACCGCAAGCCGAACTAGCCCGAAAATCAGGATGCTCCCGCTTTTAGGCGAGTTTTTGCGGCAAAGCCAGTTGGCACACCACAGCGAGACCTGACAAATTCCGTATTTTAATTTTTTTCCCAGTACCTACGCAAATACACTTTGCGAGATTAACGACCTTTTGCTTTTTATGCGGCCAGTATTTGAGGAAAAATTCAAATTTAGGTTTGGAGCTTTTAAAAATATTAAATAGGACAACAAAACGTTATTTAGGATATTTAAATTGAAACTTTATACGTGTCAGTTGCTTGGTTGAGTTTAAATTTTGTCTGAAATTTCTTGTGTAATAGGTATGTAAAGTTTAAAATTATTTGAAGAGCTATTTCATAGCGGTTTCTAATTAAAATTAAGGAAATCAGTATACAAAATAATCGAAACCCCGTTCGTGAAGTACCTGCTCACCAGTTTGATTATAATTTATAGGATATTTTGTAAGGAAATCTAATTAAATGGAATGAGTAATTTCATTATGCAAATTGCCACAATGGGCACTTATGGAAATTTTAATTTGGAACATCTTGGAATTATTAAAATTGTTATCAAGATGAAAAAGGTAAGCACGGAAGTAGCGGAGCCTCTCAACGCTCTTAAACGATATAACAAAACCATTGGCCTGAATTTACAAAACTGGCCAAAACCTATTCAAAATAATTCAATCAATCAATGTACACGAACTTTTGCAACCTAATTAAATTACTGATGAATAGAAATAATAAGACAGACTTCTTTGCAAATTAAAATTCCTGGTTTTGTGTTTGAAATAAAAATTTATGACACAGTAAATACCGCCTTTTATCGTTTCTGTTGGTTAAAGAATTTCATATAAAAGCTTTTCATAAAACGGGGAATGGACCTAGTTTAGATAACAAAGGGATGGTACGTAATGCGTGCATGTCTCACAATCAGACATGTAGAGTAATGAGATGGCTTCAATAGTATCAGATGCAGTGACGTCATCCATTGTGTTTTCTGCATCATCTCTTTAGGCTGAGATTGGATTGCTATTTTATTCCTTAAATACCCCTCTTGCTTCATTTATTTATTCTTATTAGTTTTCATTCCACTCTGGAAAATAAGGGATCATTTTTTGTAATCAGTGTTTGCATTTCTACTCACATTCACTTGCATTGAGTTGAAGACAAAATGAGGAAATATTTAGCGTTGCATTGATGAGTGGGTTCGTTATATTAATGTGCGAATATAAATATTCAATAATATGAATATGCCCAATTCGATTTCATTTTTTAATATATTTGCTTAAAGATACACATACCATTTTTTTCCTTTCTGGGTCGAAATCCTCATAGATATCCTCCATTAAGGGAAAGCGGAGGGATATGTCAAAATCCTACCAACTCCATATGCTGGCAATCCGGTAGTTGACTACAGTCAAAAATTACCAAAAATGTTATATTATTCAAAAGTAGGAACAGAAAGGACAACATTGTAGAAAGTATAAACAAAATCCATAAAAAAATGGGAGAGATACACGCTTATTAAGTTTTTGGAAGGGGCATTTTCTGTCTTTATCGGGCGAAACAGACATTGTTCAGAGAGTGGTCAAGTTAATATGAAGGTTTGAACAATGACGTCATTATTCAATAGTGCTTTCTCTGTCTTGTGAAAAAATTTAAATCGCTTCTAACTTGGACATTTTATTAAATATTTTATTGTTTTTTTCACTATTGCTTATTTTTCTTGAATTTGTTTCGAGATTTCTAATAAAAACTAATGAAAAAAAATAGTCACCTTCCCTATTCTCAGCACAAAACAGAAGAGTTCTAGGAACTCCGATGAACCGCGCCGGTGCTCCTCTAGTGCTATGCCTTAAGCACACGTAACATTATCTACGACAATTTAATCAAAACATTTATCCTACTTTAGAGTAACTACAGTAGAAAATATTTTTTTCTAAAAGACGGCGTTTTCAAAGAAAATCCAGTTTCCTATTCACCCACTGAAAAATTAAAACGTAAGCTTTATCATTACACTCATAATATTCATTAACACACCCCTATGACTCCTATGAGCTCTTTGCAGGAACGTTCTCCAACGTCTGTCCATTGAACAAGATGGGAAGCCGTATGTAACTTCCCCAAGCACGTTTTCATTGGAGATTGTGGAATAAAAGCCGTCACTTTAAACATTTCATATCTTAAAGCAATTTATATTCATCTCACATATAATACTGTTACGTATAACGAAAATAAATGCTGTAATATACAATAAAGTATTCATTGGAGAAAATAAAATCAAGACGCCAAATTGATATTGATGGATCATGTTTTTTGAGTAAAAAGCGAAAATTGGTTCCATGCCCCTGAGATGCTTCAATAATAATAAAATTGTTTGTTTGGGAAAATTGATTGGAAAAATATTAATATTAAACAGAGAAGAGATAAAATGAAATAAAAGTTGTATACTTTTTATGGAAATAAAGACACAATTCAACAGGGAAACAATCAAAAAAACAAAACGGTTCATAGATGCTGTGTCTAGCGAGTGTGCCAAATAGGTTCAGTTCAGTTCAATGTCAGGCAATTAGTTCCTGATGTTAATTTTTAACTGAACCTATTGTGATTCGTAAACGTGACAGATGTAAAACTGACACATGTATCTACCACAGGATAGAAATCTATGGCATAGGATGGTGAAACGAGCAAGAGGACCACTTAATGATAAGAGCAGCTATAACAACTGCACTACCACCTAGGTTGTCGCGTAAATTGCGTTTGCCAAACTAAGACTTATAGAAAGAAAGATTCATGTCATTGTAATATTTCACGGCACCCTTTGCACTGGAACACAGAAATGCAAGAATCACTTTTTGCGGCAGAAATAATTACGGTGGTATATCCATATCGCCATTATAAGGTGTCTTTAAAACAATTTAAATGAAATCGACACTTATATCATGTAAAGAATCCTTTGTCATCTTTGATAAGACCCAAAAACATTGCACAACTTAGTTAACAATTAAACAATTTGTTTATAGATGGCACTAACCCACATCACAGGAAAAACATCATTATTTCGCAAAATATGCAAGTTGTAAACATAAACAAAAGGGTTACAAAATGCGAATAGGGTGTGGAACACATCACATTACCCCAATCATTATATTAGGCTGGGTTCTAAATAACACTGTTCCGGAAAATGTATGCTATCTGCCAACCTTTCCTAACTCTAACATAGTTCGAAGGTAATTTGCTTCATTAGCTTCGGTGAAAACAAAACTTCATTCAATTTATTAAACACGTAACCTATTTATTTTTAATTTATTTTTATATTATAGTATGGCAAAACGTGCTAAAATCCTACCTGAAGTAAAGCGCCTTTGCCCATATTAACTGCAATACCACCTAGGCTGTTGCCTGAATGGTACCGCATGTCGGTTCGCCAAACTGAGACATGAACATAGAAAGTCTCATGTGTATGTTATTTCACTATCAACCGTACCCTTCAGACCGGAACACAGCCTTGCAAGCATCACTGTTTGGTGGAGGAGTAGGTGGTATTACTTCCACGGACGAGCTTTTTCACAAACTAGAACTACTACTAAAATGTGCGTATATGCCTAGATTTGACACAAACAAAAGAAATATACAAAAATAGATTCACTTTCATTCTGAAAAAGGACATAATTATGTACGTACACAAACGTGCGGTCGACTGTACTATGACGGTAACAAAGATTTTATGTGTAGTTAATCTGAAAAAATAAAGTAATTTTCTTTTATACATGAAAACAAAAATGATATAAAGTCATGTAGTTTTTTGTTGTATTTTATGTTTTATATTTTTATTCCCAAAGTGCCATTTCATTCTTGCATTTAAAATTTATATAGAGTTAAAAAGAACATTCGAGGTGACTGAAAATACATGCAATTTGAAATTGGAATTATTATTTTGTTTGAAAAAATATCTAGAATTTCTAAAATAACCATTTTCAGAATACCTTTGAGACATGCTTATGATATTGTGAGACATCTTATTACGAAAATAACATTGGCATTAGTTTATTTTTACAATAACAGTGCCCAAATTATAAAAAAAAACTGTAACGAATGACATAATTCAAAGAGTTCAACAACAGCATTTTTTATTTTACTTATCAAGCGAATTGTAAATCGAATTAATTAACCAAATAACAAAATTATTCCTCGAGACATAAGCTTACGTAATAATTTTCTTTCAGTACCAATATGGCAAACATATCCGCTGCTAAGACCTCAGATGGAGGCTTAGAAAGCCAGGCCGTATTTCACCCATACAACATATACCAACGTAATACAGTGTACGAATAAAAATAAAAGAACTAAGTAACTTTCTCACATAGCGGAGAAATATTCATTACGGTGAAAGGTTCCCACCATTATAATACTTATTCAGGGGGTGCTATGCATTAATATTGATCAACTGAATCACGCCGTGGCCTTGCTAGGCAATATTCGCAGATGTAAAAACCCTTGGAATTGACCTTGCCATATTTTTTTCGTCTGTAACTTTTTAGGGTTCCGTACCCAAAGGCACCCTTTGGCAAAGAGACCTTATTACTCTCGCTACGTTGATGGAGGTTAATGGACGTAGATGAAGCGAAAGAGGTGTGTCAGGGTCATAGCAGGTGGAAATCCATAGTCTCTGCCTACCCCAATGGGAAACAGGAGTGATAATATGTATGTATGTATGTACGTTGTCCGTCTGTCTGTCTGCCACGGGGCTGTATCTTTTGAACGGTAATAGATAGCCGGTTGAAGTTTTCTTAGAACTGCTATGATCACAACAAATACTGAAAATTTAAAAAAATCAAAGGGACCCAAACAAATACTAAACATCTAAAACTAATGGGGGTCCCCATACAAGAAACCTCGAAAAACATGCATTTTTTTTTTCAACTTTTTTTTTCTTCCTCTATATTCAAAACCATAATACATACCAGCGTCAAACTTGGTCTGATTATAATGCATACTATGTAGTTTAGCAGCAAATACTAAAAATATGGTAAACATAGACATACTTGGTGGTACAGTCAAACAAAGCAATTGGTATCCAGGGATTCCAGGGTCACCAAATATAAATAAAGATTTTTCAGGCAACGGTTTGATTTGGGTTTTGTATAAATACAGTTTATATTTGTCCGTATTAAACAAATATTTCACTCGAAAACATCCATAATCTTCTGAGAAAACTTCATTTATATCTGCGACACTGGATACTAATTGCTTTGTTAGACTGTACTTGCGTAAGAAAGAGACGCAAAAATTTATATTTCACTCACGGTGCGTTAATGTCTTTTGATGAACTCTCGTAAATTAAATCTTTTTCTATGGATATCAGGTTTATGGGTGGTACGGAACCCTGCGTGAGTCCACTCGCACTTGTCTGGTGTTTTTTCTTTTTTCGAGCGCGGAAGCAAATGTTAATTAATATTTTCCACGTTTTACGAGAACGAGTGTTTTGTTAAATTAACGCAATTAGCACTTTCATTGAAGTGGGTGCTTGCCACGATTGTTAGATAGGTAATAATAGTCAAAACTTCTGTATACAGTTACCGGACACGTTCAGTAACTAATTTATTCCGTCCTTGATTATCAATAACTAGTGGTTCGCCCTGAACGGAGACCTTGCGATAAACGTTTTGACGAACTAACTATATCGGCACATTTAGTTTAAAAAAAAAAATCTTTAAAGAAGTCTTTAAAACTGATGTTGTGCGTGTCTTTTCTAAATATAAAACTTATTTTTCTTGAATGTACACTCAGACCAAAGAGGTGTATAATCGAAGAATGTATAGTAGAGTTCAAAGACTGGCCAGAAAGTGCTAGTAAGAAAATGATTTAACTTTATTTGCTTATAACTTTTTTTCTTGCTGATAATTGATAAATTTCAGTATTTGCTGTTCAAGTACAGGATATTGGAAATTTATACTTTGTTAAAAAGTTATTTTCAACGACACCCCAAATGCAATAGTATAGTGAAAAAAAAACCCTCTTCGCATGTATGGACGCCCCACCCTAATTTCACTTTTATTAATTTTAAATATCATATTATTCGGCTTTGGCCTTAAGTTTTACGTATTATGTGTGATTTCAAAGTAATAATATAATTGGGATTGGAAGCTATAAGGTTCTGACAGACAGACAGACGGAAAATGTGCTGAGTGGCCTAGATAACTCGGAGACCTCGCTTCGCTCGGTAAATTATCGACGAGATTTTAAATCAAAGGGAATACTGGGAATTAACAAAGAAAAGAAAGAAATAAAGAAAAACTTTTTGCAAACAACGGACAACTTGCTTGATGATTCCTTAAGGAAATGCTCTATCAATAAACAAAGGCAATCACATGTTTACTGGTATTCTAAAGGTCGTTAACATCAATCAAGCATTTCATACAACCAATAGTATAAACAAGACTGTTTACACTCAAATTGAAATCACTAATTTTCATATCAATATCCAATGTAACTTGATAATTGAGATTCGACGTCCAAAAACTCAAACAGATAACGCAAAGTCCTTGAACTCGAGAAAATCCAAATGTATAAGGAAACTATGCCCTCTATATGAATTTATATACATAGTCGTGGACATGCGTATTGGCCGCTTATACGAACCGAAGCACGAATCTTCTTCACCACAAACGTTGTAACGAGCTAATTTGGACTTTATACGAAAGAGTCGGAGGTTGAAAGTTTATTCGGCGGCGCGGTGAGCAAGCGCTCTATGTTGGGCGGAGGCATCGAATCGGGGGTGATTCAGTTGGAAACTCGCCGTATAAGGGGTAGTATCGCGCTCGCGCCCCGCTCGATACAAATTCACTGATCAAAACCTTTCGAGATGACACCTCTCAATCCATCCAAGAAGACAGTTGTATAGAATGTCAGTGTTATTTGTAGTTAAAAACACATTTAAAATAGATTTATCCTCGGTTTAATGTTTCGGACGCCGGCTGTCAGAATCATTGAAATCAAATACGTGTCGCTCGTTCGTCTACACGTTGTTGTTAAAAATAAAAATAATAATGTAAAAAGCAGATTGATTTGTTAGTGTTCTTTTTCGTTCAAATTTGAAGTGTTGGCAGTTCTAAAAAAGTTAAATAAAAATAAAATTAGGTTTTTAAAGTGAATCGGTCAACAACAATAACATTATATGGATATACCTAATGCCGAAGTGCATCTGTAATGGCTGTGATCTAAACCTTCGCCACTGGGTATAAAACTTATTTTCCTGAAACAAAATTTTTGTTTTGCTTTATCTAAGGCTTTTGTAGACACGATTGGCAAAAATCGGCTTTTTTCTATGTTTTGTGTTTTGTTACTTCAAATTTGCTTCACAATTTTGTTTCATCTAATCTTTTTTATGAACACAATTTTATACCCACTGATTATAACCTAAAAGCAATTTGTTACGCTGAATACTTAAGTTCACACCCATTTGTTATTTAATAAATTATAAATATAAAACACAATATGTGCAATATTTTTTTAATCAGGTCACGTTTCTATGCAAGTTTAAGTGCAAACACTTCCATTAATATAATTTAATTAACTTTGCACAGAATAGAGGTACGCCAACGTGGTGAATGAAATGAAGCGTAGTAGTAGGTAGTTGCTTAATTTAGCTGTTTAATAATTAAAACGTTAAATACATATTAAAAGAGAATTAACGAAGGTTTCGTGAAAGTAATGTTTCTGTACATACAGGGAGCACAATCTCTTCAAGAAGATTGTATGATTTTATGCAACGTTATTCTGTTTTATAGGATCATCACCCACCAATTAGTGTTTTGTTCATTTTGCCGATCATAAAAGTGGATTCACACACTTATGGCCTGTGTCCCACATTTTTATAGTTCTGACCTACATGGAGAAAATTTATAGTGTTTCAAGTTAGGTACCTAGAATTCCGATATATTTATATTACCTAAATCTGGAAGTTTTGTTAATTAGTTTAGTTAAGTGCCACACGAGATTATACTTGGTATAGTATTATAGAGTACACAACAAGGAAATAATTTTCTTTCCTTTATTGTACAATGCGGTAATGGAATTTATTTGAACAAAGATCATATCTCGTTTTCCAATTTCCTTGCAATATTTCCTATCGTATCACGTACAAAAGGAACGTCTCTTATTAAGAATAGAAAGCAAAAGAATCTGAATGTCTTTTCAGATTCTTCGTTAAAAATATGTCTTTTTCGGAGTAACATAGCCAGGAGGCAAAAAAATACTCCAACTTTTCCAACAAGCCCTGGTTTGCCTAAAAGGTGTTAACGGATTTTTTGTCACATGCTAATACTTCATAACTGAACCAAAGTTAGTGTCGTCACAGTAATTGTAAAATCTATTCACTGTAAGGTATGGAAATCATAGCTATTATAATTGGCTCAAAAATAAGAAAATTATGGCTTGTGAGCAAAGTTGTAGCTTTTTACGGTAACTAAAATTATTATCATAATATTGTCATACAATGCAAAAGTAAAAAAAAAAAAAATGTATATTTATGTAAAATAAATATACAAAGGGATTCCCGTAACACAAAAAAAAACTTTTACAAACGCTACAAAAGGGAACGAAAAATATTTCAAAACTATGAGCAGAGATATTTTTTGAAACACGACAAGCAATCCAAGGATGCTCAAATTATATTTTTACTGTGACCTAATTTAGCATTCGCTCATCGTAAAAACCATTAAGCTGATAAAAAAATATTAAAACAACAAAAAAGATAATGCTTAGGTGCAAAGAATTGCGTACTTTAAAGAAACGGCACTTAATGATAATATTATCTGGTAATCTCGAGAGAGTTAATGTTAGCGTATTATGCAAAACATGGTTATGTTTGGGTAAAGTTTTCGTGAGCTGATACTCTTAAATAAATTAGTTACATAGCACAATATTCTTAAGTAGGACAGACGTAATTCATTCGTCTAGTTGCAAACAATACTTTATTATATTTTTAAATAAAGTGCTCATGTCTTATTCAAATATTCACGTGGTAACTAATGAATTGGTATCTCAGAATATTTTGTATCAGGTGTTTAGTATATTTTAAAAACTTTTTGAATCAATATTTTGATAAGGATTTTTTTGTGTCACATATATTTTCAATTTCGATGTATTGGCACAGCAAACCTCTTTGGCTGTGGTTTTGATGGGGAGTTTTAGTGCCAAGAATTTTTTGAATTTCAATGAATGGTATATCAGCGAGCACTAGTAATTGCTTCATACAGACATGTTGATGCACAGAAAAAGTACGTTAGTATTGACTTTCGGCGATGAAGTTATCTTTGGACCTTGTTTTTAGGTTATATATCATATGACTTGAAGTTTATCATGAAAAAGATACATTAGACGGTCAAACAAGTCTTTTTGCACTTAAAGTTATTCGACTTCAAAACATAAATTTAAAATAAAAGAGATTTTATCAAACACCGTTGAGATATTTTGAATAATTAAGTATTACATTGAACCTAAAACTTTAAAGGTCAGACAGGGCGACCCATCTAAGTGGTACCTAGGCACTATCTGTAAATCTTTATACAGTACAAATGGTATAATAATAAGTACCATAAACGTTAGTACACTTTACTCGAAAGTCATTGTAACTTTATTATAGGTACATATAGGAAATTGCCCATTCATTGTGGCCAGCAATGGCCATTTCCTGAAAATTTTAGATAAAGATACCTTTTCCAAAGTTATTGCCCTATTGATAAAGGAGACCGGGGAGACAGGTTAAATTCTTAGAGAATATAAATATCTTATAGTAATAAATTATTAAATTAAGTTTCAAAAACCTTTTGTAGAACACTGAGTTATTATGGTACAGTGTTCATAGATATTGTCAAACTTGGCTCTTAGATGAAAAACAGTGACCTATATTTTATTATACGATTTCGAATATGAAAGGAGCGAATCAATCATTCCTTACAAACGAAGGTATGATAAATTGTTTTTATTGCTCGATAATGATGCTTACTCGTACAAGCCTAACAATATGATGAATACAAAATCGATTATCAACGAAAATAATTATAATATTTACTTAATTAGGTGTTTGGAATGAGTTACCTGTGTCTATACGGCGAGCTCAGTCACTGTTTTCATTTAAAAAATTAGTTAAAGAATACTACCTTTCCAAATAGATTGTAATTTATTAAGACATTGCCTATGTATCCAATCTCTATTCTAAATTGTAAGATTATTTATATATATGGTATCATAAATATATATAATATATAGGTACATGTGTACATATAGGTATATGTGTAATATATTTTGTGCTATTTATTTATTTTAGTTTAGTAGTATGCCATGGACTGCCCCCATTATCTAGATCTTATGTCTTCTTTGTCCATCCAAAGGTTGTCTGGAAGATATCGCTTTTAGCGATAAGACCGCCCATGTACCCATAATTTATACGTTTTTCCTGTTTACTACTATTTTCATGGTGTACAATAAAGTATATTCTATCTATCTATCTATCTATTTATTCTCATGTTTAAGATTTCCGGTTGGCAAATCAGATAGTCAGTCAGGTAGTCAAAAATAAAACATTATTAAAACTTTAATAGTACGCATTAAAAACGGGAAACATGAACTAATTACCAAAGACATAGTAAAAATATAGACGAAGTGCTGCAAACAATAAGAGTGAAGCTAACAAAACCGTGCTCTTCCGTGTACAAACCAGCGCTCACGCACACACATGAACATCAAACCGTGCTCAACGCTTTCAGTGCACATGTCGCGGTATGGTCCAGTAAGCATCGCCAAAAAAAGATATCTTTCAGGTGCATGTGTGCGCGTGAGCGCTGGTTTCTACACGAAGGAGCACGGTTTTGTTGGCTTCACTATGATTGTTTGCAGCACTTCGTCTAAATTTTTCACTATGTCTGTGTTAATTTCAAAGCAAGAACTGAAAAAATCACAAGTCTCATAATTATACTTCAGAAGAATATCTCGAAGGCATTGGGGTCGTGGAATTGCGGCGAACTTCGTCGTCGCCAAAGGTTTTATTGTGACGCGTGCATCGACCGCCCGGCCGACGCCGTCGAGTCTCCCGCAATCTTGGATTGCTACAGTAAATACATAGACTACAGAAGCTAACAGACATGCAATTCCTTTTTATGTTTATTGGTCTCTTATGAAAGATGGTGACGCTAATAACTGCAGGCCTATTTGGAACTAAGAAAACAGGTTATTTTTGAAAATGAAATCATATTTTTTCGGGACAAAGTTTCTCTTTGATAGAAATATTGCTGCTTTAGTTACTATCGATAAAGATTTCTGTTCTTGTGTATTAGTTCCATTATGTTGTGAGTATATGTTGGCACTGACGATGCATCCATTTGGACGCCGTTTTTATTATAACCGTTTTAACATACGTTTTCAACATTCACGGAGAGATTTTGGAATGCGGCCACGCCATTCGTACTATTGGATGCATCGTCAGTGCCCACTGCCCACCTTAATCTTAAGTACTCCGTTATTTGTGATAAATGGCGCTGGAATTTTAATACTAATGATTTCACCGCTAACCTTATAGTATCTATGAGAAACTTTAAATGTAAATATTTTATTCAAAGCTCAACTTGTTTAAACCCCAATGCTTTGCAATGAATGAACATAAAATCGAAAAAAGTTCATTCCAAATTGCCGTTACATTTATTTGGATAATTTGATTCGAACACATGCAGACGGTTGTCTGCGTGTGTTTATTCTATGAGGATAATAAAAGGTTGGCGCCATCGGAGTACGAGTAAGCAAATTGAGTGAGGGCACAGATAAATTTGTTTGGTAACGACTACGTGCTAACACGATCCGTACTGACATTAAATTGGCTCGGTATGAGAGCTGTATCGCGTTTTTACACTTGTATTTTTTCTCGACCAACGTAAAAAGTTCATAGGCCTAAAGTGCTAGGGATTTATACGACTGTCAACGCAATTTTATTTCCATTTCATATCCTGCTGCAAATGTCTTCTTTGCTAGCAATGACGTGGCTGTGAAATGTATTAACTTTTGCCCTTACTTTCCTTTCATACGATTATAAATCTTACTATAATGTAGCGTCTGTACTTTTGGTTTCTTAATTCTTCAAAACTTTTTTGAAAGTTATAAAAGTAGGCACATGAAGAAAGGACTAAGGAAAATACGATATTTTCTTACTTACACAGTCTCTTCAACGTATTTTTGTTTTCAAGATATATATGATATTTTTAGGAGTGAAACAATTTAGTTTTATTTCGCCTACAAGTAAACAAAAAAATATGTAAGTCAACGAAAGGGCTGTGAGAAGAAAAAATAAAATAGAAGCATTTGTTAGTAGGGATGTAACGATACAACGATACGAGTGAATATAAGTACTTGCTCGATTATTTTATTTCGATACCAAGTACTTTTGGTATCGATACTTTCGAACCAAGTGCCAAGTAGGTATTGGTCAAAAATACTCGTATCGGTAGTCAGTACGCAATGATTAGTCTGGTTGGAAGAACATTCAATTATACACTTATTATATAGAAGGCACTTATTTATGACGATTTAAGATTTTGATTTTTTTGGTTGCACCACAAACAACTAGCAGTTGGCCAAAAGCAACGACGTGCTAACTCAAAAGCATATGAGCTGTCAATATATCAAGCAAATCCATTAGAAGAATGGGAGGATTTAAAACCCGTGTTTCCAGCGTTTTAAATAGGCGTCAATGTTCTTACACATTTTCGGTACCTCTACCTCTGTGAGAAGTTCTTTTCTAAAGCTGGCGCGACAGTCACTGCATTAAAAAATCGTTTAACAGACAATTGTCTAGTTTATTTTTCTTTTTGGGGAACAAAAACAGATTTTTTTCAAAGTCAAAGTCAAAGTTTACTTAGTCATATTTATAATAAAACAAAGTTTAACCGGATTAAATTGCGTATCGTGATCGCGAAAACATAAGAAGTTATTAGTCATATTTGTTTATATTAAAAACATAGTATAAATATTTACTACTACATATCGATACTTTTCATTCGATACCTTGTCGTAGGTATCGATAATTTTCAGCCGATATGGTATCGAGTAAAAGTATCGATACCTCAGTAGCATCGTCCATCCCTACTTGTTAGTTACTGCCATAAAATATACTAAACGCCATATCTCAGTATACTTTCTCAAACGTGTTTTCGTTTCAAAAACCGTATTATTAGAAACCGTGGTCTTATTGTTTACGTCCAAACAACCTGAATTTCTTCTAACTTTGCGCTAAAGATGCCCAGATTGAGAGCTAAGAAGGGAATTGGGGCCGGACTTAAATTAACCACACTTTGCTTTTAAGGCCCTATGTTGTACCTTGTGTAGCAGACTCGTTCCCAGATGCCATAATAACTAGTGTAATGAATAAAAATCTCTCAAAGTTTTCATTTGATGCTTACAAAGTTTCTCTCGTAAAAGTTTTCTGTTGTGTATTTTTGCGTAGACAATAATATTGATTTTTTCTTCTTTCGTGTTGGAGGCTACTGAACTTTAAATGTCTCACTTTCAGAATTTAAATTATTATATTACAACGGATTTATTGAAATTGCGTTTTAGCCAAGTGAACAGAACATGTTTTTCTATGTAGATAGCTACTGAAAATGCTTTTCCCATTTTGTATTTTATTTTATTTTATCTCGATCATATTTAAATTTATTTCGCCCTATTGATGATAAAATCGAATTGAAAACGTATTTCTTTGTAAATTTTTATCTTTATTCATCAACTTTTCAATATCTTACAATCTATCGAATCTATTTAATTATCCCGAAATTCCCTACCTGAAAACATCTTGAGACATAAATTTCGTTTTGTATTGCATTCTAAATTCAATCAACACACAACGAAATTTAGGTACTGTAAGTTCTAAGGCTCAAGTGCCCAGCAGTGGGACAGTAATGGGCTTCTTATGTATGTATGTTATGTAAGTTCTAAGGCTGGTTTCAGAGCAGTGCGTACAGTTTGTGCGGAGTGTTCGCACGGGGTCGCATCTTTTGCGAGCCATCTGCCCTCAAACAGGAGCAAGAATGCAAGTACGGAGTGCGGTTGACTTTTATGGATTCCACGCGGAGCGTGTTCCGTACGGAGCGATACGCGTCACTGTAAAACGATGTTCTAACGCCACACGTGTTTCTCCACTCCGGAGATCCGCGCGGACGTTCCGCAGTTAAATCCGCACTGCTCTGAAACCAACCTTACAGTTCTGAAACAATCGACTAAAATGTATTGCACGAGACTTCTATTCAAGCCAAGCTTTACCGGTAAACGCCAACCAAACTTCGGCCAGCAAAATCAACATTCAAAATTCTAGGCCTTTCGAAGGCATCACTAAAGTTGTTCAGTTTATGAACAGAGTTTTTGAAGTAATCAAAATTAATGGTTTATTTCGCTGTTCATTCGTTCTTAATTAAAAGGGTAAGGTTAAAATTTTGGTGTTTTAAATGTACGCGCGAACATTCACCTATCGACGTTGCACGGATGTCATAAATGTAGTTAAAAAATTAATTGCTTTCATTTATTTGGAGTATTTAAATACCGTGCGTCCATTTACGATTATGAAGCGCTTTTAAAAATATATTACATATGGGGATGGTCCATCAGGATAGTAATTGAGTAATAATTATTGTTATCGCTGGATTGTTTTAAAGCTTATATGAATTAAACTGGTAAATAGTTGAATTAAATGTGGTAATGATTTTCAAAATCAGTATGATTTTTACCAGTTTTTGGATGTAGCCGTATTTGATACCATGCTTATTATATTTTAAGAAATAAATCAGGTTGAATAAACTTCTTTTTAATATCAAACAATAGAAAAAAAAAAACAAATAGGTATAGATAAAAATATGAATAATAAACAATAATATAATTTCAATATTAACAATATTTCATATATAAATTATTCATCATCATTATAATTTCAGCCGAAAAACGTCCATCCCTGCTGGACATGGGCCTCTCCCAAAAGCGGGAGAAATTATTATCAAACAATATTTTTTATTAAAATATCTCGTTAAGTCTACCTAATAACGTAGTGCTACCATAAAATTTAGATTTACATCTAAATCTGATGCAGCTAAGAGGTGTGTTGATTTGACCTTCATTCCAACCTTACAAAAAAATCGTAATAACAGCCAATTCTTTAATTCAACTTCAACTTTATTCATGTGTTTCACTATCTGACAAAAAGTTGAAAACGTTTCCACTGCTAAAATTTACTCGACCTCAGAAATCACAGTCCTAAGTAACACCAAAAAGCAATAATAAATGTTGACATAAATAAGCAAAAAAATATTATTGCTCTTAACATTTTCCGAAACTCAATTATGAAACGTAATTAGGTGGTGTCATTCCAAGATTACAATTAAAGCTTGGTCAGACTAATTTGCTTTCCACCTATAGAATTGGTTGGTTGGTTCCGCCAGTCGAACGTAACTTTAATTAATGGTAGTTGAAATTAAGATACCGATTGGATCGATCTGAATTGGAACTCGAGACAAACGTTAATAACGTATTGACAATTTGAAGCAGTGGCTTTGGAGTAATGTGTTTAAACTTGAAAAGAAAATCAATAAAACTGTCTTTGATATTATTATCAAAATTGTGAGTATAAGAAAAGTTGTGTTTTTTATAGTATAGGATGGCGAAACGAGCAAAAGTCCAACCTGATATTAAGCTGTTATCTTTGCCCATAACAACTGCAATACCACCTAGGCTATTGCCTTAATGTTATTGTAAATCGAGTTTGCAAAACTGAGACCTGTTTTCATCATAAAGATCGTGTCGTTTCAATTAGAGCCAATTATGTATAGAAACCTTGACAAAATTTTGAAAAAAGTCTCTTCCTCACCGGAGCATTCGCCTGTAATGTAACAATCAAAGACTCGGTTTTAAACATTACGTTACAATACTTTCTCACTGACTGACGAGCATACGCCTGTAGTGTAACAATCCAAGATTCGATTTTGAGCATATCGTTACAATACTGCCTCACTGACTGACGAGCATTCGTCTGTAATGTAACAATCCGAGTTTCGATTTTGAGCATTACCTACGTTACAATACTGCCTTACTGACTGCCAAGCATACGCCTGTAATGTAACAATCCGAGTTTCGATTTTGAGCATTACCTACATTACAATACTGCCTCACTGACTGCCGAGCATACGCCTGTAATGTAACAATACAAGACTCGATTTTGAGCATACGTGGGACACTCAGAAAGTTTTGCGAAACTAAAAAAAATTGTTCTATACGTACATATATTTTTATCAAATCTTTTCAAAGTACTTTCCACCAGCCTCTATACAAAGATTCATGCGCCTAAACCAGTTTTCAAAACACTTTTTCCAGTCCGCCGCAGACACCTCGTTTACAGCCTGCTCGAACGCAGCCAGCGCATCTTCCGGCGACGAAAATTGTATCCCTTTGAGCTGATTTTTTATTTTTGGGAATAAAAAGAAGTCACACGGTGCTAGATCAGGGCTGTAAGGAGGGTGACCCAGGAGTTTGACTGGCGTGCTGTCCAGGAAGTCCCTCGTTTTGAGTGCGGTGTGCGCAGGTGCATTGTCGTGGTGGAGCAGTAGCCCGCGGAGCCCTGTGTTTGGTCGCTTGTTGCTTATAACAGAGAAAACTTCTGGCAAACATTTGGTAGTATACCATTCGGCATTAATGCTTCTTTGATCCCGTAAGGGAATTGATACCAAGTGGCCAGTCAAATTTAAAAAGCTAGCGATCAAAATCTTACCCCCGCTTCTAGATCGCTTCACTTTGGTAGGCGTTGGCTCATTTTGAAACACCCAAACAGTCGACTGGCGCTTGGTTTCTGGGTCGTATTGATAAATCCAGGACTCATCACCTGTAACGATGTCGTAAACACGCCGAGACGAGCCTGCTTCAAATTTGTTAAGCATATCACGGCACCATTCCACCCGGGCCTGCTTCTGAGCATCGGTGAGGTTGTGCGGCACCCAGCGTGATACTATCCTCCTCACGCGAAGATGGCTGTGTAGAATCTCGTGAACGCTTCCCGATCCAATCTTCAATATGTGTTGAATCTCCTGATATGTAATTCGCCTATTGTCTTGGATTAAATTTTTCACTGCTAGCACGTTTTCTTCGGTAACAGCCGTCAAAGGGCGACCGCTTCTTTCGTCATCCCCCAAAGTTGGTCGACCGCGCTTGAATTCGTTATACCAACGATACACGGTTGCCTTGGAAGGGCCTTCATCCATGAATGCCATTTGAAGTCTATCGTACGATTCATCCGGTTTCAGGCGACACTTGAAATCGTATAAAATCATAGCTCTAAAATGTTCCCGGCGCAGATCCATATTTCAGTGAGACACAATACTTTGAATTAACTCGCAAAAAATGTGGAGGGAAATTTTGAAATTGGAACTTACTTATTTTTACTTATAAATAATCATATTTTCGAAAAACATTATAACTGGCCAGTCTCCCATATATAAAAACTTTTTTTCGCAATACTTTCTGAGGGGCCTGGTAATGTTACAAAACTGCCTCCCTGACTAACGACCATTCGCCTATAGTCGTGCGCATTCATGTTACAAATTGTATCACGCGTGCTCCCACTCACTACTTATACATTACAGGCAAATACTCCCGGTGAGTGTTATGTTACAAATTGTAGGTATCATTACAGGTTGTAATTGTATTACTCACTGATGTAATGCTGGAATCTGAACTATACCCGGTGAGTGTCATGTTACAAATTGTATCATTTCAGGTTGTAATTCCTGGTGAAGGTCGCGGGAATCCGCTGGATGCGGAAGGCACAGGACCGGTCGTTGTGGCGATGCTTGGGGGAGGCCTATGTCCAGCAGTGGACGTCTTTCGGCTGAAATGATGATGATGATGATGATGAGGTTGTAATTCTATCACTCACTAATGTAATGCTCGAATCTGAACTCTAGCATTACAGGCAAATGCTCCCAGTAAAGGAGCGCCTTAAAATAAAATTAGTAGAGCGTTGTGGTATTGAACCGAAACAGATATCAAATAGAAAACAAAAAGCAACATTATATTAACGAAAAGTCGACCCCAATACATATATATATATAAATGTAGTTGAAATCGGACTAGAAGAACAACTGTGACTATGATGACCGAAAATCATAAACCTCGTTTCTCCAAAGTTCTGCCGACAAAGCTAGTTGGCAAAGCCATGGCCCAAATCGAAGTGACTCGCATACGGAGGAACAAACAATCTCTCACTTAGTCAACATTACTTAGGACATTATCATCTCCAAACTTATACCTGTCTGTGAAAATACATTTCGAAATTGGTCTATTACCAACCAACTTCAGTATTCTGCGTAGGAGTCCTACTTCGTAATTTTATATATTCTTTCAATATTTTATGTAGGCAAAATATTCGAGTACCCTTGACCCAAATTAGGATAAGCCTGTATTACGGGATCCAATTAAATGATACATATACGTTATGTATAATATACAACTACGAATTTGATATTAATTCAAGTACCATATTCCTAAATCGTCCAGTTGTGATGCTAATAAATAAAACATCGTTATGAGCTGAAGGCCCAGTATTTAGAATTTTAGACATGATTTTACGTTCAATACACATTTTCATTACTTAGGTATACTATTTTTGGTAGACATACCTGAAAGTAATTGTGTAGGTAGAATTATTTCAGAATTCCCAAGACACGATGCCAAAAAGTTGTTCAATTAAGAAATAATGATTCGTTTACTACTCTTACAGCCTAGTTTAGAACTCGGCCGTAGTTGTAAAATACTTTCGAGAATCGGTCAGTCGTTACAGCGTCGGCGTAGCATTGTTTTAAGGCAACAACAACAGCAACAACATGTAATATAAACTATTACAACATGTAATAGAAAGGGTATTTCTATACAAAAGGGGTGAAAAGTATATTCGGTATTAAATCTGTATGCATAATTTCAACATAAAATCAGTTACTAAGATTTTCATACAAATTTTTTCATTTCATAAGTTTATACCACTTTTTCATTAACTCGCTTTCAATCATGTCTTTCCGTTCGGTACAATTTTTTTACATCGATTTTAAGCTAATTTTCTGATGAGCTAGAGATTTGAAACTTTAAACTTAGCTCAGGACTGGATGACAATGCAATATTAACTCGCTTTCATTGTAAAAACGTGGTAAAATTTTTTTTTTACAAATTATTGAATTCAAATCTTAACAAACGTGTCACTTCACTACGACGGTCATTATCTTTTCACGTCACTAGCTAGTATTAAGATATAAGTGCTAGTCTCAAACCAAAAGAATAAGACTATTCTTATTCTTTCTGATTCTTATTATTTTGATCTGAATTGCTAGTGATGTGTTTTCAATTTTAAATGATTGGTGTCATGTACCTATTACCTCCTTAATACCTCCGATGTTCCTAGATGAATGTAGATATAGGATTTAAAACCCTTGCCGTACAATTTATTATCATCCAATAAATCCGTGCACTTGATATGTATATACCCTTTCCGTTAGATGTTGTATTGTGTTGTGTAGGTCTAGTAGCTACGTAGTCTAGTTACGAAGTTGATCGATGCGCGTTGTACACCAGCTGTCGACAGTTGCTTGGCCGATAGAGCCCTGTTAACTAACTTAACGTTTAGCCAAACTAAGCTACAATGTGTTCTAGGCTTATAATAAAAACTCGATTTTCATCGCAAACATCTGGCCCACGAAACCGTTTAGAGAAGTTTTGTTCAGCTATTACGTCATAGCATAGGGTATTTGTCGCTGGTTTACAATGAAACAAAGTATACCAAAAATGTATGTAAAAATATCTGACCTTTACTTTCTAATGAGTAATTTTTCACATACCTACCTACTTATTCTTGCGTGATTCCAATAATAACCTTCTAAATTATTTTTATTTGCTGCATTTTTATACAGACCGTTTATAGTTAATTATTATCAGTATAGTAAAACATAGGTGGAAAAATGAAATTATGTTTCAAAATAAAACCCCATAGCCTAAAACAGTGACCTAAACAAAACAGTGCTCAATAGTGAAGTGCACAAAGACTATGTACAATCAATTGCTGACGATATGTTTATCGATAATCGAGAATGATGACGGAAGCGAGGTGAAGGGGTCCAAGATCAATGCAACACTTGTCTCAACACAGCCGGAACATGCCCTGTCGACGCCATCGCCGACTTATTTATATATCTAGCTGATGCAGCGATATATCACTGTCGATGATAGTCTGCTTTGTCGCTGAACTCTCGTCGTTTCAGGTACGTTCTAGTTTTACTCAGTAATTTTAAGTCCCGTACAATGACGTCATTATGTATCCCGTTTGTTTTCATACTTTTATGCCAAAAAGTGTATTTAATACTATCAAAAACAACGTGTAATTAAAATATTAAGTGTTAATTCCGCGAAAATAAGTAGGTTGTCAAGCTTGAATGCTACATGCAGCACCGCCCTCCCACTCACAAATAAATACACATGCAGAAGGCAAACTTCATATTTTGTATGACATGGATTTCCGCAAAGTAACGCCTGATTCCATTATTTATCTTTATTTTAAAGTATTTTGTTGTCATTGTTTTTGAGTTTATAGTAAAGTGAATTCTGTTATATTTTATACTGTTTTAGTTTATTTACCTTTTTCCTATTTTTACGTTTGTTGTAGGAGTAAACAATTGCCGACGTATTTTAATTTAATTAAAATACCTACCTTCCTTAACAAAGTTTATCACAAAAGTTGGTAAAGAAAATTGGGAGCCTCTAATATAATTAACGACGGTGACGCCAAACGTGACTGCACCCTGACTAATCAAAATTCAAAACGAACAATTGCAACAATAGTCAAAGCGATGATACTTTTAACAGTGAAAAAGTCTTATAAAAGAGTCGAGTCATATTCAAAGCTTTGTCGCATCATCAAAATAATGGGCAGGGTGTTTCACCTCTGGCGTCTGAGTTATTCCAAAGATAAGGAAAAGTAAAGTAAGTAAGCGTTGCTGGCAACACAGCAAAAATGCTAACTTTTCACCGTTTAGTATTCTGTGATCACCCTTCATCTTCTATAAAATCCACCTCAAAGTATCATTTTAAATTATAATTTTTCAGTCCAAAGTGAATGTTGTTTTTGATTGTGACCATATAAATCTAAATAATAAGGTAATAGAAGTAGTAAAAGAGCGTGAACTTGTCGTCGCGTACAGCTGTCGCATAGGACACCAGTGTGCGAATCGTTTGCTTGATCATCAGTACTGTTTTGGACGCAGACGTCTAAAGTTGTATTTTGCAGCATATCTAACGGTGGTTTTTTTTAGCCTTAATTTATTTTAGATTAAATGCTAGAAACATGATGGGCGTAATTGCATATTTATGTTTTGGTAGCATAAAACTAGCGACATACGTTCCGGTAGTAAAAGCCAGTATATAATATTTATATTACCTTATCACGAGGTCGTGGTTTCGATTCCCACAGGACACAAATATTTGTGTGATGAACATAAGTGTTTGTGTTGGCCTGGGTGTTTCTTATGTATTATAAGTATGTATTAACAAAAAAAGAAGTATATAAGTATTATATCCATTGTCTAGTATCCATATCACAAGCTCTGCTTAGTTTGGGACAAGATGGTGCTGTGTAAAAATGTCCCGAAGATATTTATTTATTTATTATTTAGATTGCTATGGTTATGACATTGTATAATTGTTAAATTCAAATAAAATTCGTTCAGTTCGTCGCTCTTTCATTGCGTATATGTTTATTACTCGAAGCGTCAAAACTTTTTCGTTATAGTACTTTAGCTTTCCGAATTGTGACGATGTTGTTTTTCATTAGTAAGGGAAACCCCGAGAGGAGAAGTATTTGCGACGTAATTTATATGCCCTTTCACAACTTCGGAAAGGGGAAAGTTTCTTACCGTTTGAATTTATGGACATAAAAATTTAGGTTTCTCTGCGTAGGCGTAAGATATGGTCTGGACACAATTTTTTTGTAAGATATAGTTCGACGTAAAGGTTTCCGATATTATTCAAATGCATCAAAAATCAACGTTTTGTTACTTACATTAAAACGCTTTACAGAGTGTTTAATTCTCTTTCGATGTGACAAATGGTGCTAATGGAATAGTTTGTAATTGTGTATCCTCTGTTGGAGATCCAAATACCAGGCCCCTCAGAAAGTATTGCGAAAAAAAGTTTTTATATATGGGAGACTGGCCAGTTATAATGTTTTTCGAAAATATGATTATTTATAAGTAAAAATAAGTAAGTTCCAATTTCAAAATTTCCCTCCACATTTTTTGCGAGTTAATTCAAAGTATTGTGTCTCACAGAAATATGGATCTGCGCCGGGAACATTTTAGAGCTATGATTTTATACGATTTCAAGTGTCGCCTGAAACCGGATGAATCGTACGATAGACTTCAAATGGCATTCATGGATGAAGGCCCTTCCAAGGCAACCGTGTATCGTTGGTATAACGAATTCAAGCGCGGTCGACCAACTTTGGGGGATGACGAAAGAAGCGGTCGCCCTTTGACGGCTGTTACCGAAGAAAACGTGCTAGCAGTGAAAAATTTAATCCAAGACAATAGGCGAATTACATATCAGGAGATTCAACACATATTGAAGATTGGATCGGGAAGCGTTCACGAGATTCTACACAGCCATCTTCGCGTGAGGAGGATAGTATCACGCTGGGTGCCGCACAACCTCACCGATGCTCAGAAGCAGGCCCGGGTGGAATGGTGCCGTGATATGCTTAACAAATTTGAAGCAGGCTCGTCTCGGCGTGTTTACGACATCGTTACAGGTGATGAGTCCTGGATTTATCAATACGACCCAGAAACCAAGCGCCAGTCGACTGTTTGGGTGTTTCAAAATGAGCCAACGCCTACCAAAGTGAAGCGATCTAGAAGCGGGGGTAAGATTTTGATCGCTAGCTTTTTTAATTTGACTGGCCACTTGGTATCAATTCCCTTACGGGATCAAAGAAGCATTAATGCCGAATGGTATACTACCAAATGTTTGCCAGAAGTTTTCTCTGTTATAAGCAACAAGCGACCAAACACAGGGCTCCGCGGGCTACTGCTCAACCACGACAATGCACCTGCGCACACCGCACTCAAAACGAGGGACTTCCTGGACAGCACGCCAGTCAAACTCCTGGGTCACCCTCCTTACAGCCCTGATCTAGCACCGTGTGACTTCTTTTTATTCCCAAAAATAAAAAATCAGCTCAAAGGGATACAATTTTCGTCGCAGGAAGATGCGCTGGCTGCGTTCGAGCAGGCTGTAAACGAGGTGTCTGCGGCGGACTGGAAAAAGTGTTTTGAAAACTGGTTTAGGCGCATGAATCTTTGTATAGAGGCTGGTGGAAAGTACTTTGAAAAGATTTGATAAAAATATATGTACGTATAGAACAATTTTTTTTAGTTTCGCAAAACTTTCTGAGTGTCCCACGTAGTACATAAATAATGATAGATATGATGACATACTTATTAAACAAAAAACATTTATTTCTGACTAAGAATGTCCATAATTTTTGTAAGTAACAATTATCTTAAAACTATGTCACAGATATTTTAAAAAAAATTTATGAATATAAACTATCCATGAGTCTAAAAATA
Organism: Asteroscopus sphinx; assembly: GCA_949699075.1. NCBI lineage: Eukaryota > Metazoa > Arthropoda > Insecta > Lepidoptera > Noctuidae > Asteroscopus > Asteroscopus sphinx. Next base: position 13,356,798 of record OX453016.1, read on the forward strand.
CTTTCATTGAAACTGTGTGTAACCTTATTATGGGATCGTATATTGTGGTCCCGATACTTTCCAATATGGGAAAACTACACAACTATTCAGGTATCAGTATCGTAAACGAACCTTCTTCCTGGAAGGTACCCGCTTTGATGAGCACCCAAGAATTCAAGGTAAAGTGATGCCGATATTGCACATAGCTGAGAATAATGTATAAACACAATGTTGATATGACACTAGACAGTAAATTATTAAAGAAAACAATTAAGGTATTAAAACACATCATACCAATCTTATTAAGATACTAAATCAAGGACTGCTTGTGAATGAGTATGTGAGAGGGAGTTTGAAAGTATAGTCAGTGACGGAAAAGTTGAGATGCAGTAGATTGTCATGGTATGGGCATGTGATGCGGAGCAATGAGGAGCATGTTACGAGAAAAGTTTTGAGTATGAATGTGGATAGCTATAAGAAAAGAGGAAGACCAAAGAAAATAAAGATGTTTAGTGTGAAAGATGATATGGATAAAAATAAAGTGAACGCGGAGATAACAGCTTCTTCTTCTATCGTGTCGATATGAGCTACATAATGATAATAGCTCATGCCGTGGGGAAAAGATTAGCCAGTCAGCAGGTTGGTAGCGGAGCTGACTGCCCAAGGTGCGCCAGACGATCAATTAAATATCGCCACTCTTGGAGGCTCTTTTAATGCAGCTTTTAACAGCTGATAGAAATGAATAGAAGAAAAATACATGCTGTGCCGAGATCAAATAAACGAGATAAGGGCAGAACGATGCTCATGATCCAAGGACTGCTTATCAAGAAATAAGCCTTCTTCATCCCTGAATGAATAAATAAACGGAGAGAAAAACAGGTGAATTGGCCAACGAAAATAGTGATAAAAGGTTTATCATTCAGAATGGATTTCTTACGGCAATAGACTTGATTCTGCGGAACATTTCTCACCCACAGAATAAAGATAGGTACCCCATACAGTCGTGACAGCGTGATAAATGGATGTTTGCCCAAGGTGAACAATTTATTGGATCTATAATCATACTAAGAAGAAAGTTTCCAAACATTTTGTAAAAGAAATATCACAACCTCTGGAGTACGACATCAATATTCCTTTGTCTATAATATTAATATGAACCTGTTATGAAATTGTTTTCGGAAAAATATTTCTATTAATCATATTTCAATTTTCCAATCTGTCGAAGTGACACTTTTTATAAAAATATACATTCATTTTGTCAACTATATTCTCCGGTAGTTTTCAGATAAAGTTATGGAATAAGTACCTGGATTTGAATTTGCAATGGTTTAGTTGGTGTATTAACATAATATTAACTATTATATTACTATTTACACTAAGTCTCAAAAACTAATTTGTTCAAATAGTACGCAAAATATTAAACATGGTATCAGTATGCAACAGTATTATACAAAAACTGAATTTAATTCACTAGCACCCTTTTAAAAACATGAAGGCCTTATAGATTGTATATTTTTAATTTTACATTAAAAAATACAACAAAAGAAAAACAACATTGATGTTTTTGACCTTCAGCTGGCCACTGCAACATAGAGTAAATATTTAATGTTAACAACACCGGTTGTAAAAAATAAGGAACATTTTTATTTGGACATCATCGCGTGTTGTTCATGTCCAACCCATTTCCAAATTACCGGTCGACATGCGTGTAGCTACTCCATCTTGAATATTTTAAGACAACACTATGTTTAGACTTCGGCCATGATAACTTTTTACAGTGGCTATGGACGAACAAACACGTTTATTTCACCCTGCAATGTAAGCAGCATTTCACATTCTATCAACAACCAACAGTAAACTAAAACATACTGCTCTTGAAGTAAAAAGTAATAGAAGTGATACAACCTGATTTTTTTGTCGTTCTGGAAACAAAAAGCATAATAATATACTCTACAGTCTGACTGGTTGAACGAGAGACTTGTTGAAGGAGGATGTTCAGCACTTGACTCTCGTTCCAAATATGCAAAAAATTGTACCTACCCAAATGTTTGAAATATTTTTCTAATCGATTTCATCAATTACTGTGAGCAATGGAAACTGTTCCTCTCTTGAAAATCATAGTTGCATGTGGTGAAGTGATACACCTAAGACGGCAATATCCATCGATTGCTATTTCAAATTTTCCACCTTCTCCGCCTTTTCTACTAGCCAATAGACCCCTAGACAGGCAGAACGTTTGCGAGCATTTTTACTCCAGTGCGCGTGATATATCGTATTTTTTTAACATCATACATAATTATGTTCGCACATTCTACTAGCAATGGGACGAATCGTATTTTTTTCAACTCGAATCATTCGAGTTGAAAGTTGATTGGAATCACAATTCGAGTTGATTCGACTCGGTCGGCAGTACAATACGCGTGGTGCGAATGCGACGCGTATGTTCTAATGTATCTAGCCGACTCGAGCTACCGATTTGCGCACGGTTACAAACAGCGAGTCACCGAGTCAGCGAGCCATCTGAGTCAGCTAGCCATCTGAGTCAGCGGGCGGCGTCGAATCGGGCGAGTCATGTGATTCGTAAGGATCAATAGAGTTGATTTGCATACACGAATCGTGACGATTTCACACCGCATGATATTTTTTCTCACTTAAACTCGTAGTTCGCAGCTATTCGCTGGCTCACTCGCTCGTTTACCGCCACTTGACCGGCAGAGCGAGTCACCGAGCCGAGCGGCAGCGAATAGCTACATAAAACGAATCAACTCGGTTTTGAAGAAATACAATTCGAATCAACGAGTTCAAAGGATAACTCGAGTTATTCGAGTTAAATTATTCGAATCGCCCATTGCATTTCTAGATTCTACCATATTCTTGATTATGCCCCTTGTTGATCCAGTCGTGCTGAATATCTATATCAAGACGTTGCTTCAAGACGGGTAACAAATCTGATTCACTCAAAATCTTTTTTCATTTCCACCAGCCTGAAATAAAGCTTTCCATGGGTTTCTCGAAATTTTCCAGATATTTTGTTCCACCTTGGTTTGGGCTTAACGTTTCATCGGTTTTAAAGCGCCTCAGAGGGAAAACTCGAGAATATCATGAAAAGGGATTCACGACTCCTTGGAAACAACCTAACGATCTGGGTTTTGCTTTAGCTTGCCCTTTCTTAAATGATCCTGGACTTAATACGTATTTTTCTTCAAGAGTATTGGAGTAAATTACTGCATAAAAACTTTACGAGTGAGTCAGTATACGAGCATAGTAAACTCAGGCCCGGAATTAAGCTTTATTTGAATAGAATGAAGGTACAAAGGTTTATCAGTTTCAATTTAAACACATTTGAATCAAAATATGGTTCAACGAACACTACTGAAATTATTTTATGTTTAAAGATTGTTTTAGTTTTGGCGTCTTAGTTCTACGAAACATACGCACATATGAAAGTTAAAGAAAACAAAATATTGTAAAGACAGTCAAATTTTGCGTTTTAAGACTTCGCAACGTACATACCTTCTGTCCGCCTGTGCAAACATTCATTTAATTAAGCAGGAAGTTCCAAGGACACCCGTTCCCCAGTTTGTTTTTGACGACGAAATCCCCTGTGTTTCCTCGTGTAAAGGCCAGTGACAAACAGCTGTATCGCGTGCGTGTATGTGGAGAGTTAAAAAAAAACATTCTTGTAATGACGTCATTAATTCCGCCGGCATAACTGAAAACAGAATTCATGCTCAATAAAGGGTTTATTCTGAAAGAGTTTATTTAAAAGTTAAAGGATTTAATTAACAGTGTACTTTGAAATGAAATATGCGATCTTCATTCAGATTTTGCTTCGACCCGAAATTCCATCAGCGCTTGAGATACTTTAGTGAGAGGCACAAGCAATACGTCATTCATTTTGTTAAGAAATGATAAATTACGGACGCGTTCGAAAGGAGAGCTTGAAATTGCGGTGCTAACACTCCACGGTGACATTATTTTTCTAGTCCATTTCGCTCAGACTAATTTATTAAAAATGCAAGAAAAGTTATTTTTCACTCAGAGAAATTTCCAGCGTTAATTATTTTCCGAGTACATTAAGGATGACGTGAATTCTAACGTCTACATTAATTAAAAAGATTGAGGATCAGATAGTTGACTATTTTTAAAATAGCTCTGAAATATGCAATGTCTTCTAAGAAGACGTCTAGTGCAATGCAAATGGAAAAAATAACAAGGAAAATAAATTGATGATAATTATTATAACAGCAAGAAGGGAAAACATCTTATAAAAGTGGTCTCCAAAGGAAGAAATTCTAATTTCAGAATCTGGTGTTCTGAAATTAGAATCTCTGTTTGTTTACCTTCTAAAGCAATCTGTGCGTGTAAACAGATGATGACAGATATAATTTCTTATCCGCTTTACCGACATATTTCCAACAGTTATTACAGTTCTCAAACGATGCGTGATGAAAAAAATATTTCCAGCTCTTTGAGAGAATCCATTTACTCATACCCACCCTCAATTTGTTTGCTGTTGACTCTCGGAGACTCATTACCTGCTTCATTAAAGCAAGTGTACTCTTGAAAAAGCGGTAACAGTCTTTCCCAGGGAGGCGTTCGTTTGAAGGGTAGCTGTAAAGGCTTTGAGTACCGCTTGTGACTCCTCGCGTTGTTTAATAATAAACAATTGAAGTATATTGTTCAAGTTTCCAATGTATTCTAGGCTTCACTGTAATTAGCTTTCGTAACAATATTTTGGACTAAAATCTAATTAAAGGTTATTTTACTTTTAACCCACTTCAAGCGACTTTAACGAATTTTATAATAACAATGCCGTATGAGTATAATTTGCATTTCCTTAGAATAATATTGCAAGAACCTAAATGCTATTCGAAGCTATTGGCCATTTTCCACAATGTAGCAGAAACTTGCTTATTGTCTGGTTGTAATATCCATGCAATTTGTTCGTAGAGAGCAATCCAATTCTTAGTTTTCGGCCGCGAATTTACTAGAACAAAGAAAACAATTTGCAATGTTCTTTTCTTTTATGTGTCACTTCTTTTTCTTTGGGGTTTTATAATACTGAAATGTCCTGTTTTGGTGTTACAAAATTACAAGTATCTTTAGACTTAATTAAATTTAAAAAAATGATCAATAGGCACATTTATCGTAGTGGCTTTAACATTTTGCAAATGAACCACTATATTTAACGAGCCCATAAATTGTTGGGACAAACTTCACTTTACGTCTTTTAAACAATCATTTGCATAAAATGATGCCAAGTACGGCGTTATATTTATTATGTTTAACCTTCCAACCGATTTGTGTAAACGGACAACCATGCTGAGAAGTTTATTACAAGTCGTTTACGACGAGGCTCAATGCTTCCATTTATTTTGATAGGGACGCTTGAGTCAACACGGCTTTGATAGTAGTAACTAAATTACTGATTAATATCCCCCTTGTTTTGTAATATATAATAAATAAACTGCAGTTTCTTTATAACTTTCATATATTTACTATTATAAACTCCGAAGAAATATGTGAATTTGGAAAGTTAGAAAGGATTCTCGCGATAAGTTCAGCAACTGACGACGTCTGTGGTCTAGTGGTATAGGGTCGGACTGCTGATCACGAGGTCATGGGTTCGATTCCCACAGAACACAAATATTTGTGTGATAAACTTATGTGTTTGTGTTGGTCTGGATGTTTCTTATGTATTATTATAAGTAGGTATTTACAAAAAAAATATATAAGTATTTATATCCATTGTCTAGTACCCATAGCTCTGCTTAGTTCGGGTCTAGATGGTGCTGTGTAAAATGTACCAAAAATATTAATTTATTATTTATTTTATTTATTTAACTCCAATATTATTAGTAAATGGGCAACGTCATCAAACTTCAAAAGGAGCCAATAAAAAAGAGCTATTCTTTTATACGTCGTTGTTTTGAGAGGTTTACATTATACTGAAAGTCGAAAGGAATTTCATTCTGTTTTTAAAATGTAGTAGTACCACGCAAATCCAAATTTCCATCGGTGTTCGTTCAAAGAAGTTGTTTTTATTTTGCGATTCCCACAAAACATTAACTTGACAAATGTCTGTTTGTCTATATAAAAGTAAGACAGATTTGTTCTCATGTAACAATTATGGCTGCCATAGTGATTGAATGTTTGGCTCTGCATTATGTAAATGTGGGCAAACAAACTAACATATTTCCACCTACGACCACGTGAAAGGGTGAAAGAGGATATCCGGTGTGTTTACTTCATGTTGCTGTTAAGTGAATAGCAAACATGACAGGTGATGTATTCATATTTAGTTGTGAGGAAGAATGTTATTAAGGTATTAAAAAATATTCTAAATAAGGAATAGTAACGGTTGAATTGATCCAGCAACCCTCACTAGGCCAGCATAGTCTATGCTTAAATCCCATCATTCTAAGAGAAGGCTCGAATCGTGCTAGTGAAAGGGTACTGGGATGACAGTGCTAAAAGTTGAAAATCGCATAATATAAATAATCATAAGTACTAACAATACTAAACTTCACCTAATTAGCAGTCACTATATCATAGGCCTTAATAAACAACCGCTGTTAGTACACTTACCTACACAGACCTACCGTTTTTTATGACGCTCGCTCGATTAATTTAAACGAAACTTTTTTACTTACTATCCTACACTAACTTACTATGCAAATCAATAACTAAAATACAATTGTATTTTCTCTATAAGTGATTATTGTAATCTTTTGAGAAAATAAATGTCTTTGACCGTAAAAGTAAAATTTAATTAAATTCCGAGAAATACGAAATACAAAAACAACAATATCTTATAAGGATCCTGTTGTTTCTCGATTTTAGGAGATCAAAACAGTACAAATATTTACCTCAATGTTTATTTGTTTAGACAGGCAGAAAAGCGTTATTTACTAGCATCCTTTATCACAGAGTGCGGGCTGGCGTCAGATTTTAGAGAATCGCTTTCCCTATGTCGTAACAACTGCGCGAGATTTTTTTTTATCTTCCAAGCAATATTTTAGAATGAAGCGTTCAAGCTTCAAGACGTTATTGAAGTTTTATGTGCTATAAAAATGATGAATAGCCTTATCCGCAATTAATTTTGTGCGTTTTATAAATTAAGAAAAACGTTTATTGTAAATGTAATTAAAAGCATTAAGATTTTTAGAAGATGAGTAAACTTTAATTCAGTATTCAGTGAAACAAGAAGAGCCTGCTCATCAAATGTTTGATCACAGTTGGTCAATACTGCCAAGGTCGTAATCAAGTTAAAATGTTCTATAGGCTATAAAAGGTCTTGTCGTTAAAAAGAAAAATGAAACTGTTGTAACTGCGATTTCTTTGGTTACTTAATCCAGTTCACAAAATAAAACTCTTTCGTTTTCACCGATTAATCTATCATGAATGTCTTTACATTCATGGAAGACGATTCAGTGAAAACGTGTTTTATAACAAAGAGAAATATATATATTCCACCTGCCGAAGGGACAGAAAAATAAACACAGACTTACTCCTTTACTCGGAGGAAATAAGATAACTACAGAGAACACAACGCGAGAGCTTGTTAAAGGACATGAACACTAAGGCGATAGTGATAATAGCTAGCTTTTAGAAGCTTTTCGCGATGTAACATGTTTGCAGCTATTGAAACAAAAGATTTAGTTCTGTATTGACATTTTAAGGTAAAAGAACCATTATCTTATTAAACTAAAAGAACAGAGCGATCATCAAAAAAAGACTTGGATCACCTTTTTAACCAAAGAAAAATATTTATTTATGCCAAGGAGATAACGCACAAAACACCAACATTTTTTTTAATAAAATCGTTCAACTAGGCATTAAGCGTAGATAATGTATTATAATTATTAAAGAACATGTCACCCTCATAGGTACACTCGTACCTATGAGGGTGACATGTTCTTTTAGATCAAACCCTCCATAAACAAATAAAGATTAAAAAATCGTGGGAAATATGCGTCACATCTGTGCAAATCGGCCATCACTCAACATATTGCTGTGGCATGTGCACTGAGCAGAGCGCAAAGCCGCAGCGCTAGTTTTCAGTGACAACTAATATGACACTTGAGCCGATTTTCATGATTATTTTTTGGTGCACTTGCACAAAACCGCACAAATTAGAAATTATGGGGGAAGCCTTTACCCAACTGTGTGATGCTGTAGACTAACAGAGACAGTAATCTTTTAGAATGAATGGAAGAAAAACTTTTATTTGGCACAGAACAGTGACAGGACAGCTCAACAATAACATTAATAAAAATACTAAAGTTAGTTATAAGTAAAACATGAAGTTGATGCAGTTTTGGTATTCATTCCTTTGCCCATTCTTTTGATAGATAGATAGATAGATAGACAAAACATTTATTTAGTACAAAACAATATTTTTATTTTGGATTGAGAAACACAAATAGACCTTACATGAAATTATCTTATTCATACGTTACAATACATTTTTAGCCTACGTGTACATTTCAGAGACAAGTAACAAAGATAGAGCCATAGTAACACGTGTAAATTACATTAACTTATATCAGACCAAAACGGGTCCAAGTAAACAATTCCTACCCTTTCACAACTGACGGCGATAGAGGCAAGATAGACCATATCTACATATCAGGGCACAAGCAAATTTCCTCTAGATAGATATCCCGGATCTTATTTTCGTCACTACCTACCAATTTTATTCTGGATAAACAACGGAGGACTTTTCTCCCCAAATATGTCTTCGCTACGAAATTATTGCTTTGTTTTCGACTGTATGCCGCCAGTCATTGTACTGGTTCCGTTGTCAAAATTAACGGCCTCCTTCGTTTTACTAAATTGTGTGCCCGCTAAGTGAGAGATATCCGAGATCGTATTTCTAACGTCTCGAAGAAGTTATTAAGTATTCACTTTGGCTTTTGTGATATTCAAAATTATGGTTTTAATTCTGACAACATTCCTTTACAATTAATTATTTTATTGTTTCTTCAGACTTATAACTAATTCACTACTATCTTTTTTAATTATCTATGGCAAAATCTTTTCTAACTGGGCATTACTTAACCTAAGAGAAAGCAATGATGAACTTGTTTTGAACTCTTGTTTTTAAAGCCTACAAGGTAAATTTTTACAAACTTCCACGCTTAATTGCACATAAACACAAAACTTTTCGACTCACATTTATCTTTGTAAAGCATGGTTAATCCTTCCAATAAATAATTTGAGACGGAAAACTTTTTGGTCATCACTCATTTGCGTTGCGGAAAAATTATAAGTGGTAGTGCAAGTAATGTTTTTCGGAAAGTATGCGTTGAGGATATAAGATGAATTATATTGAACGACTTGTCTCAGCCCGTGGCTTTGCCCACGTAATTTAATCCAGAAAGACTTATTGAGCATCTCGCGAAAATTGTTTATTTTCCCGAAAGAAAAGATAGCCTAATTTTTATCCGGGTTATGGTCTTTGTGTGTACCAAATTTCATCCAAATCTGTTTAGCTGTTTAGGCGTGATTGAATAACTTTCACATTTAGGTACAATTTTGTAGGATAGTATGTAAGATTATGGCTTGTTGGCTTTGTGTTGTTTGTTGCCAATTTTTTTGATCAAAACTGCTTTTAATTGATATATGGAAGCTGAGATATTTCTGGTCTTTTGTCAAACGATATAAACAAGTATTTATATTGAAATAGTTAAAGAGAAGCAAATAGTTTCTGTGGCCATTATTGAGCTAGCGTTGGGTATGAGGTTAAAACCTAAGTATTCCAATTACAAAGTTTCGTTTGTAACGTGAGATTAAATAAGTTATTGAATCAAATTATTTTTGAAAGAAACAATTTAAATATGAGAAATACGTTTAATACTGAATAATGAGAAAATTACATTTGTACACGTACAGTCGACAGCATGACAGTGGTAACACTTCAATTCGAAAATCGCCCTTACTGCTTACGAAATAAAGATGCTGCTAATGTCAAAGTGTTACCACCGACTTGCGGTCGACCGTACCTACAGCCTTTGAGAAAAGTGAAGATAATAGTATATTTATTGTAATTTGTGATACCAGTCTTACATTAATAAGCTTTTCGATATTAAAGCATATTATTCATCACAACCATCCACGGCTCATATCCCTTGCAAAGTAATAAGAAAGAAAGAAAGAAAAAATATTTATTACCACACCAAGACGACATAAGGTAGGTGCACATAAAAATAACTACATTAGGTACATTTTAGGAATTACAGTGATGCCTTCATAGTTATAACTTAAAGATGCTGAAAATTTAGTCGTTTCGAAAACGAAGAGGGGTCATTGTACTAATCATTACGATCAACTTTTAGTATGGGACTCAACCTGAAATTGCGAAAAACAAACCAGTTGATCCCAATTTTTTTTCGATTTAATTATGTGAACACAAATCGATACCTTAATTCGCAAACCAGCCAATTCCACTTCGTAGGTACTTTAAAATTACGTTTTTTGTTTCGGACCTCTTCTAAAAATTACGGCTGTTACATTAAAATAATAACTCCCCAATATTTACTGTACTCCACCAATAGGAAAAAAGTATACCTACATCACTGGGGTTTTTTATACATCGCTATACGATAATTTAAAAACTATACAGTTTTTTATGTAAAATTCACTGACATGGAGTTAGCTGCTTTGCGAATTAATGTATCGAAATGCAGGGATCAGCAGATTTTTTTTCGCATGTTACTTATAATACATATATAAAACAACATTTCTTTCATCAACGGTTTTTATAAAAGCATTTTATTTATATCTAGATAAAACTTTTTAACAAAAAATTGAACCGACGAAGACAGAAACTGAAAAGCGAAAAATAAAATGAAGCTTTTAGTCTTTTCCTAACTAAACTAATGTAAATAACTAATTATGAGTCGGCGCCAAACAAACAAGCAAAGTGCGTGCAAGTTGCAAGTGGTCGAGCGGAGAACGCATTTTTGGAAAGTTATTGTTTATCGGGTTTTTAGTTATTTTTAGTTTTTTTTAGGGCGCCCCCCTGCCAGGTGGACCGACGACCTAAAGAACGTGGCTGGGGGGGACTGGATGCGGAAGGCAGAGGACCGAGCGTTGTGGCGCAACTTGGGAGAGGCCTATGTCCAGCAGTGGACTGCGATAGGCTGAGTTGTGTTGTGTTGTGTATTGTTTATCGTTGAAAATTTCACGTTGTATTTGATGTTATGTTGTTTTTATTATTTATTTAAAGTAATTTAATGATCTTCGTTGATTGTTTGGTTGGCGCCGACTCATAATTAGTTATTTACATTAGTTTAGTTATGAAAAGACTAAAAGATTCATTTTATTTTTCGCTTTTCAGTTTCTGTTTTCGTCGGTTCAATTTTTTGTTAAAAAGTTTTATTTCCAATTTTTTTGTGGCTAAAATCTAACTCCAGGTCTCCATTATGTTGTAGTGCCTAGAACTACATTTATGTGTGCCAATTTTCAACAGAATCAGTTAACAGGTAAGAATTCAGTGGATGAACAAGGACTCATCCCCTGTTATCCTACCCTTAGGGGTGGATTTTGATTTTGAAATTTAAATGGGACCAACTTCGAGATATATCCTATCCATTAAAAAAATAATTATCAAAATCGGACCACTGTGTAAAAAGTAATGCGAGGTCGCACATGAAAAAAAAAATGCGCTTCGAATTGAGAACCTCCTCCTTTTTTTTCGTCGGTTAAAAAGTAAAAGCAAATGAAAGGAAAAACTAGACGTAAGATAGTTATAAATATGAAACAATGTTATTCAGATGTCATTGTAGACTTTCTTTCTGTCTTTTCTAAAGCATATATTTATAACCAAGTAAGTACGTATACCTTAGTATCTACAACTCAAAACCGTGCCTCAAACCGTCTGATTATTATTTCAATTTCAATTTCTTTATTTGCTTAAATTATAATAACATCATAACATAACATCACGCCTGTATTTCCCTGAAGGGGTAGGCAGAGGTGTATAATACACCCACATTTCGCCAGTTATGATTATTATAATTCACTTCAAAAATTGATTTCGCTTGAATTTCAGTATGATTAAAAGAAGTTTTAGATAAATAAATTTTCTCTAACTCAGTGAAAAAATTAGAAGCTACACCCGTTCCGATTAATTGAAGGCAATTCCAACGAAACTTTACTGTCAAATTCAAATTCGTTCTTCTTGTAAATGGCTCGAGGCTTGAGTTTGAATATTCAAATCTACACTCCATGAACTTGGTACTGTTTATTTGGAGTCATAATTGTCCACGAAAACCTATTATAATTTTACATAGACTTGCTCTAACAAACTTAATAAACTAAAACGAGGAATTCTGAACTGTAATTTCAATATGGCAACTGCGTTAATTAAAGCAATTTACTGTTAAAATAAGTTGATTGTAGGGATGTTCTTTAAATAGCCCCTAGACTATTAATGAGCAAGATAAGGAAACGTAAACACTGCCACTGCTTGTTTTAGTCTCACACTAAGAAACAATATCCTAGCTCCTTTGTGAAAGAGCTCATCCGGGGAAGTACTACCACCGTACCTACTTCTCTGTAGTGATGTGCCGAGACCGCCAATTTTGGTACTCGAGTACTTTAGTACTCGTTTTAAAAAGAATCGAGTCAGTACTCGAGTCACTGACTCGAGTCTAGTACTCGAGTACCAGATCCGGTACTCGAGTACTTCATTAGATTCTAATACCTCAACGATTCTCAATTCCAATAACACAAGCAACAAAAAAATTGTCATATAATAACAATATTGTTTATTGATCAGTCAATTTCAAAATAAAAAATATAATATATATTTCAATTATATACTTACTAAATAATCTTCCTAAAATTAAACATTATAATTAGTAGGAAAATTTAATGAGATCTAAATAGAAAAATTACAATCAAGTTTGCGATACATTATATAAACACAGACTAATAGTTAAATTCTCAGTAGCAGCCCGGAGTCTGGATTTGTGCCTGGGTAATGGCAATAGGCTCGCCCCCTATTACATGGGACTCACAACATAACTGGCGAAATGTGAGTGTACTATACACCTCTGCCTACCCTTTCGGGGAAATACAAGCGTGATGTTATGTTATGTTGTTAATAGTTAAAAAAACTTTACGATTGTTGATAAATTATCTAGAAAAAATAAAGACGTAAATCAGTTCGCCAAATATTATTAGTTTTTACAATCTGAAGAGATCTCAATTTGCGAAAAGTTCTAAAACTTGAATTTTGCCGGATTCCGACGTTTTCACCATAGTTATTTTAGTGACAGATTGTTATCAAAACAATTTTAAATAAACTTTTAACATGTATAGTTATTGTAGTGACTTCACTATTGGTCAAAATAATATTTACGTTTTATGGGTTCCACACAATCACAGACTCTTTTCTATTATTATGATTAATTAACAACCAGTAACTTTTAGGCCCGCTTGCCTCATACAGTGGGTTAAAAGAATAATTCAAAAAAAAAAATTTTTTAAACGTTAACTCGTATTTATGCCAACCACAAATTACTGTTTTTAGTACTATTGTTTACTTTATATTACCTACACGACGAATAGAAATATACGTCCATCTCACTTACATATTCACAGTTTGTAATACCTACTTGTCTCATGGTCACTTTCTTCGTTTACGGATAATTGAAAACAAAAAGACAGAAGACAGACAGCCCGCTGGCTCAGACCAATAAAAAAAAAGGTTGATTTTTTACTAAAGGCTGCAGCGCACATGTTGGCTTTGTACTCGACAACAAGAAATCGTGATTTTAGTACTCGGTTAGGTATTCGAGTACTTTATTTCGAGAACTCGAGTACATGAGTACTTACAAGGTACTCGAGTAAGTACTCGATTCTACCTGAGTCGGCACATCACTACTTCTCTGCCAAATAGTGATGCTTGCATTGCTGTGTTTCGGTCTGAAGGGTACGGGTGCCGATGAAATTACAATCACATGAGACTTTCCATCTTCATGTCTCAGTTTGACGAACCGACTTGTGGTACCATTTAGGCAACAGCCTAGGTGGTATTACAGTTGTTATGGGCAAAGGTAACCGCTTAACTTCAGGTGGACCTTTAGCTCGCTTTGACATATTCTATAAAAAATATATACCAGGCCCCTCAGAAAGTATTGCGAAAAAAAGTTTTTATATATGGGAGACTGGCCAGTTATAATGTTTTTCGAAAATATGATTATTTATAAGTAAAAATAAGTAAGTTCCAATTTCAAAATTTCCCTCCACATTTTTTGCGAGTTAATTCAAAGTATTGTGTCTCACTGAAATATGGATCTGCGCCGGGAACATTTTAGAGCTATGATTTTATACGATTTCAAGTGTCGCCTGAAACCGGATGAATCGTACGATAGACTTCAAATGGCATTCATGGATGAAGGCCCTTCCAAGGCAACCGTGTATCGTTGGTATAACGAATTCAAGCGCGGTCGACCAACTTTGGGGGATGACGAAAGAAGCGGTCGCCCTTTGACGGCTGTTACCGAAGAAAACGTGCTAGCAGTGAAAAATTTAATCCAAGACAATAGGCGAATTACATATCAGGAGATTCAACACATATTGAAGATTGGATCGGGAAGCGTTCACGAGATTCTACACAGCCATCTTCGCGTGAGGAGGATAGTATCACGCTGGGTGCCGCACAACCTCACCGATGCTCAGAAGCAGGCCCGGGTGGAATGGTGCCGTGATATGCTTAACAAATTTGAAGCAGGCTCGTCTCGGCGTGTTTACGACATCGTTACAGGTGATGAGTCCTGGATTTATCAATACGACCCAGAAACCAAGCGCCAGTCGACTGTTTGGGTGTTTCAAAATGAGCCAACGCCTACCAAAGTGAAGCGATCTAGAAGCGGGGGTAAGATTTTGATCGCTAGCTTTTTTAATTTGACTGGCCACTTGGTATCAATTCCCTTACGGGATCAAAGAAGCATTAATGCCGAATGGTATACTATCAAATGTTTGCCAGAAGTTTTCTCTGTTATAAGCAACAAGCGACCAAACACAGGGCTCCGCGGGCTACTGCTCCACCACGACAATGCACCTGCGCACACCGCACTCAAAACGAGGGACTTCCTGGACAGCACGCCAGTCAAACTCCTGGGTCACCCTCCTTACAGCCCTGATCTAGCACCGTGTGACTACTTTTTATTCCCATAAATAAAAAATCAGCTCAAAGGGATACAATTTTCGTCGCCGGAAGATGCGCTGGCTGCGTTCGAGCAGGCTGTAAACGAGGTGTCTGCGGCGGACTGGAAAAAGTGTTTTGAAAACTGGTTTAGGCGCATGAATCTTTGTATAGAGGCTGGTGGAAAGTACTTTGAAAAGATTTGATAAAAATATATGTACGTATAGAACAATTTTTTTTAGTTTCGCAAAACTTTCTGAGTGTCCCACGTATAATCAAATCAAAGCACAAAAAATAATCATTAACATTTCGCTTAAGTTCAGACGTTTAGACGTTTCGAAAACAAAGAGGGGTTATTGTACTCATCATTTCGAAAACAAAGAGGGGTTATTGTACTCATCATTTCGAACAACTTTTACTATGGGAACGACCCTGAAATCGGGAAAAAATTCAGCTGTTCCCTAGATTTGTATTCAAGTAAATCGACAAAAGGACTTAACCTTCTCATTCTAAGATAGACCCGTGCCCTTCTGCCACTGCTGTGGGGCAATAACGGGCTGATGATGATGAGAGTTAGTATGGATTAAAATTTTCATCGCTTTTTTCATACTGCAATCTTTTTAACCAACCAACTGCGATCGCCAACCCACCTGCCAAGCGTGGTGATTATGGTATATCCCCCCTTTAATTGGGGGAGGCCTAAGTCCAGTAGTGGACGATTTTCGGCTGAAATGAATCTTTTTAAGGCGTGTTTTAGATATATATCGTAAAACACTGGTCACATGTAAACACATGTCTAAAACATAATTTTTTTTAAGGTGTCTCGTATTTGATGATGATCTAGGTGACACATATTCTGTGAAAATTCCAACTAGCTACCTATTACGGTTCAAAAGATCCGGCGTGGGCTTACTATCTAATAGGTTCCCGTTTGCACTTTTTGGGTACGAAACTCTAAAAGTAACATAAACTGGAGATGTTACCTTTAAACGATATACTTTACCAAAGTAATCACGTGTCTCTTTCAAATACAGAAGCTAATGAAGCGAAAAATACGTGGTTTTTATCTCGCTTTATTGGGCCGAAAATAAGCCCTGTCTGAGCCTGGTCTTACAGCGAAAATAAGGCACTTAATATCCTAATTTCGCACAATCCTTATTTCACGCAAGATCTATTATCGGGTGAAAATGTAACTAGAAGAGGTTGTGAGCGAATTGACCCCGGGTATTTCCCTTTTGGTGCCTTCGAAAGGCCAGATAAAAATCGGCCCACGCCCAAAGTTTTATTTATTTTTATGGCCACCCATTTGTTAAGGTTCAACTGATTCTTTGGAGCCTTTGGCTGAAAAAGTCGTGTGCCGTGCCAGTGACTTTCTCCGAACTTCGTCGAGCAATTTGAAATTGTCACATGTGCTGGAATGGAACAGAAGAATTGAGTCGAAACGTTTTTATGTCTTTTGACGTCTTTGTCTTCGTAGTTTTAATAATACGAGAGGCCACCCAATGGTTGAAATTCAACCGTAATTCATCAAATATTTATGATTGAACTATGTCGAAAAAAAACTATTTTCATTTTTTTTATTGATAACACAAAAGCTCGTCAATAGCTACGAAACAAAAAACTTAAAACTCGGTTGACAAACAGAGGAGAAAATGGTACTGAACCGTTTTTTCTTTGCCTATTTGTGTATACAGTAGTTAACAAAAACGAAGTTGTTCCTGTAAGCTACGTTATCAGAATCGATATTCATACGTAAGGATACAATTTCCTTAGAAAAACTCTCCAATGAAAATAATCAAATTAAATATTAAATCATTATTAAAAGTGATTATATCACTTTCAGTTTACAATTAATAATTATTTAATTAGATTGATAATTTTTATTGATATAATCACTGAGTGAGTGACTTTTGAGTGATATAATCACTTTTAATTTACTGTTAATAATGATTTAATATTTAATTTGATTATTTTTATTGAAGAGTTTTTCAAATGAGTTGTGTCCTACGTACGTACCAGGCCCCTCAGAAAGTATTGCGAAAAAAAGTTTTTATATATGGGAGACTGGCCAGTTATAATGTTTTTCGAAAATATGATTATTTATAAGTAAAAATAAGTAAGTTCCAATTTCAAAATTTCCCTCCACATTTTTTGCGAGTTAATTCAAAGTATTGTGTCTCACTGAAATATGGATCTGCGCCGGGAACATTTTAGAGCTATGATTTTATACGATTTCAAGTGTCGCCTGAAACCGGATGAATCGTACGATAGACTTCAAATGGCATTCATGGATGAAGGCCCTTCCAAGGCAACCGTGTATCGTTGGTATAACGAATTCAAGCGCGGTCGACCAACTTTGGGGGATGACGAAAGAAGCGGTCGCCCTTTGACGGCTGTTACCGAAGAAAACGTGCTAGCAGTGAAAAATTTAATCCAAGACAATAGGCGAATTACATATCAGGAGATTCAACACATATTGAAGATTGGATCGGGAAGCGTTCACGAGATTCTACACAGCCATCTTCGCGTGAGGAGGATAGTATCACGCTGGGTGCCGCACAACCTCACCGATGCTCAGAAGCAGGCCCGGGTGGAATGGTGCCGTGATATGCTTAACAAATTTGAAGCAGGCTCGTCTCGGCGTGTTTACGACATCGTTACAGGTGATGAGTCCTGGATTTATCAATACGACCCAGAAACCAAGCGCCAGTCGACTGTTTGGGTGTTTCAAAATGAGCCAACGCCTACCAAAGTGAAGCGATCTAGAAGCGGGGGTAAGATTTTGATCGCTAGCTTTTTTAATTTGACTGGCCACTTGGTATCAATTCCCTTACGGGATCAAAGAAGCATTAATGCCGAATGGTATACTACCAAATGTTTGCCAGAAGTTTTCTCTGTTATAAGCAACAAGCGACCAAACACAGGGCTCCGCGGGCTACTGCTCCACCACGACAATGCACCTGCGCACACCGCACTCAAAACGAGGGACTTCCTGGACAGCACGCCAGTCAAACTCCTGGGTCACCCTCCTTACAGCCCTGATCTAGCACCGTGTGACTTCTTTTTATTCCCAAAAATAAAAAATCTGCTCAAAGGGATACAATTTTCGTCGCCGGAAGATGCGCTGGCTGCGTTCGAGCAGGCTGTAAACGAGGTGTCTGCGGCGGACTGGAAAAAGTGTTTTGAAAACTGGTTTAGGCGCATGAATCTTTGTATAGAGGCTGGTGGAAAGTACTTTGAAAAGATTTGATAAAAATATATGTACGTATAGAACAATTTTTTTTAGTTTCGCAAAACTTTCTGAGTGTCCCACGTACATATGAATATCGATCCTGATAACGTAGTTCACAGAAACAACAGGGTTTTTGTTTCGGTACTGTAGATGCAGATGTATCGTATTCAATTTAAGTGCTTAAGTGAGTTAGTAACAATGTATAATTACAATATATTCCATGCAATATTTTGCTGTCACTATGTATGTCATATTACAGCAACGTGCAAAGTTTGTTATTAATACACGAGCAGAATTATTAGGGAGCTCTTAAATAAATCAGCGGGAGCGAGTCTTCGCAAGGGAGCCAACGTTTTTAAGATAACAGCATTACTAAAGTATGGCTATTAAAACGATTTAATTTGTAAACTCAGTGCTTGTGAGATACAATGAATAAATTAAATAACACAACGCGTGGGATCAAAATTTTATAGTCAAGGGAATAAACGACCATACACTATCAAAGTTTTGATTAACAGATATTATATTATTAACACAGACGTAGAAAAAAATATAGACTAAGTGCTGCGAACAACCATAGTGAAGCCAACAAAAACCGTGCTCCTTCATGTATGTACAACCAGTGCTCACGCACACACATGCACCTTAAAACGTGCTCACCCCTCTCAGTTCACATGTCGCGGCATTTTCCAGTAAGCATCACGAAAACAAATATCCTTCAGGTGCATGGTGTGTACGTGAGCACTGGTTGTACATGAAGGAGCACAGTTTTTGTTGGATTCACTATGGTTGTTCGCAGCACTCAGTCTATATTTTTTACTATGTCTGTGATTATTAATAAGTTAATATTTCGTAGCATCAGCATAGTGAGCAATATTATTGCACGTATTTTGGCCAGATTTGTTTCAATTGAATTTTCGTTATGAGTTTATCGTTTTTTTCATTTTAAGGACCTTTATATTGGTGGTTTCTGTCCAAATTAGTTGATTTTGTTTGATAAAAAATTGTTTGACACTTGAATTTATTTATGAAAAAAATCTGTGAAACAATAATAGTTAACGTTTTTGCTAAATAAGAGACTTCTATGAACATATTGCATCACTGTTTTTCCGAATTGTATTTGCTTTGTTTCTTTTAGCTGAATCCCGAGTGAGTGTCGAATTACACTTTTTTGATGTTTCGTTGCGTTTTTAGTATTTTGTGCCAGACTTTTAAAGGAATTATAGCAACTTGGGAGAGTACCTATGCCCAGCAGTAGAGTGCGATAGGCTGTGTTGATGATCTGGTTTTTCAACGTCTGCGTCTGATTTACACTTTAAAACTTAGCTCGACTCAGAAATAAGCTATATTCAATTGTGTAAGAAAAGCGAAAATTATAATAACACGAGCGGTCGCCCGCGGCGTCACTCCAGTCGATCGTCGTAAAAAGTATCATAATTGTTAATTAGATGAAGTGCTACAAACAATCATAGTGAAGCCAAAAAAAACCATGCTCCTTCGTGTACAACTAGCGCTCAATATCAGGTGGGCCTTTAGCTCGTTTTGCCATCCTATACTATTAAAAAAAAACTCTAAAAATGTGTTCCGATTGATAACGTGAACATTAGCTTTTTCTTCAATCTGATTTGCAATTTGTTGATACCAATTTTTTTTTAAATTATCTTTAGGAATTTTTTACATAGCACCATCTAGTGTCAATCTGAGCAGAACTTGTACTTATGGGTACTAGACAATGGGTATAATACTTGTATACTTTTTTTTGTAAATATATACTTAAAATATATAAGACACACCCAGACCAACACAAACACTTATGTTCATCACACAAATATTTGTGTCCTGTGGGAATCGAACCCACGACCTCGATATCAGCAGTCTGACACTCGAATCACTAGACCACAGACGTCGTCAATTGATTAGATAATAATCTACCTACTTTGTAAAACAAAAAGAAAGTTCAATTTGTTCAACTAACGCAATTACCTACCCTGTCCTGTGCGTTGGAGGTGGATTTTCTCCCCAGAAGATTTACAACAGGAGATTTTACCAGGGTGATAAGAAATTATACCAATTTGCTCGAAAACGATTTCTCTAATTGTACCTACGTAAAATTATGAATTGATATCACATTGTATTGTTGATCTCGTCTTTTAATTTGCGCCACAAAACAACATCTGACTTTGTTTCTTGTGTACCTACCGCTGCCTTCTTCATGTCTTCAATATGATCGGATAGGCGTCCCAAACTATGTTTTACTATTCGCAATCTCAAGAATCGTCAGGGACTCAGGTTGATACCAAGATTTTTTTACGTATTTAAAAACAATTGTAGTATTATGGCATCTGATACATCTTTAAAAATACGCGTCCCGTGATTATTGATCCCGCAATCAGCTGACTTGAATGAAATATTGAGTTTAGAAAATCATATTTTTTATACCTATTACTTATTCATTTGTTTGTTTCTTAATAAGATATCGCTGACGTCACCCAAAGACGTATAAAAAGTGGAGGTTAATTTCGATACCACTAGCAGTGTTCACGTTAGCTTAGTGGCTAAAGCACTGGCGTACTGAGCCAGGAGACGCAGGATCGAATCCTGCTCGTGAGCGTTTTTTACTTTCCACAATTTAAACCGTAAGATTTCACTTCGCATGCGTAAAAATGCGTTAAAAATAATAAATAATTTGTATGTAGATGTATCTTATATATGAGTAAATGCGGGTTCAGGATTCTAACCCTACTCAATGTGACTGCGTTGACACATAGCAATCCATGTCGCACTTACTGGTGAGTTCCTTATGCCCAATACTTGCACAAGAGATGATGTATATGCAGCTACTCCTAACGCTGTTGAGATTTTTTTTTTCAGTGGTATACATAACAAAAACATTGTAAAAATGTAAACATAAACTCATTAGAGTTTTACCGTACATCAGTATCATCGACTATAAAAACAGGAAAACAAAAATATGGTTAACGATAACGAGGTAGGATATTAAATAAGTACAAAGAGGTTAGATACCAGATAATAATTAGCTATATTATGAAGGACCGTACACCGGTGACTGCGCGGGCCGTCTTTAAAATCAAAGTTGTGGGGGGTAGTAATTGTGTGGATACAGGTTAAAATAATATATAAAAAGAATCTATGTTATTTGAAGAGTTGAGTTGTCAGGCCGAAGCCAAATAGGTGCCAACCCTATGACAAATACGGCCATTGATTTATATTACATTGTAAATAATTTATCAAGCCACTCCTGAGTGATGAGCCTAGAGGATTACCTTATTTATATTGCACAGCTTTAACACTTACGCAGCCGTACTAAATATTAGTAATTCATTGGGAAGCAACCTGTTGTTTCGCTGCCTCTACTTTCGTAAACTGTGGAAACACAAAAACCAACGGCATTTAAAATTAAAATAACACAGGCTTGTTCAAAATAGTTTTGAATTGTTTCCCAAATAATAATAAAATAAAAACAACATTCAATTGATATAAGACAAGTATACAGTCAACATTTGAGTATCACTTAATTCAAATTAAGACTGCCTCGTTGGTCTAGTATAGTGGTCGCATGCGCAACTGCTGAGCGTGGGGTCCTGGGTTCGATTCCCGGGTCGGGCAAAGTGTTATTGGGTTTTTCATTAGGACATTCTCAGTAGCAGCCCGAAGTCTGGATTTGTGCCCGGTTAATGGCAATAGGCTCGCCCCCTATTACATGGGACTTATAACATAATTGGCGAAATGTGGGTGTACTATACACCTCTGCCTACCCCTTCTGGGAAATACAGGCGTGATGTTATGTTAAAGGTTGTCTGGAAGATATCGCTTTTAGCGATAAGACCGCCCATGTACCTATAATTTATACGTTGTTCCTGTTTACTACTATATATACTTTCATGGTGTATAATAAAGTGTATTCTATCTATCTTCTATCTTACTTTAACGGTGAAGGAAAACATGGTGAGAAACTTGCACCACACCTCGGACACTCAATACAATACGAATGCTAGCCCAAGTGCCGTCAAACTGAGGTTGCGTGCGGGGCGCGGGTGAGGAATCTTGAATTGGCGGGGGGCGGTGAGTGGCCGTTCTGTACGTTATTACTATTAGATATTCTGTGCCTGCACACCTGAGAGGCACACATTTCTCGATCGTGTGTGTAGTCTAAACACACGTGGTGGACTAAAACCTTAACCTTCTCATTCTGAGAAGAGGCCTGTGCCCAGCAGTGGGTCAGTAATGTGCTGATTATGTTATGCAAATACACATTACCCACCCGATAAATATCGATTACATCATGAAAACTGCAAGCTCTGTAAAAACGTTAATAATTCCAATTATATCTTTAAGCGCAAACCACACGCGACTGACCCGCACTCGTCTTGTGTGTGATTTGCGCTTTAAAATCCTTATTTATTTTAATTATATTCAAGAGGACTATTATTCAGTCTTCTTATTGAATTGAATTAATAATGAATACTGCTACTATAAAACTTTTTAACAAAAAATTGAACCGACGAAAACATAAACTGAAAAGCGAAAAATAACTAATTATGAGTCGGCGCCAAACGAACTTTTAACAAGCATAGTGCGTGTAAGTTGGAAGTGGCCGAGCGGAGAACGCATTTTTGGAATGTTATTGTTTATCGTTGAAAATTTCACGTTGTATTTGATGTGACGTTGTTTTTATTATTTATTTAAAGTAATTTAATGATCTTCGTTGATTGGTTGTTTGGCGCCGACTCATAATTAGTTATTTTTCGCTTTTCAGTTTATGTTTTCGTCGGTTCAATTTTTTGTTAAAAAGTTTTATTTTTTATTTTTTTGTGGTTAATCTCTAACTCCAGGTCTCCATTATGTCGTAGTGTCTAGAACTATATTTATGTGTGTCAAGTTTCAACAGAATCGGTTAACAGATAAGAATTCAGTGGGTGAACAAACACTCATCCCCTGTTTTACTACCCTTAGGGGTGGATTTTGATTTTGAAATTTAAATGGGACCAACTTCGAGATATACTCTGTAAAAAGTTATGCGTGGTAATACATAAAAAAAAAAAAAAAAAAAAAAAATATACGCGTCGAATTGAGAACCTCCTCCTTTTTTTCGTCGGTTAATAAAGACAATATACTTTGTAGATAATTTGAAACAAATACAAACTGTTCTTTCGAACTCTATTCTAAGTAATTGAAGAAATGGCCATGACAATACACTTGAAATGGAAAATGCTTTGTACTTGTTAGAAACAAATATGCTAAATAGTGTCAGTGAACCTTTCAGTTTTCACCTTGATTTAAAGTCGATGCCATTTACTTGTTTGAAGTCACGTCTGAACTGAATTGCAGTTCAAAGTATTCGTGTTATGTTCGGGTCATATTTGAACTGATTTTATGTTATCGTTGTTATAATTTAATTTTTGTTTTTAACATGGATTTATTTTACTGTCCATTTAATTTTATTTAACTTGATTGTTATTTTAACTATCGATTTGGGAATTCCTGTAAGCTGTATGTAAGTTGATAAATAAATAAATCACGGGAACATGCGGGACGGTCGCGGGAATCCACTGGATGCGAAACTCGCAGGACCGGTCGTTGTGGCAATGCTTGGGGGAGGCCTATGTCCTATGTCTTTCGGCTGAAATAATGATGATGAAATAAATAAACTTTATATTATGAATGTTTTAATTTATTTATGAAATCTTTAGAAATGTATAATATATGTCACGGAAGCTACGACTATTATTTGTGTGTATGTGTCGCTATCACAAGCATTAACATGGTCTATATTAAAATACACGTTTACGGTCTTAGGTAGGCGTTTCTTAATCTAATGGTATACCTAATTACAAGACCCATGAAAATGATTTAAATATTTTTTTCATGTAATCCTGTAAGTTAATAAAGTAGTTTTGGGCATTTAGCAATTATTACAACATAGAGCGAACATCGCGAAGTCATTTTTTTCGACACGCTTTGTGGTCTATGGACCGCAACTATCCTAGTCGGTTTTTACGTTCAATGCGACCATGCTCACGCACCGCACTTCGCACTGCACTCAGACTGGTGCAAAGATATTTTATTCGCGATGGCCGCTCTATATAATAGCTCAGTGTTTTCGGGTTGACATTAATACTTAGATTTTAGTATCCAATTCATCATCATCATCCTCCTGCCCTTATCCCAGTTTATTAGGGGTCGGCGCAGCATGTTTTTTTCTTCCAAACATACAATACAATACAAATCCTCTTTATTGCACAACAAGATTATATTAATTTCTTAAATACATCATACATCTCTATCAGTCGTCATCTCCGTGTTTACTTTCTTTCTATTCATATCATCTTTCACACAATCCATCCATATTTTCTTCCGTCTCCCTCTTTTCTTTAGATTTTAGTATCCAATTATAATTGGGTATTCTAAATTAGGTTATTGCTAAATTAGAACAGTCTAATACAACCAACTAACCAAATACAACAACAACTACCCAACTACCTCTAAATCCCTTCTCGATTACACCTCTTAACCCTTTCTTACTACTGTCACCAGTAATACTCGAGACTTCACTACGGATGTGAGTTAGTATGACATTAAATATAGCAATGTAGGTTGCTTATCTTGCCACGCAAAACGTAAATTTAGCCAAAGGAAATGGAGCGGTAAGTATTTGAAGACAGATGCCAAATTATATGACTTTAAATCTACAACATTAATAACACATGGCATAAATCAGCTTCAAGCTGCTTGAAGAGGAAATGCAGTTGGTCTTTTCTCCTTACAAACGCTCACGACTGTTTTCTTTTTAGTTTATAATCCCAGAGCAATGAGTTTTTAGAGTAAAATAAGTATCAGCTTTCTTTATGCCCCTATGTTTCGTTTTTGTTGATAAATTATTTCTAGAAGCCTTCTTAACATTGCCTATTTAGACCGCTGTCTACAGAGGCTTAGTGTATAAAGTTGACAACTATTAATGAAAAAGGAAAAATATAGCAGCACATACACATTCTTCTTATTCAGTTTATGAATTGGGTCCAGTTTCAGAGGAGAAAACAGTCGTGAGCCAAACCTCAAATTATGACGATTTTAGTTAGGCTTTTCAGTCGGAACTGCAGTTGTCCTTATCACACCTACTTGAGGCAAAGCGACAGCGATAGTTCCTTCAAATACCTAATCTTCAAAAGTCTCTCTGCCCGCATTTCCTCTTAAGTTAAGAGAATGAGCAAACGATTCATACCTACATAAGTACATTTAAGCGGAGTATGCGAAATTAAAATTTCATCTGAAGTTTCTTAGCTTTATAAGGAACATTGTTGAGGTTTCCCATGTGCAAGATGGTAATTAAAATTAAATATTAAATCATGTATACCACATTGCAATAACCAAGCTATGTTCCAAGAAAAATATTTAAAGCAATATCTTTCGTTGTAGCGAAATATTGCTTTTAGCGATAAGATCCAAACCTGGATAGATATACCAAAATTTGTGCTCTAGGTATTAAGTAATCTAGATTTAAAAAAACAATTGTAGTATAGAAGTAGATGAAACCGCTTAGTTATACAGAGTGAGCCACTTACCTGATAGTAGACAGCTACTATTATCGGTAACTCGGATGCCAGTAGCTTGACTATCCTCAGCCGGTCACATAATGATAAATAGCTGCTTTGAAAACGACGAGTAATCGCTGCTAAATAGGTCTTGTAAGGGGGTAGGGAATGCGAGTGGCCAGTGAAAACAAAAACTGTTGTAATAGTCGGATGCAAGCTACTGACCGACTCGTTCATCGGACAGTAACTCGTATAATGCGGTTACCCCAGAGGTTACCCAGTGCAAGTAGCTGCACTGAAGTAACTCACACTAGCTTGCTCGGAGTAAGCAGGCCTTTAGTCTTTTCACACGGCATTATCTGCGATGTGTTAAGCGAAACTCCCAGGAGTATTTGAATTGTAGGTAATATTTGACGACACCTGTGGTCTATGATCATGAGGTCGATCGTGGGTTCGATTCCCACAGGACACAAATATTTATGTGATGAACATAAATGTTTGTGTTGGTTTGGGTGTTTCTTATGTTTTATAAATATGTATATGTATTTGCGAAAACAAAGTATATAAGTATTATATCCATTGTCTAGTACCCGTGCTTAGTTTGAGACTAGATGGTGCTGTGTAAAAATGTCTTAAAAATATTTATTTATTATTTGTTCTATGACTGTATAGCAAATCTTCATACATGAAGTGAAGTTATTGTTTGAGATTGTAAAGTCCCTTCATACGACAAAAGATACTTTCTGACTCTGATTAAAATTGATAGTTGCTGACAGTATCGATTTCACTTAACACCGAGAGCTTAGTGACGATGGAACTACATAGTGTAAATTGACATTAGCGTTTAACTCAAGCCTGAGATCAAAATCCCAGAAGCATCAAAATCCAATTACAAGAGCTGAGTCTGACAAATTGGACATTATACGCGATTAGAAGGAACCTTGCGATGCACTTAAATTCAAAGTAGCCAGTATTTCATTTTTATTTCAACACTTTTTACTTCTACTATCACTTAATCACGATAATATGTTGTCGTCATCATCATCTTCAGCCCATTACTGTTCCACTGCTGGGCACGACATTATATAGGTACATGACCGTGCGAGCTCCAAGGAATCTTGACTTGAAGGAATATTGACGTACTGACCACGTGCAGTGATTTAATCTAAAAAACGTTGTCTATATTGTCTGTCGAAGCCAATACCCGTACCACGAGGGTTCGGGGTATGAAGCGACCGTCGAGCGCGATGCACACTCGACCGCATCCCCAAACCCGACTCCTTGGAGCTCGCGCGCGGACTTAAAATGAGATATTATTGTCACGGACATACGACCGACCTCTGTAGTCTAGTGTTTCGAGTGTCGGACTGCTGATCACAAGGTCGTGGGTTCGATTCCCACAGGACACAAATATTTGTGTGATTACCATGAGTGTTTGTGTTGGTCTGGGTGTTTCTTATGTAATAATAATTTATAAGTATGTATTTACAAAAAAAAAGTATATAATTATTTTATCCATTGTCTAGTACCCATAGCACAAGCTCTGCTTAGTTTGGGACTAGATGGTGCTGTGTAAAAATGTCCCAAAGATATATTTATATATATTTTTATTTTTTAATATCATATTAAATACAAGCATAAATCATAGAAACCCTAACCCTCTTTGATTATCTCTGTACGCTCTATACGCGTTCCTACATAATTTATCCGATTGCGATTACATTTTTGTGAGTGGAGAGCGTGCAACCGAGAATATTTAAAAAAAAAAAAGTTTGAATTGCAGCGCATGCCAGGCACAGCTAGTAATAAAAAACCGGCCAAGTGTGAGCTAGACTCACGCAGTAAGGGTTCCGTACCACCCATCGACCTGCTACCCCAAAGAAACTAATATAATTTACGATAGTTTATCAAAAGAAGAGAAAATTAAAATTGAATTGAAGAGTTTATGTATGTACGTGGGACACTCAGAAAGTTTTGCGAAACTAAAAAAATTGTTCTATACGTACATATATTTTTATCAAATCTTTTCAAAGTACTTTCCACCAGCCTCTATACAAAGATTCATGCGCCTAAACCAGTTTTCAAAACACTTTTTCCAGTCCGCCGCAGACACCTCGTTTACAGCCTGCTCGAACGCAGCCAGCGCATCTTCCGGCGACGAAAATTGTATCCCTTTGAGCTGATTTTTTATTTTTGGGAATAAAAAGAAGTCACACGGTGCTAGATCAGGGCTGTAAGGAGGGTGACCCAGGAGTTTGACTGGCGTGCTGTCCAGGAAGTCCCTCGTTTTGAGTGCGGTGTGCGCAGGTGCATTGTCGTGGTGGAGCAGTAGCCCGCGGAGCCCTGTGTTTGGTCGCTTGTTGCTTATAACAGAGAAAACTTCTGGCAAACATTTGGTAGTATACCATTCGGCATTAATGCTTCTTTGATCCCGTAAGGGAATTGATACCAAGTGGCCAGTCAAATTAAAAAAGCTAGCGATCAAAATCTTACCCCCGCTTCTAGATCGCTTCACTTTGGTTGGCGTTGGCTCATTTTGAAACACCCAAACAGTCGACTGGCGCTTGGTTTCTGGGTCGTATTGATAAATCCAGGACTCATCACCTGTAACAATGTCGTAAACACGCCGAGACGAGCCTGCTTCAAATTTGTTAAGCATATCACGGCACCATTCCACCCGGGCCTGCTTCTGAGCATCGGTGAGGTTGTGCGGCACCCAGCGTGATACTATCCTCCTCACGCGAAGATGGCTGTGTAGAATCTCGTGAACGCTTCCCGATCCAATCTTCAATATGTGTTGAATCTCCTGATATGTAATTCGCCTATTGTCTTGGATTAAATTTTTCACTGCTAGCACGTTTTCTTCGGTAACAGCCGTCAAAGGGCGACCGCTTCTTTCGTCATCCCCCAAAGTTGGTCGACCGCGCTTGAATTCGTTATACCAACGATACACGGTTGCCTTGGAAGGGCCTTCATCCATGAATGCCATTTGAAGTCTATCGTACGATTCATCCGGTTTCAGGCGACACTTGAAATCGTATAAAATCATAGCTCTAAAATGTTCCCGGCGCAGATCCATATTTCAGTGAGACACAATACTTTGAATTAACTCGCAAAAAATGTGAAGGGAAATTTTGAAATTGGAACTTACTTATTTTTACTTATAAATAATCATATTTTCGAAAAACATTATAACTGGCCAGTCTCCCATTTATAAAAACTTTTTTTCGCAATACTTTCTGAGGGGCCTGGTATGTTATGTATCAAAAGACATCAACGATCCTACGCGAAATGTGAATTTTTGCATCTCTTTCTTACGTAGATACCACCACATATGTCTATGTTTATCCTGTTTTAAGTAGTTTTTGCTAAACAACATAGTATGCACAATAATCAGTCCCAGTTTGACGCTGGCATGTATGACCATTTGGAAGATAGAACAGGAACAAAAACGATGAAAAAAATGCATGATTTTCGTGGTTACTTGTATGGGGACCCTCTTTTGTTTTAGACTTAATTTTTTATTTTTAATATTTGTCGTGGTAGGCACTATAGTACCACATATTCTGAGAAAATTTCAACTGGTTATCTATCACCGTTATAAAGATACAGCCCTGTGACAGACAGACAGACGGATGGACGTACAGCGTAGTGAGAGTAGTTGGTTCCCGTTTGCACCCTTTGCGTATGGAACCCTAAAAAAGAACCATATAGCAATATGGTCGCAAGTGTGGTAGTAATAATAATTGTGATATAACTCACAGGTTTTGTTCATTGCAGGTTATTTATGTAGTAATTTCACTATTTCACGTTCAGATTTTAAAAACACATACCTACCTACTTAATATGACGAAAAAGATTTCTTTGCCGGTAAAAGTTATCTTAAATTATTCATTATCTAAAACCATAGTAAACAGATTGTAATAGACCTAAAAAAATTACCATACTCCTTGAACTTTCTATCGATTTACCCAACAATATTCGTCAGTATTGCCTGATCGTTATCAGGACGGTGTCAATTCAAACCGATGTAATGCCTTTTATGATATGAAAAAAGATGAGTAATGGAAGCCATTTCAGCAAAGGTTACAATATATCGTGCATCTATCAAGGCGTTACGCGTGCTTCACCACGCCTTGCCTAGTGTATGGTAATAATGTATGACGGGGATGACGGGAGTACGTGTGTGTTTATTTTATGTTTAAAAAGGGTTTTAGATAACCTAAAATTGCTTTAGAGTATGTCCCTTTGCATTGGTGTTTGAAAATCATAATAAGACTGCAATGATATTTCAGAAACTTTACTGATGAAATTGGTTTTTCAGATTATGTGTAGGTACTGTTTTTAGGTAAAAAAACAATCTTTGTTTATTAAAGAGAGTAAGTGGGGGGGGGGATTAGGCCCCGCTACCAACCTGCTGACTGGCTAATGTTTTCCCTACGGAATGAGCTTTTATCATTATGTAGCTCATGTCGACACGATAAAAGAAGAAGAAAAATGGTTTTATCACGCAGTGACTATGTCACCCTCATTGAGAACATTATAATAACATTTTCATTTTTTATATTGTTGTGATTTTCTTGTGTGCAATAAAGAATAAGAATAAAATAATTGACAATATACGACCTCTGTGGTCTAGTGGTTCGAGTGTCGAACTGCTGATCACGAGGTCGTGGTTTCAATTCCCACAGAACACAAATATTTGTGTGATGAACATAAGTGTTTGTGTTGGTCTGGGTGTTTCTTATGTATTATAAGTATGTATTTACAAAAGAAAAGTATATAAGTATTATATCCATTGTCTAGTACCCATGTTACAAGCTCTGCTTAGTTTGGGACTAGATGGTGCTGTTAAATGTCCCAAAAATATTTATATTTATTTATATTTAATATAACTTATTCTCTATTAACAAAAGAACTTTTAGCCAACATAAACAACATTATCGCTTCCTTAGATAAGGGGAAAGCGAGTATGCTCTTACACTTTCCTACCTCATATTTGAATGTAGAAAAAAAATGTTTTCTTTGGACTTCGTTCCGGACGCACTCCATCAGAACATGATGAACATCTTCTACTATATTGCATTCTGAACAATTCGGTGATTCCACTTTACCCATTAAATGTGCAAAACTGTTCAATGGAATGTATCCCGATCGAAGTCTCAAAGCCATGTCATTTTCGGGTCTGCTCATATCAGCTCGATCAATCCACGGTAACCGGGAGATGTTAGGCTGTACACTTTTGTACCATATAGCCTTGGTAAGTGACATAAGGAACACACGGAAAATCAATCCCATCAACCATAGCTTCTTTTGCCAACTTCTCACCTTCTCATTCTCAATCAAGCCAATATGAGCCGGCACCCACTGATTGACCTTTGTGTTTTTACTAACGAGTTCACACATCGGAGAATTGTGTAGGCTATCAGTGTATCTCGAGTGTTTGAGAACCACCGAGCCAGGTGCTGGAGGGTGTTCCCTATGGCCAACGTCTAAAAATATTAAGTTTCACTTCATTTCTTTCTGTCGATGGTACTCTCAAAGTATCACATCATCGCATACTGTCTATCTAATCCTTCAATTATTTTCTTATTGATGGTAATGCCGAAAATCTTCAATGTAGAAGTCACTATAGTAGGCATACTAAATCTCCTTTTCACATTGTGGGCTCCAGAGCAAATGTAGTAGGCAGTATTACCAACCCCGGTATATTCCCAAATGTGATATTTAACGTAACACCTTCCACCTGTACGTTGCTTGGTGCACTGCATAAAGTATACACCTACTCCTCAGAGTATTGCATAAGCTATAAACTAAAACAAGCGAGGAGATAAGTCCTCGATGCAGAGTACTGATTCTAGAAAATATAAAGCTAAGAAAAACAATAAATGAAACTACCAAGATTGGTTGAAATCCCTGCGCGTTGTATATAGTTTTATGATAATATCTGTACTCACATGAAAATTGTATGCAAATGCTACCAACTCGATTTTTGTTTAGTATCATCTCAGCACACTGGGGTATACAATGTAAGATTTTGTATACAGAGTGCAAAAAACTTGTATGATCCAATAAATATGACTAACTTCAATAATATTTCAAAGTACAGCCCCCCTAGCCAAGTTGACAATCTACAGTCGTCAACGCTATAGAAAACAATCAAAATGGTAATGGCATATCTCAACGAATGACTTTTTCGTTGAGATATGTCATTTCCATACATTTTTATTGTTCTATGTTTATCATAAATGTTACTTGCGCAATCTGATGACTCAAAAACGCTCTAATTAGGACTTTTTTCTGTTAATCCGCCGAGCGTGACCGGTGCGTGACAAAAAAAAAACTAAAAAGCCGTCGTGAGTGTACAGAAAGTGTTTCAATTATGACGCGAAAGTAGCTTAAAGTAACCAACTTACTTACTTTGTGCTAGTTTATGTGTATTGTGCCTCCGCTGCGTACGGAACATTTTTTTCGTTTGTTTTGTAAGGGTATGACATAACTATACTTTTAAATATCAATCTTCTTCTTCTATCGGGTCGTCATGAGCTACATAATGATAATAGCTCATGCCGCGGGGAAAATATTAACCCGTCAGCAGGTTGATAACGGGGCTAACTGCTCATAAATATCATTGACTAGGTTACATACCTTAGAAGGAAAAATAAGACCATAAGGTGGAATCAGCAGTGCGAAACTGTCCTTGCTTTCTACATAGCTGATTGTAAACTGCTGCTGCAATAAAATTCATAGACCATCTCAATTTTTGAGGTTATGTATCCGGCGGGTTTTTTTTTTTTTTTTTTTCATGTATGTACACCGATTACTCCGAGATTTCTGGGCCGATTTGCGTGGTTGTTTTTTTATTTGGTAGAGGAAGTCCGTGCGGTGGTCTCATATAAATTTTATTGACTTAGGTCGAGTAGTTTTTTAACCAGCTTCAATAAATCAGTTTAATTTAGCTTCGCTTACCTAGATGATCTACTAATAGTTTCGTTTTTCTGTGAATTATCAACTAAAAAGTATGAAATAAAAACTTTTTAACAAAAAATAAAACCGACTTCAAAAACCTTAACTAAAAAGTAAAAAATAATCCTTGTATGTATTTCAAAATCTTAACATAAACCAAAATTTTGAAGGCGGCGCGTGTTTTTCATGTATGTTCGCATAAACTGTTTTTTACTATAGATAAGCGCTCGACAGTACATTATATTTACATGACGCAAAGGGACAGTCACGCGCCACCTTCAAAATTTTGGTTTATGTTAAGATTTTGAAATACATACAAGGATTATTTTTTACTTTTTAGTTAAGGTTTTTGAAGTCGGTTTTTTTTATTTTATTGCTATTACCATAAATAATGTACTTGTAGAATTTTTCAAGCATATTAAAAGCACGAAAATATGTACCCGACATGAAAGTCAAAACTAACTCCTCCAGCTAAGTAACTACGCTTGCCAGATCACTAGATCAGCGGGACAGATTACTAATGTAGGTACTCAGACCAAAAGAATAAGATAGACGGAGCGTGTAGAACTAGCGACTGAAGCCAGAAAAATAAATGCCCAATAAATGGCAAAGGAGTAGATACCATTCCGCCAACAGTGTTCGCGAGCTGCGACCGGGAGCATCAATCTTATTATTTTACGGTCAGAATTAATAACCTATCTATCCCTGATTTACCCAACAATGTTTTTATGGATTATGTCAAATTTCTATCTCTAGAAGGGCAAATCGTGGATAGATTGTATATTAATTTTGGTCGTTAGTCTTGTCTGAGTAGTAGACGTAAGCTCGCAATCGTGGCTCACAAACACTGTGGGCGGAATAGTAGGTACTCCTTTGCCATTTAGTTTTCATTTTTCTGGCTTCAGTCGCTAGCTCTACGCGCTTCGTCTATTTTATTATTTTGGTCTGAGTGTAGATACTAGATATACCCACAATATTGGTAAACTAAAGTATCTTAGTCGCTTGAAGCTTGACAAGCCTGAACACATTTTGGGGCAGAACACTAATGGATATTGAATATTATGACTTATTTAGGTCGTGTTTTGGTTGGAATTAATGTCATATTCAAAAGACGTGGATGAACAACAGTTTCTGTCTTCTTAATGTTTGAGTTTCTTGTTCTTTGTATGTTGCAAAGATGAGTTAATAGTGCTTGGAAAGACATGACGGTCCTTAGTAAAAATTAGTCTCATATGATATCATGACCTGGCCCAAAATTGACTTACAAAATTTGTAGGTCTACTACATATAAAATTGCCTGTCGAAGCAGACAGATATATTAAAGATATTTTAAAATACATGTAAGTATACATCACTATTTTTAATTACCAAAGGCGCTGCTCATCACTGCTCAAATTTTGGTATGGGACCAACTCTCAAATCTTGAAAAATAAACAGCCGTTCCGTACATTTTGTTCGAATTAGGTATCCACTTATTTAAGGAACAGCTGATTTTTAATTAACATGTTTTTATTCCTGCTACTTTCCTTCATGTCTGTCTTTTCGGTACAAATAATGCAACCGATTTTAAACTAAATTCCCGATGAGCTAAGGACTTCAAACTTTAAACATAGCTCAGAGCTGGATGACAATGCAATATTAAATCGTTTTTTTTTTAAACTTGGTAAGTAGGTATAAAAAATAAAAAATAATTTTTGCGATTTCAGAGCTTGGCCATTAGTAAAATTTGTACAAAATGATGAGCAGAATCTACCCTTATTGTTTTTTTGATAATTATAAAATATAATTTATTATTTTTACATACATTCACATTAATTATGTTATGTTTTATTAGATAAATAACATGTATAGTAATATTATTCTTGTCCCACACAAGGTTTTTCCTGTATGGGGCATGCATTTCCAGATACAAATTTCACATGCACAAAAGCCAAGAGCCAAAACAACTATGTGCAGGCCATACAATTATTAATTATGGTTTGTAATTTTCTTATTCTACTATAAAGTGTAATTGCCAAAATAATCCTCTAGTCCATAATAACCCTCATCCTCTTTCGACCCTTAAAACATAAAGCAAAGTCGAAATAAAAATAAGTCAGATTCTCTCAAATACATTTGGGGGCCCCTAAAAGGATAAGGATAATGAACGAGGATACAATTTGACACTTCGCCGTAATCCGTGGCAACACACCTGTAATAATACACCTGGAGCCAGACTAATAGACTGGCCATGCTCACGTTACCTTTGTGGTGAAATCTGTGCAAAGGGTATAAGGCAAATAAGTTTTAATGAAGTGGTTGACCGGCAACCATCTTATTGGATTCTTGGTTTCCGATTTCAAAACGCAGGCTGTAATATTCAGACTCCTTTTAAAGACTGACTGTTTTATCGTGTACACATACATACATACATATAAACAGGCCTGTTTCTCATTGGGGTAGGCAGAGACTATGGATTTCCACGTGCAACAATCCTGACACACCTACTTATTTTAAAGGTAGTTTTATAAAAAAAAATTTTGAAGGTTAAGCAGACATAGATTAGACCAGGCCTATACGTAGAAGTTTTTTGGAGGCGTATAAGTGACAAAAAGGCAGTCAGCACCAGAGAACCTTCTAGTATTTAATTAAGATTCTCTAGAATTGTAATTAAATACTAGGCCTAATTTAATGGGTTAAGATTTAGATTTTATTGTTGCAACCAATGATATTTAGTAAAAAAATGTTATACGCTCACAAAATAAACTAAAATAATGTTCCCTACTCAGCGGTGGCAAACATACATTTTTGATGTAAAACTTCTTTAGCCACGCTTGACTTGGGGGTAAGCTAGTGAATGCGTTACGAAAAGTGAGGCGAACGGAGGGGGTAGTGCGAGACGCGGGGAACGAGGCGCGCGCTACAGCCGGCCATGACACAGCACCGCCACGCCGGCAGAGCAGACGCGCGCCACGCCACCATTCCTTTATTCTCAATGCAATAGTATTGAGGGATATATAATTTAGTGAAGTTTACTTCAGTCGTTTTTTTTTTACTTTATATTTCAGTATGCATTTCATTTACGCATTACACACAACCGTAATTGCATTGCAAATAGGCAATTAGGCAATACCCAGTGCCTTCCTCATTCAAACTCAACAGTGGTGTAAGTTATTATATTTTTTTCAAAGTACGATGATTCTTTATCCTTTATTAAACCTATTAATGCTGAATAAGTCTTCCTACATAAAAAAATTAATAACTTACACCAAAAATAAATTCAAGTGAAGTAGGCCACTGCACGCCACTGCCTGGTTGGGCTAGTATAATATATATCACATGTGGAAAATTTCGTATTCAAAAAAAGCAACAGCTATAAAACAGTATAAGAAAAAACTCACCGTTCTGTGACTAGCCCCATTTTCTCCCTAGAATGCAATTACAGTTACATTAAGTCATGGGACCTTCCACCACACACACCCACAATCGGAAGGGAAAGTAAGTAGGAAAATATTGGCCCTGGTAACCTCACTGTGTTTATCTTAGTTGTTTGTGTAAGAAGACCTTTAAGCTGTACATTCTTTAGTATATGTTAAAAATTTTTGTTCACTTTAACTCAATTTAATGTGATTGTTGCAATAGTAAAGTCTTCAGTATTTAAAATCTTCAGCGGTAAATAAAAATAAAACGAGTGTGCTTTAGACCACACGACTGAAGTAAAACTTCACTAACTTATATCTCCCTCAATACTATTTCAATGAGAACAAAGGAATGGCGGCGCGGCGCGTGTCTTCTCTGCCGGGCGCTGAGTCGCGTCTGCGTCCCCGCGTCCTGCACTACCCCCCCACCGTTCGCCTCACTTTTCGTAACTCCGTAACGCATTCAGCAGCTAACTCCCCAAGTCAAGCGTGCCTAAAGAAGTTTTACTTAAAAAAAACAATAGTTGATTAGGCGTAAAAAATGTGTCAGTTTTTGTATCTGTCCAAGATAATTTTATTAAATAGTTGCCATATTCAAATGATTAAAGTGCATTAGTTAATTATTATCAAGTGGTAATGCTTTATAACAATAAATTATGCTTTTCCCATTTTAAGTCGCTTATATTCAAAAGTTCTTAGGCCGTTGTTCATCAACATTAATTCTCTGATTAAATGGCTGATTACTCTATAAAACTTTTTAACAAAAAATTGAATCGACGAAAACAGAAACTGAAAAGCGAAAAATAACTAATTATGAGTCGGCGTCAAACAAAATTTTAACAAGCAAAGTGCGTGTGAGTTGCAAGTGGCCGAGCGGAGAACGCATTTTTGGAAATTTATTGTTTATCGTTGAAAATTTCACGTTGTATTTGATGTGACGTTGTTTTTATTATTTATTTAAAGTAGTTTAATGATCTTCGTTGATTGGTTGTTTGGCGCCGACTCATAATTAGTTATTTTTCGCTTTTCAGTTTCTGTTTTCGTCGCTTAAATTTTTTGTTAAAAAGTTTTATTTTTCATTTTTTTGTGGTTAAAATCTAACTCCAGGTCTCCATTATGTCGTAGTGTCTAGAACTATATTTATGTGTGTCAAGTTTCAACAGAATCGATTAACAGGTTAGAATTCAGTGGGTGAACAAACACTCATCCCCTGTTTTACTACCCTTAGGGGTGGATTTTGATTTTGAAATTTAAATGGGACCAACTTCGAGATATACCCTATCCATTAAAAAAATAATCATCAAAATCGGACCACTCTGTAAAAAGTTATGCGTGGTCATACATAAAAAAAAAATATATATATATATACGCGTCGAATTGAGAACCTACTCCTTTTTTTCGTCGGTTAAAAATAGTAATGGATTTGTGGGTGAAATCAAGCCTTAGTGATTTAAAGCCGAGACACAGAATGAACATTTAATAACGCGAAAGCCTCTAAAGAGTGTAGCGTAGCAAATTACGATTATATGTACTTTTGGGCGTAACACTGTCTTGGCATTACCAAATTGCTACCCCAATATATTACAAAAGTAGGCTAAACGTTTTGTGACTTAATACATTATTACATGACGTTAGGATATTACTTTGCCTATATTTCATTTAGGTTTTAATGGCCACGCCCGTTCTACAAATCCTAGTAGTAAATATACAAAACAACAAACAAACAAGGTAATATGCTTACACATATTTCGATAATGAATGTATCTGAAAGAAAAAAATATAAACGCGCTGCCTTACGCACACTACTTAAAATCACACAATAATAACATAATTCAAGGATCGTCAATGGTCTCTGACTATAGGCTATAGCGTACGTAAGGTTGAAAATTATAAATAATCAGCAAACGACGTAAAGCTAACTCACTTTTGGCGGCCAACTATGAGCGTTACGTTTGTTGTGAACCATCCCTTGCAAACATCCAAAGTCCAAACATTTACACAAACGAAATTCACATACGCCAGAGGAAAATTAAAGACACTGAAGTGTCCCACTCAAAAAAACGGTACCAAGCGATGTGTTAAGTAAAAGGCAAGCCAATCGCTTTTTGTATAGTACAATTTAAAACAGAAAACGGTACCAAGCGATGTGTTAAGTAAAAGGCAAGCCAATCGCTTTTTGAATAGTACAATTTAAAATAGAAAACGGTACCAAGCGATGTGTTAAGTAAAAGGCAAGCCAATCGCTTTTTGAATAGTACAATTTAAAACAGAAAACGGTACCAAGCGATGTGTTAAGTAAAAGGCAAGCCAATCGCTTTTTGAATAGTACAATTTAAAACAGAAAAACCCAATAACATATATGATGATTTGTTATTCTGATTTCAGAATTCAGTTTCCGCACGAGAAGCAATAACTTAAGGTAAACTTTAAAGATTAAAACTAAGATTAAGACTGTCCAATCCAGAAACACAGGGTGGACAGAGTGATAGGTAAGATAAAGTGATTACCTACCTTCACTCACTGTAATACCTACTAAGATAGTTTTAAGTTATTGTTGTTTGTTACTAACCTTCCTGTGCTGTTATATGGATGTCATGTCCGAAATAAATCATTATTTAATTTTATTTTATTTTAATTTAAAAGGTAATATCATCAGTCTTTGACTGTTGTGGTCTGCAACTGTTCACCTATCATTTGAATGCGCTATCTACGTCAGTTTTGGAACAAGTCAAATTCCCCATAGAAGTTCACTAAACTACTAAGTTCCACTTCTGTACTGTACATACACTATAGTAATTCAATGGGGTGCCTCCAGTTAAACACAAAACATGTTTTTCGAAATGTTCCACTATTATTTTATTATTTTTAACACATTTACGCATGCGATACGAAATCTAACGATTTAAATTGTTGAAAGAAAAAATCGCTCACGAGCAGGATTCGAACCTGCGACTCCTGGTTCAGTACGCCAGTGCTTTGGCCACTAAGCTACCGTGAACACTGCTCGTGGTATCGAAATTAACCTCAAATTTCCACTATTGTTTTCGACCAATAATTTATCACATTTTCTGGTGGTAATATCGTATATTTTTCTTTTGTTCGTATTCAGTTGTAAAGCCTGTTGGGATATTTGCGTCCATTTCTGATTTACATGTGTGATTGTTATGTAAAATGTTATTGTCATTATTGTGAGCATTTGTGCTACTTTTATCAAGTTATGTAAACGTTGGTTAAGTAATAAATACAAAATTTTAAACGAAAATTCTTACCAGGACATAATAAAAATTAGCCAAACAATCCAGAGATGTATTTCCGAATGATAGCTGAAATATTCAATGTTAAATTACACTCATCTCCCTTAAGCTACCATATTTATAGAGTCAAGCGTATACTTGACACTGCATCTTCAGTACCTATATACTTTACGCCAAATACAACTGCTTGTGATAGCTGCGGTTAAAAATAAAAATATTTTGGCGTCGAAATTTAATAAACGTTCTTTATTATACGGACATATTTTTTCACCACAAATTATTTTGGGTTAAGACAGCAGTTAAAGAGACTGTTAATTTAAAAACTTCTACCAACATGGCCACCTGGGAGTAAATTTTATTGTGAACGATCCCGTACAAGTATTATATTATAATACAACTTTTAGAAAGAGTTAGTGTAGGTCACAGACATAGTAAAAAATATAGACGAAGTGCTGAACAATCATAATGAAACTAACAAAACCGTGCTCCTCCGTGTACAAACCTGCGCTTACGCACATACATGCACATCAAACCGTGCTCACCACTCGACTTTCTCTGTCTCGGCATCGTCCAGTAAACATCGCTAAAAACAAATATCTTTCAGGTGCATGTATGTGCGTGAGCGTTGGTTTGTACACGGAGAAGCACGGTTTTGTTGGCTTTACTATGATTGTTCGCAGAACTTTGTCTATATATTTATCTATGTCTGTGGTGTAGGTAGATACTATAGAACCATGCCATTATATTGTTATCTATGAACTTTTAAACTAATAATAATGTCCTCCCGGCAGAATTTCGGTCATGGCGGCCAATCTCAATGGAGACTAGCCATCCTACATAATGGTGGGATATACGTTTTAAATCATTATTTTGACATTAGTATTATTTTGATACGAATCGGCAACTTATGTGTTTCACTTAATCTACCCCATAGTTAGACAAAAGTCTTTCGTACATTGTTTTCTTTAAGTTTCGCATATTGGGTTGTTTTCTTAGGCAAGTCCTTTATCATCACAGGGGTCAAGTGCTTTCTTCACCAGGATGGTCTATGACGTTTATGTGGGTTTATCACAAGTTAAGTCTTTGTTTAACAAGTAAAGACTTCGAATTTTATCAATATTTTATCGAGCTTTATTACTATTTTATATAAGGATATGTCACTGCCAACCCTTACGCTATATCCTATTGTGAATATTTGCAGCCAACCAAACCATCCATTGTATTGGATTATCATTGATGACAGATGAGCAAGATGTCTTGAATATTAGTTAATAGACTTTGATGGCTTATGTGGTATTGACATTTAACAGATGCAGTGATATGATTGATAACCTCGTATACTAAGGCATTGTTAAGATCGTTAGGTTATATAGCAGATATTGAAAATGCAATTAGAATTCTATTTATGACCAGTTAACTCGCCTAAGATTTAATTATTTGAATTTGTTTGTCGATATTGTAGTTAATGTTAGAAGACGGTATTCTATCCTGGATTTTTTATTAATCTACCTCTTTGAAATCTTCTGTAGACATGCACTAGCTTCTGCAGCTAATGACTCTGGTGGAAAATACAAATGATAATTTCCTATTTCATCTCAACAATAATAATTCGATAATTCTAGCTAATCAAGTCTGCTTAATAAGCTGAACTTAGAGAACTATTATCAGAACATCAGAAACTGTCACTTCAGAGATTAAGTGTGAAACCCAATAGATAACTTACTTCAGAATTTACGTCTGTAATTCAGAAAATGTAGGAGGTAAAGTTAACGTTTTATCAGAGAATTCCAATCAGGTGCTAAGAAATTGTAACCGCAATAACACTTCGTAGAAACTCAAAGGCGTTAGCAATCCAATGTAGGTCTTGTTACTTAAAGGTCGTGAGGCAATCAGGACAAAAACTCAAACACGACACAAAAGAATATTAATATTTTATACAACGTGGAGATATACGACATTAAGTAAAACCACGTACAGAGTATCAAGTTCTCTGACTGTACACAAAAAATCAATCAACTCCAGTTAATAGTTTCATTCATCATTTCAGCCGAAAGACGTCTACTGTTGGGCATAGACCATAGGTTAATAGTTAAGCCATAGGTTTTTTTTTTTAATTTTTAAAATTTTTAATGCAGGGCCATTTTGATGGCAAAGATCGTTAGGTTAGAACCTGTGCGAGTCCATATGATTTTAAACTCTCTTTCTCAATTATTATAGATGATTAGAAATGGTGTTACTTATTATTTCGATGTTTTAATGTTTTTTTTTTCGATAAACAACTCATTTATGTGTTTAAAATGCTTATGTAGACTAGTAATAACCGTGTTTTCATTTATTGTCGTATAGTCATTTCCACGTTGTATATATTTTTCTATTACTAAAAATTAATTAGAAAGAAACACGACTGTAGGAACTCGAGCTGTGTCAAATAAAGTCCGACCGCTCTTAACATTTTATTTTTGCGTCCTACATTTTTATGACACTTCAAAGAATTCACACCGAAGAATTCCTACCTTTAATAATAACTGGGAAAGGTGAGGGTAGAAAAGCCTTTGTCTTTGTAAAATTTTATTCACTTTTTGGCCTTTTGAAACGGTCGATACCACGATTAATTTGTAAATATAATCTCAGAAGATTAAGCGTCCAAAATGCGGTGCCCACTAATTCCTTGTATTTTTTTCACTGACAAAATATTTCGTGTCGCTAAGTCCGGTGGGATTTATCTCATTTCTGATTCACCCTTTTTGCGGAGAGTTGTTGACATCTTTTTGTCCTTCAAATAAGTTTAACCTCTGAATATCTAATCGTGAAAGTATGAAATAAAATATTCACGCGCTGAAAAGATTCATGAGTGATACTGTTAACACGGTGCCATGGGCTTACATGGATTGAAAAATAAATGTGTTTGTTTTTTTTTTAAAGAGGAGATACAGTAAAGTACTTTGTGTGTTTATAGATGAGTGATCGATGATGTCGTGTTTTTTAACCGACGAAAAAAAGGAGGAGGTTCTCAATTCGACGCGTATATTTTTTTTTTTTTTTTTATGTATGACCACGCATTACTTTTTACAGAGTGGTCCGATTTTGATGATTCTTTTTTTAATGGATAGGGTATATCTCGAAGTTGGTCCCATTTAAATCAAAATACACCCTTAAGGGTAGTAAAACAGGGGATGAGTGTTTGTTCACCCACTGAATTCTTACCTGTTAACCGATTCTGTTGAAACTTGACACACATAAATATAGTTCTAGACACTACGACATAATGGAGACCTGGAGTTTGATTAAAACCACAAAAAAATGAAAAATAAGACTTTTTAACAAAAAATTGAACCGACGAAAACAGAAACTGAAAAGCGAAAAATAACTAATTATGAGTCGGCGCCAAACAACCAATGGACGAAGATCATTAAATTACTTTAAATAAATAATAAAAACAACGTCACATCAAATACAACGTGAAATTTTCAACGATAAACAATCACTTTCCAAAAATGCGTTCTCCGCTCGGCCACTTGCAACTTGCACGCACTTTACTTGTTAAAAGTTCGTTTGGCGCCAACTCATAATTAGTTATTTGGGTATTGGTTTTAATTCATCACAAAAAGTTACTTTTTTATAATAGATGGGAACAAACCAGCAAGTAAGTCACCTGTTTGTAAGCTTTCACCACCACCCATGGATATCCTAGACACCAGGGTAGTCGCCAATGCGTTGCCGAACTTGTTCTTTTGATGGGCTATTGATGATAGACAGATACATGGACATAAGTGCTGCATGAAGAGGTTTCCTTCAAGGAATTGATTACATTTTATTTATTTATTTGTTCAGTGGTATACATAACAAAAACATTCTAAAGATGTAAACATAAACTCATTAGAGTTTTACCGTACATCAGTATCATCGACTATACAAACAGGTAAACAAAAATATAGTTAACAAGGTAGGATATTAAATAAGTACAATGAGGGTAGATACCAGATAATATTTATCTACATTATGAAGGAGCGAACACCGGTGACTGCGCAATCCGTCTTTACAAACTGGTGGAGGGTAGTGTTTGTGATGATACAGGTTGTTCCTACAAATGCAGCAAACTTCAATCACAAACATCTTTATAATAAGGTGACACTAGCATGTACCAGGCCCCTCAGAAAGTATTGCGAAAATAAGTTTTTATATATGGGAGACTGGCCAGTTATAATGTTTTTCGAAAATATGATTATTTATAAGTAAAAATAAGTAAGTTCCAATTTCAAAATTTCCCTCCACATTTTTTGCGAGTTAATTCAAAGTATTGTGTCTCACTGAAATATGGATCTGCGCCGGGAACATTTTAGAGCTATGATTTTATACGATTTCAAGTGTCGCCTGAAACCGGATGAATCGTACGATAGACTTCAAATGGCATTCATGGATGAAGGCCTTTCCAAGGCAACCGTGTATCGTTGGTATAACGAATTCAAGCGCGGTCGACCAACTTTGGGGGATGACGAAAGAAGCGGTCGCCCTTTGACGGCTGTTACCGAAGAAAACGTGCTAGCAGTGAAAAATTTAATCCAAGACAATAGGCGAATTACATATCAGGAGATTCAACACATATTGAAGATTGGATCGGGAAGCGTTCACGAGATTCTACACAGCCATCTTCGCGTGAGGAGGATAGTATCACGCTGGGTGCCGCACAACCTCACCGATGCTCAGAAGCAGGCCCGGGTGGAATGGTGCCGTGATATGCTTAACAAATTTGAAGCAGGCTCGTCTCGGCGTGTTTACGACATCGTTACAGGTGATGAGTCCTGGATTTATCAATACGACCCAGAAACCAAGCGCCAGTCGACTGTTTGGGTGTTTCAAAATGAGCCAACGCCTACCAAAGTGAAGCGATCTAGAAGCGGGGGTAAGATTTTGATCGCTAGCTTTTTTAATTTGACTGGCCACTTGGTATCAATTCCCTTACGGGATCAAAGAAGCATTAATGCCGAATGGTATACTACCAAATGTTTGCCAGAAGTTTTCTCTGTTATAAGCAACAAGCGACCAAACACAGGGCTCCGCGGGCTACTGCTCCACCACGACAATGCACCTGCGCACACCTCACTCAAAACGAGGGACTTCCTGGACAGCACGCCAGTCAAACTCCTGGGTCACCCTCCTTAC
Source organism: Asteroscopus sphinx (assembly GCA_949699075.1). Lineage (NCBI taxonomy): Eukaryota > Metazoa > Arthropoda > Insecta > Lepidoptera > Noctuidae > Asteroscopus > Asteroscopus sphinx. The sequence goes on from OX453016.1 coordinate 13,401,500, forward strand.
AGCCCTGATCTAGCACCGTGTGACTTCTTTTTATTCCCAAAAATAAAAAATCAGCTCAAAGGGATACAATTTTCGTCGCCGGAAGATGCGCTGGCTGCGTTCGAGCAGGCTGTAAACGAGGTGTCTGCGGCGGACTGGAAAAAGTGTTTTGAAAACTGGTTTAGGCGCATGAATCTTTGTATAGAGGCTGGTGGAAAGTACTTTGAAAAGATTTGATAAAAATATATGTACGTATAGAACAATTTTTTTTAGTTTCGCAAAACTTTCTGAGTGTCCCACGTATATATAAACAATTTTATTTACCTGTAATGTTATAGTCCTCTGTAATAGGGGACGAGCTTATTGCCATTGACCGGGCACAAATCCAGACTCCGGGCTGCTACTGAGAATTTCCTATTGAAAAAACCCAATAACACTTTGCCCGACCCGGGAATCGAACCCAGGACCCCACGCTCAGTAGTCGCGCTTGCAACCACTAGACCAACGAGGCAGTCACTAGACAACGAGGCAGTCACTAGACAACGAGGCAGACAGGCGAAATATGGGTGTACTATTACACCTCTGCTTACCCCTTCGGGGAAATACAGGCGTGATGTTATGTTATGTGTTATGTTGTTATGATATCTACCTTCAAAATCTTTCGATTGTTTTTTAAGGCACACATAACATAACTAAGGACTTTCGATTGTTTTTTAAGGCACACATAACATGAAATAACATCACGCCTGTATTTCCCCGAAGGGGTAGGCAGAGGAGCATAGTACACCCACATTTCGCCAGTTATGTTGTTGTTTTTTAAGGAAAAATGACAGAATTTCTTTATTAAAATAAAATTCTCCTTAATATAGTAACTGTAACTGGTAGGTACTCTGCTTGCTAATGAGCACACAAGTCGTTACTTTTATCAAAGCATATCCTGGCAAGAGGCCAAATGATTTGATAAAGGAGTTTCATATTGATCACATTTTATTTTCTTCACAAATTCAGCTTGCCAAGACCAAGACAGTCCTATTATAATGAGGATGTATGTAGCTTAGAAAATTATACATTTAATTATTATTCTTTATTGTACACACAGATATACATTTATATTACAGTAGGAAAGCTTATGTACATCGGCGAGCTTAACTCAGAACTGAGTTTTCTAACAGCAAACCTTAGAGCGATAGAGAGATGTTGAATGTAGAGGACAGAAACAAGTGTACAACATAAATTAAACCTACTTTATTTACTTACAGTACCTACTAGCTAATAATAATATAAATAATGTATAGATACTTAAATATATGTAATAGATACATATTAATATATAATAGATACATAAGAATATATACATTCATATAAATATATATATAGATATATAATATATATATATATTTAAAGGCTTTTTTCACAACGTTCAAGTAATTAAGTACTGGAAAAAATTATCAAACTACAGCTCTAATTATCAATGTGGTCAGTGCATCTCACTGCAATATATTAAAGTCTTCTTCAGTTCGAATCGATCTACAAAAATAATGGCTATGTACAATCAAACAATCCCATTACTGCAATCATGACGATTGGCGGCTATGTTGGTATTTGCAATGTAGTATAATGTTATTATACAGTCGGTCGCTGCTGCCAATCGACTATGAAACCCCTCTTGATTGCAATCCTTAGTAATGACCTATTACATAAAATATGAACAGGAACCAGTGCAGTGCAGTGATGTAATTTTAGTGATATACTATTATTACTACTACTTTATCTTATTATGTAACTCTCCAAAAAATATGCATATGTCGTAGGATGATCGGACAGATCGAATCATTGCGAAAATCCTAAGATGATTGCAATAGACCGAATAATTGGAATCTAAGAAAAAAAAAAACATACAAGCCTATATCAGAATCATTTAAATAATCCCAGTTTCTTTACGACTTCTTCAGCCAGGGTGGTATTGTAGTTGATATGGGCAAAGGCAGCCGCTTAACATCAGGTGCGGTTTAGCTCATTCCGCTATCCTGTAGGTAGGTACTATAAAAAATAATAATTAACAAAAACGAAAAACCCGACTGCGTGTAAAAATAACAGAAAATATATAAACAAGACTTATCAACACGCAGTCGGAGGCTGCGTATGTTTTTGGTCATGAATTACATAATAGTTCATAGGTAGCCTCGGCCTGCGTGTTGATAAGTCTTGTTTATATCTTTTCTGTTATTTTTACACGCAGTCGGGTTTTTTGTTTTTGTTAATTAATATATTTTTTTTTTTTTAGATTTGTCATGTTTTATTTATCATACTATTAATGTTTTTTTGAAAAGTCAAATTCATTTTTAACGTTGAATATTTTGTTGTTTTTTAGCATTTTTCATTCCAAATTACATTTAAACATATAAGTTGTACCTATATATTTTTGTAAATAATTTATAAAACCCTTTATTTTGATACCCCACTCGATAGTTTATGACGGAAAAAAAATATTTTTTGAAGAGGTAATATGGCGCCAAAAAGCGGCCATTTTAATTTTTTAAATTTTGATGTAAAAAACACAATTGTCACTCTCAGAATTAAGACGAATCTAACGACACCTCTCAATCTCAAATCCATCAAGCCGTTTAGGCCACAGAGCGTGCCAAAGAAATATACATACATACATAAATACATACATACATACATACACTCGAAAAACATAACCCTCCTTCTGGCGCAGTCGGGTAAAAACAAACATAGTAAAATGCAGCAAAACAGACAGAAAAAAGTATTTTCGGATTTATAACATTAGTGTGCTTCTATATGATAAGCTGAAGAGTACGTTATCTGACGCCATATTCGATGTTTTAACATCTGCTCCAGGACCGGTCTTATGGGAATATTTTTTGTTGTTTCCTAACATGACATGTGGGATGTTCGGAAAAGCGTAAAAAGGATTTTATATGGTTGACAGTGCACTGGGCTCTGAGAACGTTTCTGTGGTTCCGTCAGTTTTTATGTAGATTATTCGCAGTTGTGGTTACTAAGTCTAAATTTTATTAAGCCCTTTACAAAACTTTATTATGATTAGAAAGTATATTAAAGTAGACCTTTAATGTACTTTTACGTAAAATTGAAAAGAGGTTACACTAGTATACCTGCATAACTTTGCCAAAGCACTTGTTAGTAAAAAGTAATGCAGGCAGTCGCCTATTTCGAAAATTTACCAAAGGTTTTCACTACAAAGACACCTAGATCTATTAGGTACCTCAAGTAATATATAATATGTCGAAGAATGTTTCAAGGTACTAAAAAACATAAATAATTCAAATAAAAACTACATGTTTGCCAAGTCCCAAATAAAACCGTCCTTAACTCGTCAATACTTAAGAGAGCGCCCCAAATCTAGGCCACAACGGTGAATTATTCAAGTCACAATCGACTCGTCTCGGTATTAAGACGTCAATTTTAATTTCCCAATGCAACGTTTTAGAGTGGGAAAATCGATAAAACCTTTTCCATCTCACTTTCTCCAACCGTTCATGTTTTTAACCGACTTCAAAAAAAGGAGGAGGTTATGTATTCCGCGGGTTTTTTTTTTTTTTTTTTTTTTTTTTTTTTCATGTATGTACACCGATTACTCCGAGATTTGTGGGCCGATTTACGTGGTTGTTTTTTTATTTGGTAGAGAAAGTCCGCGCGGTGGTCCCATATAAATTTTATTGACTTAGGTTAAGTAGTTTTTTAACCAGCTTCAATAAATCAGTTTATTTTAGCTTTACGTATCTAGATGATCTGCTCATTGGTTCCTCATTCTGAAAATTCTTGGCCGATATGCGTGTTTTTTTTTCACGATAGTGATTGGACGTTTGGAAGAACATGAGCGAGACCTTTGCCCAGCAGTGGGATAGCAAAGGTTAATAAAAATATATTCTCAAATTGGTTATATAAACATTTATGAATCAACCCTCAACTAAAAAGTATGAAATAAAAACTTTTTAACAAAAAATAAAACCGACTTCAAAAACCTTAACTAAAAAGTAAAAAATAATCATTGTATGTATTTTAAAATCTTAACTTAAACAACATTTTGAAGGCGGCGCGTGATTTTCATGTACGTTCACATAAACTGTTTTTACTATAGATATTGCGCTGGACTGTACATTACATAACGCAAAGGGTCAACCACACGCCGCCTTAAAAATGTTGTTTAAGTTAAGATTTTAAAATACATACAATGATTATTTTTTACTTTTTAGTTAAGGTTTTTGAAGTCGGTTTTATTTTTTGTTAAAAAGTTTTTAAATTAGCATCAATGGAATTCGGGAATCGGCGAGTTCACTGGTTATATCCAATACGAATTAGGAGTCCCCAAAATAAAGCTAATTTGCTTCAATACTACGGACAGCGTTTTCGTTTCAAATTTCGGTCAGGCAATCACAATAAGGTTTAAGTAAAATATGGTATAACCTAGACTGATTTGGGTTAAATTGAGATGGTAATGAGTTTTTTAGTATTATTTTTTTAGTATCTTGAATTAGATCGATTGAATTGAGAAAACGAGAATACAATAAGCTTTCTTTTAAGTAAGTGAACTTCATTGAATGCGTCTTTCTATACAACGCTTTGCTTACCAAATCCAACTGACTTAAAGAATAAATATTTTGTACTCCAATTTTCATGCAAAATCATAGAACATCACAACAGTTTGAAGAATAAATTATTTTGCTTCTTACTATATGATAACAGAAAAAGTCGTTAAACACTTTTGCTAAATGTCAATAACATACACAGTATCTAATGAAAACCCTGTTGTTCCTGTGAACTACATTATCAGAATCGATATTCATACGTAAGGACACAACTCATTTGGAAAAACTCTTCAGTAAGTATAATAATACTCAACGTCAATAACAAAATTTTACTTCAATAATAGCTTCCCTAATTCCATGATAAACAACAGGATAAGCGTCGCAAACATTAACAAATCAGTCCGACCCAATTTGTTTTTCCATCCCACATAGACAAATAGAAAAATGTTATGACAGTTAGTACCTCTCTCATTTAGAGTAGGTACGACCGTTTTTCCCAACTCAAAGGTTTCCATTCAATCAACAGAACAAAGAGTTCCACTGTGACCATTTCTATTTTTTTTCGCTCCACATACAGACTGATTCATTTATTATCCCTCTATTGTTTTAAAATCGTTTGGTTCTTTTCCTTGGAGTTTTAACTCCTAATTAGAGTTAGGAACAATGTTTGTCTCTTAGGACAAGTTGTGATGTTACAACTTTTGTAATAGAAACGATTGCCTTAAATCTTTAAAAAATAAAATGCTTATTTAGCTCCCTAAGGATTTACGTAGCGATTAAATTGAGTTTCGTCCATGAAGCTCTTTTAAGTCTTGAGCATGGGAATTGAAGACTATTCAGAATTGGGAGATTCTATTCTAGAGATCAGTATAGAATAATTCATCATCATCCTCTTGCCCTTATCCCAATTTATTTGTGGTCGGCGCAGCATGTTTTTTTCTTCCATAAATCTCTATCAGCCGTCATCTCTTTGTTTACTTTCTTTCTATTCATATCATCTTTCACACAATCCATCCATATTTTCTTCGGTCTCCCTCTTTTCTTATAGCCATCAACATTCATACTTAAAACTTTCCTCGTAACATGCTCCCCATTCCTCCTCATCACATGTCCATACCATGATAGTCTGTTGCTACTTAACTTCTCTGTCACTGGCGCTACTTTCAGACTCCCTCGTACATATTCATTCCTTATCCTATCCATTCTCGTTACACCGCACATTCCTCTTAACATTCTCATCTCAGCTGCATGCACTTGCCTTTCATTAATTCCTTTCGTAGCCCAACATTCCGATCCATACAGGACAGCAGGTCTTATCATGGTCTTATAGATTTTCCCCTTCAGTTTAAAAGGAATTCGGGGGTCACATGTAGTTCCCGTGACCTGCCGCCATTTTAACCATCCTGTGTTAATTCGGTGCTTGACTGTCCGGTCAATTTCGCCATCGCTTTGCACAAGTGAACCGAGGTACCGAAAGTCGGAGCAGACTGGCAAGGGCACGCCATCTAGCGCAATAGCAACAAAACCGGAAAGACCGCCGAAATCGCAGAACATGTATTCCGTTTTAGTTCTGCTGATTTTCAAGCCAACGTTCTCCAGATTTTGTTGCCATTTTGCCAATCTACTCTGGACCTCAAGTCCATCTTCACCAACAAGGACAATGTCGTCAGCAAACAGCATGCACCAGGGTGCCTCTTCCTGGATTTCTGATGTCAAAGCATCCATTATCAGCAAGAAGAGGTAAGGACTTAGAGCCGACCCTTGGTGCAAGCCTACAGCCACACTGAACTCGTCGGTGTTGCCAGCGGCCGACCGAACGTGGGTACTAGATTGGCTGTACATAGCACGAATTAACTCCACATACTTTGCAGGCACACCTTTCTCTTTCAGCGCCCACCACAAGACCTCGCGGGGTACTCTGTCGTACGCCTTCTCTAGGTCAACGAACACCATGTGCAAGTTCTTATGCGCACGTCTATACTTTTCGCATATTTGGCGGAGTACGTATTTGTCCCACGACCTGGCATAAATCCAATCTGGTTTTGGGTGATCTCACTCTCCTCTCGCAATCTTTTCTCTGTCACCTTCTCCCATACTTTCATACTGTGTGACATGAGCTTTATTCCTCGATAGTTGTTGCAGTCTTGTACATCACCCTTATTTTTGAAGATGGGCACTAGCGTACTATTACACCATTCTTGTGGGATCGTTTCTTCATGCAACAACTTATTGGAGAATAAAGTCAGCCAGTAACATCCATCTTCTCCTAATAATTTCCATACTTCTACTGGTATACCATCTGGTCCCACTGCTTTCCCATTTTTCATACCTCGAATCGCCCTTCTGACTTCATCCATACTAATTTCATTCACCAAACCCCTATTTACATGCACCTCTTTAAGTAGGCCAGACCATACATTCTCTTCATTCATCAACCTTTCAAAGTATACCTTCCAACGCTCTTTTATTTCATCATCTTTTGCTAAGACCATACCTGCATCATCTTTTATACATTTTATATGAATTATATCTCTTGCTCTCTTTTCTCTAGACTTTGTTATGCGATAGAGCTCTTTCTGGCCTCTAGGGAATTCTAACGAGTTATACAAGTCATCCTGAGCCCGAGTTCTCGCCACAGCTACTGTTCTTTTTGCCTTTCCCTTCCATTCTTTGTAGATATTCTTCTTTATCTCTTTTAAATCTACATTTATGTTTTCAACATCCTGCCATTCTTTAAACGCACTCTTTTTTCCTTAAGTATCTTTTGCACTTCTTCATTCCACCACCATGTATCCTTATCAATTATACCCTTTCCTTTCGATTCACCACACACATCTTTTGCTATTCTTCTTATACCATCCGCTATTTCATTCCAACATTCATTCACAGACTTCCCTTCCATTTCCTTCATTTCTATCATTTTATCTACCACTTTTTCCCTGAAAACACTCGCAAACTCCTTCTTTTCCAGCATGCGCCATCTTGTTCTAGGTGGGGGACGTTCTTTGTTCCTGTTAAGCGGGACACTGATTTTCACCTCCATTATGAGCAGTCTATGTTGCGATACTAAACATTCGCCAGGCAGCACTTTACAGTCTTTGACTCGATTACAACTATTTCTTTTAATGAGAAAGTAATCAATCTGAGTCGTGTGGTGGCCACTAGTATAGAATAATTCTAACCGAATTAATGCAATCCGTATTATTGCAGAAGGCACTCAAGCTCAATTTAAATACAAATCGTTATAAGATGGAGCTATAATGTTCTTAAGTGATAATTTCGTGTCTGAGCTTAGTTTCAATATCACTTCATCATTATCATCTTCCCAACTAATGGTTTTAATCAAGGTCCTTTGTTAGACGTAGACAAATCTCAGTAAAATCACACATACTTGTCTTTGGGTCTCAATTTTATTCTCGTTTACTGTAAATATTATGCCAGTCATCGTGATACGTGACAAAATATCACTATTTTGATGTAACGTTTTATACTACAACTCATCGTACTAATCAGTAGATTCTGCCGAACGATATTTTAGGTGAAGAATTGCACAATCACTCTTTATAATATGAAACATTTGTACGATTTTTCAGTGTGTGCCAGTCTAATAAAACTAAAGTGATGACTTTAAGTTCGTGTGATTTATTTTATCGTTACATCACAATGATCAAAATGAATCTCTCTATAATTTTCTGAATCTTTGTTTTACATTCAACTTTTTTACGTTACATAAATTTTTACTCTTTAAAGCGCAAACTATACACAGAGCGGGTGCGGGACGGGCGCAGGCGGGGCCCGCGGTGGCTGGAGACACGCGTGGCTCCCGCGCTCCACCCGCCGCGGACCTGACCCACGCCCGCGTTTCGTGTGATGTCGTCCATATAAAAACAGATTGATATACCCACCGCGGGCCTGACCCGACTCGCGCCCGACCCGCATCCACCTTGTATGTGATTTGCACTTAAAAAATCACAGTGCAGGTATTCATGAAACTAGTTTGAATCTACAATAGTGACTGTACATTCATTCTCAATTGATAAACAAAATTGCTAATATTTTGTTACTTTTATTATTTTCTTTACATTTTAATTCTATAAAATGCTGCTATAAACTTCTACAGTAGAATTTCGCAGAACTATAAATAGAGTAATAGTTTACGTCGCTTGCAATACTTAGGACTTAGAACTACTCATGTCTACTCCCGAGTTACGAGTGGTTCAGTGTAAATCAAATGCATGCCTTGCGTAGCATTGTAAGTGCTCCAGTTAGAAATACAAATTGAAGAAACCTTAGTTATGTTGTAGTTTTGTGTGGACTAAATTAAGTTAGTTGGCTTGTTAGCTAACAGCTGATTGAACAAATCACAAACCTAATTTAATATAGCGCTAGAATTACTTAATTAAACGAGGTGATCCGACAGAGAACCAAAGCTGTCGTCACAGCCTACACGATAAACAAGCTGAAATGGCCATGGGTCGGCCATAACGATAGAACCGATGACCGAAGACTGTGTTCATGTTCTAAAGTGGAGACCGCGAATCGGAGAACGTAACGTAGGACGCCCTTAGGCTATGTGGAGTGACGATCTCCGCAAGGGGGCTGGTAGAAGCTGGATGAGAGTGGTCGGGGACTGGAGTCAGTGCTATACTATTGGAGACTCATACAGTCCCTATCAGCAGTGGACTATAGAAAGCTGATGAAGATGATAACTCAATTTTATGGCAAATTTATTGCACAAGCCTTGAGAGTAAAATACTCAGAATGATAATTTTATTCAAAGTTCCGCTCAAAGTTGAAGTACAAAAACAATCAATGTGTGCCCCCGCAAACGGCACATAAAATGTTCGCCGACACGCACACAAAGACACGAATAATGCACTGAACGTAGCCTTTTAAAAACCAACATAAAATTGCTTTACTTCGCATGCGATTACTGTGGTTATAAGCATAGTTATTCTAAGGCACCAGCTGTTTTAACTACGTAGGTTCGGTTCCCGCACGATATTTGTATGACCTGGTTGACCTTCAGGGCGCGGGAATCCGCTGGAAGGATGGCCTATGTCCAGCAGCGGACGTCTTTCGGCTGAAATTATGATGATTTGTGTGGCCTACAGAATCAGATAGTAGTTCCAGGTCTGAGTATTTGTTCATGTGAATGTATTAATGATAGATACTGGAGGAATCCTAATATTGCAATGTTTAGAAAACATTCTATGAAAGAAAAACTTTTTCAAAATAAAGATTGTACAAAACAAGTCTCATAAACCTAAAATATGGTTACAATATTTAGTTAGTCTATAAAAAGACCAAATGTTGACCGTAGTTTGCAGAACGTCTGAAAACGGATGACCCTGATATAATCCGATTGCAAAGTCAGTTTGCTCAGCGATAGGCACTTAATGGAATATCACTTCTCTGTGCCAGTTCTAAAACCAGTGACAACAATGTCAAAACTAGAAACACGACGTAGCAAACTTGGATCGATTAAAGGACGTCAGCACCTTCCAACTAAGCTCGTAGTAACGTGTTAATATGCCCGTAGTCACTCCCGATCATATTTATGTGTAAACTTTGACGCGTACATTTGTGTTTATCGAAGCTGAAGTTTTTAATGAGCCGCTGTTTAGCTGTTAACGCAATAAATGTGAACATTTTTGTTATGTTCAGGCTGCAGTTAATAACAATGCAATTTTCCTAGTAATGTTAACTCACGTTTTGTGGAAGTTCTAAAAGTTTTTGAAGTGAAATGAGATGAACATGAAAGTCTGGAGGGCTTTTCTAGTAATTACTTGCGGCAATGACTTCCTGTTTGTAATTTTCATTTGCACTTAGACTTTTGTCCTTGCATAAGTACTGGTAGCCTTACACTTAAGCAATTAAAAAGTTAAGATTACTGACTTATGCGGGCATTATGTTAGCTCATAGTATAGTAGCTCATAGTAGTTAGTGGAATTGTAGTTGTAGACCTGTGGTTAGCAAGTTTCGTTCTAATATTAGTATACAAGAGCTTTCTTTGAATCTTCTTTGTTTTAAGACAGCTTATTGTTAAACATTTTTGAAGGACGTTGGGTACGTATGTGTTATAGAGAAATAAAATTACTTTCTTTCCCACAGTATATTAGTTTTACTTAAGTTAACGATCTGCAATTAAAGTCTGTGTTTTCTTGACCTGTGAAAAGGGTCCAGTTTATGACTGCCAGATTTCACTAACTTGATTTTCTCGCTGTCTTTAAAAAAATCAAACCAATACTTCCTGGGGTTTCTTCAGATTCCTCCTTACTTATAAAGTCTAGTGATTCAGTAAATGACGGTGCACGGGTAAAGCCTTAAGTAGGCACTAGCATAGTAATAAAGAAGCGCTCACGCTTAAAAAATATTCTGTGACAGACAAAATTAACTTTAAGTTCAACTGCACACAAAGTTTTTAACTAAGTTTAGAAGGAAGTGTATAAAGAAATGAAGGAACAGAGCAGCTTTTATGAAATTTACTCATTTAAATAGTGCTTGGCATCGTGCCTGAAGCACAAACTGGGAAGTTTATCTCTGTATAAGCTGGCCTTGCCTTGGTAATTTAATTCAATTTGCATAGGTAGAAGTCTGCCTAATCGAGCTATTAAACTATCTGATTATTAAGGAAATAGCCTGGTATTTTATGCTGTGAACAACTTGCTTTTCTTGCTTAACAATTCGAGCACAACTTATTATTGTGGACGATATGGTTCTGCTCAGCCCGTCCGTCAAAGCATTGCAAAAACTAATAATGTAAAAAAAGAGCCAAACAATGTGTTTCAGATATGATAACAGCCCGTTACATGTACCTAGTACATTTCTGTGTAATGCCAAATTAGAATCGGTAAAGTGACAGAAAAACTTACTTGGGCCACAAACTGACAGAAAAATTAAAAGATGATGAGGACCTTGCGAGACAAAGGCGTTCACTAGCTGCCGTCGTTAGTATATATTCTATGTCAAAGGTATCTAGTATCATTATCAATGATGATTATGAAAATAAAAGGAAAAAACCGGCTAAGTGCGAGTCGGACTCGCGCAGTAAGGGTTCCGTACCTTTCAACGACCTGATACCCCATAAAAACTGATTTAGTTTACGAGAGTTTATCAAAAGACATCAACGCACAGTGCGCGAAATATGAATTTTGGCATGTCGTTCTTAAGCAGGTACCACCACATATATCTATGTTTGTCTTATTTTAGTATTTGTTGCTAAAGACCATAATATGCACTATAATCTGACCAAGTTTGAAGCTGGTACGTATTACCGTTTTGAAGATAGAGCAGGAACAAAAACGTTGAAAAAACGGCATGTTTTTTGAGGATTCTTGTATGGGGACCCCCTTTTTTTTAGACGTTTTTTGTTTTTAGTATTTGTCGTGATACACCTCATAGCAACACATATTCTGAGAAAATTTCAACCGGTTACCTATTCCCGTTCAAAAGATACAGCCCTGTGACAGACGGACGGACGGACAGCGTAGCAAGAGTAATAGGCTCCCGTTTGGAACCCTTCGGGTACGGAACCCTAAAAAGGCTAAAAAATCATTCACTAGGCATAATTATTATTAATTATTTTAGACGACCTCTGTGGTCTAGTGGTTCGAGTGTCGGACTGCTGATAACGAGGTTGTGGGTTCGATTCCCACAGGACACAAATATTTGTGTTATGAACATAAGTGTTTGTGTTGGTCTGGGTGTTGCTTATGTATTATAAGTATGTATTTACAAAAAAAAAGTATATAAGTATTATATCCATTGTCTAGTACCCATAGCACAAGCTCTGCTTAGTTTGGGACTAGATAGTGCTGTGTAAAAATGTCACAAAGATATTTTTTTTTTTTATTTTTTTTTTATTTAATTATATTCTTGGACTAAAAACTGCTGCCAAAATAAAAAAGTTACATATTCTGATAAAGCATAAGCTTTGGCTTGAAAATTTTACTAGTAAGGTATGCCTTTTGAGTGCAAATCAATATTTGAGTATAAAGAAATGAATTGAAAGAGAAATTCATCAAAAGTGAAAAAAAAGTATACTTATAAACTATTTTTTTGTTTTTGGTAGACGATTGTCAGCTTAGTCTTCCTGCAACCACGAACACTGCAACGCTTTTGAAACGTCAGGAAAACCAATTTTAATAATATACGCGATGTAATCCGGTTAAACTTGTTTTATTAAAATGTGTAGTGATAGCAAAACCGTAAGACATTACTAAGTAATTGTTTTCTTTTTAAATATATTTTATACGATTTAAATTGTGGAAAGAAAAAATCGCTCACGAGCAGGATTCAAACCTGCGACTCCTGGCTAGGTTCGAATCCTGGTCGTGAGCGATTTTTTCTTTCCACAATTTAAATCGTTAGATTTCGTTTCGCATGCGTAAATGCGGCAAAAATAATAAGATAATTATATTTTATACATTGCCCGCACTATGATTTTCTCTAGTTTCGTGGATGCGTCCAAACCACTGGTCTGTGGTCCAACCCAAATCTCACACGGAAGAACATGCATTAATAAATTCTAGAAAAGCGATCTATTCAAATGATTATTAATGTGCACATACTACTGGCTATTCGATTGATCGCATAGACTTGCGTGTTCAGACATAATAGCTGTAAAATTCAAAACAATTGATAAACTCACCTCCTTTTGTTGCACCGTTCCATGGAAAATTGGCGTTTACTCAAGTACTAATCAAATAATCTTTGTGATGTTTCTACATGCAATGGTGACTAAACCTTTGATGCTAATGGGTACAATTGACCGTAGACCGTCATTACCTTTGTGACTTTTCTACTGAACTGCAATAGAGGGGTGATAGCAAAAACATTTGTTTGTTCTACTGATCCATTATTACGTTTTCCATTGGTAAATGGAGTAAAGCATTTCTAAGAAGTTGTGACAGCATACAATTGCGTAATGATATGAAAAATTGACAACAATGTGGACCGATGACCTGGTGAAGGTCGGGAGAATCCGCTGGACGCGAAAAGCGTAGGACCGGTCGTTGTGGCGATGCTTGGGGGTGGCCTTTGTCCAGCAGTGGACGTTTTTCGGCTGAAATGATGATGATGAAAAATTGCAGTAGTGTTGTTTTAGTAAAAATTTAGATCCCGAACGCATGGGCAGACTAATGACCAATGCTCGCATTAATGTATGAAAAACGCTAACGCCCATACGGGAACTTTTATACATTTTTCAAAAATAAAAAGAAAGAAGGAAAAATCATTTATAAAAGGCAACAAGAAACCATTGTGCAAAAATTTAAAAAAAAAAAATTAACACACCATAATGTCTAAAACGAAAAATAAAAGATACCAACAACATAAGTAAAAAAAAGCAATAACGTGATAGCTGTGGCAATGAGGAATGAGGTACTCAGCATGATACTATGTTGCAAAGTGAGGTAACAAACAGGCGTAATTTGGGCGGGAATTTGACCGCGCTGGTTATATAACCACCCGTGTGCATCTAGACTTATTTATTACTTGAATGGAGCGATCAAATAAAGACTCATACAATTTAGTGACAGGAATATTGATTTATATTTGTATTGGTAGCCTTTAATGGTAACACGCCTTAATTACCTTGAGGATTGCTGCAGAAGGAAATCTTCGTAAATTGGCACAAATATTACGTTTGGATGGTTCATAACCTGTGAACAAAAACCTTTCTATTTATTTTGTTTTATCAATAAGGTTTATATTCACATTTTCTGCAACAAAAACTAACTTCAGTCTATCATTTAACTCACAATACACGAATCGAAATAGGTCATTAAGCTCGTTTGCCGGCACAATGGAAGTTGGCCGTTTCAAAAGACAAAGTTAGACGGTGGTGGCTTTTGGGGTTAAGTAATAGAAAATCATATACTACATGCAGTTTGTTACCCGAGGCACGTTTTCCAATGATGAAAGCCGACTTTCTTCACCATTTACCCGCATCCGATGAATTGGACGTATTAAACTTGTGTTTACAACTTAAGATCTATTTATTATGAATCTATAGGTGTTTATTGCACGTAATGTTTATTTTAGGCAACGAAATATATGTAGACATCGTTGATTTTAGGCGTAATTTTTTGAGGTTGTGTTAATAATCCTACTATTATTATAAATGCAAAAATATGGATGTGTGTTTGTCCTTCAATTACGCTGTCATGACTAAACGGCTTTGAATGAAATTTGGCACACGGATAAACCATAACCCGTATTAAAATATAGGCTATCCCAGAAAGGTAAAAGGTAAACTGTGTTCGAGGAATGTAAGATAACGTCTTCGCGTAATAAGTCGAACTAGTAATATGCAGGTGGAGCCGCGGGCATAGGCCAGTTTTAAATAAGGTGGAGTTGCATTAAGGTGTTACTCTATAAAATTAAGTGTACTACGTTCTTTTTCAAATTAATTATATTTATATGTCATAGACACTGTTTTGGAGTAAAATTGGATAGGAGTTACTTTACCATTGCAAATTATATTTAGTGTCTTTATATAAGAGGGGCAAAGCGAGTATATTTTAATAACTATATTTATATATTTACTGGTTCTTTGGCCTCGGCTAAATAAAATATCGCTAAGTTAATCTGCTAGTGGCTACTTCGTACACCGAGTAGTATAATTTTCTGATAGTTTTTCGTTTTAAGTTACTAGTTTTAATATTAACATAAAACCAATTTATTTATTTTTATAATCGTCTTCTACGCATGATGTGTTCACTGCCACAGGGTGGACACCTGTTATGTATTTTAATTGTATTTGTAATCCTAAACTTGTTTTATCTGTCACACCCAATTTGTGAGCCAAAAAAAAAAAAAAAAAAAATAAAAAAAAAAAAAAAAAAAAAAAAATTTACAGTTACGTTAAGGCTCTCAACCATCAGAGCACTAAAATTTTTAGGGTTAATGATTAGTTAATTATTTCAATAAAATCACATAATAGAAAGAAAAATACTGTCAGTTTATATTTAGGACGTCCGACTTCTTCAACAGTTCGTAGCACAGTGAATCCCTCCTTTGAATGGCAATGCACGTTGACCCAGCATACGTCAGCATGAAGTTTATGAGTCGTTTAACGTCCGTAGTCAAGACCAAGCGCCAACATAAGGAATAAAGTTAAAGTAAAACTAAAACAGATTGCATCAACGTATTGTCATCTCATGCAAGTCCTTTTAGTAGACGCAGGAAGAAAGGGACACTTGTACAAATAAAAATATTACACAACATGACATTTATGACGAATAATGTGGTCCATGACATAGTGTATTTCATGAACATTGAATAGTTTTAACCAATAATTTCGATGTAACATGCACACACACACACAAGACAATGCATTTCTACTAATTATATATCAAGTAAAATTTTACCAAGTTGTTTTTTGTTTAAACTACCTATAGCTACTAAGAAAAGTACCAATCGGATAAGCAATCGTATATTTTCATTGGCATTAAGGAGAAAAAAAAGATTGCATCAGATTGTTTTCTTTCGCATGCAAATTGTAAGAATCAACTGAGAGAAGTAGGTCAACACATGGTATCTACATGAAAAAAGTCGTCGAATACGATACTCATCTCATCCTCCTCGCTTTTTCTCAATTATGTTGGGGTTGGTTTGCCATCTAACCAGATGCAGCTGAACATCTGTATTTTACACGGAGCGACTGCCATCAGACCCCCGCAACCCAGTTACTGGGTAATTGTCAGTCTTTCAAGCTTCTGACTACCTGTAACGCCTGCCATAGATATTCGTATAACAGCCGGGACCGACAGCTTAACGTGCTCTCCGAGGCATGGAGGGGTCTCTGTGTGTGACGAAATGGTCACCCATCTACGAATTTACCACGGCAAGTGCAGCTTAACCTCGCAGATCGTACAATCCGCGCGGTTGCTACTCCGCCAGCACACGAATGTTTTTATATAGGTAAGGTAGTACCTATAAGAAAAGTTTTAATAATAAAGTTTATCTGATTTGTACAAATAGCAACCATGAAAAGCCATTCGCAACATCAAGTAAAAATCTTTTATAAAGACCTAATGAAAATGTGAATGGAGAAAAATATTCAAAAATATTTTTTTCTGCTGGTCGCGTTATATCGCTTATCTCTCAAGAGTCGACTCTGCATTTTTTTCCAATCTGGCAGTTACGCCCGCTAATTTATAAGATCAGCATTTATCATTTTTGAAATATTTAAAATAAAGACCTACAGATTTGTAATATTTAAAATAAAGACCTTTACCTAAAGCATTTGAGCCATTCAAATTTTTTAAATCCTGCTTGTTTGTCCGAGCATCACACAAAAACTACTGCACCACTTTAAAGGAAATTTGCAATACAAATAGACTATCATCATCAACTCAGCATATTGCAGTCCACTGCTGGACGTAGGCCTCCCCCAAGTTGCGCCACAACACAGATAGACAATATTATTATCCTAAATTAAAATTTATAATACTCTTTATCGACATACGATGCATGGGAAGGAAGCCGGAGCGTCAGCTAGTGTTTTCTAAAATTATACAAGGTAAGATTTCCCAACTAAAATGCCTTTCTCTTTCAATATCCTATTAAACTAATATTACAAAAATTTGTGAAGATGTTTGTATCTTTACATGTCTGTATCTTTAGATGTTTGTATCTTTAGATATTTGTTACTCAATTGCGCTGAAACGACTAATGGCCAAAATTAATATCCAATCTATCCACGATTTGCCCTACTGGAGATAGAAATTTGACATATATAATGACATTATGACATAACATAACATAACATAACCAGCCCATTACTGTCCGACTGCTGGGCACGGGCCTCTTCTCAGTACGAGAAGGCTAAGGCCTTAGTCCACCACACTTAGTCTTATTTGACATAAGCTCCATACTAAATATGTAAAATTTCTATCTCTAGTAGGGCAAATCGTGGATAGATTGGATATTAATTTTGGCCGTAAATGGATTTGGATCATATTTGACCACAGATTGACCATAACCTGGATTAAAATATGAACTAGTTTTTATCCCGGGAAAATAAAAATTACTGGAGTTAAAAAATTAAAACGCAGGCGAAGCTGCGGGAAAAGTCTACTTGTATAAAAATAGTTATCAATCCATGCCAAATGAGTGGCCTTTGTTCCAATCGTCGATGATTACATCGATTTCATATGATTAGTCAATCGACTATGAAAATTGTACTACTCATGACTGAACAAAAATGATATACATACAGATTTAGGTACTACATATAACGGACGTCATACAGAGAGTTCGTCGAGGAAAGTTTAATAAAATTTTATTAAAACTGGACAAACCGTGTTCGGTTCTTTCTGGATACTTCTCTTGTGGCGGGGTAAAAACCTGAAAAATTGCATTTTAAGTATTTAAGTCTCAAAAAAATATTGCAAAAAACTGTCAGTAGGTTATACTACTCGATAATCAGATTGCGAAGATTATACTAGTCTCATAATTTGAGACCAAAGTTTTGTTGTCACGTGAATTAAATGCAATAAAATAAATATATTGGGACATTTTTATACAGCACCATCTAGTCCCAAACTAAGCAGAGCTTGTAATATGGGTACTAGACAATGGATATGATACTTATAGACGATATAATGACATTATATCCCTGCACATTTAGATATTTAGAGCATTGGAATTTCTGCCTTGGACGTTTAAATTGGTACATTGCTACTAAAGTCTCTCAAAGTTGAGAATGACAGGAACAAAACAGAATAGTTTGAATCTAATATTGAAGGTGAATTCAGGTTGATGCTCTAATTTCGCAAATCTTAACCACTTTGGAGCGGTACAGTAGATAAAATCTTTTGTCTTCTGTCGGTCTTCAGCAAGGAAAATAGTGAGTCGGATGGCAAGTTAATAATAACGTGTTGTTAGACTTATAAAGCACTAATGACGGAAGATTCTCTTTAGGGACTGCGGAGTATTACACTGATAACACAGTATAGCATTTTATTGCATAGAAAAAGCGAAAAACTAGTTTCACTTTTGGTGACCTGACAATAACCGTAGGTCCTTGGACGAACAAAAATAGGCGGGCGGAATCTCGCTAAACAAAAAGTGAAGCACCCATAGTAAGACGACTCGCTTAAAAGTACGGTCTGGCACGCACACGTTCACACCCATAGTAAGACAAAAAACCGCGATTACGCAACAAATCTCATGTGACGGTAGTCATTGTCTTAGTATCACAAATGAAATAACAATATATATCTGGTGTGTTAAAATTCTATCGAAATTATAGCGGGTTTAGGAAAAGACTAGTGCTTCAATATTTTCTTAGCGAGATTCCATCCGCCATTTTCTATTCGTCCGAGCGTAGGTCCGTATATCTTTTACCATTGAGATTCCTCCTTTGAACATTGATATCGGTACCTACATTTATACCTTGTTCCGTGTGGTGCCGGACGTAAAGAATTGCACCACCCTATATCTTCAGCAGCAGCGTTCTCTGAGTATTTAACCAACCTACTGCGATCGCCAACCCGCCTGCCAAGCGTGGCGATTATGGCATATCCCCCCAACATATGCTTGGGGGAGGCTTATATCCAGCAGTGGACATTTTTGGCTGAAATGATGATGATGATCTCACAGGAGATAGTGTCAGCAAACGTGGCATGATCACTATAGACAAAAGATTGATCTGCGGAAAAGTAGACATAAACACATTTTATACAACTAAAAATGTTATTTTGTCTGTACTTTCGTAACAAAACCATCATGATGTCGTCATGCTTCGTCTGCAAGAAGATACTAAAATAGTTTCAATCTGATATTGAAGTTCATTCAGTTAGATGCTTTAATTCCGCAAGTCTTAACCACTTTTTAGCAGTGCAGTTGACAAAATCAAATCCTTTGTCTTTTGTCCTTTACCTCAAGAAAAATAGCTACCCAGAAATCAAGTTGAATTTCACTTTTATATGTTATAAGCGAGCGATTTTTAAATATCTACATTTTGTTCTAGCATTATTTTCTTGCTCAGCCACACTGAATTTTTCCGTGAAATACTTTTTATAGTCTCACAATCTATATAGGCGTTTTTTTAATCATTTATTGCGTCAAATAAAGTAAAGAGACGATATAAAAAAAAAAATTATACGTTTCCCATTTCACAGCATGTTACATTTACAAAAAAAAAATTGCCAATATTTCAATTACATAACAAGTCGCATAAAAAATATTTTGGTATAAGCTTCAAGCTGTACACTATATTTTTGGGCATTAATTTTGACATCATACGCCAAGCCTGACTATTAATTTGATTGCATATTAACGATAGAATGCAGTGCCATGTTAATAAAGTTGCCAGCTGCAAAATTGTGAAAATATCTTAAAGGGTCGTTCTCATTTTATCAAGAATAAGATAGCACGGTACTTTAATATAGAAATACACCCTTTTTATGAAATCATACAAATAAATGGTAGCAAGATCTATACACAGTTACACTGGAAAATAATATGTTATTAATAGACGTTCAAGAAAATACGACTATTGCTAATAATTATGTGGCTTCCATTATTATGTAGTATCGTGGTATCAAGACCCGTATATTCTTATACCAAAACATTATTATTTATATTAGCAAAAGCTTTTTGCGCAGCACACAAGCTATCAAAGACCACCCAGCTGCCACCAGTTGCAAATTGTGGACTAAAAAGCACCCTCCACCTCTTGACTTTATTACTCCACAGAAGAAGTTACCACCAGGACACGATCTACAGTGGCCTGTGTGGAAGTCACTGAATCGCCTTCGCACCCAGGTTGGTCGCTGTAGACTCAATATGTGTGAATGGGGATTTAAGGACCCTAGTCTTGCACACTGTGACTGCGGTGACCCAGAGCAGTCCATGTCGCACTTGCTAACGTGTCCCTTGTGCCCGAACACCTGCACAAGAAATGACCTATTCGCCGGCATGAAAACGCCATTGAAGTGGCCACGTTCTGTTCAAAAAAACATCTAAACAAAACAGTTACCTATACTTATTTGAACCATTGACACGATAAGTAGAAGAAGATTATTTATTTTTGTTGTAACTAAGTTACTGCATTCCTTAAAAGTTACCACGTAGAACACAAAACATGATGTCTCCATTTGACAAAAGGGAGTAATAATTTAAACTCCTTAACGCTCATTATTATTTATTGTACTGAAGGAGAAACTATCTACACTTCACACAAAGTCATCTTAGATTTTCCTACATCTACAAAGTTATAAACTTCTGCATAATGAGGTTCACATAACTATTACGTTCTTTGGCGGCAATGCATCGTTGATCGAAACCGCACCACTAGACTTGAACAGAGTTGGAAACTTTGCTAAAGTAAGACCCCTGCTTTATTAAATTGCTTTAATACTATCTATATGTTTACCTATTGCATAAGTTTTCTCTGTGATGCGATATGTCAGTGCTGGACGAGTTATTTTGATGTCTTAAGATAGAAGTGAACAAATGAATCTTTTATCTTTGTTACGTTCATGTATAAATTGTTTTTTGTAAACACAGCCTAAGAACGTAACAACGTATTTATTGTTGTAACTTTCAGTACCTAACTATAACCACAAAAATTATATAATTCAGTAGGCAATACTTCATTTTCTTTGTTTCTGACCGCATGACGTAATATTGGTGATTTAGTTCAGTGTCCTGCAAATATGTTTTATCCGTTACATATAAGTTCTTTTTCTCAAGCTGGGCAATCGTATATACTACAATACACTCAAACGGTTTTCTGTATTGTGGGGTTATTTGATCCTATTGTTAAATTCGCTTTTCAAATAAATCCTCTTTTCAAATAAACCGTCTTTGTCCGTTGAAGTGAATTCTAGATAGCAAAATCGTTGTCTTTCATGTCAGTGTTTGCTACAACTACTGAGACGTTATTAAACAAGTTTAACATGAAAATAATATTTTTCAATTCACGGTGTTAGGGAATGATAAAATAATACCTACTACTTTGTTGTGATATAGTGAGAATATAAGCTTGAATAATGAAGTCTCGAATAACTTACACCAGAAAGAGAATAAAGAACAAAGAAGGCTTTTTTCTTACTTTTAGTAGATTTGGTTAAAGTAGGTAAAATTATAAACGTAAAGTACAAAATATTAACATGAAGAGAGCATTGAAACCACTGAAATTAAAACAAAATCAATTTCAATTATGAAGTTTAAAAACCGAGTCCTTTAAAATAAAAGCGTGTAATTCGAAATTGTGAAATTTTATGTTTCAAATCCAAAAAATTTCAAGGCCGTAGAAGGCAATTGTTACCTGAGCTAGGGTTAAAACACCACCTGTAGACCTTATGCCTTGTTTAAGCGATCAATAACCTTAAGTGAGAACAGCTGGAACCTACGATTTAATAAAGTTTTCTTAACACTTACAAATTGTTACAATGTTCACCTAGGTTTAGCTTTTAATGGACGTCTAGGTTAACTGTAACTTATTTTAGAATAGTTTTATCCAACAGCGCACTTCAAATTTTACTGTTGTAGACTAAACAGTTTTTAGTTAATCATTATTGAGATCTCAGGTGCTATTACTATATTGCTGTAGTAAAATCATAACAGTGTGAGTTCGATGACAGCCAGGATTTAACCTTGATCCTACGAACTGTTTTCAATGTCACCTTTTTAATCAATGCTTTATTACTTAGCCTATCCCAGTCCGCTTCTGGACATAGGCCTCTCCCATGTTGCGCCACAACACTTGTTCTTCTGCGTTTTGCATCCAGCTGCTTTCATCTGGCTGGGTTACGTTCCCTACGCTACGTTCGCCGATGCGCGATCTCCACTAGAGGACTTATCTGCTCCAACGGCCATCAGTCCTTTGACAGACATAGCCAGTCCACTGCCACTTCAGCTTACTGATCCTATGCAAGCTATTTCGGCAAACAAAGCTTAATCCATGCAAATACCTGTTTTAAATCTGACAAGAGATATAATTCCATTTTTCTCGTCAGCGGAATCTTATCTCTGGAAATGAAACAAAATTTAAATGAAAGACAAATCTTTTTGGAGATTAGCAGTTATTTTACATTCTAGCAAAATAATAAAACACTGTTTTACTAAGTGAACAAGTGAGTGAGGATCAGTGGGAAAATTCCTACTTAGCATTCTCAACGAGCGCTACTTCTGCAACCTACTTTGTCTAGTGAAAAGTTTACAGCGTGGAGAGCAACTGAGGCGGTTTTATTAAACGGCCTGTTATCAACTTGATGTTAAGTGAAAAAGAAAAAATCTGTTTGCAGTCGTTTCTGGCGTAAGCTAGGCTCCGCTCTGGGATTTGAATTAAATGTAGTGCACGTACTCTCAATTAATATTTCCTATTTACGTTACTTCACTGAAAAATACTAGTTGAATTAAAGATACTTTTAGAGATTGGAAATTGAATTCCAGCATCATGTTTCTTGTTTGTTGAATTTTAAGCTATGATGTCAAAGCAACGAATAGTGAAATTAAAATGTTGCTCAGTGTAGAGGAAAATAATTCCACAAGGCATCGTAATGAAAAAGGTTTACTCAAAGAAGATTACGGGCTTGCAAAAAGTACATCTATACTAATATTATAAAGCGGAAAGATTTGTTGGTTTGTTTGTAATCGATAAACTCTGAAACAGAACCGATTTTAATCATTCTTTCCCCATTTGAATGCTATTTATCAAGAAGTAACATAATATGCTATATTTTATTTCAGTAATAATGATAGTCGCAAACTGAATTCCATGCGAGTGAAGCCGCGGGCACATCTAGTTTTTAATAAAAATAATAGGCTTTGTGCAAGGAATTTAAGTTAGTACAATTACTCAAGGTTAATTTTCGTGTGTCATCATCATCATTCATCATCATTTCAGCCGAAAGACGTCCACTGCTGGACATAGGCCTCCCCCAAGCATCGCCACAACGACCGGTCCTGTGCCTTCCGCATCCAGCGGATTCCCGCGACCTTCACCAGGTCGTCGGTCCACCTTGTGGGGGGCCTACCCACGCTGCGCCTTCCAGTACGCGGTCGCCACTCCAGAACTTTACTGCCCCATCGGCCATCCGTTCTGCGAGCAATGTGCCCCGCCCACTGCCACTTAAGTTTGGCAATTCATCGGGCTATGTCGGTTATTTTCGTGTGTAAAGTAAATTATTTAATGCTTACTGTAGACGGTAACTGAACTTTATGGCTGCATGTTCGTACCAAATGCAGTAATAATTAGTTGAATAAACTTGTTAATTACCAGAAGAAAAATTTGTAGAAAATAAATGTTATAACCTTCTCAGAACACGAAGTTTTTGTATGAGCCACAGCTTGCTTAATGATCACTCCATCATCAATTCATTCGATTCAGAAAAAATAAAAATATAGCAACACTTTACATAGGTACTTTTTCTTATTCAGTTTATGTAATGTATTTTAAATTGGTCCAGTTTCGGAGAAGAAAATAGTCGAGAGCAAAACCTTGAATTATTACTTTTTTATTAGTATCGGCTCTTGGCTATTTAGTCAGCGCTGCAGTAGTCCTTATCGCACATATTTGAGGCAGAGCGCTCGCAAAGTGACAGCGATAGATTCTTCAAATATAAAATTTTCAAGTCTCTCTGCTCGCATTTCCTCTTAATAAAATAATGACAAAGATCACTTAATGATTTACTTTCAGTTTGAATACACTGGTTTACTATTTTAAAACCGATATTAAAACACAGATGAATATTGAAAATATTATTATAGTACTTACTCAGTTTAATTTTAATAGTTACTTACCATCAGCCGTGCTCAATTTTATAATAAAAGCAATATAATAAGAGAAAAATTTAGGGTGGCTGAGTTTCAGTCACTTCAACCCAAATAAGCATCTCACAGTAAATTTAGCACGCCATAGAATCTTTTTTTTCTGGAAGTAGTCACTGATTAATGGTTTAAATACTTTTCTACCATATTTTATGAATCTCGTTACTAGGCTCGAAGACAAGTGGATATGGATTAAGAATACCGATCGAGATGAAGCTGTTGCCGAGTTGTGGAATGGGTGATATTTGTTCCGAGACATGCATTATTTAATTTCGAGAAATATTTATTCTATTGATTTGTTCAGGAACTTAATTTTGTTCAGTTACATTGTAGATATATTTGACAGAAAAAATATTAGCATATACTGCAATTCTTAATTAACTGTATATTGGTTGATAATCGAAAAATTTATATTGCGTTTTTTTAAATGCATACAAATATTTGTGTCTGAGCATTTTACACTTAACTGAACCTCATTTTCACAATAATGTATATTGATGTAAGAGTTCAATATTTTCATTGAAGTTTGTTCTCGTGAAGTGAAAAGTAATTTATTCAACCAATTTCGTACACCCGTTGATTGAGAACAAACTCTGTTTTCTTTATTACGTAAGTGAAGTTTACCGTACTCCTCATATGAAATGAGATACTTTATAAGGTAGACTAGACACCACCCATTTCTTTTTAATGTCAATTGTTTTTTTTAGGAGGAAACGCGGCTGGTTTTTTCTTCATACAAACGCTCTCGACTGTTTTCTTTCTAGTTTAAAACCCTAGAGAAATGATTTTTTACAGTAAAATAAATATCTAATTTTTTGTGTCCCTATGTTTTCGTATTTGTTGATAAGTTATTTATAGAAGCCCTAAAATTCTCTAAATTGCCTATTTAGACCACTGTCTGCAGAAACCTAGTGTATAAATTTGATAACTAACTATTAATGAAAAAGGAAAAACATAGCGACACAGTACATATTCTTCTTATTCTGTTTATAAAAAATCTTTTAAATTGGTTTAGGTTCGTAGGAGAAAATAGTCGAGAGCCAAACCTCGAATTATGACTTTTTTACTTAGGCTATTCTGTCGGATTTGCAGTTGTCCTTATCGCACTTCTTTGAGGCCGAGCGCTTGCAAATTGACAGCGATAGTTTCCTCTTAATTCACAATAATAACATAACAATTTGTTGTATTTCATGGAATATTAATTACTTTGTATAAATTCGTAGTTTAATTCAATATCTTTGCGGGGAGCGTGGCTAAGTAATACCAGCGTGGTTTTAAAGATCAATCTATTTCTGTGGCTGTCGGTCTCGGTTGCCATACAAATATATATGGCAGTCGTTACGGATAGTCAGAAGCTCTAAATTCTGACAACTTTACTGTTCTGATATTAAGATGTCGGTATTACCCAGTAACTGGGTCGCGGGGGCTTATGGTAGTCGCTCCCTGTAAAATACTGGTTTTCAACCACAACTGGTTTGACTGTAAGCCAACTCCAATATAATTGGGAAATGGCTCTGAGAATGAAAAAGTTAATTTCAACATTTTTGTTAAATATCAGGTATCCTATGATGTCATTATAAGGTGTTATGACCGCCTCGTTGGTCTAATTGCTGTCGAAAACGTGACTGCCAAGCGTGGGGTCTTGGGTTCAATTTCCGGGACGGGCAAAATGTTATTGAGTTTTTCATTAGGAAATTCTCAGTAGTAGCCTAGAGTCTAGATTTTTGCCCGGTTCGCCCCCTATGGGACTTATAACATTACTGGCAAAATATGGATGTACCTTACACCTCTGCTTATCCCTTTAGCGAATACATGCGTGATGCCATGTTATGTTATTATAAGGTTTAAACAATTTCATTTAAATTGAGGAAACAAAAAATCGATCACGAGCAGGATTCGAACCTGCGACTCCTGGCTCAGTACGCCAGTGCTTTAGCCACTAAGCTACCGTGAACACTGCTCGTGGTATCGAAATTATTCTCCACTATGGTACGTTTTTGGGTGACGCCAGCGATATCTTATTAAGAAACAGTGTTTAACAGCCAGGAGTCGCAGGTTCGAATCCTGCTCGTGATAGATTTTTTCTTTCCACAATTTAAATCTTTAGATTTCGCTTCGCATGCGTAAATGCGTTAAAAATAATAAAATAATTTCATTTAACAACAACAACATAACATCACGCCTGTATTTTCCCGAAGGGGTAGACAGAGGTGTACAGTAAACCCACATTTCGCCAGTTATGTTATAGTCCCATGTCGTAGGTGGCGAGCCTATTGCCATTGACCGGGCACAAATCCAGACTCCGGGCTGCTACTGAGAATTTGCTAATGAAAAAACCCAATAACACTTTGCCCGACCCGGGAATCGAACCCAGGACCCCACGCTCAGCAGTCGCGCTTGCAAGCACGAGACCAACGAGGCAGTAATTTCATTTAAATTAAAGAAAATTGACTGACGATGATGATGATAATGATTCATATTTTGTTGTTTTCTCAAACAATTCGGATCGCTGCGCTATAAATTCTAATCTGCTCTTCACTAAAATTAAATATCTGACTGTTTTACAAACCACATTTAGGATAAATCAACTCATTGGTACAATTTGATACTAATTAGGGTGACCGAAAGGCTTGCCCTATTTTAGTTCAGTAGCAAAAACGACGAAGAAGGCTTAGTTCAGATTTATGCTAACTGCAAAATGTTTGTACAATTAGAGAACTATAAATGAGGCCGTTCATTTTAGGAAACTAATGCTTTGTTTTGTTTAATTTATATTTGGAACGAACTTAAAAACGAAGTTATTCTTGACTCGTCTTTTTGATTTTTTGTTAAAACCAAGATACTTTTGAATTTTAGATATACATAAGATTTTTTATTTGCAAGAAACATGGGTTTTAACCGACGAAAAAAAGGAGGAGGTTCTCAATTCGACGCGTATATTTTTACAAAGAAGGGAGTGGTTTTTGGCTGGTACATCATGTCTCACCGTATGATCGGCATGCAAATTATTATTTATTGGGTACAATTAATTTACAATTGTCAAAGCTACTAGACATTAAATTATTGCAATACGTCTTACACAATCTATAAGTACTTATATACTATATACAAAGGAAATATATCGGTGTGGAATTACAAATATTAAAATTAAATTTTACGTCCTTACATCCTCACAACACTTATTTTATTCATATTCGCTACATACCATTGTAGATTAGTTAGATTGTCATTAGGAACTTTTTTTTTAGGAAAGCTTTTTTCACTCAAAAAAATGTATGAAACAGCTGTTTTAGAATTAATTCTCTTATGGGAGCTTGCGGTAGAAGTGATTCGGGATAAAATGTAGCGTCACGTCACGCTAAGATTTGCGTTATACCCAATAGACTACATTGAATATACAGACATAGAGTTGTCAGCTGCCCCCCTAGCCAAGTTGACAATCTACACAATCTACACAATCTAAAATCGTCAACGCTAATAGAAAACAATCAAAATGTATGGGAATGACATATCTGAACGAATGACTTTTTCGTTGAGATATGTCATTCCCATACATTTTGATCGTATTCTATTAGCGTTGACGATTGTAGATTGTGTAAATTGTCAACTTGGCTAGGGGGGCTGACCTCATCTTTAAGCGCCATCCGGTGGGTAACGTCAAAGTTACAGCTAACATACAACAAGACATGCGTTACTGAGGATCGATCCTGGGCACTGTGGTATCTCAGTCCAACGCATGATGTTTCTTGCCATCTATGCTTGAATCAAGTTGCGAAATCTATCATTATGATGACCCGGTCAAAAATATGAATTTTAATGATTACTTCGTTCCTGACAGAGGGGACTTAAACACTATCATATTAGTTACTTGATAGGCTGAGTTGAGAGTATTTACAGTGCGGCCGCTGAAAGAATGCATTCCTGTCTGGAATTCCTATTTTTACTTACAAGTAGCAAAAAACATACGATAAAAAAAGGTGTATAGGTATGTACTATTGATACAAAAGTTTAATTAAATTAAAAATAATCCAATTAATTATAACGTCACAATAAACTAAAATCGAGTAGTGAAATTTTTTGTGATGTTGAAATGCAGGATGCAGCGGTCGCACTTTAGTGACATTATACTTTAAAACAATGCAAATAGCTATATTTTTTGAAAGATTATTTATTTTAGGGTCGTTATCACTCCTAAATTCAGAGTAATTATAGGTTTTAGGCGTATTATTAGCTTGGCTATACAAACTTATGTTGTATCAGAAACAAATACCTATTGTCCGAGTATTACAGGTTTTATATACTCAGTAAATCCTTGCTAAATCTGTTACGTCACATAATACACGTGTATTTATTTATTCCTTCCATGTATGAAATTCGATACTTCAGCTTTGAAATAGGCTAGTGAATTGGCAGGCTTCACTTCGGGTCGTTGGGCTTACATCATCTGAAACACAGCACAATCTATTTTCTGAAGAATAATGAAAAGTTCCTTGATGATATAATTAGAATGTCATAGCTGTGACCCAGAATATTGTTGAAGTCCTTGCATAATAACTTAGTGTTTGACCCACTTTACTAAATAGGTTAATTCTGGAACATTGCAGATTTTAAACAGTTTTTTTTTTTTTTTAGAGTCGTTTTTATAGTGGTTGCTGTGGTTGCAAGCGCGACTGCCGAGCGTGGGGTCCTGGGTTCGATTCCCGGGTCGAGCAAAGTGTTATTGGGTTTTTTCATTAGGAAATTCTCAGTAGCAGCCCGGAGTCTGGATTTGTGCCCGGTCAATGGTGATAGGCTCGCCCCCTATTACATGGGACTATAACATAACTGGCGAAATGTGGGTGTACTATTACACCTCTGCCTACCCCTTCGGGGAAATACAGGCGTGATATTATGTTGTTATGTTATTTTTTATTCCGTGCTACTTTGCAGTTTTTTTTTAATCTCTTATTTTTATCTAAACAATTCCGTGAGTGATAGACGCATTGTTAATCAACTGCACCGCATAGTCGAACACATTAGTGCAGGCTTCATACGTGGTCAAATGACCGGTACTCTCTTTTTCGACGTAGCAAAGGCATTCGATAAAGTGTGGCATAACGGCTTATTATATAAGTTGTACACTATGAACGTGCCACATCGTCTCGTGCTCATCATTCGAGACTACTTATCGAATCGTACCTTTCGCTATCGCATCGAAGGGGCTCTCTCCCCCCATCATCCCATACACGCCGGTGTGCCGCAAGGCTCCGTGCTCTCCCCCCTTCTGTTCACGCTGTACACCAGCGATATTCCAAAATGCGGTGCAGCCCGTATTGCCGTTTTCGCCGATGACACGGCAATCTATTACACTGGCATGACACATGCCGCTATTTCTCGTACCCTCCAATCTGCGGCCAACACCCTAGGTGACTGGTTCCGGAAATGGAGAATCGAAGTCAATCCCGAAAAAAGTGCAGCAGTCCTCTTTGATAAGAGGCTCCTAACAGAGACCCGCATAAAAATGAACGTACCTGTCACAATGTTTGGCAAACAGATCCTATGGCAACGCGAAGCCAAATATCTGGGCGTGATCCTTGACCGTAGACTGACATTACGACCACATATTCGCAGGGTGAAAAACCGTGCCGCCTTCGTCCTCGGACGTCTCCACCCCCTACTCAATGCGCGCAGTAAACTGCCCACTCCCCTCAAAGTAAGGATATACACCACCTGTATCCGACCCATTCTCTCCTACGCTAGCGTTGTGTTCGCACACGTAAAGCCGGTGAGAATTCACATGCTCCAAACCCTCCAAAACCGTTTCATGCGAAAGGCCGTAAGCGCTCCTTGGTACTTACGCAATGCCCAACTCCACCTAGACCTCAAACTGCCGACCATCAAGCAGTATTTCACGCGTGTCTCTAAACGCTACTTCGATTCCGCTCCCAAGCATCCCAATCCCTTGGTCGTGGCGGCCACCGTATATCAGCCATCAGCTATCAGCAAAATTCGACATCCCAGACACACACTCATCGAACCCGATGATGCTATAACCCTCCTCCAGCAGTCAGATAAAAATACAAGTACACTCCGACGCCGTCGTCCAAAATATCGTCCCCGCTGGCGAGGACAGACGCGACACCCACACAGATATCGAGAGTCCGACTCTCGAGAAACAGAAACACAATACGACGCAGCAGCGGCTGCTGGGGGGACCGGTGGCGGGGTCCCCCTGCTGCACCCTGAGTCGAGGTCCGAGCTCCCCCCTGGGGACGCCCTCAAGGTGTCGCAACCGGAGATAATCTCGTCACGCGAGACCGGCCCTATGCTCTAGAGTAGTTCCTAGGAGTAGGCTATTGCGTAGCCACTGGTTAGGGTTTAGGTAGGTCTTAGCCTCACCGGCGAGGCTTGCCGATTAACGGCGATTCGCGATTAGCGCGTTACACACACACCCGATATACCGAAAGTCCGCCACTTTCGAGAAAAAAAATCATTCCTGATGCAGCAACGGCTGCTAGGGGGACATAGGAACGGCGGGGTCCCCCCTGCAATGCCCCAGCGAGGTTCGAGACCACCTTGGGGGACGCCCGTTTGCGGTATTGAAACCGCGACTTTAGTTTTAAGTGTAGGATTAGGGAAAAGTCTTCGGCGAATGGAGTCCCACATGGGACTCTCCGCCAACTAGCCCGGTTAAGCAGATTTGGTACTACGGTACCACCTGCGAGACTCAATTCAAAAAAAAAAAAAAAAATTCACGCATTACTGCTACGACATCTAGAAACTTGTTTTTTTTATGAGCTGTAGCTCTGCTCTTGACTGCAATGTTACACATAATAATGTTCCAATGTAGACTAGAATTGAAGATTTGTACAATATAACAATTGCAAAAATATAAGTAAATTTAAGGTATGTTAGGGTTTTTGTTTTATCAACCTTAAAATAAATGTTAGGTAATAAAACTTACGGAGACAACTTCACAGGTGGAAGCAAGTTACCTATAGAGAAAATTATAGCTATTTATTCTATTACATATACGAATATCTATGGTAGTTTGTACGAGTAGTCAGAAGCCCGAAAGTCTGACAACTGGTCTAATCGTAGGAAGTCGGTATTACCTAGTAACTGGGTTGTGGGGGGGTCTGATGGCAGTCGCTTCGTGTTAAATATTGATTTTCAGCCGCATCTGCTCCCCTATTCAGAACATTTTGACGACGTCTGTAGTCCGGTTGTTCGAGTGTCGGACTGCTGATCACGAGGTCGTGGGTTCGATTCCTACAGGACATAAATATTTATGTGATGAACGTAAGTGATTGTGTTGGTATGGGTGTTCCTTTATGTATTATAGGTACCTATTTACGAAAAAAAGGTATTTAAGTATTATATCCATTGTTTAGTACCCATAGTACAAGCTCTAGTTAGTTTGGTACTAGATGGTGCTGTGTAAAGTGCCCCAAATATATTCATTTTATTTTAATATTTACTGCCAAAAGTTACTTCCACCTTAATTACTCAAAGGAACAGGCAAGCTTAAAACTAGGTCCTTTATTTTTCTAATTTACGTAATAATCTGTCTAAATTCCACAAGCTTTAGGTGGACTGGTGGACTAGATTTTTGCGGTGTGGTAGACGGTTACGCTCAAATTCTGAAAACCAGAAGTGAATTTTGGTAGGTAGGTACTTAGATAAAGCACATAATTATTTTATTTTTGAACGGTTTCGTATGCACCATAAAGGTTAAACCGCACTTGAGATGCGCGGCGCGTCACTCCAGCGGCGCGGCGCGGCACTTTGTAACCGCATTTGAGATGCGCAGCGCGGCGCGGCACTTTCTAAACCTTTCTAAACGCACTCGGCATTTTTTTGCAGTTGTTGGCCATCTGGTATTGTTTTTCATCGTCCATCTTTGCATGGTATAATAACACCAGGTAGTCTCTTCCCGTGACAGCTAGGTCACGTGATTGCCTCCGTGCTACGTCATCGGCCGTGGAGCCAATAGCGGGCTGTTAGCGTGACACTTGTCAGTTTGATGTGCTGCCACTTTGTGAAAATAAATTACCCGAGCAAACTGCATTTTTTCATTTACTTTCTTCTATAAAGAATCACTTTTTAACTAGTAATTTAATATAGTTTCCTTTATTAACTAATTAGATGAATAACACGATATAACAAATAGTTAGGCTTGTTAGGAATTTATTTTATATTCATTATGAACAAAAATCTCCTTAAGTATATTGAAGATATCAATCAATGGCAGCACTGATCGTGACGTAGCTTGGAGGCATCGTGCTGTCATTGCGGGAAGAGAATACCTGGTGAAACATCTTATTATACCATGCATCTTTGTAGGTTGCACGCTTTAACTATGGAAAGTAATTCCTTTCAAAAAGGTTGAACGTGAAGTGACCAAAGACAATGTGATAATTAGGAGAACTGACAAGCTGTCAATATGACAACTGACAAGATAATTCAAATCGCAAATGCCGCGCCGCGCATCTCCGCCGATGCTAGCTTTACCGCACTATCGCGGCGCGGCTTCGCGACAAAATATTCTCCGGGAGCCAACTCTACAGCGACGCGCCGCGTCGCTCCGCTGCCGCGACGCTATAGTGCGGTTAGGATCATACAATTCAATACAAAGAATATTTTTGGTGTCGCGTCGCTCCGCTGCAGTTACGCGCCGCGCCGCGCAAGTTCGGTTGGCCCTGTACTGAAGCGTCGCGCAGCGCCGATCCGCTGCCGCGACGTCGTAGTGCGGTTGGGGTCATACAAATCAATACAAAGAATACTTGTGGTGTCTCGCCGCTCCGCTGCAGTGCCGCGCCGCTCATCTCAAGTGCGGTTTAACCTATAAAGAACAAATTGTTATAATTCCAGAGTTATTCTAGTATCATGGTTCAAGATTCAACGTCTTGGATTTTACCACGTTGTTATTAACTCACTTTCAATTACGTCTTTCTTTTCGGTACAAATTTTGCAATCGATTTTAAACTAATTTCCCGATAATCTAGAGACTTGAAACTTTAAACATAGCTCAAGACTGGATGACAATGCAATATTAATTTACTTTCGGTTATTATACACCTACGTGATATAAAAAAGTTTTTATCAAATTATTTTGATTATTAAACGCTCTTTAAAAGCTTTTATTTAGCTTATGTCACTGGCTGTATATCTGCTACAAATCTTGCAAGTAATTTTTTGAGTCAGTTTCTGCTATCTACATGAGCTCAAATGGGCATAAATGTGTAGTTCTGATGATTACAATAACATGAACTTGAAAAGCTTTTGTTAAAAAAAAAAA
Organism: Asteroscopus sphinx; assembly: GCA_949699075.1. Taxonomy (NCBI): domain Eukaryota; kingdom Metazoa; phylum Arthropoda; class Insecta; order Lepidoptera; family Noctuidae; genus Asteroscopus; species Asteroscopus sphinx. The sequence continues at coordinate 13,435,121 of OX453016.1, forward strand.
CAAGGATTGTTTGTGGTCCCTATATTATTGTTCTTCTATGTTTAGTGTGTATGCTTTTGTTTCTCTTAAATGTAGTTCGTGATTTTCCCTGCTACGAGTCCTAAATAAAGTAAATCTTTTGACCTTTTTAGCCTAACAAACTCGTAACCATGAATGATCCCCGCATATAAGTATGAAGGCTTTCTCTATTCATACGACTGAAAAGTCACAACACGAAGACTGCAGGTACTAGTCGTTATCTCCAGCATATCATTAATAAGTCAATAGTATGACGTCACTCCTATGTCACATGTCGTGACGTTGAATAGGCGACAATCCTAAAGGAAGTATTGATTTATGTGTAGTTATTTCATACATAGATACATATTTCAAAAGGCGCTTAGTTATCAAATATGCATGCCCTGCCAATGAGTAGTGTTTTAGACGGATTAATGTGGGTCAGCTCAGGTTATGTAACTATTTGAGTTTGTTTCAAGGTATAATAGGGTTTAATGGGTATATGATATAATGGGGTTGATAATAATAACATAATAATAATCACATTCATTTTACCACAATTAATACAACCTCTTACATCAACAACTATGAGGCTGGTATTTAAGTCTTCATCATCATCATCATTTCAGCCGAAAAACGTCCACTGCTGGGCATAGGCCTCCCTTAAAAGGGTATATGCCATAATCGCCACGATTGGCAGGTGGGTTGGCGATCGCAGTTTACTCAGAGAATACTGCTGCCCATCTTCTGGTGAATCCCTTAGTCGCCTTTTACGACACCCATGAGAAGAGATAGGGTGGTGCAATTTTTTATGTCTGGCACCACACGGAACAAGTAATATAGGAGCTTTTGTTACACCCTTCAAACGCAGATTAGTAGTTAAAACAGACATGAAAAGATGTAGGTATCTATGCTCTACAATTAAGATAATATAAGCATATTAGGATGATATTATATGATGATTTTTATTATTATTATATCGTTATAGGATGGGCAGCAGCGTTCTCTGAGTGTTTAACCAACCAACTGAGATCGCCAACCCGCCTGCCAAGCGTGGCGATTATGGCATATCCCCCCTTAATTGGGGGAGGCCTATGTCCAGTAGTGTACGTCTTTCGGCTGAAATGATGATGATGATGATGAAGCATATTCAAACAGAAGTTGTGTGGGGATACGTTTATGTGTAGTGTGTGTTTTGTGCAGCGTAGAGTGGGGGAGGATGTGGGGATGCTTGAGTGAGTGCCTTTTTAGTGTGTACTGTCATACATAAATTGACGAGTTTAGTCTAGTAGGTATGAGATGCGGTAAATTCATAAGTGGAATATACTAGATTCAATCACATTGATCACAACTCTTAATAGATAGTAGGTACCTACGTACTAGTGATTCAATAATAACTGTATCTTCACTGCAACTGAAATAAGTATTATCTTGTTTTCTCAGTACCTAGTAGTCTTAGCTATGAATAGGTTCTTCGAAGCAGTGTTCATCAATTTCCCTTGAGGGCCGTATGAGGCGACTAAGGGATTGTACTCATCAAGAGTTGGAAACCCACGTGGGAACCGGGGCTCTGAACTTCAAACAGTATTCAATCTAGAAAACAATTTTTATAAGATTTTGAACTTAATTTTTAAGTTCTCTGGACGATGATATGGCACTAAATTCATATTTACTTACGTACTTACATATTTACTTTACTTTTATTTATGATGTACTATAAAGTTATATAAACCAGAGTTCAATTAATATAACTTATGAAAGCAGTTTCGAAAAAAAATCATGAGCGGTATCATACAAATTAATATTTTTTTAACCAGTTCATTATAATGCTAAACTTCGCAACTATACGTGGGACACTCAGAAAGTTTTGCGAAACTAAAAAAAATTGTTCTATACGTACATATATTTTTATCAAATCTTTTCAAAGTACTTTCCACCAGCCTCTATACAAAGATTCATGCGCCTAAACCAGTTTTCAAAACACTTTTTCCAGTCCGCCGCAGACACCTCGTTTACAGCCTGCTCGAACGCAGCCAGCGCATCTTCCGGCGACGAAAATTGTATCCCTTTGAGCTGATTTTTTATTTTTGGGAATAAAAAGAAGTCACACGGTGCTAGATCAGGGCTGTAAGGAGGGTGACCTAGGAGTTTGACTGGCGTGCTGTCCAGGAAGTCCATCGTTTTGAGTGCGGTGTGCGCAGGTGCATTTTCGTGGTGGAGCAGTAGCCCGCGGAGCCCTGTGTTTGGTCGCTTGTTGCTTATAACAGAGAAAACTTCTGGCAAACATTTGATAGTATACCATTCGGCATTAATGCTTCTTTGATCCCGTAAGGGAATTGATACCAAGTGGCCAGTCAAATTAAAAAAGCTAGCGATCAAAATCTTACCCCCGCTTCTAGATCGCTTCACTTTGGTAGGCGTTGGCTCATTTTGAAACACCCAAACAGTCGACTGGCGCTTGGTTTCTGGGTCGTATTGATAAATCCAGGACTCATCACCTGTAACGATGTCGTAAACACGCCGAGACGAGCCTGCTTCAAATTTGTTAAGCATATCACGGCACCATTCCACCCGGGCCTGCTTCTGAGCATCGGTGAGGTTGTGCGGCACCCAGCGTGATACTATCCTCCTCACGCGAAGATGGCTGTGTAGAATCTCGTGAACGCTTCCCGATCCAATCTTCAATATGTGTTGAATCTCCTGATATGTAATTCGCCTATTGTCTTGGATTAAATTTTTCACTGCTAGCACGTTTTCTTCGGTAACAGCCGTCAAAGGGCGACCGCTTCTTTCGTCATCCCCCAAAGTTGGTCGACCGCGCTTGAATTCGTTATACCAACGATACATGGTTGCCTTGGAAGGGCCTTCATCCATGAATGCCATTTGAAGTCTATCGTACGATTCATCCGGTTTCAGGCGACACTTGAAATCGTATAAAATTATAGCTCTAAAATGTTCCCGGCGCAGATCCATATTTCAGTGAGACACAATACTTTGAATTAGCTCGCAAAAAATGTGGAGGGAAATTTTGAAATTGGAACTTACTTATTTTTACTTATAAATAATCATATTTTCGAAAAACATTATAACTGGCCAGTCTCCCATATATAAAAACTTTTTTTCGCAATACTTTCTGAGGGGCCTGGTAATACAAGCATAGATGGCAGGAAACATTATGCATCGGACCGAGATACCAGAGGAGCCTGGGACTAAAACATTTAGCTCTAACTTTGACGTTACCCACCAGATAGTGCTTGTAAGGTCAGCTGACAGCTCTATGTCATGTCCCCGTATATTCAATGTACTCTATGGGTATAACGCAAATCTTAGCGTGACGCTACATTTTCTCGCGAATCACATCTACCGCAAGCCCCATTAGGAAGTTGGTTCCAAAAAACCACATTATTATTTATAATTTTTATTTGACATTCCAAACGTTCATAAAAAATTTTTTTCAATACAATCATAGCCAGTAACGGAATTGTGAGTTTATTTTCCCTTTTACAATTACATTCCCATCAATTAATGTTATCAACAGTCTTATAGTAATAATTTTACCTCCAACAATAATAAAACATTTATGTCCATTTTCAGTGTTAAAATTCAAAATCTCCATTGTATTAAGGTCTCATCGTTGGAGTGGTCCGCACCCATGACAAAAATGACATGGGCGTTTTCTGGTCACGCACAACATAACACATTACAACAAAATTAAACCATATCCTTTGCAAAATAAAAGCTATTTTTGTACAGACGTTTTTTCTAAGCCAACGACCTCGCTGCAGTAATTACCGACAAAGATAACAGGCCAAAATAAATTGTGATTTAACGCAGTTGTAATTTCATTAATAGGTATCTATGTTACACCCCCTTTACGTAAAAGTTTGGTAAATTAAAAATAATTTGATGTAAATAACGGTAAAACTTTTCGTTTAAACGTGAAAAATGTTTTCAATTCTCATGAAGATACATTAACTGCGATGTGTTTTATGTTTATTATTTTAGAACCAAAAAAGCCATTTAAAGTTACATAACTTCTACATGAAATGGAAAATGTGACATTGTCCGAACTCTAAAAACAAAGCACGACATCGTAGTCACGTTACCAAAATTATCAGCGGTAAGTAGGTATCTACTTTCGTAAAGAAAATCAATGATACGTGAAAAATAGCAAATCATGTAAATAGTACATTACTGTCGAGGCCTGAAATGAAGCAATTTACGGCCGAGTAATATTCCAAGTGATTTTGAAAGGACGAGGCGCAAGCCGAGTCCTTTTTAACTAAACGAGGCCGTTAATCGCTATTTCGGCCGAGACTTGTATAGTACTTTTCTCTCATTTGCGAGGAAACACAACACAATTTAATTCAACAGTATCTCATTTTCAGTCACGCCAATTCATCTGCGCGCGGTTCTTGTTCTATTTTCAAAGTTTTGAAAAAAAAAATGCGCATTCAGCCTGTATAAATATTTTGTACCTAAAAATACCTAATTTATGTAAGTGTGTACTTAAAAACCTCGGTAGCATAATTTAAAAAATAAAAAGTGTCCAGCAATTTCTATTATCGTCCTGTTGGATATTACCGGCCTGTTATTTCGTTGCGTACGCAAAAGAGCCGATTGTTGTATTCTTTTTTTTGAATAATGAACCAATTTCCGAGCAAGTGGGAGAAAAGTATATTATTAGGAGAATAATTGTCATGTTTTTCACTCATAATGCAAAAACTACCGATGACACATTGTTATGAAAGCTAGTATAAGTATTCACTTCATATTATAAGAAAATGAGCTTAAAATATACCTACTTTAAAACATTTGACGTATCAGTGTGTATTTTTGTAATGGGCGTCATTAAAAACCATTATCGTTAAAAACTGTTGTCAATACAGTAGTTATTATTGCAAAAACAGCTTATTGGGCCCTAACAGAAATATAGGTAAATAAAAAGCGTTGTCCTAATAAAACGCCACGACGCGACGCGACCATCTCAAGTTATAATCATCATCATCATCTCAGCCGAAAGACGTCCACTGCTGGACATAGGCCTCCCCCAAGCAATTTGGGGGGATATGCCATAATCGCCACGCTTGGCAGGAGCGTTGGCGATCGCAGATGGTTGGTTAAATACTCAGAGAACGCTGTTGCCCATCCTCTAGTGCATCTCTTAGTCGCATAAAACGCAAATATGTAACCATCGCTAGTACGCGCGAACGAAACAAAAACGCGCGAACGTACTAGCGACGCGATGGTCGCATATTCGCGTTTTATTAGCACGACGCCTATGACATTTAACTGTATCTGCGATCATAAATAATTAGCAGGAAGGAGGAAACCCTCTACCGCTGATGCATTTGGTTTGACATAATAATGACAACCCATTTTCCTAAATCTACTCTGACATATTTCACAGGATGATAAGCATCGGATACGCAAGACATATTATGTGAATACCTATAAATAGAGATACCCTCATTTTCCGAATATTCAAAAGAATTTAATGAAAAACTATAAAGTCCATTTTATACAGTAAAAATGCTTTTAAATCATTGAAATGCAGACTAAAATTAATTTGTCTGCCGCAGAGATAAGCAAGGATAACGTTTGAAATGAAATATTAAATTGGATTTTAATCTCATTCGCATAGAATGTCAGACGTAACTTTATTAAAAGTTGCTAGGTATGTCTTGGCTGGAATAATTTATCCTTTTAATGAACCTATTTCACAGCTATTTTCGTCTAAACATAATTATATTTAAAAAAGTATTTTTGTTGAATAAACGTTTAGCAATAACTCTGTCAGAATAAAGGTGAGTGAGTGAGATGAGTTCATGAACTTTCTAATATCGTGTAAACAAATGAATATAATTGAATAGGTATAAAATAGCAAAGACAATGACTTTTCTAAAAGCTTATTTAAACAAAATATAGGGCTGCTAGAATCGAAGTTAATAACGTGATTGAAGAGATTATTATTGGATTAGCCTTTTATTTTACTCACCTATCTGAGAAAGTAAACGGCATGAAAAAATATACCGGTAACCTAGACAATTTGCTAATGGAAAATAATTTGACTTTTGCTCCAGAAATCCAAATCGCTGTTAGTTACCAGGTTAAATGGCATTCATAAAATTAGGTAGAATCGGTTCGTGTGTAAGATACAATTTAAACATATTCATTAGCAAATGTTCGAAGCAAAATTAAGCTTGTTACATTCAAATGAATGGTGTATGACTCGTGGACCCACCAATTAGACCCACCAGTGGTACAAAATATAAATTTGAATGCCTCGGGGTCCCTCTGGTCGGTGGTTCTATGAGTCATAAAAATCTGTTGGAATAGTGACTGACTCGTGGACCCACTCGTTTTGACTAACCAGTGGTACAAAATATTAATTTGAAGGCCTCGTGGTCCCACTGGTTGACCGGTCTACGAGTCATAAAAATCTGATGAAATAATGACTGACTTGCTGACACAATCATATTGACCAACTAGTATAATAATATATTGTGTATAATATGTGGCTTGTTGAAGCCTGCTAAATCACCATTTATGCTCAATTCCTGTATATTCTCGAACGTAATTGTTATTTAAAATTATGATTTTTGAGCAGTGATTGCGGACAATATGATTAAGATGGTGAATAATCTTAATAGCTTAGCATTGATTAAGAATAAATCAATAGAACAGATGACTCCCGAGTAGTATTATAACACCAGTTTGGCGTTATCAAACATTGCGATTGAAAAATTGATTATATATATAAAGATAATAAGGGACCTAAGTAGTATACGTTGGCTTCAAATATTTTTCGTAGTAAGGCAAATGGTGAATAGGACTTTGCCAAAAAAAGATACAGACTTGGCGAGTTACCAAAAATAGAAACCGCTCGATGACATGCAGTAGTATATAGCAACGTGTAGGATTTATACTCCAGACCTGATTTATCAATTATTGACTTTTTAGGAAGTCTCATTGACATTCGCTCTATGGAGAGGAAAACAAGTGCAATATTTGGATAATGTTATCACTAGGCTACGTTCAAATTGACTTTTGATTCGATTGTTTTATGTGTATAGTTGAAACCATTTAATATCAAACTGTGTATGTTTTAATGTACCTAAAACAAAAGTATATAGACATCGCAAAATTCGTCGATGCTACTCAACTCAACTACTCAACTAGGTATTAAAATGATGGTAAATATTTAAACGAAGTAGCACAGTGAAAT